>OU015526.1:76714182-77914182 GCA_907165065.1 Caprimulgus europaeus | reverse complement strand
CAGTCACTGTGGGACCTGGAGTTATGTTGGTCACACCTCAACTTCCAGGGGGACTCCTCCTCCTTTTCTGTTTTTACTTCTCTGTATCCTGGTTTCTTTAGAAAAGGATGGACATTTATGGCACTTCAGTTGGGTTTCTGACCTTGCTTTGGGCTCAGACTTGACAGAACTTGTGAAACTATTAGTTGGCAATAGAACTGTGTTAGCTGTTTATGTGCTAACCTCTCTAGCATGAATGCACGTGTTGTAGGTTGCACGCAGCGTCACGTTGCTATCATTGCATTTTATTGTGTTGCTTTTTGTTCACACTCTATTCTGTAGCTGTCACTTCTACTATATCATCTTGTTGAAGACTGCATATGTGAACATTAAGACCACTGTCCATTGCATTCTTCCAAACTCCTGATCATCTCTCTTGGATAAACGTAAAGATAAGCATCAGAAAAATAAGTAGCAGTTCTTTATTTTAAGATCTGCATTAAAGAAACCTTACACAACATAGTGTACTTCTCTTTTACTTTTACATTTTTGCTTCCTTAGAATATGCAATGAAAATGTTATTGGCATCAATTTAATCTTAGTTAAAACTCATTAATCAATTGTAACATTTCAGTGCATCATTTTACACACCCAAACATGTGTGCTCATGAGACTACCTGTAATTTGAAACTCAGCCAGACACTCTTCAGGGTCTGTAATCCATCCCGAATATGTTTGCAGAAGGAATATTTCCACAGAGAAATGAATAGATGGATCTTAAAGAAAAAAAACAAAGGGGGAGGAAAATTGAGAGAATTGGTATTGGAAGAGAGAACTGCCAGGCATTTTCCAATCCAAAACTCCTGAGTTGTTATGTTATGGAAGAGCAAATGCCAGTAAACCTTTCCTTTTAAAAACAAACAAAAAAAAACTTGTTACAGGAACATTTCCTCTGCAGTCTTACAAATTTTAGTCCTTCAAAAACTTGCTTGCATTAAAAAAAAAAAAAAAAAAGAGGCTGGGAATGGGGGAAAGAAGATTGAACTAGATAGGTTAAGGTATAGTTTAGGTATAAAAAAATCTTGAGATTCTTCAGGACTAATACCTCCACTGAAGGAAAACTGCATATTTTATGCTTTTTTATACTGTTTGTAAGTTATATTTGGTATTTTGTTGGTTCATTTGGGTGCCTTCCTTTTCAGTGAAAGCATTTTATCAGAAACAACATAAAAATGTTTATGACTGTGCTAAGAATATTTGCTTACACACTGTGAAAGGAGTAGAAGGAATACTCAGTTTCTCTCCAGTACACCAATTTTGATTTTTTTTTCCTTAAGTTTACACTTTTCAATCTTTCCTTAATCTGTTGGAGTAGCTTTTAGTAGTGAAGCATAATTTAAAGTCATGTCAGTCAAGATATCGTTATAACGATTCTGTGAAGTGCAGGGGCTGTGCCTCAGAGATGACACCATGGAATATCTTGTGATGTGGAAAGTGTTCTGGCAGATAAGAAAGAAGGACTGAAACATTTGTTAATACTGTTCAGTATCAGGTGATAACATCCTGTAGTGTGTTTTGTGGTGTCTGTAGATAGTCTTGTCTCTCAAAGTTAATTTTTAACACTAACAAAAAAAAATTAATCTCAGAACACTTGATTGTAATGCATATTTCACGTTTCAGATATTGCTAATGTAAGTTTATTATTATTTTGAGAACAGTCAACCAGACTTTTCAACACTTGGCAACAGAGTTTGGAAATATTCAAATATTTCTATGTTTAGAGGCCTCTGTGGCCACAGAGAAAAAATATGCTAATTTCAGCCAGATCTTTGTGTTCTCAGCTGAAGTAGTAGCTGGTATAGGCGTATACAAAGCTTTTCCCCTCCCAAGAGATATTATAGCTGTGAATGACTCTTGGAAAACTATTAATTTGCTGCCACAACCGGATGAACTATAAAATTGAGTGTAGATAATACTCTGTTATGTTTTCCTGTTTCTGCAGCAGGCAATTTGCGTTTTTCCTCCTAACTTCTTAGAAGGAAAATAGATTTTAGTGCTTTGGTTTTAGAAGTTATGGTAGAATTATTTTTATGATCTCTTCCACTTTCTTGCCGCCATACATCTGGCAGTCAGGCGTGAGCAGCTAAGGACTCTGCGTGGACTACGCTGAAGGCTTTGGCAGTTACAGCTACCTTTGTGATAGCTATAATTAACCTTGCTCTTTCTAGTAAAATTCTTCCCCCCCCCCATCCCCCCCCTCTGGAAAACATAGCTTCTTTTTGAATGAATGTTTATCTTTTTTGTGAAATATTGTTGTTTCAATTACTGTAATGGTTAAGCTTTGGTTGTAATTAGACTGCAAGAACGTACAGGATTCATACTTCAGATGGGTGGGAGGGTGTGAACAGTTGTTCTGATTAATCCATTCCTGAGAGAGATAATCTATAGTCAAGGTTTCAAATCTACCTGTGACTAAATTCCAGTTGAGTTTTCATTTGATTTCAGTAAAACTTCCTGTTCAGATGCTGTTTAGATTGAAAGAGGGGAGAGAAAAAAAAAAATGTATAAGATATGTCTGTTTTGGTGTGGTTGGTGCCTCGTTGCCATACTGTTCCTGAGCAGTGCTGTTTGCTTCACCCTGGGCAGGCTGGCAGCTAAGGAGTTCTGAAGTGATGGTCACCAAAGGAGCTTCCTTTTAGCTATTTATGATAATCAAATAACTCCTCTGAACACTGCTGCCCAGGTTCTTCCCACTGCCAGAGCTGGTTTTCCAGGGAACTCTGGAACAGCCTTTACCCAGGGACTTCTGCACCCTCCCCAAAGGAACTGGCTTGCTGCTCTCATGCCTTGACCATAATACTTGCCATGCCTCTGCAGCAATACCTGTACAGCAAGCGTTTCCTGTTTGTATTTACAAACCTTTTCAGGAACTTTCTCCTTGCCTTGTATTCTGGTACTGAGTTACAAGCACCTGGTGTAATATCCTGTTAGCTGCCTAAATGTCATCCCTGATTTTTATTCCCGGTGTGCAATTCAGTGTGGTTGACAATGCAAAGGGAAAACTTTTGTCTTTTCTTCCTTTTTATTCTTTTTTTAACTTGTCATGTATTATGACCAGATTTCGTCAAGATGGAGTATGCACTGAAAACAAAATTTAATCAATGTTGGTTAATACTCTTTTGCAAAGGCTTATTTTTGTGATTGAGCTTTCTGTTCCCTTCTCAGTAGTGACTGAAATGAAAGATAGACTCTTGAAATAAGTGACAGGGTGATCACCCTCAGCAGTTACTAGGAGCTTGATGTCTGGCAGATTGAGACTTCTCTAAACTGCATCTCTGCCATTATAACTGCCCTCGCCGTGGCCTTTGTGATGAGCAGCTGGGAAGCCTCAAACCACAGTCAGAGCTGCAGCCCAGTGTTTGCAGAACTCCCTTGTGATAAAAGGAGCTGCAACTAGCAAAGTGGTACCCAGAGCTGAAGCTGATGAGCAGCCAAGCTGGGCCCTCTTGCAGCAGAAGATCAAAAGTAGGGAGCCCAGGAAGCCCCCAGTCTCTCCCCAGCCCTTGGCATGGGCTGTGGGGTGGCTCACTCTTGCTGCTATTTTGAGTTTATTTTGTTCTTGGGCAGTGTAAGAAAACTCAAAAAGCCTATGAATGTAATTCTTTTACCTCTGGAAATAAATTAGGAGTTTATCATTGGTGTCTTTGACTGACAATTCCTTTCATTTAATTAAATCAAATTCACATGTAAGGATTTCTTTGGGAAGCGAGGTATGGACTGAAGTAATGGAAATGTATTGGAACATTTGCTGTGATTTTTAAAGCTCGGTTTCACTTCTAAATGCACTGATCAATGGTAGCTGCTTTGTTTAAATAATTACAAGAACTTCAAAATACTAGTGCTTCACTTTAACTGTTGGATTCCATCCTCAGTTTATGTGGTGGTGTTTATGTGATGTCTGAAGTTTTTACCTGTCAAAAGAGCGGTGTTAACTGCTTATATATAACAATTGTTGAATTATCTAGGTCTGAAAGGGTGCCTGGAAGTGCTGTAGTCCAACTGCCTGCTCTAAGTGAAGCCATGTTCAGGTCAGGGCTATGTCTATGTCCTGTTGAGTTTTGATGGAGTACCCACAGCCTTCCTAGGCATTTTGCTTCAGTGGTTGTGTCTGTTACCACTCATCATTTTGCTTTGGCACCTCCAAGAACAATCTGCTGGAAAGCTTCTTTATGGCCTTAAAGCTATTGTCTTCTAAACATTTTTCTTTCTTCTAAACATTTTTCTTCCTATTACTTATATTATTTTGAATGATGTGTAATGTGTTATAATAAATCATGAATGCCTTTTCAAACAGACTTACACTGCTGAGTGCAGTGACTGCGTAGTGTAGCTTGATTAGATCTTCTGTTACAACCCTCTGACCTGAATTCAGGCCTCTTAAAGCTTGAAAGAGAAATACTGTAGGGGCTACTTGGAACTTGTGCTAAGAACTGCTCTGATGGTTCAGAAAAGTTTGGTTCAGGAAAGTTTAGAAGGCCTCTGGTTTAGAAGTCTGAATATTTTACACCAGGTATTTTCTACACCGTATGCTTTTAGAGGTTATGAAGATTGTTATATCTGGGAAGATGAGTTCTGGCCCTTCAGTGCTGAAACTGAGGACAAAGAATGTTAGCGACAAACTTGATTGTTAACAAGATTAACGGCTGCCACTTCTCTTTGAAATACTAATATATAGGTCTTCCCTGATGGAAGGAATAGATGGAGAACTTGGCCTCGGCAAAGACTGTTTTATGTATCGTGAGGTTTGAATGGAAGTGAGACCGAATGATCAAAGTACTTTTTCTCCAGGTTATACATAGAACTGTACTTACTAGCTTATCTCTTGCTGCTTCTCCTCTTGAAAGTCTGATTACTCCATCACAAATACAAATGCAATACAAAAATGGATCTCATTTTCAGTGAAATGGAATTACTTTTCCATTTTGTAGGAAAAACTGAGCCATGGAAATGCTTGCACACAGATTTTCTATTTCAAATGAGCAGTAATAACAGTAAGATAATTATTTTCCCTGACTTAACCTTTTTGTGTGTGTTTTTCCTCTCTGTTCCTCAAATATTTTAGATTGTTAAGATTCCAAATATAAGTATTATCTGAATAAGAATTTTGATCTATTTTCCAGTTTACTTATTTTTCCCATTCACCAACAGGCTGGAGCATTGTAATGGGAATAGTCAGCTATAGCATATTATACAGAGAGAAAAATTTCATCGCGCTATATTTTCAAATTCAAGTAAAAACTTTTCATCTCTGATAACAACTCTTGGCATAGAATGCCGACTTATCTTATTCCGAAGCTGCTGTGGCTCTGAAAGATTTCATGCTTTTGATTAGAACAAAGGTGCAATCCAGTATTATTTTAGCTCTCTGGATTTCCCAAGACATGTGGCTTTTGGAAGTGGCAGTAATAGTGGTTTGGGAGTGAATGCTTTGGTCTGCTTTAAATGTGTGTGATTTCCATTCAAAAGTACAGCATAAAACAAAAGATCACTGAAGTCTTAATCAGTGACTTCTCCCCTGTGACAACAGCTGTATTCCTTCAACTCCTCTCCTTCCGTAGGAATCTCACTAGGATGCCAGGATGCCCTGCCGGTTGTACAGAAACCGCAGACACATTGTCTGTTGCATTAAGAAGCAAATAATACATCACTGGCTGCAGTTTTAAACTTCTGATTGGCATTTGGAAATACACAGTTATTTTCAAACTTGGAGTTAAATGAACCCAGTAGCAATTTCTTCTCTGACTGTATGAGAGAACCTATGTATCTATTACTGTGTTTATAAAGAAAGACTTGTTTGTCTAAATAAAGTAGGGGTTTTTGTGTTTACATCTTACTGATATCTATATTGTTTTTATGCACATGGGAACTAAGTGAAATTTCATTACTTTACAGTTTTCTTTAGATGTTCAAGGGCATGGTAGGGCCCTGAGAGAAGGCTTTGTAGAAAATTTGGTTAAAAAACAAACCCTAAACTGTATTTTATTTGTACTCAAGAAATGTAAACCCATGCTCAGCTGTATAATTCTAGCTTGAATGCAACTTCGTGCCGATGACTTGCTTTACCGTATGTCCTGGATTTGTCCTTATAAATCTTCCTTTTCCGCAGGATGCAATCAAGATGGTTTTTAATACCATGTTAGAGTGACACTCCTGTAGAAGCATGCATGGGTTGGGCTTTAGTGAACTTGAATTTAGCATCAGAGATGAACATAATTCTGGATGTGTAGTTCATGGAAACTTTGAAACATTCCTACAAATGGGAGATTTGGAATTAGGGGTCAGCCCTAATGGGGTCAATATGCAGCAATAGCTGCATCCCATGGCAACTGTAGCTCCATGATGTTGTTAGATCCATACCAAAAAATTATGCCTTGTTTACCTGAGTTCAGGATATTAAAATGGGCTGAAACATTACTAAGTATCACCTCCCAAAGAATGTTTGTAAGTTCTAAGCAGTGTGTAATAACTAGTTAGTTATTCTCAGTAAGTTAGGTGCGTGTCGTAAATTGGATTTAGGAAAATTATTTTTTGGCTGTTTTTGCTGAAAAAACAACCTTGCCTCTGCATGGAGCCTGGTGCTATATTTGTTTGTTTCTCTATGAAGCAAGATCCATGCTTCTTTATGAAGCAAAGAGAAACAATTTCTTGTCAATCTTGAAATCTCAAGAGTGTATCCAGATTCCTTTCTCTGTAGGGGTTTTCTTCATACTATTTGTGTAGATCAGAACTTCATTAACTGGAAGTGACACATCACTGAAGCTATTAATACTCTGTTTTACTATATTCAGTGATTCTGTATGCTACAGTAACTCAGTCTGGCCTCCTCCTTACTTGAAGGTACTCTAATTACTGTCTTCAAATCTTGCTGAGTTTCCTTGTTATCATACAAAATACACTTTTGTATTTATTTTGTTTACATTTTTATCTGGGAAAACTCTGGTACGCATAGAACTCCAGTTCGTGCCTGCACACTGAAATCTAGCCCTACGTGCAATAGTACCACAGTAGTGTTGAGAAATGATTTAGCTTCTGAAGGCATTGTAGGGGAGAGGCAGAGATACAAAAAGGAGAGAGGGGGGAAGTATGTGGAGACAAATATAGGATAAAATTAAACTCACATGTTATTAGAGAGTGGAAAATACAACAGCGGGTCATTGACAAGAAACCACTGACCTAGACATGCAGGTGATGCAAGACAGACAAAAGGATGGTTTAAAGCAGTTTTTTTACGTTGATAGACCAGGTGTATTTCCGATAGGTCCAGCATGGTGATACAGGACTCTTACCGCACACCTCCTAACTCAGGATAGACCTCTTTACCTTACCCACAGGATTTAGCTTGTAACCTGAGCAAAAGCCAGAACATAAAGATTATGGCTGAAAATAGCACAAAACCTGATTTTGTTGCTTGACCAAAGTTATACTTAAGTTATGCTTCAAACTGCAGACACAGTGGAAAGTGCAGGTAGTGGAAAAACAGAGTAACAAATGAGGTAATGATCTCAGTAATATCTCAGGTAATGGTATTTTTATTTCACCTCTCTATGTATGTACTTGAAACAAAATCTGATATTAGCTAAAAAAATGGAAGATCATATGGCTAAATAATATACTAAGTTATACTTAGGTAGTGGTAGGCTACTTGGGGAAAATATTTGTGAATGTTCAATTAAAAATGGGACTCATGGATTCTGGTTTTATGAATAATATAAAAAGGCTAACTGGAAGAGAAATCAGGGTCTTTTATAAACAGCATTCTCTGAAGTCTGACTTTTGCCACCTCAAAGATACTTGCTGAACTCGTTTTAGTTACTGTTCATTAGGGAAGCAGATAATAAACCAAACACTTGCTTTATACGTTCTGTAGGTTCATGTGTAATCTTTAAAAATACTGTATGTACACTGGTTTTTCAGAACCACAACTTGTAATTTGGAGAGTTTATCAAAATGTGAATGATAGATCAGCCAGCTCAGTCTTTAGAGATCCTTCCACATTCATGTGATAAAGGTTAGGAAAGAGGGAGACTCAAGCTTTCCAAACCCTTAACTCTTGTTCCTACTGTAGACTCAAAGTCCTCCGGGAAAATCTTTTATCTCCTTTACTTCTGAGAGAAGATTTTTTGGTGGATTTTTGTTTGTTTTTAATCATACCGATTAAAGGAGCAAGAGCAAAACAAGAGGAGGTGGAGAACAGAATCAGAGAATGCTTTCAAAAGGTGATAAGCATTCACTTTTCAAGGAGTTACGTCAGTCATACAGTAGGTAGTGGACTGACACAGTCTGTGGAATACATTTGAATTTCTGGGTTTTTTACCTGCTACATAATAGACTTCTGTGAGGAACACTGGCACCTGTTAAAGGTCATAAACCTTGAAATTGTTCTGGGTCTGGAAGCACTGGGTATTATTACAGAGTTAACCAAAATTTTCAGTGTAGATCAGAATGGCAAGAAATAAGAAAATTCTGTTTTCTCTTGTAATTAACTTTCCCCCTAGCTGATTTGGAAAAGAAATAGTGCTTATTATAGAAGTTATTCAAGAAAATTTGAATAATTTATATTTGATACAGTATGGATAGTAGCAAAATTAACATTTAAAACCAGACCCCTCATAATGTTATTTACCAGTTAAGTTTAAAGCCAGAAAGCCTGCATGTTTTGAGAAACAGTTTAGTAATTGACCGGTGTACTTTTGGAATTTATTTTCTATTTTAATATTTCATTTGAGTAAGATGAAAACATGGTGTGGACCATGTGGATCAGACCAACGGTCTATTTGCCTCCAGTGCAGAAGCCAAAGAAAAGCAGAGTAAACACCTGTGGTAGTACACAAATACCCTTCTAGGCTCCAGCTGGTATTTCAGGGCAGGGGCCTGCCTTTGCCAGTTGCAGTCTAGGTGTATTTAATAACCTAAAATACAGATGTAATCCATTAGTGTATATAGTTTCTCCTTGAATTCCTGTGACTTTCTAACACCCTTTAGCAAGAATTGCAAGGGAGTCCACTATGTCTTGAATGAAAAAAAAACAACAAACAACCCACAACCAAAAAAAATCCTCCAAACCTCCCCCCCCCAAGAAAAAAAAAACCAAAACCCTAAAAAAACTCCAAAACACAAACCAAAAAAAACCCCAACCCCAAAACTCAAACCAGAACCAACCATAAACCCCAAACCAAAAAAACCAATATGGATTAAAAAGCATCCGAGACAGAGTTTGGATAATAAAAATTCTTGCAGTTGCAAACTGTGACTGAGAATGTTGTTGAAGTGTACTGGTCTGCTAGATGTAGATTTGAAAAGAATTCACTGTATTCCCTGTTCCTTATGAGTTATCTCAAAATTTCTAAATCCTTTCTTATCCCTTTGATCTGAAATAGAATAAAGCTGATCTAAATTAAAGCTATTTGTCTCTAGAATAAAAAAATGAATTGTTTTTTTTTACGTGTGAAAGCTTGGTTTTTTTGGTATGGTCCAGATTTTGTGATTTTGAATTTGCAATAACGTAACTTTTTTTTTTGGTGGATTTTTTTTTTCTTTCCCTGCCCCCCCCTTTTTTTTTCCCCCTCCCTTCCTTCTCTTGAAGGACCTTCTTTTAGGCTGCTTGGGCTTATTCCAACGTATTTTTGCAACTTCTGGATGTGTATAGTTAAGAAGATGGTGAACTGAGAGGGATGTGTATCAATTGTAGTAAATCAGTAGCCTGGAGTGCCCTCTAATTTAAACTGCACATATGATCCTAGAACTGGAAATCTGTCCACAGCCATTAATAAAGAAAATATTTGAAAGTGCTGTTATACATAGCTAGTCCTAGATATGAGGTCCAGTGCAGCAAAGCCTTAAATACAGTGTACTGCTGCACCAAACATAGTTAAAGTACTTGTCAGTTTGTCTGTGAGTGTTTGGCCATACGCCCCCCAATATGCTGTTCAATTGTTTGTGAATGGGTCCAGTGTTTGTACCTGCAGAAATCTGCTGCTTTGGCTTTTGCAAGTATTCATGATTTTTTTTTTTTTTTTTTTGCATGCAACAGGGCTTCCTGACATCTGCTTTAAATCAAATTTTTTCTTACAATATTCATGTATGCCCTCTTGTCCTGTCGTGTGCATTAAACTGAAAATAATTCTTGAATAGACATCCATATCATGTAGGATTTTGTGTACTTTTTATAAATGCCATCTGGATTTGATACTGCTGCAGTGAGGCAGGATGCTTTGTTTCTTGACAAAGTTTTGTACCAGAAACACTGTCAGGAAGGAGTCTGTGGGCCTTTCTTCCTTTCAAACCTGAGATAGCGCTGTCTCTGTCTACAACTTTATTTAAAAAAAATAATAAAAAAAAATCCACAAGCACAAAAGGCTTCAATAGCCTAACTAGTAGATCAGGAAGGAGTTTAAGTGGTGTTTCTGCACACTCTCATTTATAGAGTCTGTAGAGCTGTAGCAGGCGGTTTGCCAGAGCAACAAATTAACATTATTTAACATTTCTGAAACTTTTAATTAAGCTTGTTTTAGGCTTCCAGGCAAACTGGAGCATATATTCCCATCTCCTGTTAAAGAACGTTCTTGGCTTCTAGATGAGTTTTCCTAAGTGGTCCCAGCTCTAATAATGTCATCCTAACGAGCTGTGCAAAACATGGTGTGTTTTGTTCTCGAGGCTTCATGTGCAACAATTTTGCTTTTAATCCGCATGAGTCTGCAACCCATGATTTTTATTTTGAGTTTCAGGTTCAGTGGGGAAAGAAAAAAAGAAAAAGGAGCGTTTCACAGGGTTTTATGGGCCGTATTCTCTCTAAAGATGTGTGAATCTTAGCTAACCTTTTATGGAAAGTTTTCTATTTGTAAAGAAATTCAAAGGGGGCACATTGTGTAGTTTATGACTTCATTGTGAACATTTTTTACAGCTATAATCCTTCCTTCTGAATGTTATATTATGGCTATATGGCTTGCTATATGGCTAAGGTAACAAAATGGTTCCTCTTGTAAAGCCCTATTTGCAGATGGCTTGTGAAACGTTCAGCTTTGCAGATGAATTGTTCTGTATTTTGGATGGTGGCCAAATATACTTTAAAAAAAAAAATCAATTCAATCACTTGTGCAAGAGTGAGGAAAATGCAGGTCCAACATTTAAAGCAACTAACATTGGAAAGGTAGTTTTACAGGGAAGTATTTTACTCTAAAAATAATTGCCTGAGTATGATTTAGAGGGGGTTATTTCTGGTTAAATTATAAGCCAAATCCAAGCAAACCTGGAATATGCACCTGTGGAGAGAGTGAACAGAATGGCTCCAAGTCTTTCTGGATATTTTCCTAATCTTTAATAAAGCTGTGACTTGGTGAAGGAGATGCTCCTCATGTTACATCCTTCAGCAAAGTAATCTTTGAAAAAAGATTGAGAAAGGTGCAGAGAGCAATAAACTTAGTGTGTTCCTCCTGCCCCTTAGTCAGAACATGGAGGATTGTCAAATGTTTTTGAATCAAAGTATGTTCCAATTGGAAATGTTTCAATCACAGGAAGAATTGCATATGGGAGAAAACAGATGAGATCCCTGTTCTGGGCATGGATTTGTAATATATAGAAGACCCAATTCCAATCCTTTTTTCTAAAGAATATGTCATTGTTGTTATAACAAGTGGAGCAGCTCCAACCGAAGTAACTGAAATTTGGCTTCAGCATAGTGAGTTGCTTGAAGATGATCAGCTTGCTTATGGAAGAGCAGTGGTGGTCTGCATCAGGAACCTTTTTGAGGAGTGGCTTGGGTAACAAGCCCCTTATGAATGTGTGTAGAAAGACTAGGAAGGTTTGTTCATTCATTGTATAATGAGGAAATACACGTATTCTTGCAATTTGGATGCAAAGATCATCACTGGATGATCTTTTACAATTCTCTGCCATCCGCATCTTGGACCCTGGCAGCCTGAGTGGCAGCACATACAGTTAATTCACAAGGAAACTGTTTTTTTCTGGGGATACGAGGTGCATAGTCTGAACCTATGGGCTTACAATATTTTCTATATGTCAGTATTATCCATAAAGAATACAAATATTCTATTAGGAGCTGTATGTTATAGAGAGGCACTCAATATCACTGAAGATTGATGTGCCTTTATGAGTGTCTCAATTTTTTACTGCTTTTTTCTTTTTTCTGTGCCTATTGCATGATACTGCAGTTGTCTGTATCACATTGAGATGAACGATGCACTCTATAGCATTTATATTCAAGAGGCGAATCACTGTGCATACCACTGAATTAATAGGATGGAACATGTCCATGGAGTAGCTCCTGGTTTGTAGTGAATTGTGCTACGGTTTGCTTTCTTTTTTCCCACTGGTGTTTTTTCCTGCTAGCTGAAGGAATTTCTACATAAGTTGTGATGCTCCCCAGATAATTTGTCTCCTCTGGTTTTCTAGAGGCATCTGAAGTAAACCTAAAACTGAATTCCAGGGAGTCAGGGCAAAACCAGTGAGTTGCTGCTTGTGGAAAGTGTAGGTTAGCACTGCAGGGACCAGGCTTTGTTCACTTTATGCCTAGAAACAGCAGTGGTGATGCGGAGGGGGTTTTGTGCTTCCAGACTGTGCTTTCATTTGGGGTTTTTTTGTATCTCTTCTGATTGTATCCTTCAAGAACTAAGAATATCTCAGTTAGTTTGCTGAATAGCTGAGCAGCAGCTCTTGTTTCAAAAAATAAAAAAGTGAAAAAATTGATATCATAAAAAGTACAGGGGAAACTTTCTAGTACTCTTCTGCCAGGTAACACTCAACTAGATGTCCTACTGCAACTTCTAAGTTCTAATTTGTAATTTATGATCTGAAAGAAGACTGTAAGACATAGCAAAGCATGCAACTGGGAAAAAGTATTTTCATAACAAAGACAGTATTTTGATTATTTTTTTGTATAATTTTTAGAAGTGACTCTATTATTGTTATTATTATTGTTAAAAATACAAGAAGGACATTAAGGTTTTGCTGTCCTGGTTCATGTGCAAGTTAGTATGTTAAGGAGCTAGTGAAGTTTGTGGTGTTTTCTGCTGGCTGAGTTGATGGCACTCTGATCAATGATGCTGCATACGTTCAATAACAGTATAGCTTCAGGTTGGCTGCTTAGCAGGCGTATGAACATTGCTGTCTTTCAATAAAGCATAATAAATGTATACTTTTCATTCAAATGGGCTTTTTAGTCTTTAATTAGTAAAATGAAAAATGTGTGAGAACACAACATGCTTGGTTTTTTTTAAACAACTCTTCAATAATTGATGAGCTGCAACTTTTTCAGGAAATTTTGCAAGAATGTTTCACCTGAAGAGATGAGGAAGCAGCCTCCTGTTCATGTGCTGTAACATTCTGAGCCATGAATGTTTACAGCATTCTGGTAACTAGCAATAGAAGATCTTGGGAGTTAATTCAGCTTCACTGGAACAGTTATTGTTTATGTTGTGGTGATAGTAGAATGTACTGTATGTGTCTCCATTTAATGGATGGGATAAATGGCTTCAGCTTGGCCCGCAGATATAAACCATCCTAATTTGAAAGCAGCCCTGTAAAACAGGAATGCGCACCTCATTTTAGGTCACAGCATTTGTAAGGAATGTGTCCAAGACACCTGCAGAAAATTAAAACCTTTACTCCCCTTGTACACAAAATTTTCAAGAGGTAATTACTTTCAGTGTGAAACATAATACAGCTCCCATTAGATGGAACACATGGAGTGCAAATTGAATAGACGTCTTGTCGGGAGTGCTTCTGAGAATTAATAGGGCTGTCGAAAGCAGTAATAGGAGCGTTTTCCTTGCCTTTGTGTGTGACTATCCCTCTCCTTATCTTTTGCAGTTTATGATGAGGCTGTTGGCATTGGGCTCAGCAGACACACACAGACTTCTTCCATGTCTCTGTCTCCTGCCAGCTGCTTTGTTCCTGCAGAGCTAGCTGCTGCCTTTAAAGGCTCCCACTTTTGTCCTCAGCCTGCCTGACTCCTTTGCGCTCGGTTCCCGGTCACCATGCCAAGGGCTGGCGCGGAAGTCCCGACTTTTCTGTGAGCTGCAAGGATGAGAGTGAGAAAGTGGGGCTGCTGGGTTCAGCATCTCACTTTGTTAAGCTGTTCTTTTATCCTTCAGGGAACTTCCTCTGTGGAGATGGAGCTGAAAGTTAAGCTTTCATGCTTTGTTCTGGTGGCTGAGCCACAAATATCCAGTTTCCTCTCTTATTGTTTGACATTTTGTTTATGTCTCTCTGTTACAGAAATAGAGCAAACGGTCTTTGTGTTCAGGTTTTCTGCTCCCTCTCACTACTGAATGATGATAAGGTTCTGGTTTGGAGTTTGCACTGGTATTTCCTATGTTCCTGCTGGTTTTGAAGATCTCTGCCAAGTGTTTAAATTGTGTGCCTGCATGTCTGTAGTACCTGCCTACTGCTGGTTTGTAGGTATTCAGTTCCATCTGTTGGTTGTCAGGTAAACAAGGTGTGAGATGTTCTGGCAGCCTTAGGCGCTTACAGAGCCTTTACTTGTACTGAGAGAGGCAGATGGTGCCTTGGCTAATGTCACACCATAATGGGGATGTCTTGTGGTGCAACCTTCTAGGCCACGTTGGCTCTACTCCAGAGCAGTTCAGCGTAATTGCTTAGACTTCTGCGTGGTTTGAACGTTGAAACCTATTTAAATGCAAACTGAATTCTCTAGCCTGCAGTAGTGACTGTAAGTTTTGATTGAAACTCTTCAAGTTGCAGTGAACTTGTTAGAAGGGTTTATCCATTAATTCATGGACATTTCAGTTTGCATCCTTGCCAAGTATAGTTTGAATTGTCCCCAACCCCCCCCCCCCCCGGAGGGAGAATATAATTTCAGATGCTGCAAAAGTACCTCAGGTTCTGTCCCTCATGCTTCTATGGTTTGATATGTAGTGGCATATGTTGGTTGTGTTTGTGTTTTGACTATCTAAGTAGGAGTATAACAAGCCCATGATGCCTGCTTCTCTTTGCTTTTTCCCTTCTCTCCTCTCTTTCTTCCCTGCAACAGATAGAATGATTTGTCTCAAGGGATGGTAAGGAGATGGAGTCCTCATGCTTTTTGATTTTTTGGGCTGGTCTTACAGCAAGCTATGATGTGTCCTTTTGGCAGCATTAAAATTGGAATAGTCAAAATGTCTGTTTCTGCCAGTTCAGAAATAAGTCAATAAAATACCTGCAGTGCTTTGTGCTGCCTCAAAATGCGTTTCTTGTTCCACTGCTCGCAGTGACTCTGGATGATTTGCATTGTAGAGTTGCATTTAACGATTTCTAGATAAACTCCCGTTTATTTGTGAACATAAACTTGGTTTTGCCAAATCAGCCTTGCAAGATAAACATGGATTTGGAAAGCTAGATATTAGCTCTTTTTGTATGTTGTTCTCACTGGTAACCCCCTTTTTATGCCTACTGTTGTAAAAGTGTATATAGAGTGCATTTTGGCATGTATGACAGCTCTAGTACAAATCATTTCCCCTTTAGAACAAATAGGTTTTTAATGTGTAAATTCAATAAATGATAATACTGCACAGTTACGTTTTACTCTGTAGTTCTTCCCTCAAAACTTCTGAGCTACTTTGATTCATATCTTGATTTTTATAATGGACTGGTTCCATGTGAAATTAGAGACTCAGACACTTAATACACTTGTAATTCAGCATTTCCTTTTAAATAGTGGTTTAAAAATCAAAAGAGCTGTGAGCCTGTGTTGTCTATATTTTCCGGAATGGGAAACTTTCCTTACACTGCTTTAATTGTCAACTTTTCCTGTCCTTTTCTTGCCCTTACTTTATTTCAATATAACCATGCTGATATTTAATTTAGATGGTGAAGTTACTTATGTAGTTGCCTATGATTTTGCCAAGCACTTTGGGTGTTTTAAATGTGATATATATCTATTTGAATCAAGCTGGACTCTGAAATGTTAGTACAGAGTTGGACTCAAATGTTCCCTGGGTGCCAGGAGGTTTTGGGAAGGATAAAGTCATGCAGTTTTGGGCTTCTGGTTGCTTTTCTGTGTGAATGGGTTTTTTTCCTTGTTCATAACTTTTTGTCTGAAAGTGGCCAAATAGCAATTCAGCTGCCTTTCTGGTTTGTATTCTGATCCTAAAGAAGATTATTAGTGGAGGTTATTCTATGGGTTTAAAAATACTATGCTAAAAGTTTTGGCATGGCAGTTACTTGCAATTGTGAGGATACTCTTCAGATTTTTAAGTCTCCTGAACTGACATTTGCTGAAAAGTTAGTTTAAAATATAAAATATATATAAAATATATTTGGTGTTTGGACTGTGTTGCATACTGTCACTGTTGTAGCCATTTGTAAATATATTCTTTTAATCGAAAGGCTGTCATCTGGGAACATTCAGAGCTCCCTGTACTATGATTGGGTTTTAAAACTAACTGAAAATGAAGACTCAAGCTCACAGAAACTTTTAAAAGTATGGATTTTTTCCCGTGCATGAGGGATAATTATTTTCTTCGCATTACACGGTGTGGCTATTTTTTCCTCATAACAGTGTTGTTAATCTGATTTGTACTTGTAGTAAGGTAGAATGAAAACTGCCCTGGGGCTGGCTCCTGGGACTCTCTTGGCCTTCTGCAGTCCAGCAACATCTTGTTCTCATGGACTACTGAGAGACCAAGGCTCTTCACTGCTCATGTTATCATTTATAGATCTGGTAATCAGTACTCGGGGAGTTTGTTGAAAGTAGTTGAACTAGATAATTCCTATCCCAGCTACTCCAGAAAACCAAAACCACTTCTCCCTTTCAGTTGCGGTTCTGGGGAAATGTTCTCTCTCTGTTTGAAGCAACACATGGTGTGTTACAGAACAGCAGAGGTGATATTGCAGTCTCTGCAGGTCCCTCTTTGAAAGCAGTCTTCTAATTGCTTCCTGTGAGCAGCCAATTCACAGCAAAACGTGAGGCTCACATAATTGATGTGAATATGGACAGGTCATCGCTGGAGGTGGCTGTCCTCCCTTTGATGCCTCCAGAACTTTTCCTTCACCTGTAATTACTTCTGCTTTATAAACTTTTTAAAAAGATACTGCTGTAGTATGCAGCAGAACAAGACACTTGTCTGGGTCTTAGAAGGACAGTCATACAAAAAATAATGAACCATAAAACGGAACAACTTTGACAAAAAATACATGCTGGCTAGGACAACGTTTCCTCTCTGGATCATAGACAGGTGCTATCCTAATGGAAACTCCAAAAGTGAGGGGAGACTGAAGAATCATTTCAGAATCTGATGTAAGAACCAAATGGCTGCAGTTCAGTGTTACTTCAGGAGTTGGAAAGTTAAAAGTAATCCCAATAGCTGAATTAGTGGGCAAACAAAATGCTGGTCAAAGGTGCATAATAAAATTAATGTTGTTACATAGTTCTACAATTTTCCATGTGTACTTGCAAGAAGTTTGTGGATATGATTTGTTTCTCTGCATACAGACACGTACATGTCCTTTAGCTTTTCAATATGGTACCTTTCCAATAGAGGAGCAAAAAGCAGTGCTGATAAATTGAGTTTTCAGGGTTACGGTGTGTAAACCATTTGAGTGTAAGATGTCTTAATTACTTTTACAGGATCTGTGAAAACCAAAGCATTTTGGCCAAGGATCAATTTGCGTTTCACAACTGAGCACTTTCTGAATCTGTCCTGGTCATTTGTCATAGCACTGGGAAAATGTGATTCCAAATAACATGAAAATTTCCCAATCAATTTTAGAATATATGGAAAGAGCTGAAGATGCTTTTTAGTTTGTGTTCTGTTTGTGGTGCATGAGCATTTTGCTACTTGCAATGTTGCTGTTCTTTTTGTGGTTGTTTTGAGCATCTTTCAGAATAATTCACTAAGTTTCTGTGTGTATATATGTGTATATAGGTGTGGTGTTTATACATATCTATATGCCATCAGTTTGAAAACAGAGATGTCTCCCAGTAAAACCCATTAACGTTTCATACTCTATTCCATCTCTTGTTACTGTTTGTTTTGAATGGCCCTCTTGTTTTTACCTGTGTGGTGTGCTGGTTGCGCTCATGATACATTTTTAAAAATAAAGGAGTAGAGAGAGATCTTCCAGACATCTGTTTTAAATAAAAGTTGCTTTAATTACCATGTATGCCATCTTCTATCCATCATCCATGCTAATCCTCAAATAGCCAACATGTGGAGGATTTCTCATAGGCACATCTTTAGCTTGTGTTTTCCACTAGTTCATAAACATGTTCGCTATAACATATTCTTAGCTTGCTCTTCTTGGATCTTTAAACTTGAATCAAGAGCACAGTGTCCTTCAAGTGACATTTCAGTGTGTTCAGCTTCTTTTAATAAAATACAAGTTAAACAAGCCCAGCTGGCAGTTCACAGGATATGTTTGGACATTCTACTTAGATTAACAGGACTAAATCTTAGATGCATTTGTAATTATGTAAATCTGCACAAACTCAAAGCTGTCGTTCAAACAGTTTCAGAAGAAAAGTGGTTGCATCTCAAAATATCAATGTCATTGTCTGGTCTTGATGTTCCTTAAAATTTTCTTCCTTTCCGTAGCCATGCTTAATAGACGATAGCAGCTGGGAAGTTAGACAGTGTGCTGCAGTAAGCCATGCATTAAACATGGTCTTTTTTAGATCTGTTCTGAATTGACTGGTTGCCTAATTCTATTTAAAGGACAGTTTTCTACTTTAAAATGACAAAAAGATGAGTCATGATTCTGTGTTCTGTAGGAAGAAAGTACTTTTCAAAATAAATGGCTTGGCTTTTTTTTATCTTGCTGGAGAGGGAGGTACTGAAGTGTGGGGAACACACGATAGTGCCTAGGCATAAAATAAAGCCAAAGCTGGAACACAGTGCTATATTTACCCAGGAGAGGAAGAATTTGCCCACAGCCCATAAGATGTAGGTACAGCTCCTTGAGGTGAGTTCCAGAAGTGATCTGAATATTGGCAAATATTTTGGTCTGAGTGGAAAGGTCATGTCCGTCTTGTTAATTTGTCCAGAGGTACTACTGCGTGCCGAGGTCCCGGGGAAGAGCAGCACGTGTCATAAGTGTAATTCCCAAGGTAGAACAAAAATCGTGACCAGATATGCTTTTGTAACCCCAAAGCAAACACTTTTTAGCAGCCTTTGGAATATTATAATGAATAAGAGGCTTTGTTGTTTTTTTTTTTCCCTCTATAGTACTCTGTCACCACTGAAATGGTCATGTACAATATATAAAATAACCCGTGTGAGGCTCATTTGGGGTGAATTGAGAGAAAGCTGAACGTTCTGCAGGAATTCAGAATGAAGGGCTTTGGTCAGCGAGCATTGCATTCCCCTGGGGACTGTTTAACTGGTATTGAAAAGCTGCTTTCTTAACTACTACAATTCAAGATAAACTTTTTGCTTGTTATCACTTCTCATAAATGTGAATAACTTAAATGTTTGGAGTATCTAATCGGAGAGGTGACAGTGTGAGCTGCAGTATACCCCAGAGTTTGCCCTCGGAGCAGAGCAGAGATTTGCTAGCCCAGCAGGCTTAGCTCCTAGAGGTTTATAGAAATGCAAATTACATGCCAAATAATAAAATGAAAACAAAAAGAAATGCTAAGCTACTGAAGTAGCTCAGCATGCTAATGACAGGCTTCATTAGAGTATCCTAATAGCGACAATTGCTGCAACTATGAGCAGAAGAGATATAATGACTCTTCATTCACAACAGAGCAAGTGCTGAGTATTAGGGAATTATTTAGTGCTGTTTTTTTCAGAGTCCCTTGGTCAGACTTGATAGAATGAAACCTTCTTAAAGGGTATGATTTTGAATGTTATGGGCAAACAAACATCTTTCTTTACTGTAATTTTTTTTAACTTGACATCCTCAGTGATTTTTAATATGCAGATTTTTTTGGAAAGAGATCAACTTCAGAACACGAGGTGGGATGAAAAGATGCAAGACCCACAAACAGTAAATGTGAAACTCTCCATGTATCATACATAAAATAACTCATATCAGGAGGCCTGTTTCGTTTACTGGAAGGATTACTAAAGCTTTCTGTCTCCTTTGGAGTAATCAGATAAAAAGAAGCGTTAAGATGTAGCAACTTATAAATCACATTAAAAAAATTTCTAATAGACATAAACTCTTCCTTCAGCCCCGAAAAGTTTGATTTCATGCTAACTATCTTCATTGTTACACACACACACATATATATATTCAATTGATTACATAATTTATTAGTAAAATTATGTCTCATACTTTGTGTAAGTCTTGCATGTGGGTGTGCACATATGTATATTATCATTTAATACTGACCTTTTTGATTCTTCTGTTAATGAACACAGCAGTATTCCAAGCACTGGAGATCATCAAACAAATTCCAGGTGCAGCCTTGTCTAATAGAAGAGCATCAGCCCAAATGTGTTTATGCCTCTGAATCAAAAGCATGATCTGTTTCAGATGTGCAAGATAAAATGAAGTGTTAAACTACGTGCAAGCAGTAGTGATTTTTTTCCCTCTGTTGAAAAATGAAGATGCTTTGGGCTCTGTACCATACACTAGAGAGGCACACAAATCTCTTTTGCAGGAATAGATCGAATTTCAAATATAGTCAAAAGATCTATAACTCCTTATAGGAAGATAATGAACAGTAGGAGGAATGCATTGTTCAAGGCCTAACTGGAAAATTCTTCTCATGGAAGAATCACAGAATGACCTCGATTGGAAAAGACCTTTAAGATCATGGAGTCCAATCATAACCTCACACTGACAAATCCCTGACTAACCCATGTCCCTCAGCACTGTGTCTACACGACTCTTCAATGCCTCCAGGGATGGGGACTCCACCACTGCCCTGGGCAACCCCTTCCAATGTCTGAGAACCCTTTCAGGAAAGAAACTCTTCCTCACATCCAATCTCAACTGCCCTTGGCACAACTTGAGGCCACTTCCTCTTGTTCTGTCACTTGTTCCTTGGTTGAACAGACAGACAAACGCTGTATGTACAGGTTGTAAATAGGTGCAGTATGTGGACCTATTTGAACCACATTGCCTCCCACTTTTTATTTTCTTAAAAAACCCTCAGTAAGTTGCCAATAATTATAATAAACACACCTCTAAAATAGATAACGCAAAACTGCGTTACAGAAATTTTCAGTTGTTTTTCTGTCACTGCAGAAATTACTTGTTTAGTTTTGAGCTTTCAGTTCTGTAAGCAATGAAGTACATAGGGCATCTGGTGTATGTGTCCAGGTTATGCTCTCATCTTGCTGTTTGTCTCTGAATGACTCCCTCACAGTGAGGTTTTTTCGAAAAAGCTTCTGTTTTGGAAAATCTCAGCCTGTCTTGCTACCTCTCCATGCACTAGCAGTCTTGAGTTTTCAGAATGCTTGCTTTCTCCTCCCAGGTTTCAGGAACATCTTTGAGTGTTTTTAAAGTGTTTCAAATAATGGATACCAAAAATTTGAAGTCACTTGATAAGTTTTAAGAGAATCTTTTTAAAGGTGTGTGTTTCTTTTTTTGCCTTTGAGAATTACTCAGTTACCTTCTCTTTGCCTCGCTCTACAGATTGGGGATGAATGATAGTAAGGTATGAAATCATATGCATTCTGATATTACATGCTAGTTGAATAGATGGGCTTTGGAGTAGAAAAGGGAAAGCTATTTGATGTTATCAGATGTATAGTTTGACAATAAATGCCAGAGGGAGTTGTTACAGCAAGTGTAAAATATAGATCCCATGTGAGTGTAGTAAAGGAAATCGTGTCCTTTCTGTTGAAAAGTCAGTATTAGAGTGGGACAGCAAATGAAATGTGAACAATCATAGAGAAATTAAGTCAAGACAGATGTCTTTGCGTTCTTTTTCTTCCACTTCTGATTTTTTTGAATATTTGTACTGTTGTATGTCTACCCTCAAAAACAGGGTTCTTAATTATTTTAAAAAATGAGTTCACATAGCTGTGAAATAGTGCTCTGTTGCAGGACTGGCTGAATTTATTGAGACTTTCCTATTACTCTGATATCAACAATTTTCACTTCTGTAGATGATATACAGCCCATAAAACAGAAATATTTAAACTGTTCCATGAAATGTGCTGGCACTCTGTACTTAGAAGACTATAGTGGGGCTGGCAGGTAGTTAGCTTTTCTAAACAGAGAGATCCAATACTTAATGACAGTTTGGGAATGAAGAGTTAATGTGTGAAGTAGAGTGATTTTTTGCTGAAGAAACTACATGCTTCATTTATCTGAATGGCTCGGACATAGTATATGTGTGTTCACTTTTACAAGATGTATTTATTATAAAAGATGAAAAAAGAGTATCTGCAGATGATGAGGTATTTGTACAATGATAATATAATCGGGGCAAGGAAAAAGGAGGAAATGAAGCGAATATCTCTTGAATCTGGGTTTGTGCTAAGTTTTCTTTTCTTATCTGATTAACTGTCAGATCATCTCTTCTGCACATTTTTTGCAGTAAAGAAAAAATTAATTCTTGAATCTCGGCTAAACCTAAATTTTCATATTTATAAATTACTTCCTCTTCAAATGTAGGTGGTCGTTGCTGAATTGGTACCTGAGACATGATTATTGTGAACTGGTCCATTAGACTTGGAAACGAGGGGCCTGGCATTGATGCACCTGGGAGAAGCCAAGCAAACTGTTACCACAAAATCTGTTAAGCAGCTGGAGTTTATTTTGTAAAAGTCATTTATTTTAGTTAGCTGAGCCATTTGACTTTATTATGATACTATTTGAAAAAGTTTATTGATACATGGAGATAATTTTGCAGATTATGGGTACTGTGACTGAATAAACTGAGGAGATTAGGAACCCAGCTGTTTTGATTCATTAAATACCAGGGGCTTTTGAAGAGAAGAATAAGTCAGTCCATAGAATATCTTTATAAAATGGTGAGATTGACAGAGCAGAGAAAATGACGTATCGTTTCCAGTCTCCAGGCCCTTTCTGAAGCCTATTTGTTGCTTTCTGTGGAGAGAGTTAACTTTTGTGGAAATATTTGGATATGATAAAGATATGAAAAATATTTAATCTAGACTGCTGATTTCTCACAGTTTTTGTCCAGCTGATAAAGCTGTGCAGTGGATTGAGCTAAAATAAAGGTGATGAGGGACTTTGTACCTAGAGCCTTTGCGTGCTTGTCTGCTATTCATTCCTCTTTATGGCTCCTGCTTTGACAAGTGAAATGTAGCTGCCTTTGCTTTCCAGACCGTATCCCAAGTGTTCCAGATGAGATGAAGCCAACTCATGGAAAAGCATGTAGGCAGAGACGGCCAGTTTTTCTGTTGATCCCTATCCCACATACTCCCCTGTGGTTGATAGGCCAGTTCAAGGTGTAGGCCAGCATCGACAATTTTTTTGGACAATTTTTCTCTTCTGTGCTGTTGGGTTACATTTTCTCTCAGCAAGCTTAGGTAATACACTATGATGAATTATGCTGGTAGCTTATTATCTTTTTTATTTCTCATTTTGCTGAGTCTAATTGTATTTTAAGCTCTTTTTTATGCAGATCATGGTCTACTGCTTTGTTCAGAAATGTTATTCCAGGAACTCTTGTGGTACTTGAGTCTCTGAACCAGGTGTGCTGTGTGCCTTTTGGAGAACATTATTTCCCTTGCCTGCTGAGGAAGGCAGAGAAAACTGCCCTGAGGATGTCACAGGAGGGCTAAAACCTTCTTGGATATTAGCAAGTATTGTTACTGCTTCTTTTGGAATGATTTCTGATTGTCCCCAAGAAGATGGTGTGGGCTTATTATCTAAAGCAATACTGACAGGAAGATTTTTTTGGTATTCAGAACGGACATTCCAGGTCATTGTCACTTTTATCTTGATTCCTCTCACATTTCCACAGTTCCAGCAAAGCAAGAACAGTTCATTGGGAATTCAACTTAGTGCTATATTTAACCTTCACATTCTTTTCTGCCATGTTATAGCTATGTGTAAATAGCTGAGGTTAGTATATTCTATATTAAAGGATACATACTGTTTATTTAATAATGGAAATACTTTTCATTTAATATGTTAGAACTCAGTAATAGCTGAGTTTATTCATATGATCCCCCTCTAGGCATAAGTCAGTAAAGGAAAACCTCAGCAGGAGTCTAAAACTACTGGAAAATGTGAGTGAATATAAAGAAGAGGTAGTGATGTACACCGTGTGCATGCACAGGCATGTGTACACATCTTCCCTATGAAGCATTCTAAGCTGGTCCCTTTAGCACTGATTTTCAGAGTTACAGATAACAATGTGGTACCCAGTTACCCCTCACTAATTCTACCAGTTACCTTTGAAATGCTCTTGTTGGAGCATCTGAAGGTAATTTGGTTCCTTCCCCTTTGAGTAGTATCATGCCTGTGTTTTCCAGAATTTTAACTCATGCCTGGATGCCCTTTTCTAAGAAAGCTTTTGGTGAAGAAAAGCATTGCAAAGGGTTGATCACTTTCTTATTACAGTAAAAAATAAATAGTAATCAGCTGAAGGTGGATTCAAGGTACCTGAGTCGGCAGTGTTGCTCTGAAGTTAAATCACTTCACATCCCAAGCAGCATGCCGAACTTCAGCAAAAATTCTTCAGTGATGAAGAGTTCTGAAAATTGTTCAATTTGAAAATGGAAATTTTTATTTCAGCTTGATGTTCTGTGGCAAAACTTTTTGCTTACTTTAAATTAAATGGCATCTTAAGAATACATTTGAATTCTGTTTTAAGATTGCATCAGTTACATGAAACCACACTGTAATTTTATTACAACCTATAACTTTGCAATATTTTTTTGAATTAATGAGTTTTTTTGCAAAAGAGATGGATGCTAAAAAAAATAGGAATCACTCCCCTTCCAGGAAGAAAATTTCCTTATGAAAAACATGACATTTTAAAATCACTTCCAGTAAAAATGATCAAGACATTCTCCAAATTGGAAGGCATAGGTGAGATTGTTTGAAAAAATGACTTTAAATGCAAGATGGCCACTTATGTTACAGTAAAGTCAACATGGAAGAATGAACGGAATGCTCAGCAGAGCCCCATGGCAGTAGTCATTTAAATGACTGAACAGTATAAACAGTGTTTTTGTGTTTACAGTGCAGATTTCCTCCTGTATATGAACAGTGTGCATTGTGTGGAGATGTGAGGGAGAAGTAGGCAAAGGGTCCAGAGGAGTACAGTGAGGAATGGGAAAGGAAGGGGCCATGGCCCAGAGCCTCTGCTGATCGGCACTGGTGGCATCGGATGAGAGTTTGCAGTAGCTCTGTGCCAGCACTGCGGACTCCAGAGCAGAAACCTGCAAGTCTAGCCTTAGGCTCAGAGAAGAAAGAGGACTTGGTGACAAATGTGTCTTTCCAGAAAGGAATGCAATCAGAGCTCTGAAGACATTGTGTATGTGCACACATGTGTGTGGAAGAGAGGAGGAAGGAGTGAACTTCTGGCTCTTTGTTTCTTTTTTTCATTGTTATTTTTATGCCACAACACGTGACAGTTTTTCTCTAAACATGTTTTTACTGTACGCTTGGTGTATTCCCATGAAAATGCAGTTCTTCCAAAATATTCTGCATTTCTGAAGTCTTTCATGGTTGATTGCTGCATCATAACTTTCATGTTTTCATAACCTTGTGATCAGTCTGTGCCCCTGCATTACACAATATGTTACCCTTCCTTTTTTTGTTTATTTTATCTCAGATTTTTTTGAGGTTTTTTTTGTCTTTTTTTTTTTTGTTTTTGTTTTTGTTTTTTGTCAGCTGGGAAAAGAGCACTATACTGCTGGTACCTTTGATTCTGCCAGCACTGGAGAATGAAAATTCTTCTTCTACCTCCCTAGTGCTTGGATAAGGCAGGTTATGATGTATTCTGAAAGCTGTAAGAGAATATAATCTGCTTACTTAGCAATTTAACAACAAAAATTCTGAATAGCTGATATTGTAAGTCTTCTCAAACACTAAGAAAATCCGCCGCCCCCCCCCCCCCCCCCCCCCCCCCCCCCGCCCCCCCAGCCCATGAAAACTTTCATTACCTGCCCACTCTTGAAATATTTTGAACTTGCCCTGTAAATGACTGTGGGCCAGACGCTGAAATGATTTTCCTTACCCAGTTGTGTGGTAACTGTGGTTTAGTATAACACAGATTTGTGATGTGACTGCTGAAGTGCTGGTAAGAATGACTGAAGGGGTATCGAAATGCAAGTTTTACAGTGACTACTGTAGAGATGATCTTCTGCTGTTATTTTACAGTGTAGCTAAATAATGTGTTGCTATGTTGTCTTTTTGTTTTAGGAATCTGCATGGTTAGGTGCTGCCTTTTCATCCGTGTCTGCAACTTCATGCAGAAAGCTCACTGGAATATGAGCAAGTAATGAAAATGGGAACTTTTCTGAAAAGAGATAAAGCTGGATGTTTGCCTTCCACAGATGAAATCCTTAAAGAGTTTTCTTGTGAAAGCAGGGGTTTTTTTTTTGCTTCAGTAATTGCAATATCTACAGTTCATCAGATAAAAAAATACCCATTGATAGATCAACATAATAGTGTTTGATAAAGTTTGGGCAATGGGATGCTTTAAGTGAGGTGGTCTTGTTTGTGGTACTATTTACCTCCTTCACTGCGTCTTCAACCCTCATGAGCATAAGCAGTTTTCAGGACTTAACGCTTACATTTTTATGGTGTGTGGCACTCCTCTGGCTGACTACTGAGTAGCGGTTTGCCTTGGGCAAAATTTGTTGTATTCTTGATGAAAAAAGTGTGAATTTATCTGTTTGTTATCTTAAAAATTGTTCCAGATGAACACACAACAACCTTAGCAGATCTTGAAAGCAAATCACACTGAACTGAGTATGAGTTGTCAGTGATGAACAACAGCTCTCTGGTGATGATCAGTTGGTTGGGAATTTGTAATATAACAAAGTATATAAATGAAGTAGTGTTTTCCATTGTGTGAATTCTGAAGACCTGGAGGGGAAAAAAAAGTCCTAAACCAGAAGTAATAAAGAATCAAAGTAGGCAGAGGGATATCTTACATAGCTCAAACTTGCATAGCTTAAACTTGGCAAAATTCCGCACCAGTCCCACAGCGTAAATAAGTGTTAGCCTGTGTTACATGGTCATTTATACCATGTAATGCTCCTCTAAGCCATGACCACCAGGTCAGGTGAATTCCACTCTTGTGGCCAGCTGATGGAAGTTTGCTATCTTGATGGACTGAATACTTGCCAAAATAAATCACAGTATGTTAAAATAAAGAGAAAGATTACTGATAGGCAAAACACATCTGTCTAGTGCCATATGTCTGATGATAAATGCTCTGAAAAGATAAACATATAATTGTAAATAGGCTGCTTGCAGCCTATGATCCCACAGCCTTAGTGGGGTTTTCCTGCTGCTAAATGCAGAGAGCAGTGTGTGAGTGCTGGAGTTGGGGATTTTTCTGCAAGTGGCATATTTCTACAAAGCTGTCTCACTTGAACAGAAATACGAAGTCCTGTTTTGATTTAGATTTTCACACAGCAATAAATAATGAACAGAAAAGCTGCTTTTTTATTTTCCAAAGAAAAAACGAGGGGGCTTTTTAGGTATCTTTTCAGTATTTTATGTCCTATATACCTGTAAGTTTGATGTTGCTTGGTATATGTTCATTGTTCATTAGCTGTTTTCTCTTGATTGTGGTGTTGTGAAAGATCCTAAAATCCCAGCACTATGTGGTTCATGCAAAGGATATACAGACTGTTAAAAGGAAACCATGAAGTGCAAATGTGTTTTGTACAAATGTTCCTATTTTTTGTTATTCTGGTTAAAATAAAGCTGAAGGAGTCCCTTGAAACCCAACTACCAGACAAGCTTCAGGTGTGCAGACTTGATTACCATATTGAACTCTTTCTGCTTGTGGCTGTCCAGACATTTTGAGCTTCTGTGTGGGCTGTCACAGGACTCTGGCAAGGCTCCTGGGGCTCTGGGGGTCCATCTTCCTTACAAATGCTGACCAGTAGGGTTGGATTATATATCTTTTCTCTACAACTGAGATGTCCAATCTTTTGTTAACAGGTGAAGCAATTATCTAGAGTTAAGCTATGAAAAAAGTTACAGCACTGGGGTAAAGAATGTACTGCAGTGGGGTTTTTTATGTTTGTTTGTTTGTTTTTTTTAAATGCAGAACTTACTGTGTAATCTTTATTTTTTTGATACTTATCTTTTTTGTCATTTTCTTTGAATGTTCAGCATGAACTAAAGAGGTTGGAAAATGTGAAAATGCTGGAAAGGAAGGGTTGCAAAGTATTGAAAAGACATTTAAAACTAGGATAAAATGCTGCTTAATGTTTATAGAAAATGTGTGGGAAGCCGAGTATTTTTGTATATAGTATGTTGATGTATTTTAACAATACTGCATATAAACTATGGGAATGTCACTGAAACTATGCAGACATAGGCCAGCTGAGTAGCGTGTCTATACTTTCCTGTCTTTTCTTTCATGTATAGAAAAATGCAACTCTTGCTGAACTCATCCTCTGTATTGCATGGGCTTGTATCTTTTGCTAATTTCTGTGAGAGTTTTGGTGAGAGAAAAAATCTAGGATCGAGCCCATTAAAAAAAAAGGCAGAATTATAGAAGAGAAAATGGCTACATAGGTGGTTTAAGTAGATCTTGACAATGCATGTAGTAACTGTTTTTATTATATAAAATAAATCTTGGAAAGAAATGTAATAGTCCTCCTTCGCATCTCTGAGGCCTTCTAAGGATGCTGATATCTGATGGAAGTTTTCCTGAAGGGTGTTTTGGACAAATTCTGTTAATAAAAGTTTTGGAATTAGGGTTGTGGTTTGAGGGATTTACGAGCAGGAGGGAAAGGAAAAGACTAGTCAGTCAGAGAAAAGCAACTATTTAATAATATGTAAAAACAAAAGGTTGGCTTAGTGGGTGTATCATGGACTTTAGAGAGAATGGCAACCATCTGTGTGTATGAATCTGCCCTCCCCTTGCACTCCCTCCTCCCAGCGCTGGGCTGATAAATCATTTTGAAATCAAGTGCCAGGTACATGACATAAGTTTTGGGAAGAATTAAAATTGCACTTAACAGCAAGGAAGACTGAAAGCCTTTCATGAACGTTTGACAAGTGCCATCTTTAGTCGTGATGTCTCAACTAGTAATGCTTTATGCCTTCCCTGTCTCATGTAAAAAAAAATAATTTCCAAACTTTGCATCCAGCAAGTAATTGTTGGTTGTGTTATAGTCTGACAAACACTCGCTGCAGACATGAGACACAGCAGTGCAAGTTTTGGCTTCCTAAGTTGAAATTGTCTCAGCGTCAGGTTACTGCTTCGCAAACGGGCAGTGTGGTGTGGTGTTTTTTCTTTCTTTCTTTCTTTTTTTTTTTTCATTTCTTTTCTTTTTTTTTTTTTTCTTCTGTGGTCTAATATTAATACATTTTCAAAATGGAAACTCAATGAATTAGATCATTTTTCCTCAGTCTGTATCCCTGGGGATATCTAACCTATGTTGCTTGTTTTAATTAAATTACCACATTTTCCATATGATTAAATGCCTGAATAATGAACACTTATGGGACTCAATTTTAATGCACCATACATGAATATGAGCAACGAGGGGAAACACATGATTTTACTCTAAGTAAAATCTTTTAGTAGCAAACGTATCACCTCGTCTCTTTTCAGATCAAATGGAAGTTGCAGAACAGTAAAAGAGAAGATGTGGTATAAGATGGTGGTGTTCAATGGGTGGAAGCAAATATTCTCTGAAGGAAATGGGCTGATGGGAGAAAACCAGAAAATGGTGTGGTGTGTTCTGGGGACTTGCCAGGCAGACATTTTCACAGTTATGGTATGGTATACTTTGGGTTTTGGGGCAAGGGCCACTAACCATATAGCAAGGTATGTCTTGGAGCAATTTTAAAGAGACTCAGTGTATTTTTTTCATTTAGAGTTGCCTGGGGTTTAAATCAGGACAGGATTTGGCTTAGCACGGATAGGTACTGGGTATCTAATCTAAAAACCACGCCAGTCATTTTTAAGCACTGAGTCGTAAATGCAGGCAAGAATTCAGGAACTTCAAGTGAGGAAAATATGCATTTAAAAGTCTATTTAATTTTAGTTGCAGGGAAGGAAAGTACTGCAATTTGTTTGCTAGGTAAGCACATTCTTATTTCCCTGTATTAGGCTTGGTAGGGAGACACTGTGTTATGTGTGATGATAGAAGTAGCTTAGACACCCATCCTTGCATGAGGTGAACTCAGTAGCATTGCAGAAATAGTTGGGTATAATGCAGATCCTTTCCTGATCTTCAAGCTCTTTAATGTCTGGCTTTATTAAATTGTAAAAGCTGACAAGAAAGTGTAGGCTGCTTGTGAGGAAACAAAACTGCAAAAGAAGAGAATAAAGGTGTCTGTCTTATTAACTGTGTCAACAGTGTCAATCTCTCCTCTTTGGTAAAGCGTTGTTGACTGTTTCTTTCCCTGCTTTTAGTGATTATAGAACACTGTAGTGACTTATTCAGATCAGATGTTTTGTGTGAATTAATATTTTCCAGTATAATCTGGGAACCACTGTCTTGACTGCCATGCAGTTATCTTAATTTTGGTTTTCTTACTCCAACAGAACTGCAGGATCTCAAACCATCCTCCCTTTACCTTCTCTGTGTCCTACCCTAACTTCTTCCTCTATTCCAGATGGCTGATTTCCCAGCCTACTGGTTTTTTTTTTTTTGTTGCTGTTTTTTTGGTTTTTTTTTTTGTTTTTTTTTTTTTTTAATTTTTCCCTAAATGATTGACCTCACAGTTGGTACCAGTTACTTTCATCAAATTTGTGACATTGTAGTTCTCACAGTTTTGGAATGGTCTTTTTTCATCTTTTATACTGATCTACCAACTGATAATTCTTCCCAGTTTTCAGTCATTAGGAGGTTCTTGTGTTGTAGCAAGCTGACAAATGGCAATAAATATGAAAGAGTTATCTCAGACCTTGAGAATTTTTTTAATTTCAACTTTTGTTCAAACAAAGATCACTTATCAGTACAGCTAAGTGACGTCTCCATTTTAGCCATTTCTTGATGTAATTTTAGATTTCTATGATCTTCCCTGTTTTTCAGCTACAAACTCATCTGATGATGCTCTGTCATTATCTGGAGGATTGATTAGGTTTACCAAAGAAACATCTGTCTTGTACTGCCTATTTTTATTTGACCCATGTTATATTTGATGAAATTTTGCAACTATTTTTCTGTGGTGGTTTTTTTTTTTTTTTTTAATCTCGCATACTTTTGAAGCCAGGTTTATAGGTTTGTTCCTTCTCTTTCCTTTTTAGCTATAGCCACTCCACTGGTTGTTTACAGGTGTAATTTCACGCCTACTGTGTAATTTTACTGGTGTACTAGATCTAAAATATTTCAATTTCTCCAGTCTTTCAAGGAGTTGAAAGTTTAGAGGATTGGTTAAAAGAGGGATAAAGAGGTGCTGCACTGTTTTTTTGAATCGGAGGGGAATTATTGCTTCATAACATGGCATTTCTTCAAATGAAGAAAAAAATCAGTTATGAACAGACACAGACAGACTGAAACTGCTTAAATAATTTTCCCAAAAGATTCCCCCATATTTTTGTTCTTGCTTCAGCGTGGTGGTTCTGTGATGTGTGTAACGTTTGTAGTTGTTTTTCAGCTGGGGTTGTATGCCTTCTCCTTGAGTGTCAGCGATAAAAAAAAGGGCTGGATAGATGACTTTTTGTTCTGGTATGGCATTACCCTGGAAGTCTTGCTTTGATTCCAACAGTATACTTACACTTAGCTTCAGGAAGGGTAGCTTATTTTCTCCTTCTAGATTAATAGTTGATGTTTCATTCATGTTATATGAATGCTATAAATTCAGTTTCTTTTGCGCGGTGGGGAAAGTCACTGCTGTTGTAATACTTTATTGGAATTATGTCCTACATAGAACTTCGCTACTGTGATGTGGTGAGGTGGGCTAGGAAAGGGCATTTTTCGTTTTCTGCTCTCTACTTGCTATTAACAAGTTTGTTGGATTAGTCACCTTTCTTTTCTTGCTCTTATTCTCTTTCCATTCAGCTCACACTTTCCTTCCCACAGTCTGTCATCTTACTTTCCTACCAAACAGAAAAGAACCATTTGTTAGAACTTTAGAAAAAATGTTAAACAACCAGGAGTAAAGAAAGTTAACAGACAGCCAAATAGTTTTTAGTGATGATCTTTCCTGATCTTTGTCCCACTGCATAAATAAGGGAGTAACTAAACTACCACAACATTCAGAGATGAGCAGAATGCATATGTGAATGTTTATTAGCTTTCCAGTTCAGAGATTTATTTCCCTACTTGTTTAAATATTTTGAGAAACATACTGCAGCATTTAAACATGAAAAGCATACATTCATATAGCTTTCCAGTTTCTGCTCTTCTATGGATGAAATCAGAAGTATTCTGGCCTTCAAGCATCAGCATTTCCAGCCTGACCTCTGGATGCCTACTAGGCAGTAGTGAAAGAATTTTGAGGAGAAAAAAATGTGTTTCATGATTGCATTTAATCAAGAGACATTGCTGTCTCCCAGGTTTCTGCATCTCCACAAAACATAACAGTACTGATTTCAAAACCAAGTTTTAAACATTTTTTCAACAGGTAGTCATTAAGTCCAAAGTTGCAGTTGATTATTTTAAGTAGAGAGGACAGCTGATCATGGAAGATAACTTACAAAAGCTAAATCCTGGATGCTGGGTAGGTTTGTTATTGTAGTGGTATGAATCAGAAAACTGATATTTTAATCTGTTTTTCATGACAAAACCTATTTTACAGACAGTATTCTAGATCTGGTGTATTTTGGATGACAGGTAATAAACTGGCAAATGTTGGACTTTGGGAAAGGAAGTGGAAGGAAATTTATTGTTAGAGCTCTTCCTGCAGTCACTTTTGGGGCATACTTCTGTTTTTTTAAAGCATGGAGGGACTTAAAATATGAAGGAAGAACAAAATGCCACCTTGAAAGACCTGAGTGGTGTTGATCACTAGACTTTGAGAGACTCGGTAATGCAGATTGCCTATAATGGATATAGAGACTATTTCTGAAAGTTTTAAGTCATTTATGTGATGAGGTTATGGAAAGAGTAAACAGCATCTTAACTTACAAAGCACAGTATTTCCAGTAGAAATGTGGAGTAATTTTCACCCCCCAAATAGTTGTATCCTGACCTGCAAGACTGTGCGTACTGCAATACCACGTAGAATTCTAGTCACCTATGTCTGTGAATTAAAAGACATGTAGCAAAAGGCAAGAGGGTTGTTAGGGGAAATGGGAAGTCAGTCTTTGATGGCTAGAGGGCATGATTTGTTTGTCATGGCAGGTAATGGCTGCAAACAAACATGAATTCCTGGTGTTGAAGCTAAGAATATATTTTTCTGTAAGAAAACAAGTTGTTTTGTCCATAACTAAATTCAGATTAGAAATTAAAAGATTTATAATAAACACAAGGAGTTTTTTCTGTCAAAACTGTAAGTTTTAGGCTAGGCTGTGTGTGCTTAGTTTGTGTTGCGTGAGATTATCTACACTGGACTCGATGACCCAAGTCATAGGACAAGTTGAGGTCTTCAGTGTTTGTGTTTTTTTGGTTTTTTATTTTGTTTTTTTAAATATAGCTCTAGGCTGATGTTTCTGGCATGTCTGTCCTTTCTCATGATTCATTTCTGTCTTTTGCTGTGTTTATATTTGCATCATCGCTGACTCATTGGGGTTTTTTTTTTTGTTCCACAGGATTATTTTTTAATGCATTGGGTGGGGGAGGTATAGGGATTACTGAATATGATGTTTGCGGGGGATTACCTCCCAAGATATGAATGGACTGCCAAAAATGTAGGTACTTCAGGAACATAGTCATTGTTAGTATGTCTCTTTTTCCAAACAGAGGGTTTGGTCTTGACCTTCCAATGTAAACAAGCAGAAGAACTGTAATTTGTTACTTTGGAAAAACCTCTGTCCTACAAACATTTATCCTCAGTGATAAACTATCCCAGAGTCAAAATAGTAGTGTAAGCATGCAAGGTAAATTGACATCAGGCTTCTGAAATTCCCACCAGCAAAATATTTTAATACAAGTACATGTCTTATATTCTTAATAATTTTCTTCTCTTTAGCACTTGTAACTTGGGAGACTGCCAGTATAGCTGGTTACTGAGATGGGAAGGTTTTTTATAAATACATATAATAGAAATCTCAGTAAAGTGGCTTTTTCTTGAAGAGAAGAACATTTGCTGTATTTTATCTATAAAGTTATACTGATGCAACTTGAGAATAACTCTGCTGAACTTAGTTGAGTGTTTAATAATAAAGAGAGATAGATGGCTAATTGGTTGTTCACAGGAATGCAAAGGTGATAACTGCAAGGCTTGAATATTTCAAACAATTTATGTTGCCTTCTCTGATTCAAAAGCCTGAGAATCGCTGCAGAAGAACTAGAATAATGCTTTCAAAGAAGGCTTTCTAAGCAGAGAAAATAAACCAATTGAACAAGAACAAACTTAATACAAACTGTCTAAACACGTCAAAATCAAACTGAAAAAGGTCTCCTGAGCTCTCTGTTAAACTCCTTGTATTTCAGCACTGGGATTTATAGATCTGCAGTAGTATGGGGAGAAGAACATAAGCATGAGTTACTTTGCCTCAGGCAGACCTACTTAATTTAACCGTGTCTCGCTCTACTCCCAGGTTCAGAGATCCTGCCAGGTGGGTGCCCTGACATCTTGCGTTTCTTGCCCAGGTTCTGTGCAGCTGGAATTGAAAGCTCACAGTCTATAATTACACGATAAAATATTACTGTGCATTTTTAAAATGTGAGAAGTGTGAGTGATGGGGAAAAGCATAGACAGATATATCAGAGCATAGGTATTCTTTCTGACATTAATAGAATATTACTCATAAACATTTTCTCTGAAAGAAGTAACTTATCTTTATCAGCTTTTCCATGGGAAAAGGGGGAGATCTGAATTTATTCTAAATAAGGTCTAAATATAGAAGAGGCCTCATGTTCGAATGTGGTCTGAGTATACCCTAAAGGGGGAAAATCAGTGTTACTGGCTATTTGCTTGAGATATTTGCTGGTTTTGGGCAAAGAAGAAGAATACCAGAACTTCCTATGGCCTACTTCAAGTGTGTCTGTAATTAATTTTGATCTATACTCCTTTTTAATCTGTCTTTCCATTGACTTTGGATTTATAAGTTGTGTCTTTGCTGTAAAATGACCTTATTAGGTCTGATAATTGTTTAATTTTGCTTGGTAATTATTTAATCCCTCCCCCCTCTTTTTTTTTCTTTTGTTGTTGTTGTTTCATATTTCTTTTGTTTATGAAAATACTGATAGTACTTATATTGCCTTTTCTAAAATCTGGGAAAGCAAATCTGGGAACAGTAAACCAGAGCAGCTCTGTTTTGAAAAGTGAACTTTGTCAATTGATAATATTTGCATTTTGCTTTTTTTTAGACTTATTCCCTCAGTGCTTATAACCAAGCATTACATTAAACGAAAGTACAGTAGCTTCACTCTGAAAAGTCATGGGCAGTTTTGTTCATGTAACTGAGAAATGAGTAGGTTCCTTTGTGCTTGTTTGGCGTTAAAAGTATGTCATAATTTAGAAATAAAATAGTTAAACACAAGATGGGAGGGCTGAAACTCTGGAGGGGCGTCAAGTTAAATTAGTGCTATGGATCTCAGAGCGAAAAAGAAGACTGAAAATTATGATTCTTGAGTAAGTGTGCAGTTTAGTGCTTAGGAATAAATGTTTTCAGGTATCCTCAATTTGCTCTACCGAACACCGTGGATAAATCTTTAGTAAGGAGTCAGAGGTGGAGATAAATGCAATGTTTTGGACACAGTTGCTAATTCCCAGTAGAAGTCTTTTCAAATAGAGTATTGGTATGTTAGAGCTGTTGAAAGTTCATTTACTTGTTTTCAGTCACACTGATGTACTTTTGACCATACATTTCCAGGATGTTTTAGCTAAAACAGCAGAGTGCTGTCTGGGTTTTTAAGTGGAGGAAATCTGTGGTTCAGAGACCTTTCTGTCACTGGGGTTTCTGAAAAGAAAACACCTCAATCAGGTGTTAAAATGTGCTTTAATAGATAGCTTGCTCTGAGAGTTACTGTCTTCTAATGTGACTGAAGGTTTTGCATATTTTGTGGATTTATATTACTCTCCAAGTAATCAGGGTATTGTATCAGTAGGGGAAACTGGGCTCCTGGTGTAATTCCTATTTTTACTCTGTACATTGTTGGTGTAAATTTGTTAGAGTATGTTCTTCAAAGAGCAGCACGTATTGAAAACTGAGGTGATTTTGGCATCTGATTCCTTCTTAAAATTCTTACTCTCTATGCCTTTGGTGCCCTAGTTTTGTTTTACCTGTAAAGCGAGATGTCACAAGGATGCTTACAGAATAATTATGAATTACATGTATGAACGAAGCGTTGAGACACTGAAATAACATTGGTGCCGCTTGCCTCTGAAAAATGCTTCCAGAAAGCTAGCTTTCACCAAGATACATGTAGAAAAGAGACAGAGAGGAAAATGTTGCTAAGTGAGTATAATGCTATATATATACACACACATTACATTTTGGCATGAAGTTGGATAAGGAGAAAACAACTGAAGTCAAGGAACACTATCAAAAGAGGAAAGGCGTTACACTGTGACTAAGGCAGACACGTCATTCAAAACCCCTGGACCCTCTGCCCACTTCCCTCTTCCTCTTGCCACGGCTTAGCTGAGAACGTTTCAGGTAGTTGAGAACATGACAAGCAAAATACCAGCTTTGTGCAAGAGAGAGATATCCCTGAGTGATTATTTTGCTGGCTGCACAGCTATTTTAAGCTACAAAACAATGATGGGGTTGGGCTGTTCTTTTAAATAAGGCTGAAAGCTGTTTGGTAGCTGATGGTCTGAGGGTCGGGCTGAGGGATACAATCTCCCAGCAGACAGGTATGATGTCAGTCTCTGCCTAATTAGCAGCCAAGCCTTCTCTAGAGAGCTTAAGCACTGCTTTCCGAACAAGACAGATCTCGTTTGCTGTCTCAGTCAGGGCCCTTAAAATAGGTGTAACAAGGGTTTATGTTTGGTTAGGGCAAGGAACTAGCGTGCCAGAAGTACTCTGGGTCTAAGATGATAGAACAGATTGTTGCTATTTCTTACCTGTGTAAGTCTTGGGAAAGACAAGATGTTGTTAAACATCAGAGGGAACCAGAGCAGACAAAATTCCCCAGGAATTGCTATTAATATGCTGCTCAGGAGTACCCTATTTTATGTGAATTGGTTTGCTATTGAAACAGGATCTGGGAATAACAGTGGGAAGTCATCCTGGAAAGCACAATTGGAAAGCTCCACAACAGAGAAAGTTCTCTCTTGGGGAAGGAGAGAGAGAGGGGTAGGGGGACAGGGAAAAAAAGTCAAAGAACTGCAAAAGATCAGTCAGTGTTGAACTGCGCCATCACTCCTCCATCCCACACTGTGCGTGTTGCTGCCCTACAGCTGGAAGGAAGACTGGGCTACTTCCTTCTCCCATAAAAGCATCTCCTCCGTGCCCCACAGAACTTTGGAAAATACTGGAGTTTTTTTTCTCTCATCTTGAATTCAAGTAATGTGAAATCCAGATTGTTGAATCTTGATTTTTACCTGTATACAAGAGCTATGTATAATGCACATGGAGAAAACCAATAATATCTGACACTGAGTTGCTTTTTGGTGTCTGTTCCATGGTGGCACTGTAACGAATGACCTAGGAGAGCCCAAGAGATTCTATTTTTTAAATTATTTTTTATTTTTTTTCCTCTTATGAGGAGTTTGTATGTATAGTTGTGGAAATCACTGGGGCAACATTTTTAATGAAGTTCTCATCCGGCCACAGAAAAGATGTAGAGGTAAGGTGCTGCAGTACAAGTTCCTGTGCATATTCTTGCTAATAATAATAATACTAGATCTGAGAGGATTATCTGTTGGCCACTGGATCCCTCCACCAGGCAATTCTGTTCCCTTCTGGAGCTGTTAGATGCCTGGCTATGTCTGCCTGTTGTTCTGGTGGTGCTCCCATTGCTGTAGCATCTAGATTCCTGATTCTGAATATTCACACCTCTCCCGTTTTACTTGTGGTTTAAGTACCTTCTAGGCATCTTGGCTGAAGCCCCAAACATGATGAATAGAAAAATACAAGCCTTTACATATAAGCCACTTCTGCTTCTTAGAAGGTCAGAAATGGGTTGCTTATACAAGATTTGTTTTCTCCTTAACTTTGGTGTCAGGGCTCTGCTTTTGTATGGATGGTTTGGTGCTGCAAAGCTGTAATGGAGCTTTTGATACAAGTGTCTGTTAGCTACTATTGCTGGAAACAATGAAGAATATCTTTGCTGCCAGTGAAATGTAGGTCCATGCGCATTCCTAAATACAGACTCACTTTCCATCCTCCTTATTGACCTGTTTGCAGCTCTGGTTTCAGGCTGAGTATTTTGAAGAAGCTGAAATAGATCCAGTCTCTTGATCATCGGGTCTGGATGAATTGTTATGGTACAGTCTACCAAGATATGGCCTAAGTTTGCCTTTCTCTAAGTGCAGTTGAGATGCTTTAAGCCAGAGTGACAGTCAGGCTATTAATTACCAGTGTGGGTAGGAAGCATAAAGTCACAAGTGGCATTGAGGCTGCTTTTCAGCAGGCTATGGGGACATAGCTGTTGAGTCCTTCTGTGTGTGGAACCGAGCTTTGAACAGGACATGGGGTTCCAAAGTGTAGCCTGCGGGTCTTATGGAGTGGCTGTTGTCCACCAAGAATATGTTAAACTGTGGTTTCCCTTAACAGGACAGCTGTTCTTTAGAGGAACAGGGAGAGAGTCTCTCCTAGGGTAGGAGTCTGTGTGTGTGGAGGGAGCTTGGCAGCCATCAAACCATTGGGGCTGAGACATCCCTGTGACCATGTTACATATCGTGGGCTGTGCTGCCAGCCCTCTTTCATCTGGTACTGTGGAAAATACCCTAATGAATGGGAAAGGAAACAGCATCTTCCATGCTCCTAAGCTCTGGAGAGGAAAGGAAAAGAGGATTGAAAATCTTCCTGTCTCGTTCAGCAGCACTTGTGTGTGGGCTGGGTTGTGGTTGGACAGAGGAGAGCTTCTGCAGAGGCAGCCCAGCACTGCCTGAGCTGTGCAGGTGCAGTGGTGGGGAGGGCAAAGAGGGAGATGCTGTACACTTCCCAAATGGCTTTTTGAATCAGCAGAAAGCAACATATCAAACCTCTGGGCTGTTGAGTCTAAAGGATAATCTCTGAGTAGGGCCTGGATACTGAACTGGAACAATGAGATAACAGAAAACGATCATGGAAAATATAACTGGAAAATACTGGTTAGATCATCCAATTCATCAGCCTTTCAAAGTGGGATTGTTCTCAAATGTATTTTCTGATGCGTTGTCCAGTTTTATTTTAAAAAAGCTCATTAAAAGTTTTAAATTGAATATTGTACTTTAGTTTGGAGTAAATGTGTGCTGCATGATCTCTCTGACACTGCTGCATAATTTAGATTTCTTGCCATGCTATTAATAAATCTAGACAAAGACCAGATGCACACAAGCTGTAGCTGAACTCAAGAATCTGTGAAAGCTGGGCTAACTTCTTTAACAGTATAACATATGGCTGTTACATTAACACAGACACTTTTTTTTTGCTAAAGCTAAGCAATTTATTGAAAGCATGAGGGAAAAACCTAAGAACAGAAATAAAGCGTGACCTTTGATATGAAATCTTCCCCTTTGACAGTTTCACCGTTTAGTATAAATTGATGGGAATTTACATTCAACCTACTGTTCCAGTTTTACAGTCTACACTTGTGTTTCTTTTGGTATCTCCTTTTTCATTCTTTTCTACATTTCAGTATAGAAGAATTTGGGGAAAGGCATGTATAAAACTTATGTGGCTATATAGTTAAAGTGTTAACGAGCACAAGTTCTTTACAAATGACTACCATCTGATTAAAGAAATGTTATGTCACAGTGTAATTATTTGTATTTTTTGAAAGGGAGGGGGAAGCTGTCTGAGAAACTTCTAGTGGTGGTCTGTAACCTTTTGTAATTCATATTGGAAAACTGATCCAGCTGTGGGTTTCTTAGTGGAAACTGGTAATGTGTTGTAATGATAGCAAGGCAAGCAATGGATTTTTCTTTATGGCAATACAGAAGAGTGCAATTAATGACTTATTTCATTTGCATGACTGAACAAACATAGTGCAAACATATGTGAAATGCTGTTAACCCTTTCTGAAAGGCTCCCATTACTTTATGTTGAGAATAGCCAATTACCAGAAGTCTCTGATGCTTCTTAACTAATTGCACTTCTCCTCCACAAAAGTGCTTCTGACAAATCTCTGGAGAGAAGTCAGAGAAGAATATTTTTCTAATTTTTTTCCAGACTCTTCTGATGCGTGTATTTGTTTTCAGTACACGTACAGGTCCGTGTTCCATAGTTAGCCCCATTTCTCTGGCTTCACCTTAGCTTTGCCAGTGCAGAAGCCCCTTAATCAGGTAATTAAAGATTTTTCTCTGCTGTGGGTACAGAGAAACCCCAGGAAGAACAGCAAGGTGTGGGTAATGCTAAAAGCCTGCGATGGGTCCAGGTGTAGTTGGAGCTGGGCCAAAACAAGACAGGGCCAGGCCATTGCTGTGGTTCCGCAGCTTCAGAAGGCTGTTGGGCAGCCAGCCCAACGTGTTTTCCTCAATTTGTGTTGGTCCAACAGCTTTGCAAGAGGAAAAGGCAGGGCTGTGACAAGGGCTGAACATGTTGCAAATGAGATTTTCTGTTTGTTTTTTTTCCTTATCACAACTGTATCTTGATGCTGCTATATTTATATATGGCTCAGCTCATGAACTTCAGACCATCTTTTTTTAAAAACAAAAGGAATAGATTAGCATGGTTTTAAAACAAACAACAAAACCATAATTGTGGATGTTGGATTCCTTTTGAGAAAAACTTGGGACGGTATAAGATTTCCAATTAATCAGCGTAGTTCTGTGTAGTTTTGATGCAAAGCTGCATGTGTCTTGTTAGTTTTGACTAAATTACATTGAGTTCTTGGATTTCTTTTGAAAGTTGTTGGTTGAAAGCCTCTTGAAATCCTTGTTAGTAATATTGTGGAATATTTATATTGCTATTATTCAGAGGTTGACAAATTTAACAACCTATTTTCTGGTTAGTTTAGTAAATATTAATTCACATGATAACATTTGTTTTCAAAGATACCGTCCTAGACAGTGCTAAATTATTGAAACAAAGTGGTTAAGGTATTTTCATTTCAAGTAGATATTTCCAGAGGAAAATAGAATTGCATTGTATCTTTCATCTTATTTTCTAATCTGTTATTTTAATGCTTTTATTTTTTGTATACATAGCACATACTGTTAATAAGCTATAGTTTATCTCAAGTATATATAAAATCGAAGGTAACATGAAGAATTCACTTTGCTAGTTGGCAAATAATTTCTCAAATTGTATGTGGATAATATATGAGGAATTTTATTTTTAAAGATAAATTGTGTCATTTTAGTATTGAACATGAGCAAGAAACAGAGATACAACATAAATTGATTTGTTCAAAGATGGTTATCCAGAAGGGGAAGTTCCCATATGTGAAAGTATGACTTTTTCCTCTTCCTTTTCATTCCCTGGCAGTCCGAGGGCTGTCATGAGGAAAGCAACTTTGTCATGTTTCAGCTGTTCAGGTCATTGTGCAATGAATCTCATCCCATTTTTATTGTGCTACGTGATTGCTAAAATCTGTATCTGCTTTTCCTTTGTTTTGTCTAGATTATTGCTACTTGTCTTCCATCTTAAGCTGCACAAATGGTATTAGTCTGACTTCCTAAACACAGCTCCTGCTCTTTTCTCACTGGGATTCAAACAACATGTCCATTTCTTTTTCTTCTTCTCCAAAGGAATTTCAAATTCCTTGTGACCTCTAAGATTATGACTATTCATTTATCCACAGTAGTGGATAAAAGTCATTTAGCTTCTGTTTTCCTTTTACCTTGCCTTGCGTGGATTTTTTTTAGTTTTTTTGTTGTTCTACTAATGTCAGTAAAGAAAAAGATACATGAGGTTTGTTTTTTTTCTGAAACACAGTATTAGAGCATTTCATATGGTTTTCGACTTCAGCTCTTCCTCAGACTGTTCCTTTAGTGATGAGTCCCCTGACAGCTGAAGTTAAATGCCCCACTCTCTTCCTATGTGCACATCCTACCTCCTGGATTTCTTTCTTGCCCCAATTTCTCTATGCAGAGTGAAATAATTTTAATATAGAAGGAGATATTGGGGATATAAGCTGAAGGGTGTGGGCATGAGTTTGGTTGGCTTAGCAAGGTGACTAACGACTGCTCCAGTGACTCTTCTGTTGTATAAAGAGTGATGCTACTGACATGTATTTTATGTTAAGAAACAACCTTCCCTTCCCATAATCCAGGAAACAAAATCCAAACAAAGAAAGAACCGTGGGCCATGTGTGGCTTTGGAAGTAAAGGCCTTAAAACAGAGTTCAAAGTTGTGGATGTTGAGCAGTGAGATTTGTGATTCCTGCTGATTCAGGGTGCCTGAAGGCTGGGCAAGTGTGGGATGTTCTCTCTGCTGGTGGCCAGGGATTGCAGTCTAGAAGTTGTGATACTGAGGACTGGATCACTTACAGCCCTTTGTAGATTGAGGTAAATTTTTATTTATGTAAATTTGTAGATTTTTATGTCATTCTGGTTTTGTTCATTTAGGCCTCACTTAGGCAAAGGTCTTATACACACACTTCAGCTCTTTCTGAGTGCTCTAGAGACTGAGATCTTAAATAATGGCATCTGTGGAGCAAGGACTTATCTCAGCTTCCTGCAAAATGTGACTTGATAAGTCACTTTACGTGGCCTATTTTAAGGAGTTTCTGTTGGATTAGCCAGATTGCTTTCTAGTGTCTCAGAGCCATCTCTCCAATTAATCTTGTCTATGCTATTTGAAAAAAAATATGTATTCACTTGGGCTTCATATGCATTGCTTAATGAGTTAAGATTTTGTCTTAAGTAGAATGAACATTGTACAAAATTGCAATGACATCATTTGGCATGTCAATATTTAAAAAGTAATAGAAGAAAACTATCAAACTCAGTTACTGTGATGATTGAGAAAATCCAGGGTTGGAATTGACTGTTAGTATGTAGTATGCTTACTATGGTAGGATAAGAGACAACAGGTTTAGTTACAGTAAGATGAAGTAATAATCTTAATCAGAAGCCTCTCTTTGCTCAACAGTGTAGTTTTCTGATACTGTTTCACAGGCCACTCAACAAATAACTTCTCCACACAGAGGAACTACAGAAGAACAACAATGTCTGCATGTTAGAAACTGGTTTGCCAATTGGTAGGTAACTGCCTTCTGGCACATTTGCCCAGTATGTCACCTGCAAAATAATTTAGAGGCACACATATCTGATGCTTTGGAAAATTATTTTTCTCCTCTCAACTGGATTAAAAAAAGAGGGTGGAGGGTAGAGTGCAGCACTGAAACACCTGGGAATTTAACATCTGATCAAAGCTCTTCTGAGAGCGTGTAAAAGTAGTTTTTCTTGGCTGCAAGTGCAGAAAATCAAGCATGTTAACTGCTGTTTTTCAAGTCTTTTCCATTCTCTCCTGATGTCATCTTTAAATCTGGTAATTCATCCTTAACTGGAGAGGCAACATTATTCACAAGAGGAATTTATTTGGAGAAGGCTTTCTTGTGGCATTTCCTTCCTACCAATGTTTCCCAGCGCCGAGTGTGCTGTTGATGCTCCTGGAGCCTGTGTATGGCTGGGATGTGCCAGCTGCAGGGATAAGGGCCATGCCAGAAGCACCTGGCTCCTGGGAGTGCCTGGCTTCCTGGGTGCCTTTAAATTCATCTGAGCCTCACCAGATGAACCTGTTGGAGCTCCACAGGAAGGAAAGGAAGATGTTGTCACATTCTGTGTTGTAGTGGCTTGTTCAAAGTGTAAATGATAAAATAAATACCACCTGGATGCCTGGGGGGCTGGAGGGTAAAGTGTTAAGAAGAGAGGACGGCATTTTTCATAGAAAGTATAGAAGAAAATACGTTTTTTCTTACAGTTTTAGTGTTATCCTTTGTAGTTATGTATCGTGGATTTACTGCATTTCATTGTGTGCAGCTCTGATAGTTGTAGCTCTTTCACTTAGAAGAATTCAGCAAATTGAGATTTAATTCAGACCTACTGACGTGGTTCTCCCATAATAAATATGAAAGATTATTGCAAGCATGTCTCTTTAGATTTACTCATGGAATACTGGGTACAAGTAAACATATTAACTACATTTGTTTGTTATAATTATATGGTATTGAAACAACACAGAAGTCATGTAACTGGATAGATATCTTTTAAGACTTAATTACAGGATTGTTTGTGTATGCCAGTTACCAAAGTATAAGTAGAGGGGTTTAATGTAATGAGATGTCTGGAACTTGTCCACATCTGTGATCTAGCTAAGTTCCAATAATAATCACACAGTTTAGAATTAAGTTTCTCTGAAATAAGAATATGAAATCTGGTAGATGGTGGTTTCCCAATTGAAATTCTTCTGTCATTTAGCTGGACGTAAATTTGCTTCCTGTTTTCTGTCATTTTACTTTGTGAACATTGTCTAAGAGAGATTTTGATGCTATATTGTCTACTTTTCTCTTTCAAGCTGAAGTCCGCTAAACATCTTTCTGTGTCTCTACACTTTCTTTATTGCCTATAACTCTGCTTTGGTCTGAACTCTCCATCTTCTAGTGCACAGCTAAAACAAGGGAAGAGCTGTTACTGTGTGTAAGTGTGTGCAGCAGCAGAGATTTATGATTGTTGTCTGCATTCATATAACCCTTAGGAAATCCTATCAATCACTGGAATTCATCTTTATCATAAGGAGAATTCCCCTCTCTCCCTCGCCGTTCTTCTATCCACAAACACACTCTTCTCTTTAACCCTGCATTTTGTAACAGGGGATTTAATCTCCCTTTCTTCACCACCTTGTCCATCACTTTGCTCTTCCAGATCTGCAAACCATGTCTTCTGCTCCTGTGACATAATTCTTGGTGACTTGCCAAGTGTTTAGCTTAAGCTGGACTGCTGAAGTGATGACATGAGATTTTCTGAGTAGTTATGATATTTATCCAGGGAGTCTACAGTCTGTCCCAAGATGATGTACTTTGGTTAGGACTGGCTACCTGACATCTCGTGATATATCGCAATGCCTCAAGTAGGAATGTGGAAAAGGGATCTTGAACTTCTTGGGTGGCAAGGGAGTGACAGAGCGACAGGTCTGTGGCAGCAATAACATCTTCTTTGCCAGAATACTCAAAAAAGAGTAGGTTGCTGGTGTGAGAGGCATTGAGGTTTTAAATTTGTTTTTCATCTAGATATTATACTTTTATGGATTGCTGGTTAGCACATTTTGAATGCAAAACAGCTCTTAGTTTTATGAACTGGTGGGACATAAGGATAGCAGGCGTATATTGGTGTTAAATTATAGATTCTGTTTTCCTTTTTTTATGCTATGCACTTCCAGTTAGTTAGAAAAACACATTTTTATTTAATTTCCTGTAAAATTTCCTAATTAAAAAAAAGGCCTTTTTGGGATCCTACAAGTGCCTAGATAACTTGCTCAGCCAGATTTTACCAAATGTGCTGAGTGCTCAAGTATTCTAACACTTGTATCGTTTATGCACATCATTACATTAGAATGTACATCAGAAAATGTAAGAATCTTTCTCATCTTGGCTGCCTGGATGGCAGATGAGATTTTCACTAGTGTACCCAGCTTTCAATATGATTGCTGTTCACTTTGTTTTAACTTGCTATAAATAAAAAACCCTAATCCCTCTGTTTTACTTTTGCTATAAGGATAGTAATACCAAGAGAAGGGAATTCTCCCTGTCCATTCCCTTGACTTCTTTGTCGTGGTATATGACAAAGGTCAAAATGTTTCTGACCAGAACATCCAGACACGGTGTCAGTAATATGTGTAATATGCTTCGTTTCTTTCCCTATTGACATGAATTTACAGTAATGTATGGAGCAGAATATACAGCAGAGTACATCTAGAAAGAAATTGGTGACCTGTAATCTTAAGGAGTGGAGAATGCTGCTTTGAAGTGAGGTAGGAAAGATTTCAAACCGAGCATTTTAACGCTAGCTGCTTTCAGCACTAGATGAGCTATTCCACAGAGACATTCTTTTTCATGCATGACGGTTGTGCTGCTTTTAGTCAGAGGTGATGATTTCAGGACTCTGATATTACATTATCTAAAATCTTTGAAAACCTTATTATTCACTAGTTTTTCATTCACTAATTCACTAGTTTCTATGTGGCAGCCCCCTCAGAGTTCTCTTCTACTGTAAAAAGCATGCTGTCTGTCATAAATGAGAGCTTTCCTGACGGTGGTTTCTTTTAATGGGGAAAGAGTGACAATTGTAGTATAAAATGTTTTAGAGGTGGAACTTCTGAGATTGTAATGGCTGGGGACTGTTACTCTTCTAAGGATGCTTTCTAGACACTTTTAGAAAGAAATACAGTACTTGAAGTCTGAAAGTAGTTTTATTTGTGTTCCTGCTTGCTGCCCTTGCCGTGGGTAGCACAATGGTTTTCCTTAGTGGAGGCAAATATTCTTTCAATGCTGGATCCCAAGCAATATTGATGAAGTATTGTAGGAGGGAATTTTGCTTTGTGAACAGTCTGGAGCCACAGGTAGTTGCCTACTCTTCAAGACAGTGCTGTCATCCAGAACCATTGCCTTATTTTCATACATGAATATATAAACCACTTAAGCTTTCAAGTGTCAGTTGAGAAGAGAGTGCATTAGCTTTGCTCAAGTTGGGTCAGAGCGGTGAGAGGTTATGACCTGCTCAGCAGCGTTCTTCAGCTGAGCTGCTGGGGAGGCGTCTGTGCGTACTTGGAATGGGCCATGGCAATTCAAGTCCTGGTCTGTAAGGAGTAACCTTGAGAAAGAATTCAAAACTTGAACTATCAAGGAAGGTAATAAAATAAATTAAGCTTTCAAGGGCATTGTGGTCATCTGCTTTCCTCTGAGTATAATTCAAAGTGCTGGTCAAGCTGTGGGAAATAGAACAAAGATAATTCGTAATGAATGTTCAACTAATTTCACTATACTTTGTGGCTTTTGTACAAAAGCCAAGTATCATGCATACCTTCATGTTTTGAAAATAGCTGTGAAATTCCTCCAGCAAACAGTTTCTCTTTAGGCGGTTTCTGTAACTGTGTATATGGACTTTTCTACAGAAGGATAAATTTTACACTTTTGTTAACCCTCTTTTAAGCTCTGTGGGTTTTTTTGTTTAGTTTTTTTATTTTTTTAAAATATAACATGCCATGGACTGTTAAGGGCCACCACTCTGTTCACCGCATCAGTTGACTGTTCAGGGCAGATCTAAATGAAAAAGTGCTTAAAATACCAATGATTTTTCTGTGTGAAGGTTGCCAATATTATAACAGCCCCGGATTTAAGCTGAAGCAGCAAGGAGCATTGGAAAAGGGTTCTTTGTTCACTGCAGTCACAGAACTGTTTTTATTTCTTGATTGGATAAGCTGTGCTGCAAAATGGAGTAGTGCCAGTTGAAATTACATATGCAATTTGATAGTCAAAGCTATTTATAATTAAGTTTTCTTTTACTGATTTTACAATGACAACAGATTAATATGACTCATTATTTGCAGAAAATAATTATGAAAACACAGCTAATGGTAATGAAAGTCTGTTTTACACTCAAATGACTATTTCCCATTTATACTTTGTCCGGTGTTCACTCACATTATTGATTTGATTCTTTTATAATTTAGATTGCATCATGGGAATTACAGGCCAGGTGTAAATGCATTAGAATGACCTTTGTATGGCTACCAGAAATGGCTGTTGATTTCTGTTAGTGCTTGTCTTGGGGTGAAGGTGTAGTGGGCTAGTGATTTCCTTTGATTGAGCTTTGGGAGATCATTGGTAATAAGAAATGTAGAATTATGAAATCAGCATTCACCTAAGACTGAAACTATGTTCTTGTTTTTAAGGATATGACTGCCTCAAGGCTTTGCTGGGTCTGCATCTGAGAATGCAAACCTATTTCTACTTAAAATAATGGGGGAACTAGTAAGTAAAAGAAGAGGGCATGTTACATTTGGACTCTGTGATTACTTATACTTAGATCTGTAATGTGTTCATATAAATCAAACCAAATTAGTGTGTATTAGTAGGTTTGAATTCTTACTGAGCTTTTCTTTAAAAAAATATTTTATAATTCATGCAAACAGCTGATACTGAATGAGAACTGGGGACTAAAGACAAGCAAGTAAACAGAAGGCTGGGAAATCAGAAAATGATTTTTGGTTTCTCATTTGAACTTGCACCACATTAGTTACAAGGCCTAGTTCTGGAATAGTTTTCCCCTGGAGAGTGAAGGTATGTAATAGACAGGAGAGCAGTCTTTGCCTGTAAAGGTGGTGTGATGAAAGATATGGAGCATTTCAAGGAAAAGAAAAAATACATAAGGTTGGGGAAATGTTACTTATTTTTTTCCAAATTATTGAAAACACTAGTTTTTTTTTCTTTTGTAAATGTTCTGTCAGCAATTGGAATTTTTATACATTGTGCTAATCCTACCTTTATATAAAAGTCATAAATCTTATAAATTAGTGTGTCAGGCAGTTACCAGAACTCTTCAGTCTGTTTCTTTTTATGGAGTGATCTGACACTTGCAAACAGCAGACCTAGGTGCTCTGCATGAGTCTCAAACTGGATTTTTAGTGATCAGCTCACGGGAATGGACTCTGGCACTATTTCCCATCAGGCGAGAAAATATGGTTTAACTTAAAAACAATAATACTGGAAAAAAGATAGGAATTTTTGACCTTTTGACATTGCATTTTAAGGTTTAGCATAATGGTACTGTGGCCTATGAATATTTTTATTGGTACTTCCATTAGTTCCCTAATAATCTTGACATTTCCATTTAGATTACGTTTTCTGGAGCACAGAAGTCTCTTTTCATCTCCCTATTTTTGAACCATGCAGAGACATTTAATGGCTAATTATCAGAATTAATTTTGTTGCTTACATTGCTTGTGAAATTTGGGGTATACGATTCTGAACTTTTAGCTGACCTCTATAAAATATATATGCAACTATTTACAAACACAAGTCATAACTTTGTTTATTTTGTGAAGAAAACACAATAGTGTAACTGCCAACAACCCAGCAAATGAAATCTGTAATAGAGGGAAAACAATTTTGCAGCTAATCCCAAAAAGGCAATTTGTGATACTATAAGGCAATAAAAGAAAGGTCCAGTCAAGGTCTGTCCTAAAAGCAGGCAGCATTTATGGGCAGTTCAGAATAACCTATATATATTACAGAATATATTTTTTTATAAAGATGTTTTCATTGTGCTAAATAGTTTGAATATTTTTAATGCAGACTTTTGTGTGTATTACATATTTCTGATAACTTCTGCTGACATCCAGCAAGTTCTGAAGTCCAGGAATTCTCTTGAGGTTTTCTAGTGCAGAGACAAAAAAAATAATAAAATTGCTAAATGCTTCCAGTGCTCCAGCCCTGAAGCAACATTCTGCAACCAGATGATACATATAAACTTGCTTCCCATAAGAGAGCAGTCTAGTGCTTAAGGGGAAAAAAAAAAAAGCTATGTTTTTAATATCAGATGTTTTTAACCCAAGCATCTGTTTTGAAATTTTCTTAATTCAGAAAATGTCATGTTAAAGAAAGTGTAAAGTACTTTAAAATCATTAGGAATGAATAAGGCAGTTTGATGGAATGGCGAACCACTAGGTTTTTTGAACAGGAGGAATGCTCTTGCAAGAGCCCTGGAAGGGTCATTACTGCTGGTACCTGCGATACCTGCAGCATCAGTGACGGTGTTTCTAGCCCAAGAAGCTGAGATGTTGTAGTAACATTGCCACTTCTGTGGCAGACGGATACCCTGAGCCTGTTTGAGATGTGTTTTCTTGCCTGCTGGATAGCCAACATGAGCCTAAGTTGCTGAGAGGAAGGGAGTAGAAGTTGTATTACACCAACAAATGGTTTTGAGTTGTGCCCTTAGAGTTACTTCCATGCTTGTCAGCGTCTTTTGCAGTTTTAGGAAGATTGTCTTCAGTAGAATAAAATCAACAAATAAGAACATGATGTAGGTGTGTCTGTCCTTAATTGTTTTGTTACAACTCATGCCTTGATCTGTGATAGTAAGTAAAGGGACGCAAGATTTAAGCTAGTACCGATAACACCTGAATTTGCAATTTTGCTAAGAACTTGTCTCTGCATTTTTTCTGGTTCTTTGGTATAAATCCTTGCTGAACTGTTAAGCCACCTTGGAAGCAACCAGGCACATGCTGCCTCCTGGCCTAGCGTCCAGGAGGAGCTTGGCAGAGGTGCTGAGGATGTCCTGGGGAGTACACTGGTGTGAGAAACAGGAAAAGAGGAGTTACTGCAAGTAAGCAGGCACAGAACATACAAGTCTACAGGTCTACTCTTTGCAGGACAGTTTCTTCAGTCCTCTCGGTATTTTTCTGCTTGATTCTGGAGATCTCTAGGTCTCTTTCTTGCCAGAATATTGATATTATTTTCATTAATTTTTGTCTTTCCTGCTCCTACACTGAGACAGTGGTCTCTGAATAGAAATACAACCATGGGTTGTGTGTGCTAGATGTGATCCAGTAGCACAGAGGTTCCCAAACTGTGGTCTCCAGAAGGCTGCTTATATGCTGCTGGCACTCTCTGTTTGTTTGCAGCTGCTAAATTGCATTAAAGACTGTTAAAAATAGACTAAACATTTCCCCATTTACTTTCCAAGCCAGCAATTGCTATAATTGCCACTTGTCATGGGGAATATGAGTATGTGTGTGCAAGTGTGTGAGCATCTGTGACTGAGGGAGGAACTGTGGTGAAACAAGGTCTCCAAGAGAAGATCTCCAAGAGATCCTCTTTCCTTATCTCCTGTTGGATTAAGAGTTTTAGGGAATACTATCCAGGAATGAGAGGAGTCTTCAATTCCCCTTTCCTTTATGCTTCATGGGAGTGAGATCAGGTAATGTTGACTGACAGGTCAGGCACTCATGAAGTCACTAGCTTGAATAAAGAGATAGTCCAGGCTATGAAAGAATTCAGTTCCCTTAGGGCAAAAATTCTGTGAATTTTCATTGGCACAATTTGTTGCCAAACCTGATAATTGTTTTAACTTAAGTCCCATAGGGGAAAGGGAAGGTGACTCCACTCTTTGATTAGTAGCTCCAGGCTGTCTGTAGACCCAGTGGAAGGAATTTTGAGGGTTTTCTCTGAAATCGTAAGTGCAGGGTATTTTAGAGCTGCAAGCTCAAAATATTGATTTAACATGATTGTTTGATCTCATTGTCCCTCCTAAATATCCATTCAGACTCTTTTGGATCATGCAGTGAAGAAATAAAGATGACGTTAACCCCAAACAAAAAAAAAGGCACATCGTATCTGACACTGTCAAGTACCCAGTGTACCAGTTATTCTAGATTTGTACTCTGTTTTACTGAGTGACCTTTGTACTCTTTTATCTGGAAGATTTTAGCTTACTGTTTTTATTGCTTTTTTGATTCTTCTGTGGCTCCCAAGCAAGCACTCTGCCCAGTGCTGGCAGGGGAGGGATGGAATCAGTGTCTTTTATTGAACTAGGTTGGAATCTTTTCCTTTCTTCCAATGCAGTTTTAGGGTTTTTCCCTGAAAACCAAACCAAAATACAAAGAAACCTAATTATGGATGCATAAACATGATCATTTTAGGAATGAAAAAACCCCTAAACTTTCTCCCCAACTGTGCCCCCACAATAAAGCCCGCCACAAAACTTTGAGCATTTTTTGATCAGGAAATGCAGAGACTGTCTCTGAAAATTAAACTGTAGAGAAGTTTCAGTGGAAAAAAAATTCGCTAATCTCTGTGTTTCTCCTTGCTGTAAGGTCCAGAGGAGATGTGAGCAGAGCTCCCTGGGAGGAACTTGCAGTTTCTCGTAGGATCTTACCTGGGGAGCAGTGGGGTGATGCAATGGGTTACCAAGCTAATTAGCACAGCCTGCACATGGGAAGAGACAGTTAAGCACGAAGAAGGAGCGACTGTCTCCTCAGTGTATGGTTTGTGCGGGCGGCTTGTGGCCTGCAACTATGAAATTGTAGCTGTATGAGCCAGGAGGGAGAAGGGAGCAGAGGGGAGGGGAGCTAATGCAATGTTTGAGCCAGACAGTCATGGGAATTCAGATGAAGTTGTCAGGAGCAGAGGTGAGCGAAACCTTAAAGTCAGGGAAGCTGTTTTAATTTGAGAGGAATGGTGCTGTGGAGCCAGTTAATGGATCTAAGTGGAGCAGTTAAGAGGGGAAGGTGAAGTTGATCTCAAGCTAGATGAATCCCTGATGTAATCTTGTTGGCATCGTTGTGCTGGCTTCCCTCCTTTCAAGCTTCAGTGGAATTCCTTAAAAAATATATTTGGCCCTTCCAGTTCTTGTTTTACCAGATTCCACTGAATCATCATGTTTTACCAGATGCTACTTGGAGCCTCTGCCCTGGATTACATCAGTGATGTCAGGGCAGCGGGTCAGGTTACTGGGAGAGTAGGTTTCCTTATAAAGAAGTTGTCATATTTGTGAAACGGTTTGCTTGATGAAGTTATGGCTGTAGCTGTTTAATTTGTAAGTATTTTCAGTGCCAAATAACTGAACAGATCAACAGCAAAACTCCATTTATGTGTGTGTGGGAGGCTGGCAAACTATTTCCCTCATCTAGTAGCTTAAACATTCAAGAGTCAAGGTCTCTTTCCAGCTTTATCACTGAAGTGCTTTGTGACGTTAGACAGTTAACGTAGGACGCGTGTCCCCGTTTCCCAGCCCATAACGTGGGAATTATAGTATTCCCTGTGCTTAGAACAGTGCAAAGCTTTAGTCACTAATTATAATTTACTCTTCAGTACCAAGTGCTATTAAGAAGAATATGGTGTTACTGGATGCCAGCCCTTATTGAACCGACATGGATTTGATATGATTCTAGTAATAATATTTAAATATAATAAAACTGTATCAGTATAGATGGGCTTCATTAAAGGAAAAGAACAGATCTATCTGCCTGTCAAGTGAGGAATGCATACTTATGTCTGTAGGAAACCACAAATCCTTTGTCAACAGAACTGACAGGTCATCCTTGACTTTTTAATCCACAGAATGGCCTTACTCATTTTAAATTTGCCTTGTATTACAGCATGTGAGTTCAGAGTCAGACCTGAACATTCTTACCACATGGAAAGCATTTCAGTGGAGAGATGGAAAGCATTATTTTGTAAATGCATTTATTAACAGCGCAAACCAGAACAATTGAGCACGTCAGGCCTCAGTTTGATTGCACCACGTCCCATGAATGTGTTGGTGATGGTTTAATTGTAGTTAAAAAAGAAGTACAGCAATTTCAGTGGAGAAAACTGTACCATAAGGGTACCTTTTTTTGCTCATGGGCTACCATATCTTGCATAATAGATCTTTTTGCCAACTGGATTTTTTAGATTTGATTTTCTGTTTATGAAGTGTCTAAATATTACTATATTTGGTCAGTGGTCATAGAGTTCATAGTCAGAATCTTGTTCAGTTTCATGTTTAATTGTACTAATAGATAATTGTTGCTAATAGATCTACTTACCTCATAAATCCAGTTTGTGAACACCACTGTGCTTATACTTGAAACAGAAAGATTCCCAGGTTTTTCATGAGAATCTTGCTGGAAACCGCCTTTCTCCTTGGAGTTTTCACAGTGGAGCTCATCCATCATGAGAAAGAAATTTTATTTAAGAGTTCTCAAAAGATTTTAAATCTTTCATGAACAATATGTTGAGAAGTGAGATATTTACCTCCAGGCATTAGAAGTGTTGTGCCAAGACAGACTGTGTGGAGAAGGGTGGGCAAGCTAAACACAGATCCACCTGCTTCTTTTGCAGTAGGATCGACACTTTCCATAATTGCAGAGGACAACCCAAATTGACCCAAATCTGCATGTTTCTAATAATAAAATAGAGTCAACAGACAAAAGCCACATGTACAGAAACTATGCACCTGTTGCAGAGATCACTTTTCATTGCGTGCAGTACCATGTGCCTACTTAGCTGCTTTAAACCATTTGCACGTTGACTTCCCCAAAATGTTATGTTACACATTTTAGAAAATGTAAATGAGGATGCTAATTAAACAAGGCTAACTGACGGCCTCCAGATGATGCAGGATCACTATACCTGACTTAGTATTGCCTGTAGAATGGTGAAAGCCATCATCAACTGTGTGTGTCAGTATCTTTCTGTAGGTTCACATCCTCTGCTGGCCCAGCTGCCTGGTGACTCACGTCAATGTCCCCTTAGCTTTCCCAGCTAGATTTTATTTGGGTGCTCCATATACCACACATTGAAGGAAAATCTTGTAGTTAAAAGACCAAGCCGGCACAATGAGTGAAGGGGAATGGAGTGCCTGGATGAAGGTAATTCTGAACAAATGCATGCCTGAAGATTCTGCTTGAGCACAGCATGGTCTTCTTACCTTTTTATCAACTGCTTCTTGAGCGTCGTTTGCTCTGAGGATGTCATGAGATTCTTTGGTACCTCAGAGACCAAGTAAGTCAGTTTATAGACCTTGCATGTAGTCTGTGTTTCACATAATTTCTATTTAGAGAATCCTTAATGAGTGATAAATAATTTCCAAATGTATCTATCATGCATTAATGCTTCTGTTGCATCAAAAGAAAATATTTTGGTTGAGGTTATTTCAGAGTATTGACAAAGGCTTGAAGCCAGATGACAAGCATTGCCATAAGTTTAACTCCGTTTCTTTTCAGTGCAAACAAACACACATACACACAGGCATAACACACCCCACATTTTGCTAATGCTGATCTGGGGTGGGCTTTGTCCACACTGTGTCAGTACATACTGACACTACATCACTCTAAACATGACATATCACATAGTGAGTGTTAGTCCAAGTAAAAGATGACAGAGAAAGGAAGAGTTGATTAGTTAAGAAAAAAGCAATCTGAGGAAAAACTGTTGAGGACAGCATAAACATTGGAATAGTTTCCATTTATCTAAGTGCCTTAAGACAATTTGGGAAGCTAAGTAAAATCAATCTGTGCTATGGACAGGGAAGAAGGAGTGTGTTAGTGTTTGTAAACCAGTGTCTTGACTGTAAGGCAAGCTCAAAAAATATTTTCTCTTTTTCTAATAACCCTCCCTTATCTTACTCCCAGACATGGTTAAAGTTAGGTCTTTAACACAGGCAGCCAACTTGGACCAACAAGTCAGTGGTGCAGGTGTACGAGTACACTTAATGTTGAGAAGTGCTTTTTCTGTACTTGCATGTGCTTTACATGACAGCCTGAGCTCTGTGCTGAGAGGCTGCTTTGCCTGTTCAAGTTGGCCCACACACCCTTTGGAAAGTACTTCCTAATTCCAGTGTGGTGTCTCCAGTGACGGAGCCATCACTGGAGCAGGTTCTCTGTTTCTGTCCCTGCTCTGCTTTCTGATGCACAGAAGGAAACTGTTGACCCCTTTATCTTGTATATTGAAGGTGCAATTTGTACTTCTTTTTTCTCTTAAGAATGTTTTTTTCAAAGAAATGATGTAACTTCCTCTGTTGAACTACTTGTCTGCCTAGTATTTTAGAAGGCCTTTCAGCTCACGTCTCCCTGTCTAAATCACAAGAGGCTAAGATGTGGTAATACGGAGTTTTTTTAGCTATGACAACCCTGGTCAGAGCGGGAGTATTGCTGGATTTGTGACGTTGTCATGGAGCACGCAGAAGATGTGCAATTAAATGGAGGTTTCTTTGACGGTAACCTTACTCTAGATGGTTGATAGAGGCTGAAACTGCAGCTTTGGTCTGTTTTTTGTGAATGCTCAGCTAGGGATTCTGCCCAGGCAACTCAGTAATGCTTAATGTGATATTTGTTCTGTAAACCGGAGTCAAGACACCAGTTTGTTCCATTGGCCAGTAATAGCAGTCAGTGAAATGTCCTCATGGTTTAAGTACAGTGACCAACTTCCTGAGGTTTCTAGAGTGGGTGTCTAAGCTGAGAGAAACTTCCAGGAGGCAACTTGGGATATTTAACTTGGAAGTTTCTTTCTTTCTTGGGTTGTTTGAGCAGGCATGTTCTCTTAATGTACACACCTTAAAATTCAGTGATGTTACTGCTTTTCTCTGAGAAAAATAGAATAGCGAGATTCCTAAAAATCATGCTTCTCGTCAAAGGTCTAACTGTGTCTAACTAGGCTTTGACGTTACAGTGAAACCTGGGTGGCAAACTGATGAGAAGGGCTTTGAGCTAGTATGTGTATTCACAAAGGACAGAGTGAGCAAACTGAAACTTGAGTCCTGAGTATGAGATTAAGACTAATATTTTTTATTCTAAGACCAATTTAAATATTATGACTTGGTGTGTCACTCTGGCATCAAGCCCATTCATTTGTTGTTAAAATCCCAGACTAGTTACTATATTTGCTGTTACTCTCATTTACTCTATTAATTCTGTCATTAGAACAAACCATTTGTCAGCAAATTTCCTATTGCATGTTTTGCTGTTTAAGGACCTGGAATATGATTTGCTTCCTTTTTTTGGTACTTTTCCTTTGTTTCACTACCTGATACTCATTTTTATCTTCAGGAGGACAACTGCTTTTTTTGTTTGTTTTCTTAGTTAGTTTAGTGTCTCAACTTCACTCATTTTTGTATGTGAATGTCCATGGTATGTAACTGTGTGCTTTCTAATGTAAACTTAGCCCTCACAAAAGCTAAATAGCGAATTTGTCTCCCTAATCTTGTGCTTTATCTTGTCCATGTCTCTCTTGCTCATCCATCATTCCAGGAAGAGCTACCTGTAATAAAATTATTTTCTGAGCCCTTGTTAACATAGGAAACAATTTTTGCTTTTTAGTATTTTTATTCAGTCAAAGCTGGGAATGGCAGCGGCTGAATGTCCAACTCCCTTACAGTGCCTGAAAATCAGTGTTGAAGTGTTTATACTTATAGCAAACATGTTCTTTTGGCATCTGAAATCGGGGATGGGAAGTTACTCGACCTTACCTAACAATACAGATCTCCCTCAAGGTACTTTCATCTCACTAGGAGCCTATTATTATTTTTGTGGCTGCAGTCAATGGCAAAAATAGTGAAAGAGCTGTTTGTAAAACCAGACAATGTTAAAACACACAGCACAGGACTAGAAATTACATTGATGAGACAGACTATTCCGCCTCACAATTTTGATTCTTTCTATAATGTAGAAAAATTTAAGAAGGCTCTAATGGAGTTTATATCAACAGATTACTTCCGAGAGCCTGGATAAACATTGCTAGAATCTATATTTCAACTTTCAAGTGTTTAACAAAGGATTATGGGATTGTCCTATAACCATGAGCTAAAGTATGGGAATTTACGTTTTCCTTTTTGCAGGATAGCTCCTCTTAAAATTATACTCTGAACAATGGCTTATTTTCTTGTGCCAGTACTTGATTCCAAATACTGTGGCTTGGCAGCAGGCAGGTCTCAGATTTCAACCACATGTATTTCAAAAAAATCAAAAGATCCTTATTTGGCACTCCACTCACATATCTTAAAAAGCTGTGTTTGTGCGTCAGATTTAAAAATAATTGAAACCAGGGGTGCAAAACCTGAACTTTTCTTCCAGGATGTTTTGACTTCAATTGATTCCAAAAGCATGGAGAGGAACAGAATGGAAACTGTGTGCAGCATGCGGCGTTGACAATGCGCGTAGAAGTTTCATGGAGCATACATACATGATGCTACAGTGGCCCTTCTAAAAATACACGTATTTGTCTTTCATTATGTATTTAAACCAAATACATAGACACAAGTGCATGTTTTCATGGCAAAACACTATGCAAACTTCATCTGATAAACAGAAGGATCTCTTCAATGTGTTGCGGATTTTTGTTGACTGAAAATTGGTAGCTGTATCTGCAGTAATGTAAGGCTGGATTTGTAGGTTATGTAGAAGTAAAACTGGTGAGGGAATTAGAATGGTGTCATACATTAGTTCAGAATGACAGAGGTTAATATCCTTATTTTTCAAAAATGTCTCTTTGGATTTTTAATATTTATAAATCTTTTCGCTGTTACAGTAAAATACTACTGCTTGTGCCAGAAGTCACGATATATAAGAGTATGTCTATTGCTTTACACTGTGTTTTAGAAATATTTGGAAAAAATGATGCAAACTCAGTAGCTGGCCTCCAGTAACCCATTATGCAGGAACATGTCCTTGTTCTGAAGGAATTTTTGATTTCATCCACAAAAAAAAAAGTGAAAAGATGAGTCTCAATCTTCTGGAAGTAAAACATCCACCAAGGGAATGATTTAAAACAGACATGTAACTGGAGAAAACTCCAGCTTGCTTCTGTTCATTATTTATAGGTGAGGCAAAATGTCAACCGACACAAAGTTATCCTAGAAATTATCAAGCAAAACACAAATTCATAGCCTATTATGCATTGTCCTATAGAACAATATAATGACAAATTCAAATTAAACCTGACATGTACCAAGCATTTTTATTCCATCTTTTCACAACAAAAATTGTTGTGTGGCTGATGATGACCCTTAGAAGCCTTACCCCACCCTGGCTGTCTGGTACTTTCAAAGAGCAGAGGGATGTAAAGAGCAGCAAAGGATCCAAAGTGAAAGGGAAGAATTACAGGGCTGGGTCAGATGTCCTCCGTGACAAATATGTAACGTTGTAATGTCCACACCACAAAACAAATGAGAAAAACAATTGGGGAATCCGGAAGAGGTAAATAAGCAACACAGTCATCCACTACAACTAAAGGAGTTCTTTGGTCACACACATTTAAAAAAATGACCACTACCAAAACCATAAACCAGGGATGGAAAAACTGCAGCCAGTTCCTACACACTAATTACTCACCTTATGTATCAGAAGTAAAGAAAATTTAAAAAAAACTATTTACCAGAAGGCACACTGAGGTTTTTTTGGGTCAAGGAGGAATCTGTGTGGAGCTCTCCAAGGTTCTCTGTGAGACAAGTTATTCTTTGACCTGTCTCCGGGGCCTCAGTAAAAAAGAAACAAGATTAAAACCCAAACAAAGAACAACTAAATCAATCCAGTGTATATGTGTGTTACACTTGAAATTGTGTTATAGGGGAGGTAAAAAAAAAGGGAAATAAACCTTGTATGTCAAAAAGCCAGGAATTTTGGTGTGGTTGAAATCTTACCAATCTGGTCAGAGACTCTTTATTCCATACCTAATGTTTATGGAAAAGTAACACTATGGCAGAAAAGATATTCTCAGCAGTGATACAGTTAAAACTATTATATACGCACTTCCTTGTATCTACTGTTTTCTTCTGCTGTTTCATTCAGTCTTCCTTTGCCTTTCTGGTCCTAAGTCTTCCTTAGGGAGCAACTGGAGGAGGATGGCAGGGATTGCATCAAGTCATCGGTATCCCAAGCTCTTGACCAGAAAATGTCATATGGATGATGGTGTTTTTTCCTCACTCTCAGAACTGCTTGTCACTAGTTTTGCACGCTTTCTAACGTGCTTTGACACCTTGCATTTTCTTTATTGGTTGCAATTCCATGTTTCTTTAGATTTTACTGTTAGTGGTATGTTTTTTCATGTGTCAAAAATTTTAAAATTTTATTCATCTATTACCCACTAAAGCCAGTTTTTCCCAGGTCTGGAGAGTGGGATTTAATCACAGTAGAATGAATTTTTTTAAAATGAAATCTAGTGAAAGTGGATTCTGGAACTGTAAACAGTTTCTTGATGTAGCATCTGATTTGTTGCTCTGACTATAGAAGGCATCAGTGCTGGTTCCTGTAATTTCTTGAGAATATTAAAAATGTGAGAACAAAGCCTAACAAGTAGCCAACCTCCAAGGTCAGTTGAAGTAAATTGTAGCCCGAAAACAAACACAGCCTTTAAATCCCATTTGTCTCTGTCCAGCCTGTTTTAGGGGCAGCTTTATGAATCTTTGTCCCTTTATGGAGCGTAAATATGAATGAGTGAGCTAGCTAAGAACTGCATAATGTAAGTACTTTGTTTTGACACCCAGCTTCTGAATTTCTCCTGACTCTGCTAATGCCACTAGACTCTTTATCCTATCAGTACTGAATTCTACTTCTTAATTTGTCAAATGACTGCTCCAGCAGTGAAAAGGAACCCACAAAGACTATGTACAATTAAAATTATTTACTGTTATAATTTGAATATTAAGCCACACATGGGTATATAGAGGATGATAAAAGATAATTCTTTACTCATTGTTGAAAAGTCTGGCAGCACTAAACAGGGAGTTGTCAAAAATCATTACAAAAACAATCTTACGAAAGGCACTATAGTTTCAAACTCGCTGTCTGCTCCTCACCCGGCTTGGTCAATTCTGTACAATGTACTGACTGCCTGTCCATGTTCCAATTTCACTGACCTTTTACCAGTTGGCTATGGATTTGTGTATCAAATTCAGTGACAATACGAGCTCAATGCATTTTCATGCTACCTTTGCTTTGCAGCACCCAGTTTGCTCAGCTGTGGAAGCAAAACTGTAGAACTGTTCCATGATCCGAATAAAATAACTGCTTCCATGGAAAAATACTCCTGCAATTATTTTTTTTTTTCTCTTTGTACTTTGATACAGTTCCAACAACCTCACTGACACTTGCTTTACTACAACAATGGGGGCAAAATATCCCATTGGGTAGGAGAAGAGGAGGAGAAGATTTTGTATAAAGAGCGAGCTGGGGTGTGTGGCTGGGCTGGGAATACTTGAATGTGGTGATAGTGCTCAGCTTACCTGAAGATACAGCTGTGCTCTGGGAGCAGTTAGTTGTTACACTGGGCATAGCAATGCAGAATTGCTCTAGCAGGATGCTTGAGGCTTTTGGCAGGCGACTGGAGACTGCTTTGGTTTGTCTTATTTGCCTTTGTTGAGTACAAAACATCCAAGATTTTAAAGTCACTTTAGGCAGAAAATGTTAAAGTCGTATGAGCAGAGTATGGTTTGTATGCGTGCCAGCTTTGTCCTGAGCCTGCTAGTTGTTAGAGAAAGGAGGATCTGGCTATTTCTGTTCCCTTTTTTAATGCTATCTCTGTCTTATATCTGTCTCATATCAGTCCATTGGGAAACCCTTTCCTGTTTCAGAGCAAAGCTTTGTAATTTTTTACATCTCTCTGAACCCAGTGTTGGCCAACAGTTGTGTCACTCTGACTAATGGCTTGGAAATATCATCTGGTGTGGGAGTTGCTCCAACCCCTGCCACGTTTGCTGCCATACCAGAAAAGCGTTGAAATAAACACTGTACTGCTATAGTCTTTTTTCCCTTTCGGAGATGTTCCTTTTGTTCACAACAAATTTCTACGCCTCATCTGTGGTACCTGTCCCATGTTTGGGAACTCCTGCTTTAAGTGGATGTTTTCTTGCCTTTTTTTCCTCCCTCCACTTCATCTACATCTGTACAAAATTTTTACAGTCCTATCTATGATAATTTCATTTTAGTGACCAAATTGCACCTATTGTTGATATATCAATCACCCCTTGGTATTTTATTTAGTAGCAGCTTCTTACCTGTTATAATGCTTCATAAAACTCTTAAGAACATGAGGGAGCACCAAGCTGATAATATAATTTTGAGGAAAGTATGTAAACGTAATGGTGTAGTTAGGAGAGGTCAGTAATGCTGCAGAAGAGCCAGTCAATTGGAAGGACAGATGGGCAGATTTGAGTATTAAATACAGAGTAGAAGGTGTTCACTTGAGAAAAATTATGTTGTCATTTTGTTGTGTTTTAAGGGCTTTGCCTTCTACTACTTTACCTGGAATTGTCCTCTTCTAAAGCTGGTGTTCCAGGGAATGAAGTATGATGAGCCACACTGTTGGGTGGAATTTAACACTTCTGCACCTGTTTGGACCGACAGAATGTAAGTCGTTGGAGATGCCGGATATTTGGATACTATTCATTTCTAGCGTTTACTAAAGCTTCCTTAGCACATTATGCTTTAAATAGAAGAGAAGTTAAAATAGCTCTCCTCAGACTGGAGTTTCTCCAGATTCTGTCTGCTCTAAAGGTCTGTGCCAGGATATTGGATCCCTGAAATCTTCTGCATTGTGAAGTATAACCATATTTTGACTCAGTCTCTGTGTTTTGATGTGATGAGTGTTGACAATGTCCAGCTTTTGTGGTGTACTGACCAACGTTGCTACATGAGTGAGCTACAGACCATGAATATGTGTTTGTTGCAGCCACCTGTATTTGTACTTAACTTTCATTGCGCTGTTGCAGCACAGCTCTCCTTGTGATGTAGGTCTTGGCCCTCCACAAAGACGAGCGTTTCGTGTCAGGGCAGAAACAGAGCATTTTATCACTTGAAAAGACACACGTTTGGTACATTTTAATGTACATGTGAGTGTGAAACATCTTTTCTTTTTCCTGTGAAATGGACAAGTACGTGCATTGGTCAGATGTAGCTTAGTCCACTTCTTTTTATGAGGTCTCAGAAAATACCGTTAGATGTTTTAAATATTGGCAAATTATTTGGAAAAGTTTGTGGATCCTCATGGTAAAAGATGTATCTGAAAATCAGAACTCAAGGTAAAGGTAATTGCTAGTTTGATTTTAAATTAAGTTAACAAAGAGCCATCTCCTGTATTGCTGTCCTATACAATATGTATTATTTTTTTCTTCAAAGCAGTATTATGTGAGTATTTTTCTGAATCTCTATTATGGGTAAAAACATGGGTGAATCAATACCAGAGATTGGTTAGTTTACTATATTTTGGATACCAAAAATAATGGTAACTATTTGGGACCATTTGCAGTTATTGAACTTGTTGACAGTGACAGCTACTCAACACTCTTTGCCTTACAATGTCTTATGGAGTTGGATTTAATATCTAAGTGCTGTCTTGGCTCCTCAGCCCCTCTGCATGTTGCTGTGTAGAAGGATGGTGTGTAAAGGACCTTGTGCCTTTAGACAGAGACAAGTCTAACAGCTGGACTTTAAACCTCTGAGTTCTAGAAAACTAGAACAACAGACTTAAAAAATTGAAAACTTTGGGTTGATGGGTTAGGGCAAAATAAAGACAAAAACCACCAAGAACAAATCTCCCCGCCCTCTGTATCTGTGTAGGAGGATCGTTCTCTCTTTCACAGAATCACAGAACATCAGGGATTGGAAGGGACCTCGAAAGATCATCTAATCCAGTCCCCCTGCCGGAGCAGGAACACCTAGATGAGATCACACAGGAAGGCGTCCAGGCGGGTCTTGAATGTCTCCAGAGAAGGAGACTCCGCAACCTCCCTGGGCAGCCTGTCCCAGTGCTCGGTTACCCTCACAGTACTGAAGTTCCTTCTCAAATTTAAGCAGAACCTCCTATGTTCCAGCTTACACCCATTGCTCCTTGTCCTGTCACTGGACACCACTGTGAAGAGCCTGGCTCCATCCTCCTGACACTCACCCTTCATATATTTATAAGCATTAATGAGGTCACCCCTCAGTCTCCTCTTTGCTCTTGGTCCATCAGTTTTTCATGGCTATCTAAGTTATAATGAACTCTGATCAGTCTCCTCTAAGATGTTAAGAAAAAAGCTTAAATTTCTCTCTTCACCAGGGCCTAGATTTCAGCTCTCTTCTCTTGGCAGAAGTGTCCCAGTCACCACTCGTGTGCTATAGCTATTGCCGCCTCTTGTCCTCCAGGGGCATCTTTCATCTGGAGATGCTTCCCTTCCTCTGAGGGAGTTCCAGCCTGCCACAGGTGATCTTTTTCCCAATATATCTGTTCAGCATGAGGAATAAATAATGTCAAATAATAAGAAAACAGGTTGGATGCATCCTTTCCCACAGTTTTGCTGATGTTTCGTCAGTATGCATGTATGTGAATGATGGAGGCTACAGAAGGGTGTAGGTTATGGTTTCAGTCTTTGGCGAGATGTGGTGGATATGTGTGAGATCTCCTTGAAGAAACTTTCACGACAGCAGAGAAATGTATTATAATTTGTGCCCAAAGCATCTATTTCTGTGTGCAGTGGAAAGTTTTATGTAATATATTCCTCTCCACACTTACTCTTCTCTTTCCTTGTCAGCACCGTTTCTAGCTGAGTGGGTCTCTCTTTTGGTTACTGAAAGCAATGCAAAAATACAAAGATGACAATTCCAGATCATCCTTTTGCAGCCACTGTTTTGTATTTGCACCCTTTCCATCTCTCATCCCAGTCAGTTTAATCCTGTAATCCTGCTGAAGGAAACTCGTCGATACCACCCTAACACGGAAAAGCTTCAGCTCATGAAGTCATTCTGTTGTAAAGCAAACCGTGTATGCTTACTTCTATTCTACAAATGTTTGAGAAGATTTTACCAAAAACTCTGTGAAGTTTTACTTTATGAAGCTGAAGTCCTCCTTTTGATGCAAGTTATGAAAAAAAGAGAACTGCTGAAAAATTAATATCAAAGGAAGTGGGAGGAAAGCAAGGTATTTTTACAGGATGCAGTGCAGTTGCTTTCAGGTTGACCTGAACTAGTTCTCAGAGGACCAGATATAGGTACATCAACATCGAACTCTGCTCAAAAAAAATAACACCCTCTGAAAAACTTTGTGCTGAAATTTGTCCATTTTTTCTAGGGGAACTATATAACTTAGTGTCTGTTTTAGTTCAGTAGCTTTTTTATTCCTAGCGAAGGCATTCCCGCATGGTTCTGCATTGTGTTCCGGGTAATAACATGAGCCATAAGGATGATATATTTTATAATATAGAAAACAAATTTCAATGCGTCACTTTTGAGTTTGATTCTTTTGATTATTTGGACTTGTTAATTCACTGAGTTTTTAACTATATTAAACCAATTGGATTACAAGAACCAACTTTTTTTTTAAATGACTTGCAACAATGACATTTATTTATTAATATAATTTATTTGTCTTAAAAATGAATGGATTATTTTGACACATCTTAGAGCAGTTGGATAAAGAAGAGTTTTTCTTCATGTGTTATAGTGCTTATGAAAGCTATAAACTTTAGCATAATGTAGATTATGAATTATCATTTACTACTATATACATTATAAAATGGATATGTAATGAGGATGCAGTATTGCAATTTTATTTACACTTCATCAGGCTGTTTCCTCTGCCTCTGTCTGTATTTGAAAGATCATCTCAAAATATAGAGTAAGAAAGAGCTTTTGGCCATGTCTACTGCAGCATTATTAAGGAGCTTACCTGCCTACTGGGAATTAGACTAATGGTATCCAGGTATCTGAATGGCTGTTAGAATTCTTTGCCTGGACGGTACTTGCACTGAGTATTTTACAGTCTATGTAAAAGAAATGGCCCAGTCCTTACGAGCAAAAGATCTTCTTTCAGACAGGAGTCAATGAATGAGAGGAAAAGCGTATGTGCATGTGTGGGGGGTGCAGAGGAGAGCAGGGAAAGGAGGGGTCAGGGTTACAATAATAATGACATTCAGGTTCATTTAAGCGCTTGTCTTGATCTTGTTACTGCTTCATTTAAATGTAACACCACCCCATTTTTTTTCCTGACCAGCTTCTCCTTTACCCTAGTAACTTGTATAATAAATATAAAGCAAGTGAAGGGGAGATTTGATTACTGGGAATTAGTATTTGTGAAGCTGGTGGGAAATACATGGCATTTACTGGCTGAGAGGAGGAGTGATACTAAGGGGCATTTAAAGCCATGGCAGTAGGCAATGGTGATGTAGTGAATGCAAGACAAAGTTTGAAATATGAGCAGTGATATATCTGTAGGTTTTGGGTGTTTTTTTTGTTTTGGGTTGTTTTTTGTTTGTTTGTTTGTTTTTTTGTTTTTGTTTTTTTTTGGGGTGGTTTTTTGTATTTTGGATTAAAAAAAACCCCAAAACCCTCAAGAAGTCTAAATTTCAGAATAGTGTTTAGTCCCTTTGAAACATCTCTTCACTCCATTTATAATGCATTATGTTGAAGAGTGGAAAAAGTGAGGAAACCAAGCCCATTAGTTGTATTACAGTAATTTAGGCTCACTTGTTCCTAAAAAGCCTGAGAAGAAGGCATAAAGGTGGAGGCTGGAGAAATGCTTGCATGAGAGCTCAGCCAAGCTGCGCTGTAGGAGTAACACCCTCTTCCTTATGATGGATGACCTGAATGTTACTTACATGTAATTTAAGGTTGTTTGGAACTTCCTTTTGTAATAAACTGGTTTCAGATTTAAATTTTGCCAGTTTGTTGTAGCTCCCTCTAGTGCCACACATTCTTCGTGTACAACATTGACGCGTTTTTCTCTTAACCTTTGGATGTTTTATTTGGGGGGTGGGGGGGAGACAAAAAAGTGAGAATTTTACTTAAAAACCCCACCACTACCCACCACTCTAAACTCAGCAAGTATTGGCTTGTCGATCTTGCCAAAAATTCAGAGATACTTTTTAATTGGCTTTTCAGATGGATGAAGCTCCTGTTGCTCTGTATAAGATGTGAAGTAGACACATAATTTTATTTTCAAGGGCTATTATGCATTTGTATTTCATCTCACCCACTTGTTGTACAAAGCATAAATCTTTAAGTTCTGCAAATGTGTTCAGTTCCCTCTGCCATCAATGTGAGGGAAACAGCCTCTTGTATAAAAGTATTGACCAAGCATCTTAATGCCTTTTGCAAAATCTCCCTCTCTCTTGTTGAATTGGAAAATGCTGCCACAGATAGCTCTTTTATCTTTGCTCTTTTTTTTTTCTTTTAAAATCCTGTCTCCATTGCCAGTTTTCTGTTGGTTTTGCCATGCTCAGAGAAGGTTACCCCCCAGCTTCAGACAATAGTAATTCTTTTCTTCAAATCAGCAGCAACTACTTTATTCAGACTGAAGAATAAAGTTACGATGCATGAGAAGAGAAAGAGCACTTAACTGAATTCACAAAATGGGTAAACCATAATTGAAATAAGTCTGGATTCAGTGATTGCCTGCAGCTTCCAGCAAGCCTGCTGGTGATAGGGTTACCCTATTTGATTTTAAAGTGTTAGCTCAGTTTTCAAATAAACTGCAAGGCAATATGCAGTGCTCACTGAATATGCTGCTAACCAAATTTATGCTTTATTTTTATTCCCTGAAATTCACATGCCATACTGATTTTATACCATTCAGGTCTTGCTCCGAGTATAGTTTTAGCAGTTCCCTTGTGGGGTTTTCCACCTCCCTCATTACCAGGCTGTTTCTATTCCTATTGTATTCTCTGAGACAATCAATGATGTTATCCCCTCTGGGGAAAGGAGGCATGAAGGTTCTAGTGCCTGAAGTGGCTGACCTATGGTACCTAATTAGTTGCCTATAGTCTGATTTCTGAGTTCCGTGTATTATAGCACTTCCCTTATTTGTTCAGAGCCCAACTCCTTTTTAATACCTGTTGCAATTATTAACACAGTACTTCAGTAAGTCAGACCTCTCAAAGGGAACAATTTAAAAGCAAGAGAAAAGGAATAGCTGTCTGGGAAAAGCTTAATTTGAATGGTAGCCCATCATCATATACCATTTTTGTTAAATACAGTTCAACAAAACTGATGATGCTTATTTTTTCTCTCTCTTTTTCTGTTTTTCTGCCATTTTAAGTGCCATGTAATATCACATAGTTTTGATCACTAATATAAAGAGTTAACCACACAGGAGGGATAAACCACAGGGGACATATACCACACGGGAGGCATAAAAGCCTATATATCTCAGTATTTCAGCCTTCCAATCATTTCTGTCCTAAGGCTTTCTTGTAGAAATTTGTTGCGAGGTGCCTAGATGCTATTTGAGCTTGTTGTTCTGTTTTATGAATTTTTCCGTGAGCTGTCCTTATCTTCAAAATTTAGGACATTTTAAACAATGTGTCTCTGTGTCCGATTTACGTTTGCAATTGCCGTTGTGAAGGCCTGAAAACTGTTTGCACTTACAAGGCATGTTGCATGTCATCCAATATTAATATGTGTATGTACAGGCTGTTTAAATTAAGTCATGATAGTTGTTCATACCTCTAGGCAGGACACAATATAAACAACTTAAAATTATATGGGATGAACAGCTCTTGTTTTGTTCTAGCCAAAAAGAGAGCATCTTGGGGACGGACCGTCATCTTGCTGATTAGTAGCTGGCCATGTGTTGGCTTTGACACATTTCAGAGAATGGGTGGTTTAATGAAGGACGAGATTGGGGAATAATTCATTCTGTGCCATGAGGTTAACCACAAGCCTCTCAGAAATCACAGTGCTCGCTGCTTGAGCAGATGTGCTGGAACTCTTTGCTGTGACTGGAGGTTTTTCAGCACTCTGTTCCCTCCACCCTTCTCGCACTGTAAAGCACGCACCCATCCCGCTGCCAGAACTTTTAATAAAAAATAGATTTGCTTTTGCAGTTTCCAGAATCTTTATCAACCCTCCAGCCAAAGTCAGAGTAATAAACCCAGAGAACATCTAAGTGTGTGCTTTGCAGATGATTGATTTTTGCACTTGGGTTGTCTTAGAGGCAGTGGCTCCCACCATTATTTTTACACGGTATGCTGCGGGGGACTTCTGAAAGCCCCTTCCCTCCCAGTTGCACAAAATGATTTCAATCATTATTTGACTTTGAAATGAGCAATTTTTCTGTAGAGAATTAGTTTTCTCTTTATGGAGAAGGTACCTTGTCATTAGGTTTTGGATGAATACTCTTATCTCTTTATAGATTTCAAAATTTGTGTTAGATATTAGAAAGTACCTTAAAAATCCATAGAAGAAAGCCTTTCAGGAGACTATCCTTGTGAAAAATCTGTTCAAATATTCAAGAAAAATCTCTTTTTATTTCTCTTCTTTCTACACAAGACAAGGTGGATATCACATTCAGTCGTTAAGCTTATTATGCTTAAAATAGACTATGTAAGGAAAACATCACCCCAAAACCTAAACCCATTAAGTTAACATAAATCGAAGTTTAATGTGATTAAGTTTGCTAACTGGAAACGTTTCTGTGAATACTGTAAAAGTGTGAAGTGAGGACAATCAAACTTCAAAATATTATCCAGCTGTTTATTATTGCTCATCGTCTGGGACTTATAATCTTCTCACTTGAGATGTTAGGATTGCATGTGTAAACGTTCCTCATTTGTTTCACTGCAGAGTAAAACAGGTTAATTGATCAACTTTATCACCTGTCAGTTTAAAGTACTCTGCCTCACTTTTCACTGAAATTCAGAGTGTCCATTACCATCAGGGAGAAGAGGCTGATAACATGCAGCTGAGGGTGGTAATGAGGAGCTGGAAGTAAAGGATTTATAAAGCTAGGGCCTCAATATACATTTGTCCATGTCCTTGATCTGACTGAACTAAAACCTGTTCCAAATTGAAACAGACCTGATGCTAAACCAAAAGAAGTATTTGTCCTTTTACACCTCTAGTTTAAAGCAGTGCATTTTCTTTGCGTGGGTAAGGCATGTGCAATCCTCAGGAGCCTTATTTTCAGGTTCTATTTCATGTATTTCTTGTTGTCTCCTATATGAAAATATTTGCAAGTGGGATAGAAGTGAACATCAGTCTTTCTTCCTGCAGGACCCCTCTATACCCATGGGCTGTTGACATGCAGGGACTATTTTTGTGGGAGTACATATAAATTACAGAAGGTTCTTGCCATTTAGGCAACTCCAGGAGGAAGATCTTGACCTCAGGAAATGCTGAGCTTCTCCAGATCTTCCTTTAATCAGTAGGTATTGAGAATACAAGATGGGTTTGGAGATAATACCTTAGGATGTCAACTATATAAGATATTGCCTGCTGCCTCTTTCAGATGTGGCAGTTCTAGTAGACTTGCTTGGGGACCTTTTCGAAATAACAAGACAAATATATTTACGTGTAGTTATATTATGCTATGTAATGTGTATAGATGACCCTAGATATGTCTAGATAAGAGTGTAACATTTCAGTGAATGGAGAGGGGCACTGCTTCAGTGGAAGGTTGTGCAAAATATTTATAGGAGTTTAGAACCATAGTCATAAAGGCTTGAAGTATCAGTGTATATGCTAATTGTTCAAGGGAAAACATGCTGTGGCTAATAAAAACCTTAAGATCATTTACTATTGCAGCACTGGAAAAATGTGCTGTTTGAGGATAAGGAAGCTGCATTTTCTCCTTAATATAATGGAGGTGCTCTAGCTCCAGTGTATTTCTGAATTCCTTTTATATTTGTTGTCAGTGACATATGTATTATATACAAAGTTTTCAGTCTCCTAGTGTACAAAATTGGGACCCAAATTCTTAAGTTTAAGTAACTTAGAGATGTGAACACCTCTAACTATTAGATATCTTATGTCTGCCCTTAAACATTCAAATTTGAAAGTGCTGTGATAAGTTTTAATTTATATACTTTATTGTATTTTTTTATATTTTAACATTATTATCAAAAATGTTTATTCTTAAATTGAGATTAGTTGCTCTGCAAGAAGCAGCATGGATGGAGCAGATGCTATGCTCCTGTAATATTGTTCACTGCTGTATTTCCAAACATTCTGGGATTAATCTAGACATAGTAAAGGTGGATGTTTTCCCATTTCTCTGAAAGTGTTTATGCCCATAGGAGAAGTGTCACCCTGATTCTACGTGAGGCAGCCTTCTAATTTGATTCTTTTATTTGACTTTTCAAATTAGTGTTTAGTGTAAGAACTTAGTCATCTTTGACCTGATAGTCCTTTCACTATTATTTGTGTAAATTAGGAGTAACTTGGTAAATTACTTCCCTAGCCTTGATGTCTGTGCAGTTGTGTAACACCATGTGAGGTCAGATTGAGACTTTTGACTCCACTGTGAGTAAATGTTTCCATATGGATAAGGTGGACACAGCTTATGACTGAGAAATGTGCAGACTGAAGCTTTGGTGACACAGAAGAACAAAACAAGATAATGGCATGGTAAAGCAGGAGGAATTCCCAAGCCTGTTTCATTGATGTAACTGTAGCATTACAATCATCGTCATCAAACTAAGGTTAATAGAGTTATGCTAAGACATAGTAGCTGTTTGAGTGACATAATAAGCACTGGGGAAAGTCAGTAAAATAACCTGCCTGCTCAAACAGTTCAGAAATGGGCTGCCACAAAACATACAGCAAAGTCAGCCTCTTCTGTACCTTTGATTATTTAAGATTCCCTTTCTTCTTTTATTACATTGTGAAGTCCTTCCTCTTCCAGACATAGCACCAAAAGCAGTGCACCCCATCAACATTTATTGTCATCTATATTCACTGATCTGTTACCATCTAAACCATTCCAAAATTCTCCGACTGGTACATGCTGAGGTTCTGCTACTGGGGCATCTGGAAAAAATAAAGTAAATGAAATATACTTTCATATCACTCCTATATGTCTTCCCCAGCTGTTTTCCAGAGTGCTCCTTCTGCAAAAGAGCTGTGTAGGAGCTCTATCTATTGGTTCTGCAGTCACTGACAGATGTGTGCAGTAAAAACAATGCCCTTTTTTTTCCCCTATCTCTAGATAAATGTTACTTTTCAAAAATGGAGGATGAGGCAGAGGTTTTTTGCATGTAGATGCTTAGCCTGGGTTTTAGGTGTTCTATTTGTAAGCTACTTCTTCACCTATAGCAGTGCTCACCACTGATTTTTTTTTTCTCCTCAAAGTATATCGAGGTAAGCTCTCGGAGCTCTAAATTTGAAAATCTAGCTCAGGCTGTCCAAAAGCTTTCAATATTATGGGATATTGAATATTCTCATTGAAAGAGGAAATCCCTTTTGGCATTGATACTAGGTAAGTGAGAAAGAGAGCTCTCCTTAAAAAAAATAATAAAAAAAAGACTTTCTAATCTTCCATATTCTTGTATTAGAGAACCACGGAGTGGGTGTGTGTGTGGAGTTTGCTCATGGAGTGAGGACTAGAAAAATAGTATCATCCCAGATCTGGAACAGAATTTTATAGCTCAGATATACAAGAACTGCCAGAGCATCACTGTACAGGTGTAATGTGGACAGTCTGTGATCTTGAGAGGGACCATTGAAAAAACTGCAGTGTACAGGAAGTAATTTTGATTAGCTGTGCCACTGATTACATTTCCTTTTATTCACACAGTTGGAAAAATAGCCTTCTGATGAGACTAAAGGTAGGAATTCCTTATTCAGGTTCTAAAGCATGTGAGTAGTAGCTTCAACCTCAAGTCTCGTTGTGTTCATTGTCTTCCTTCCTCATTTCTTTACAACAAAAAAAAAGTATTTCTTATGTATTGTATAGTTTCTGTATTTTGAGCATCTCTCAAACCTTGGAGACAGTTTTGATAGAAATTAAAAGGTGATTGAGAACAGCCTCTTGTTTAAATAAACAAATCTCTGGTTTGGGCTTCCTTAGGACTTCTCCCACAGGGATTCTAGCTTTAGAAGTGGAAGAGAGCACCAAAAGTTTTATGCAATTACTTCACTCCACAAGAGTCCCTCTATTTCTATTCCAGCACATTTAACAGTGGTTAGAATCACTGTCTTTGATTTCAGTGCAGTGAAGAAAGAGTATTAAATTCATACAGGTAGAAGTGAAATTTTCTCTTGGTGAAATACACCGTTTTGTGCCAAATTAAAAACATGTGGAGGAGCTTGTATGTCTGATGCTTTTCTTTTTACTTGTCCCTGAAACAGAATACTGCAAGAAAAGTAAATGGAGTTGTAACTCATGGAGAGCTTGAATTTTCTCTGATTCAACTCAACGGGATTAATGTCGTAGTCTTTTGAGTGGAAGAATAATCCATTCTCCTTAAGACAATAAATGAAGAGAATAAATCAGACATTTGTATCATGTCTGAGTCAATAGTTTACATCCAACACTAGTTTTTCCCGCATGATTTTTATTTCCTTTTTGATTTTCTCAGGAGGTGGCATCAAGGCAGAAGAATTTAATTTAAGGTATTAGTAGGACAGAGCACAGTATCCTGAATTGATTTTTTCTGAATAACAACCCCCCCCACCCACACACTTTTCCATGATTGTTTGAGTTTCTAAGGATAAATTGATCTTAGAAGCAGTTTATGCTGTCTTCATCATTGCTGGTGTGGACTTCATATGATTGTTTTGTTGTTGGCATGAAGTCTCATTAACCAAAGAATAAGATGTACTCTAAAGCAGATTTTTAATTTTGGATTTTATAAGCAAAATAATCATGTGGACTGGCTTCTGTTTGCAAAGTAGTATGTCCATTTCAGGAGACTATCAGTAGAGCAGTACACATATATCCTGTTTGGAAAAAAACTTTGTCCTCTTGTGCTTGCCTTTGTCGTCAGCTGAACTGGATTTGTTCATGCTCAGTTTTCTTTCTTTTCCCTGTTCTATTACTGTTTCTTTATCCTTATTTTTAGTCTCTAAATTATTCTCTTTTCAGTTTAGGCAAAGTCATGATCATATGGGTAAGGAACATGTGGTAAAGCTAGATCAGTTCTAACTGTAGTATGTTGTATTGTATGTGCATTCTGAATACTTTGCAACTTATTTAAACTTACTTAAACATCCTTCAGACATTTAAAAAAGAAGTATTTTCAAACTTTCTTGTCTGTTACCTTTTTTGGGAGGAAGAGGATCATCTTTGGCTCTGTTGGTACTTTATCCGGTGCAGTGCACTCTCAGAGCCGTGGTCTGTGATTCTGGTTTCTTGGATGGCTACTATAGTAAACTTTATGGGTGTTAGTGAAAATAGCAAAAATAATAATGAAAAGAGCTAATAAGAGCTACATTAAGAACTTATGTCTGAGAACTGCAAACTGGCTAAAAAAGTAAAAAAAAAAAAAAAAAAAAAAAAAAAAAAAAAAAAAAAAAAAGAAGTCAGTGGTCATCTGGTTTAAGGTGCCCTTCAGTTGGAGTTGTAACATATTTTGGACTAAGGGTATGAGCATAACTGGCTGTAGCAGCTGATCAGTTACGCATTGCACGGTTCCTATTTGGTTGCATTCCAGCATGTGATTGCTGTTCTGCAAAATGCTACTGAGTGGTATGATTGCATGTAAACGTTGAAAATTTGGTTTCAGATTCCTCAATTTCTTTTCTGCATTTTCTCTGTTCCACTTGTTTGCCTTACACCAGCCTCTGTTTTACTTCAAGATGGAGAACAACTCTACAAAATACAGCTGATCTTCCCATGGACTTACAGGGGTTTTCACCTATCGTGATAAATGAAATAGGTTTTACTTCTTTTTTTTTTTTTCTTTTTTTTTTTCCTACTGGTGTGATGCCAGTAATGAAGAGTAGTTGGTACTATGACTTCTTGGTGTGTTTTTTATACTCGAGTCCTGAATCTGCATTATGGAGGATGTTCAAGTTGTCCAGATAGTCTTTGTGCTCAGCAGAAAGAGGGAGGAGTCTAATGTTAAGAGCTCATCTCTCTCTCCATGTTTATTAAAAATCAGCCTAGCTTCATATCTTAGGCCCTGACTTAAATAACTGAAGTTTGACTGCATGAGTATATATTCCACTTCTGTGCAATGTCTGAAGGCTGGGGAGCTGCCTTTATTACCTCTCCTACTGGGACTGCTACAGGAGAAGGAAAAAAATATAACTAATTTTTAATCATCTAATGTGTCCCTTTTGGACACAGAATTCATAGAGAGCCATAAATTCAGTGCATGCCCTTTATTAAAGAGTAAATGTAAATTTTTAAACCACACCTATAGCTGCTGTTGTTTGGATTGAATGTGTGCACAGTCTAACATTTCTCCTTCTCACCCCCTATTATTAATTTCTGCTGTTTTCCTCTTCATTCCTCTTTGAAAAAAGGCAGAGTTTGTGCCACTCAGTTGAGAACAAACTTCTCAGACATCAGGCAACTGCCACAACTCTTTCTTCATCACCTCAAACTCTCTTCTTATGTAGAATTGGTGGTAACACCACAGTGCTTAATATACTGACTGTGGCAGCAAACTTTGGTGTTGGTGGAGCTGAAGGGCTGTAAAGCAAGGAAGTTGTTTTTAAAAAGGTCTCAGTAACGTAGTTAAGGCCCTGAGTTTGGAGGAATGATGGAATAAATGGCAAAACTTTTGCTTCAGACGCTGCAGCAGATGATTTTCTGATAAATAATATTGTTTTGAATGTTACTGAGCTTATGCTTTTTTTTTGGTTTGTTCTTAAGTTGATTTCTTTGTACCTTAATGGTGCAGCTTTTGGATGGAGTGGGTGCTTTTCTGTTTCCCATTTATTATGTTAGTATGTCTTTTACTACATATCCAAGAACAGCCTTTATTTTTCTCATTTTTAGCTTCACTTTCTAGTTTGTACAGTTAAGTGCATTTTTTTATGCTGTAGGTCACCTGTCACATTTCAGCAGGGCAATATCTGTACACTGGAAGTAATTCAGCCTCTCTCTCTGTTTAATTTCATGCTAATGTCTGGAAGATGTTATCTAGGTTAGCCAGGCTGAGGAACACTGTGTCCTTTCCTAATTTTCTTTAACTTCTTGGCTTTTGGCTATCTCACTGCCCCTTGACGTGTTTTATTGGTCTTGATTTTACAGATATTTATCTGAAGTGTGAACTGGCCAGATGAATTGTTGCCCATTGTAAATTGTTCAGTTTTATGTTTGTGTGCTGTAATGAATATCACTTAAAATGATGGGTCCTTAAAGTCACTACTATTTCTTGCCACAGATACTGTAAGTAGGGCAATGAGAAATTCCTTCACATCACTGTTGAATGTCCTGATTGATTATTTATTGTTTCCCAAGTTACTTCAAAGGTGAGTTTTCCAAAGGAGATAAATAATATAATATATTTCCTTTGCTGCAGTATCTATGCCATACTTCATGATATTCCATTTGATTGTTTCTAACAATGCTTACAACATTGTTTATATCTATGTTTTATGTAAGAGAAAGAGTTTGGAAGCATGGTGTATTCATACCTGTTCAGTAACAGTTTCAGTTTATATCAAATGTGAATGGAAAAAGGAAAGCACAACGAAATGTGTGTATCATGTCTCTTGCAGATGCTGAATCTGCCCTTAAGAAGAAATTCCTCAGAAAGTTTTATTAATGACTGTTGCATCATTGCTCTTTTATAGTTACAGCTGCTCAGAGAGAAGGAAAATCCCAAATCTCTCATACTTTCATTGAAATATAGCATGATTTGTTGGTACATAAATTTATACTATTTATTTCTTATTTAACTTCCTTGTTCTTTGCACCATGGTCCACTGGGGTAATGTGAAATAAAAGTAAAATATCTGTTCTGATGTAATGATCAAGTAAAATGTAAAAGGATGCTAATATTTAAATTGGACCCTCTCCGTGCTCCTTGCCAGGAATAGTTGGTTCATTAAGTCAAAGCGGAATGGAAGTGATGAGCCAGGTACTTGCTCAACAGACTTATCTCTTGAGAAGTCAGTTATGTTACCCAGATCCTTCTGATCATTATCTACTGGTTGCTGATTTCCTGGGAGGAGTTAAGTCTTCATGCCATACTACTCATCTGTGATCTCTCTGCTTTGGGAAATAGTTTCTCTCTCTTAGCTACACTGGGTTTGGGTCATTAAGGAAAGGACCAGGCAGGAGATTGCTCCATGTAGAGGACAAAAGGCAAATAGTAGAATAATTTCTACATAAAATATAGAATGGGGTGTATGGATTTTGGACCAGACTACAGCCATAGTGCCGTGCAGTTTGTCTCCTGTAGGCTTGAGCGCATGCTGCAGAGCCTGAGTCTTAAGGATGGGGTCTGTGGGCATACCTTTGCTGGTAGGTAGGCTTCCTGTGAATCCTGAGTTGTGTCTTTCTGGGTGTCTGTTTAAATAAAAGCTGCCACTTCATGTATTATGTCATTGTTTTATTAATTTGCTGTACGTTGAAGAAAGAATTAAAAAATAGATTTCAGGTCAAATTGTGATGTCTGAGGTATACCTGCTTTAGTAACACCCAACTCTGTCAATCCATTTGCTAATTTAAAACCCTGTACAATATGTATAATGATGTAGTGAACTGTCTCCGAGGAGGAAATAATTTCCATTTACCTTACTCACTGAAATGTTAGCCATGTGTACCTTCCTTTTGATAAGTGTTTCCGTAGGGAAGTTCATTCCACTCATTTTAGACACCTGTTTTAGGATGTCATAAATCCAAAGTGTGGAAACTGTTGACTTGGTCAAAACAAATCCATTTTTTTGTTGCTGATCTCATTTCTATTTACGTCTCTTGTTTTGTCTCAGACCTGTGTGAAAGTCTTATGTAAGAAAGTGTATCTCTCTTAACAAGCCTGGTACTTATTTTCTTTGGTAATCGATTGTAAAGAGCTAGTGAAATAAAGGTACAGTGTTTTGGTGGATATTAACTTTTAACAGCCTTATAGAATAGAGCCTTTCATAAGTGGGATTCCTTAGCTCTGCATAGGTAATGAAAATACAAATGCAGTGAACTGGCTATATATTTACTAGCAGATGATTTCCAAACACTTAAAACCAGTGGATTTAAAATTTATTATACTAAGAAATTGCATGGAACGTAAAGATCTTTGATATTAACTGCGTTTCATGCTAAGTAGACATCATCTGCTTATGTTGAAGTGTAAACTTATTTTAGGTGTTTCTGAAAGCAGTGGGCAGAAATAGTGTTTGCTTTGCTAAATGCAGACCTGGGACAATGGGAACTGTCCTGGAACTGGGAGAAGATACGTAAGCACATGCAACCAGTTGGCTTATCAAGACAAGAGTAATTCTTCCTTCCAAGTTTCAGGCCGTAGTAGTACATCAGCTATTTTTAATAGGTAGCAGGTAAGGGTATTTTAGGATATTTTCCTCTTTGGTGTTTTTTGGGTGAGTTTTTTACAAATGGCACAATTCATTATAAGTACTATTAATTTATGCAAGAACTGCTGATATTCAGGAAACTTAGCATCTTTTGTTCCCCTTAGCTGTTCTCACAGCACTCTTAGAAAACAGGATCAGGTTTAAAATTGTAAGCAAAACAGTAAAATACAAATTTTAAGAACTGTGCTCCATAAACAATTATTATCGCCAAACAGATGTACTTCATCCATCTAAGAAAGAGAGACATACTTAAAAAAATATATATATTCCTAATTTAAAGTAATGGTAACCATGATGCTTCAGGCAGAGGTGGTCAGCAACTGCTTCATACTGATAGTAACCAAATACCAACCAAGCACAAATGCCAAACTTCTGAAGTCTTCGTAAAAGAAAATCAGCTGAGGTTTCAAGTTTAAAAATTTAATAGATTCCAGCTATGCCAAGGAGTTGGACAAATTCTGAGGATGTTTTTGATATCAGAAGTATTACTTCTTCTTAGAATTACCCTTATATGACTCTCTAACTTTATTGGTAGTAGTAGTAAAACTTAACCAGTTAAAATTTCAGAGTAGGAAATGCACCTGGTCTCACTAACATCTTAACTGATGTCATAAAATTTCGAGGTGATTGTTCAGAAACATCAATCATCATCCTTCATGAGCCTCCACAAGTTGTATTTGAGCCAGAGAATGTTCCTGAATACTGGCAGTATTTTCTTATTAAAATAAGAAAGCTAAAATAAAGGAGAGATTTAACAAAACACAGAGCATTCGGAGGCTGGGAAGACAGCCCTTTGGCCCATCAGATCCAGTCCTGACACGAGAGGTGTATGATTCCCTTCGGGAAATCCCTGCAGCTGATCTGAAAGCAGTTCTCTTGTCCTGGCTCTGAGTAGCTGCAGCCAGCAGGGTGTGCTTGACTGTCATGTTGTGTGCATTCTCCTGATAGTCCTGCTAGCCCTGGGCTGCTTCTTTCACATCAGATTTGAGTTTTCTCAAACCTGATGGAGGTGCTGCTGTTTAACTTTGGTGTTACTAAGAATTAGAACACAATCAGACATATTTACTGAACACAGTGGGCTGCCTGAGATCCAGTAACTTGAGGTTTATGGATGAAAAAGGGAAGGTATTTTATTCATCACTGTCTAGTTGATTGTGAAAACAAATTAATTTCTCTGATACAAAGATGTATAGTGAAACCATCTCTTGGGTCTCAGCTTTTCTATTTAAGGATCTCTCAAGTCAAAATTGTGGATCGGGAGTTTGACTTGGAAATGAATGACAAACTGATTATTTTCATTTTTAATTTTGGAAAGGATTTTTAACAGCATTGAGGTTATTTGTTTTTATATTTGAATTTATATACATATATACAAATATACATGTTTTCTTCTCTCTGGTGAGGGCAGCAATATTAGATCAAAGATATGTTGTAGAGGCTGATGGCAAATTAAGAGAACGTGAGTTGAACATAAAATTGTGTGACTGTTGATTTTTGCGTTGAGGGCTTAAGATGATTTAACTGGTAATGACTTTCAGAGACCAGCTATACATTTTCAACGTAATCAGTGTTTTCTGATTTAGAGGAACATAAACTGTTATAAATAGTGGGAAATCTTGGCAAACAAGGTTTGCACTGGGAAAATAAGTCACTCTTAGAGGTTGGTTACAGTATTTTAAGAACTACAAAGGACTATGTTGTCTTGTAATTTATTCGTAGGTAGAGATGGTAGAATGGGTTAGCATGAAGGAACTAAAGATCAGATGAAGTGTGTGTAGGGAGTTGAAGACATTATATCAAGGTAAGCAACAAGACTAGGACACACAAAAGAATCCTGTGCAGGATGGGTGCTTGGAGTGCGAGTTATGTTCTGGGGGAAAGATAAGAGTGGCTTTGCCTTAATAACTTAAAAAGAGATGAGGTCTGAGAAGCATGAAGAGAGACTGGAATTTGGATAAATAGATGGAAAATGTAGAACCAGGGTAGAGAAAGAGAAGCAAACAACTCAACTTCCTTCTTTGTTCCCTGACATATGTGTATATATTTATTGCTCACTCAGTAAAAGCTTTGCACTTTTTGAGGTAAAGCAATCGCTGTGCTGGAATATCAATTTCCAAAAGGCCGTCTCCCTGGGAGTAACACTACAATCCAAAACCTTTCTAATATGCTGGGACTGAACTGTGTTGCATGAACTGACCCCCTTTCTGAAGAATGGTATTCTCAATACTTATCCCAGAGTATAGCTTGACTAGCTTTTAGTTAAATGGGGAATAGGCTAAGTGATTGTTTTACCAGAACTCCAATTTAATATCTCATAGATATGCTGAACAGTTTGAAAGAACTCTCTTTTCTCTTTCTATTGTTGTAAATTCATTATAGCAGATATTAAAAATGTATATGAATTTATGGCTTTACTCTCAGACAACTGCTTTTCTGTGTAGGCCAGCTGCTTTGGAATGAGGAAGAGGTGGTGTCCTCTGCTCACTCAGAAATATGAAGTAGCTTAAATCAAGAAGATGAGTAAAGCAATGAAATCAAAGTATTACCAAAGTCCACTCCTGCTTCTCAGGGGAGCTTGCTCGCCGAGTGAAATACATGCTTCTGCACTTTGAAATGAAAAAGATAATACTGTTAGTCAGCAGGCAGAAGGAAAAACCTATTTTAACAAGTTGGGCTGTGAGACAGACTGGAGATGTGAAGCTCTTTTATGTCTCCCCGAGACTTTTCCCCAAATCTCCTAATTGGAGTACAGTCCCCTCCCTGTTTATGCTATCAAGACCAAGACTTTTGTTGGGTAACCTTTCTGCTTTGTCTGTGTAGACTGTGAAGACAGCCCTAGCCTTGTCCTGTACTGAGCTTCAGCTATGGAAAGAAAAACCTATTTACGCTTATCTCAATCTTGACATTTGCTTGAGTGTGAAAAGGGAAGAGGAATGAGACTTGCTTATTATTTTTACTGTCAACTTTGTTCAGATTCTGTTTATTTTTCTTGAATGTCTTAGACAAAGGCTGATGTTTTGGCTCTACTTTTACATTCTGGTTCCATGATGTGTATAAGACAGTGCATGACCTTTTTCTTAGCAGAATGAAAGATAAATATAGCCTGCTATGTAGAAGTAATCCACTACTACAAGGAGCCACATCAGCATGATCATCATCTGCTTTTCTGTTTAAGTTTAATGAGGAAACTTGTTCAGTTGCACATAGTCAATCTGAAAACAATAAAGACATAACTGCTATGAACTAAACTATTAAAAAATTAAAATCCTCCTCATTTCATTTGTTGAAAAACAAGGAGAAGGGATAGACATATGGCCACCCACTTGGTTGTGCAAATTGTAAGAAGTGAAAATAACTTGTGACAGAATTGCCTGAAGGTTTTGTTTAGCCCGTCACACATGGCCTCAATAACTCTGTGAAACAGTTTCTTTTACCGCCTCCAACCTACCCAACTTCTGCTACGAAATCTGCAAAGCATTTTTCAAATTAAGTGTGCGCTGTTTTCCTTTTAAGTTTCAGGAGCAAGTGGCTGAGAAAGACATGCTGAGAGATTGGAAACAATCTGCATCGGCAACAAAGGGAGATGCCTGCTGCTTTGCAAGCAACACAGAAAATATGCCAGCCATGCAGAGCGCTCCGTGGCAGTAATCACAGAGTTGACTGATGTTTATTTGTGCTGTGCACTAGCCTTTCTCAGACCACTGTGGGGTGGAGGGTGGATTTAAGAGCCCTTGGAAAACTGCTGCAGTATAGGTCATATTTTATTAGCACATTGGCTGGGATTTGGAACTGGTGTTTTGCCTCTTGAGCCTAGATAATGACTTTCTGGAGGTGCTGTGCCTTACTTCCTGGTGCAAGTGTAGGTGAATGGGTATGTGTTTGGTGCAGCTCTTGGGATCTGACTGCTCAACACACCATTATCAAAGCTGTCATTCTGTCATAGTGGAAGAAATTAAATAGGGACATTTGTACATTCTGATGAAGAGCTGTTAGTGTCAGAAATAATCTTGCAGTCAATTTATGATAGAAGAGCGGCTTTTGCATCCTAAATAAGCACAGATCACTTAACCAAGTCAAGTAGTCAGCTGGTAAAATTATTTGACAGATCAAGAAATGAATACAAGGAATGAATCATGAAAATGATAGGGTTGTTACAACTAGGTCATTCGAGAGTTTTGTGGAAGAGTATGAGCTTTACTTTTCTTGTTGAGACATAAAGTATTTTAAAGAAGACAGTGGACAGTTCAATACACATCTATAGTCTAGATGGATAGGAAAGCATAGGGTAAAGTCCAGTAGTGGCTTCTGTGTTGCTGCTGGGTACATCCTTTTAACCTGTTCCCGTGTATGGGTTCATATAATTGTACTTACTCAGGTTTGAAAGACTCCAGTCTGTCCTATACAGCATTATGTAGGAGCTGCTCCCTGATCGGTACACAGGTTCAGTCATCCTCTGCGTGCACCAAAATATATCTCTCTGCAGGGTTTACCCATATTAAATTGTTCAAGGCATCCAGGGAGCCAGAGTGGGTGTCAGTCAAGGAGGAGCCAGGATTGAGCCAGCAGACCCTTGACCTGACTATGTGGGGTTTCTGGTGCTCCCCAGCACTTGTGGTGAGGACTGTGGCCCTCAGGACTGCGGTACTGGCTGCAGTGATGTATTGTGATCCTCCCACAGGCTGGGGAATGAGGGGGCTTGTTCCTTCCAAACCCCACCCCAGACTGTTGCTGGGGTTTTTCCCCAGGTTGACGATCTCGGTTGTAGTGAGCTAATGAGCAGGTAGCATTGCAAGGGTGTAGGATACTAATAGTTTGAGAGAGCTATAAATTCTCTCTTCCAGCCAGGAAAAGATTAAACATGTAAATGATGTAACCTAATTTGAAAAAGGAGCAGTATTCTAGAAAATATTCTAGCCTTGCTTTTCTTTTCTAGCCTTGCTTTTGCATTTCTCAACATTGATTGACAACCAAGCAGTGAGAAGGGATGACATTTCTAAGGGACATCAAAAAGAAAGCAGTGTGATGATCTTTGCACTGATATTTAACCTTTCTACTGTGAAATGGCTGTGGTTTACAGTCATAAATAAGATACAACTATTGGCTTTTACCTTTGCAATCAAAATGTTTTGTTACTTAGATGATAATATGTGGGGCTTTAGGGGTGGATGGAAGGCATGTCGGAAAAGCTTCAGTACTTCTGTGGTGGTTAAAGTAAAAGCATGTCACGATTGCGTAGATCTGGAAGTGGTAGCAACAAATACTGAAAGGCCAATGCACGGTCCTTCAGCTCCTCTGTGACCATCCTCTGTTAGGGAAAAATCCAGCTACCTTGAGTCATACACAATATGGTTTTTGATAATTAAGTCAAACAGAAAATAAGGTGGTACAGTGCAGATGCAGGAATTCACATACAAATGCAGCTGTGGAAAATAGCCAAGGCTAGTTATTACCCTCCTTTTTTTTGTCCCTGAAGCTTATTTCTTTATCAGATGTCTGTGTTGAAATTATTATTGAGAAGATTTGAGAAAAACAAAGCAGTAGAAAGAACAAACTTGGCAAGTTACATAGAACTCGAGGAAACGGTCAAACTTCATGGCTGGCTGGTAGAAAATCAGAAATTGGCATAGACTTAAAATATACAAGAAAGATTGTTTCATTCTTTTGTGCTTTGATACACTGCACCAATATAAATGGTTTCATGTTATCAGCAATTTAAAAAGAGCTGGCAAGACAGTGAATGTAATGCCTGATATACCAGATATTTTGTAAGTTCTGTACTGATATAGCTCAGAATTTTCAATCCTGTGCAATATAAAAAGAAAAAGTTTTGTTCCAGGAGTCACATTGTTGGCTTAAAATTAGTTTATTTTTCTTACTAGTTTGTTTCCCTTGTCTTCCCTAGTATGATTTAACACTTTTAGTTGGCAGTCATATTACATTTTTAAGTTTTCACCTGGAATTAGGAAGGTTGGATTTTTAATTACTTTTTAAAATAATAAGAACAAGTAATAATTTGGCATCAAGGGTTGATATTAAAAAGATAAGCACAAAAATGAAGCAGAGGTTTGTATTAATTTAAGGTTATCATCTTGAAATTTGGTACCAATATGAGGAAATGGTGCAGCTATAATTAAGAATATGTTTCAAAAAAAGGAGTTTCAAAATAGTGGAAACTATATAAACTTAATTTAAATATCTTCAATTCCCAAACATTTTCTGTTATATTACATTACTGGGTCTATCTACTCAAAACGTTTCTTTACAGAATGCTTCAATTGGAAAACATCTGCAGACAATATGCTGATAATGGATAGAAAATGCTTCTTCTTTACACAGGACCCTAAAACTTGTTTCTTTTGCATCTGATGCAGATTTCTCTGGAAATAGATGGCTTAGGGAAGCAACTTAGGAAGAAACAACTGCAAGTTTTTTCTGTTTCTTCAGAAAAGCTTATACAACATTTGGTTGTATACCAAGAAGCCAAGTTTAGGTGAAAAAGATTCAACTATCCCCAGTGTATAAAGCTACATTATTTAGTGTTGTGGTTAAGTTATCTTATCTTAGGCTAATTGTGCCTGATTGTATTAAAACAATGTCTTGCTTTTCCATGCTTTTCTGATTAAATACTGTGTATTCATCGTGCTCCGGAGCCCCCCACGATGTTATTCAGACTGTTGGTTTTGTTTTTTTTTAAATGAGTAAAGCTGCATCCAGTGCTTTTACCACAGATGTGCAGAGGCTTCCTACATTTCCAAAGCAATGTTGATACTGACAAAAATACTGTGAGGGATTGGAAGAGGACAGCTCCATGTTCTGGGAAGTGACTCCCGTGTCTTCCATACTGACGTCAAGAGCTAATGCTGGATTTCTCAGGGACGTTGAATCTGCATTGGTAGAAATAGTTGCTGTGCTACTTAAATTCCACATTGTGATTGTCATGTCACACACCATCTTCTACTACAGCTTTCCATCCAGAGTAGTTTGTGACTGTGAAAGCACTGGAGTTACCTTTCCCCCTTTAATTGGAATTAGAAAGTCATCTGTGGTCTCAGTCCAGTTACTCTCTGCATCGTTGTGATGTCTTATTTGTAACACTCCTTGCAGGGGGAAAAGCCATGCAGAATTCTCCAGGATATAGTCCACAGTAAACAGCATGTCCCCATATTAAAACAGCTGATACCACACAACTTGTGAGGAAGAGAAATAAATACCTGGAAGTGGAAACTGAGAAATAGAATGGAAGGAAAATTATTTTTCTTCTCCCATTCTACTTGTTCTAGTTAAAGCTTTTAAGTTATTGACCTTCAACTCTGCTCATTCTTTCTCTTTTTGTTAGATGCTGAGTTGTTAATAACACATAGTTGAAAATTCACCCACAGACCCAGCAGACTTTTTGCCTGGTGTGGGGAATACGTTTAGGAGATTCTCGGGACTCTCTTTGTCCCTGGAGCCTTGGCTGGTGTGGTGTGTTCACTGACTGTGTGGTTGGGATCACAGCTCTGCAGACCCCCCTACTTCATTTAGATGTAGCAACCAAAGTTGAAGAGCCAGCGTATCGACTTTTAGGTGGTGGTTTCAGTGCCAGCTATCTTGCAGCAATACAAAGTGCAGTTTTAGGAGCAAGGGGCACTGGTTAGTGGGAAGCAAGATTCTCCGGGCTGAGAGTCAGGTAAACTTGGCTCCCTTGTTGCTCTTGCATTTGCAGTTCTTGTACTACTGATGTTTATTCTGGACCTTTGGTATTTCAGAGTGTTTTATTTTGAACTAGTGCCAAATTTGATTACAAAGACAGCTTCAAAAAATCAGAAATTTACAGTCTCACACACGCTCACACCTAAAGCAAAAATATTATGTTTAGTCATGCTACAAATAATTTTCTCATTTCAGACCTTTAAATAAAATGTGTAGACATATTAATGCCTTCCGAATTTTAACTTCTTCCTTCTTTCCTACTGTAGAATTCATAAAGTTTTGTCCCGTCACTTTTTCTTCTTGACACTTTTTGCTTCCTGAAGACTGAGGAATAAAAACCAAAAGTATAGAATGAAAAGACAGAAAAAAGGAAGGTGGAGAACTGGAGAAGAGGGGGAAGAGAGAGTGGGAGCTATTATTTTTTCCTGTTGTGCTTAGTAACAGGAGAAGGGGGGACCAGCATTTTTTGAAATTTTAGCCTTAATGAGGAATACAAAACTTTCATGAAACCTGGTTTTGAAGGCAAACCATTTTCAAATTAAATTTCCCTCAGCTCTAGCTCTAACAGCTTTTGCTTTTACCTGTCAAATAACAAGAGGCTTTAAAGGCTGCTGATTTGCTCCAATCCAGCAGGAGTTATGAGCAGGCAACTTCAAGCATTTTCAAGTAGTCTTTTTAAGATCAGCTTAATTCATATCCTACAGGACTGTGGATGTAGTTAAAATTAAGTACGTGATTAAGTGGTTTGTTGGAACCAAGCCAGAACACTTAACACCTTGCAGAATCCACTTCTTAGTCTGAATATGCGGTCATGGGGAATTGTCTCTTTCTTTGAAGAAAGGAGAAATTTTCCTCTTCCTGACCAACTGCTCTTTCTTGCTTTCATTCTTTAAATGTACTCACTTTCTAAGCCCACCTCTCCTTGAACTCTCCTTGTAAACATAAAAATACTGAAACACATATGCTCTTTATTTTTTGACTGTGCACAGGTGAGTGTTTTCCTCTCTCCAGCTGCGTAGAGACCAAATGTCAGCTCAGGAACATTATTTTTTTCTTCTAATTGATATTCCAAAATGGCTTTTTCCATAGGACTCTTTGTTAAAAAGTGAATAGCATGGGAAAAAAAAAAAAAAAAAAAAAAGAAACTCATGCCTTTCCTATTATGATCATTTTTTTCACAGTAGACTGTAGCATACGTGTTGCTTTCCTGGGACACTGATAGTTTGCTTAGGTGTTTAGAATGTGATAACACTGGTTTGCATTTACAAGGACTAATAACAGGGATCGGGAATAGATAAACATGACAAGGGATTTCCATTGCCTTAGCCAGCTATTCAGAAATTGGGAGAATTAAACAATGCTTACAGTATGTTTTAACAATAAAAAATCCTGGACAACTGGACTTCGGCACTGCTTGTTCTGCAGTTAATTTTGGATAGGAAAAGTTCAAGCAATTTTGGCACTTTCATCAGGTGGGATCCTGGGATTAATTATTTTTCAGTAATCAAATTTTTGAGGATTTTTTGATAGAAATGCTGTGAGAGGAAAAGCTATTACATTATCATTATCTTATTGTTTTAAAGGCTGACAGTTTTTGTTTGGACAACTCCGCTTTAAAGATTTTGTTCATCCTTTGCCACTTAGGTAGAGTCTCTGTTTGGAGCAAAGTTGCTTGTGTGTTCCTTGCCATGATCCTTTGCCTCATCATCTGAGAAGGTGCAACTGCAAATCGTTATTTTATACTTACATGACTGCATGATAAAGTCAGCTGGCACACAGCATGAAGGCAATAAATCTAAAGCTTTTATATTTAAAAGCATTTTGCTTTTATTAACCTTTGTTAGTTAGAACAACTGCTACGTTTCAGAGGTACCAGAGAATTTCACCTCCTCCAACTCCTCTAATATAACAGCTGAGCTATATATTTTTTTCTATGTAAGTGAAAGCACACTGAGCTCTCTGGCTGCAAGTATTTAACAAAGAGCAGAATTTAAAGATAAACTGTGATACCTTTATTTGCACTGTAGCAAATGTTACTGTGTTTCTAGTGTTAGTACAGTGTACCAGAACCCAGACTTTCCTTCAAACTGCAAATCCAGTACTCTTGCTAGATTTGGATCTCAATTAGGAGGAAAAAAAATAGTCACTATGCATTTTGCTGCTTCAAGGGCCATATATATCTTTTCCTTGAATGTCTGGAGCAGGTAAGCCGGTAATCTCCTCAGGTTTGCTGTTACCAGCCTGTATCCCTTTGCTGCACTCACTTTTGAGCAATCCTGGTGATGGGGAATTTTCACTTTAGCCCAAACTTGTTTGTAACTGTAAGGGAGAAGTGTTGCAGTGGTAAGGAAGAAGTAGGGGAGCTCAAAGGAAGGTGATGCTGGAAGGAGCAGGGACTCAGAGTGTTGATACAACTTTTACTTGTACTTTTGCATTGTTTTCTCTCAAATCATAAATGTGTTCTGTGGAGAAATTATTTCCTTTTGTAACTGTTGTATTTCCTGGTGAAACAATGTGGAAGCTGTACAGAACCCTAATAGCAGTGTGGGAAAGAGGTTCTCCTAAGGACACAATGGCAAGTTTTTATGTTTGCGATAAGATCTTGCAGATTTGTTAATTTTATAAAATAATTCAGCATCAGCCTTGTCTTGAAGATGCTTCTGTGTTAAGGAAACTTAAATTCTTGTACATTTTTATTTGATTCTTCTGTATCTTTTTAGAAGCAAAATGCCTGTTTTTCTGTGGCAGTGACCTGCAAATATAGCCATTACGCTGAGAGCTCTTCTCAGTATGGAATTATCAGGATAATGTGCCCACCTTTTTCTTAAAGTCAGGGTCACTCCGATATAAACAGGGAAGACTTTTTGAACTGTATTTTGCATTCCAAGCTATTTCCTGAGTCCTTGCAAGAGTAGCCAGCTTTTTCCTGAATTGCTTTACTGTCTGTCTTTTCCAGTCAGTTTTTTTCTGTTGATAACAGGTAGTAGTACCCTGTGCAGTACCCATTTCAGTGCAGCAGTTGCTACTTCTGTCTTTGGGATGGCTACATGTGACATCTTTTCAATTTCTTGTTGACTGATACACATACTCTTCCTTAACAGGAGTCCTGAGTCTTCACCCTTTCATCTTCTACTGCTTGCAGTTTTCTTAGAGAGGTAAGAGCGTTTTTCATACCATCATGTTAGCTTCTACACTTGTTTCCAATATAAAAAGGAAAAATGTCTTCTCTGAACAGCTGTTTTGAGATAACGGTGGATATTGTCCCATTTGTCAGCTCTGTGCGTGTTTAGGTGGCCCTTGCTAACTCTGTAGCCAAGTAGTGAAACTCTTGGTAGTTCTTGCATCTTTTTCCTCAAATTCTGAGCGCTTTTGCAGTTGACAATGTTAGCTACAGCCTAATTTTTGTAATTCTGACTTGGAAATCTCTATGTCATTTTACCTAATTTGGTTTTCTTAGAGCATTTTTGATTTTTAATAATGTCTGTAAAGACAGAGGACCATTCTTTTTCCAGACTTATTTTTTATGGCAAAACTCTGTTGAAAAATGTTATGTATTTTATATTTCTTTTTTTTTGTGTGGAATGCATTTCACCTCAGATTCCTGTGTTCTATTTCACAGTCAGCTTCCTCTGCCTGAATGGACTAAAACCTCCCCCAAATCTCAAGTGCTTCAACACATGCTACTGCCAGGCACTTTGTGACAGCCTCCTGCGATACTTTTCTCAGATGAGGCCACTGATAAGCAGTCACTGAAGAGAAAAGAGACAACGTGGTACATCAATAAACTGCTGATTCACTACTGATATGGGGCTAAAAAATCATGAGTATGTATCTCATCCCTGCAGTCAACAGGAAAAACACCATAAAACGTGATTCTGTATTTTCAGTTTTCAACAGGACTGCATTAAAAACCAGGTACTTGTTAATTCATTTTAGTGGTGGCAGCGAGTAAAGGGAGATAGTTGTGTGTTAGCATCCTAATGGTGTTTTTCAGTTATTTGATATTAACTGAATTAAAATAATGTCTCTTAAAAAGAAACGTGGTTTTGTGCACCAAGAGAGGAATATGAAAGCAACTAATTTACTGCATAGCTGGAAAATAGCAGGATGTCAATAGCAGGAGTGCAGCTCCTGCAAATGCATTGGGAGTCAGTGAGTGTTGCTTTTGCAGATATTTTTACACATGCAGTTAAACTGCATGGGCAGATGGATATTTTTGGGAAATTAAATTTCCACAAGGTGGTGGAGGCAAGACTGGCATTATTTATAGGTATTGAACTGTGATTGATAAAACTTGTCTCACCTCTTAGACTTTCTCAGCTGGAAGAATTTATATACAGGGGAAAAAAAAAAGAAACCAATCAATCAGTTTTGTTGGTACTAAAGTATAAAGATTCATACACCAGAATTAATTCATTTTAACCTGGGATTAAAGCTAGGCCACGGTGATGATGCTCACTGCGTGTTTTGCCTGATTCCTCCAAGGCAAAGAAGAGTTTGGGAGTGCGATGCCCCAGCCGGTAACATGAAGGCTTTGTGAGAACAGGGGTGCTGGAACTGGTGGCAACTCCCTGGCTTGGGTTATTCCCTGATGAGTAAAATGGATCAGGATGTCTAGCAGATGCCCTTTGAAAGCCAGACACATCTGAGTTTTGCACCCAGACTAGCCCAACCCTATAGTGCTCCCTGTTCCTCATTGCTTTTTATCCTCCCATGACATTTGATGTTGACATTTCCCATTCTTCATCTGTTGTGTGCTCCTCTCTCTGGCCTCTAGTGCCTATTGAGGGGAGGAGGTGGGGAGTGAATAGGTGATCAGTCTTCTATGCACTCTTGTGTGGTTGTCTGTACTTGAAGATGGCTGGCCCAATGCAGGTGGTGCTTTTCCATTTTATTAAAAAATGCATATATGTTTAAGAACTATGAGATAACTGGCCTAAATATGTTGCTCTATGGAATTTAAAAGGAAATAAGTGTGTCCTGTTACCTCAGCCATTATATAAGATGAAATAGATTTTGATATCTGGTGCCTGATTGTTCTGTGAAGGCGAATTTCTCAATCTTTTGTTGTAAATGTTTAAAAATGCCATGTCATAATAACAGTCCTTTTGTACTCCTTCTGGGGGGGTGTGTGTGTTTGTTTGTTTCTTTATTTATTTTCCCCCTCCCCTGACTGCCAAGTTCTTATCTGGGCAGAGGGAAAGACTTGAGAATAATTTCCTCAAAAGCTAAAGGAACTCAGAAGAGAGGGAAGCGGAAAGTGGGCTGCAGTTCCTGCCAGTTGGCCGGAGCTCAGCCCCAGCAAGACAGCCCGTGCTGCCAGTGCCCAGGAATGTGCTGGCAGCCAGCGCCTCACCCAGCCCGCCCGCTCCCGGAGCAGGGGAAGGCAAACCAAGCACTCCTTTCCTTACTGGGATTTGCCATGTGATATATTGGACTATTTTAGATATATTACGTTAATATTTCTGGCTTTAAATTGAGAACGGCTGTGGTTAAAGGATCCTGGATTCTGTGGTCAAATAGTTGGTGTTGGCAATTTCTGTGGTCGCATATTTGGTAGCTAATGCTCTTTATGAATTCCAGATTTTTCTCCTCTGGGATAATTGTGTCTCTGGAGCTAATGCTGGAAGGCTGTCACTTGGTCATGTTTGTTGCTTTCTTCTTGAAGATCACAGCTCTTTTCGTTGCTTCTACCACAGATACACTGGTGGGAAAACAACACAACATCCCTGTAGCTACATCTAGTGCCTCTATCTCTACAAGTGAGCACACATTTTCCCCAGAATATGTTGGTTTTGTGCTCTGCTCTCAGTATATTGATTTGCTTTAAAGCTTGTGCTGAAAGGACTCCTAGTGAGTGCTGTTGGTTCACTTAGGAGGTGGAATTACTCATCTTTTCTGAATGAGATGAGCTACATTCTGAAAGATGCTGCTTTAATTCAGTGAAGCTGGGCTGATTAACCCAAGCTCAAGATCGCATCAGTGAGGTCTTTTTCATTCAAGGGAGAAATGACAGTGGCTGACTACTAAATGGGACAAATAAAATTAGCTGTTATGAGAAAGAAAAACATTCAGTGGATTTCTGGTCTATATTTGGGAAGGCCCTGAATGGGCCACTTCCCACTGAAAACATGATGCAGGCATGTATTTGATGTTTTTAGAAAAGGCAAAAAAGGGGAGGGATAGGAGCATAACTGATGCCAATGAGCTCAAGGAAACTAAATCTTTTTAAAGAAGTCTCGTCTTTGTCAGATTGTACATTCTGTAGGCAAAAGTATCCTATTATAATGATTAAATTAGATGTAGATAAAGTTCTGAATTTAGTAATGCACCAAATTTTGTTTAATCAGTCACAGCATACAATAAATGCTGTATATTTTCAGTTGATTTAAAGTTTGCTTGAGTAAAATTCATATATATGTGTAGGCAAGAGTATTCACTTTATTTTTACTTGCACTCTTACACTAGTGGAAAAAATCAAATGATACTCCTTGAAAGTTTTTAACAATCAAGTTGTGTAAAAGATGCTTTTCATTTACCAGTGCCTGTTTGCTGTTGGAAGTCTGAGTATATAGCCATGAAGACTTACTGTTTTCTCCTTATGGTATTAGTAACAAGAAAATAACAAAACAGTATGCCTTATTTAGAATACTTCTGGGACAAATTTCCCAGAGTTTTCTTACTGCTTTCTCATTTCTTTACATAAAATATCCACAACCCCTCTTTTGTGATGAGGCAGTAAAACATCTAAATACACTGGCTGATTTTTATGAGATTGATTCCTAGCTCTCCTTTTCTTAATTGTCCCAAAATGCATCTTTCTGCCTAATAATTACTAAAAGGATGTGCAGTCTGAGAGTATCTGATGTTTCCGTTTCATTAAATTATGCTGTGGTTGCAGTGAAAAAGTGGAAGATGGTGATTCTTGGCTGTTCTCTCCTTTGGTCCTGATGTATTTGGGGAAAGAAAGAAAAAATCTCCTTTGCCTGTGTGAGATTGGCTTTTTTGTGTGCAGGTTTGTGCATGTGTATATGTATCTATGAATGCCAGATCACCAGGAAAAACACTGCATTAAAGATACTAAACTTAGTTCCTTTACTCTTTTTGGTTGACTGGAATTCGCATTTCAAAATCATTCCCCATATTGGCACGGGTGAGAAACTTCACTGTCTGATATAAAAATCATGTGACTTAACAGCAGTTTTGAGAATTAAGGAAAATATCAAAAGCTGTGAGACTGGCCATGAACTTGCTAAATTTTGCAGTCCTGTCTGCATGTACTGGTGTGTCTGCCATTGGATCATTGAAAGAGAGAGCCCCTGGAGCATCAGTCCTACTGTTGTGTTGTTATAGTCCCTTCTTATAGTTCACATCCCTGCAACTGAAACTTGGCTTCCCACTTACTGTTGGGGGAAACTGCCCCGCAGTCTTCTACATCTTTGAGATTGTCTCCCCTCCAGGTGCTATATCTTTGGTGAATAAAAGTGGAGTGTGAAATTCCCAACCTTTAAACTCCAGTTTGCAGATGAAAAAAAAATCTTGAAAAGGAGTGTATTTTCTAGAGGAATAGTGAAATTATAGGATTAGTGTTTTCAATCTTATTACATCTCTGTGCAGACGGGTCCAATCCATGAAGGAATTTATTTCTGTTTGGCAGGAAATCTCATCTGGATTTAATCTTGATATGGGACGTAGTAATACAAGAGATAGACAAGAATGAATTGTGATGGCCGGACTAAGAAGAAAGGTAAAAAGAAACCCAGGAAGAGTCCATTTTTATAAGCAAGCAGGACAGAGTGCTGTGATGAGTAAGTGAGAAAAGCGCAGTAAGAGGTTTGGAAAATGCATTTTGTGGAAAGGAAGACTTCTATTTTAAAATACTTTTAATATTACATTATGTACCTGGCAGAACTTCTGATTCTTCTAACTTTAATGAGAACATAAGCCAGTGTCCAGAGCCTCTCTATACTAAGAATCGTACCTGTGTAGGATTTCCCTCCTCTGTTCTTGCTCATACTTTCCCTTGAAATTCCAACATGTTGTTTTTCATAATATTACTGTTCTGACTCTTGGATTGATGATAACAAGGGTCTCTTGCTTTTCTGTAGCTCTTCAAATGCTAGCTAGTGCTTTTATAATGCTTCTTATCTTTCTAATACTTTCTAGACATTAACTAATTAATCTTAACACCCCATCAAGGATGTAAAATAATTCAGTGATGTTATTTACAGATGAGAAATCAAAGGAAGGGAAGTGAAGCAAATGGTTCAGAAAGACAGTACAAGTGGGAATCAAAGCTACTGATAGATCTGCCTGGCAATCAGGTAACTGTAATGCATTTCTCTTCTTTGCTCCTAAATGTATTTTTTCTTTCCCAGTTTTTAATTCTCATTTGGTTTAAAAGAACCAGGAATGGGCTTATGACTCATTTGGCAAATTTTACGCAACTTTTTATTAAAGACAACCTTGTTCACTGGAAGGATTTCTGGCATTCTTCCAGTCCTTTTGAGACCATTTTAAGATTCTTTTACAATGTAAAGACTTTCTTAATTATTATGCTGTTCATTTTGCCATACAGTATACTACATTAAGTTTAACATTCCCCTCGTCTGTCTCTTGGGGAAATACAGTAACAGTTATGAGAGAGATATCTACTGAACCCTATTTTAAGTAATCTTTATGCACTTTAAGTAACTTTCCATAAAGGAGGTTAAACAAGTGAAAAAATGGTATTGTCAGAGGAATAATCTTTAATAAAGGACAGGAAATAAAGTATGTTTCTTAGTGTATCACATAAGGAAGAAGGCATGTATAGTGAGCTTCGGTTACAAAGAAAAAAATGCCTGCCCTAGCAATATATTGAGAAGTGAAATACCATCCTCACTTTCAGTTGGCCTAGTCCTTCTTAATTAACACACTTACTTGCTAGGGATTTATCAAGTCTTAGAAGACTGGTAGACATGCTCTTTTATGTAAAATAATTTTTGTTCTAATTAGTTAACTGACAGACCACTTGTAGACCCTCAATACATCTATGGAGAACATGCTCAAAATGCATACCAAGCAGATACATTTTTCCAAGGGGGAAAACCATTTTACTCCTGTCCTTTCTGTTCACCTAGTGTTGATGTTTGCAGTGACAGAGCTTGTCCATGTACTACTGAGGGACAGATTATCAGAATTTAGGTTTTAAAAAGATATCTTGTCTTTAGATGTCACATATTTTAAGTTTGGGGGTCTTTAAATTTTTTTTAAACTATTTGAAGGAGCTGTAAAACTTTTCCCTTCCTCCATCTCTCTACCCACCTCCCACTTCCCCAAGAAAAAAACCCATTCTTTCTAGATTACAGAGTCATTTTGTGGCCCAAAATAGCCCACCCTTCTCAGCAACACTCCCTTTCCCCCTCATCTCAGTTCTCCCCCACTCTCACTATGTTTTTAAATATAGGCTTGAGTACCTGCCAGCTGCATACCCAGCCCTGAAAGCACAGTTGGGGAGGGGGAGGAATATCATCTTTCTGCCTTTGCTTGCATCTAGTAAGGAAAAAGATCCTGGAAGAATTGAGGATATTTCATATTTTGAGTTCTATTATTTAATTTAATCTCCTCTTTGCTTACTTGGCAAGGCAGCTGATCCACCAAGAACTGCATGTCAGATGTTTTGTAACTTGCTGTGGTTAGAAGGAATCAATTTTGGGCCCCTGGAGGCTTGAGTTGAGGATGCTTTACGCCATAATCTTCTCTAGGCCTCCAAATAAAACAACAACAAGAATTTCGGACTTGCTTACAGTAGTTCTGCTGGATCAGTAAAGCAGTTTGGGCATAGACAGCTGTTTTCCTTTCAGGATGTGGGGGAGTTGAATCATGGAGTGTGAGGGCAAAATAATTCCATGATAGTGGCTATTAGGGAAAATTTATCTTAATGGAAGGAGACAATTCCAAATGCAGTGGAGATGTGAGTGGTTATGGCTCTAGGTGAACTATCGAAGATGATAATTTGACAAATTTTCTTCTTTGCTCCATTTGTATGATCACAGTGAACAGACTTGTGTGTTTCATTCTGTTGGGTTTAGTCTAGCTATGTGCTACAGACAGTTGAACATGATTTCAACAGTGAAACATTTCTACCTGAACAAATTTCATCAGGAATAAATCGGTTCAGCTGTTCACTCTTTGTTATTTCTGGTCTGCGGTTCATGCCCATTGGAAGTCACTTTCTGTGCTGATTCAGTGTGACAGAAGCAAGTGAGAAGTCAAGACAGGGACTTGAGCCCCTTTGATGAGAACTGTGCAACTGTTGATCTTTCACTTCCTGCAGATGTTTGGGCAACATCCACAGAAAAGTCTAAATGTAGTAAATACTGTAAATGAGAAATTGCTTGTAGATATTAGAATGGTACAGAAGTACTGGTCTTGAGAAAGTATCCTTCTGGCTTGCGTAAATGTGTGAAATAATTCAATGGACTGAAGAGGAGAGACGTCCCCTAACCCTTATGTGTGTCATGTTCTACCGATGTGTTCTGTTTTCCTTTGGACAGGAACAACCAGCTTGGTTTGCCAAGGATCCTCGGCTCAAGAAACCCATGCTGATTGGGACAGAGGAATGATTTTGACCCAGCTTCTTGCAGCCCTTTTTAGAGGTGAGTTAAGTCCTATATGCTTGAACATGGAGATGCAGATGATCCCCAAATTAATTTATATTTTTAATTTTGTAAGCATGGAAGGTGTGGGAGGAGAACCTTTTTGTCCTGCAGCAAAGAGTAAGGTCAGATGGTCTAATGATACAGCCATCTTTTACCTCCTTGGATATTTATTGAAAGCTCTTTAAACTACCTGTGTGTCAGCAGATGTGTTTAAAATGAGAAAAGGTCAAGTACTGCACTGATAACATCATAGAAATTGATAGAAAAGGCCTGTTAAGTCATCTTGTCTATCTCCTTGCCAGCACAGGATTATTCCCTACGGTGTATTTGCTAATGCTCTGTTCACATTGTATAAAGGAATGATGAGTTTTATGGCCTTGGCCTTTTGACAGTACACACTTTATGGAACTTACTGATTGTTTTAGAGGTCTGAGTAAGACCATGTTTCATTGCCTGAAATTGGAGCAGAAACATATTAGCAAAAATTACTTAGAATTATGTAAGATTTTAATTAAAATTGCTAAAATACACAAGGGCAAAGCTGAGTCATAGCAGATGCACTTTGCAGCTGACAGTTCTTTAGCTGCAGACTATCATTTAGTATTTCTAATAATCTGTATGATGTTTCAAGTAAAATAATCTCTGTGGTTCTCTCTTTCTCTCCCACTCCTCTTTCTACTTTGATATCTTCCTCTCTCATTTCTGTCTATCTGGAGCTGGAGTTGAATTATGGCTTATGATTTCTATAGACTTGTATCTCTCCCCCTGAATCATAACCTTCTTATTGATTCCCTCGGCTCCTGTTGCTTACTCACCCACCCTCTTGCTTCTTCTCCACCCTGATTTTCTCCCATGGTTTTGTCTGTTTTCTTTTACTCTGTGGGCTCTTATTCAACCTAATTTTCTTCCTTGGCTTTAGAAAAGGAATGTATTGGTTTTCAGTTAGAGTTTTTTCATGTCATAATTTTTTTATTTATATTTTTCTTTTTTTCTTCTATTTTTTTTCCCCTGGGATAAAATACTGTCGTTTTGCTTCAACAGAGAAAGAATTAGGACTGCTTATCTTGCTGTGAAATGGAAAGACTGTTCCAAGCTGCCATCCGGAAGTTTCTGGCAGTGAGAAGAGGTGTTAACAGCTGCTGTGAAAGGGCTACTGAACTTGGTATTACTACAGAGGTTATTTCTGCCTCAGCAATGTGTGTAATTTGCTAAATTAATTAAAAATGTATTTGCTTCCCTCAAGAAAGAGCAAAGTACAGCCACATGGAATTTTGCTCCATGAATGGAACAAAAGAAAGCAAAACTGAAACAGAACAAGAAATTCTAGAGCAGAATACAAATATGTTGAAATATTGCCTTGGGCTGTAAAAAATGACCCTTGAAAAGGAGGCTTATTTTTCTTGTGCAGTGTTTAATATTTAGTTTTGGTTACTGATCCTACCAAGGCAAAAGATTATTGTAGCCTTAAGCCACAGTGTAACTCGGCTCAGTGCTCCACTGTTGGAGTTTTCATTAAAAAGATGTATTTTGACATTCTAGAGTGCATGCACCCGTAAGGAGTGAAATGTTCCAAGTATAAATTATAGGTCCTTCAGCTTACAAAGCAGAGGCAGACTGCAACTGCTTCAGGGGACTTCACTAAAGCCTCTGAATTTTAGTGAAGCTAAATTGAAGCTCCTTGCTTGCACAGTGCAGATGCCAAGATAAGTTTCTTAATGATAACCTTTAATAATATGTGGAATTTTTTTCAGGGTGAAATGTCTCCAAAGTCAGAAACATTTATTCACCGTAGCCCTAAACAGAATCACAGAATTGCCTCGATTGGAAAAGACCTTTAAGGTCTGTGAGTCAAATGATTAACTCAACACTGACAAGTCCCTGACTAAACCATGTCCCTATGCACAAAAAGTCATGAAAATCTGGTACAGAAAAGATATAAAAATATGGCATTTCTCTGAAGGTAAATGTTGTACTACTGTAATGCTTTTTCTTTTTCCTAGGCTTTAATTGGAGAACTCCCATGTCTCTCTGGTTGGCTTAGGCGTGGAGCCCTGAAACTTTAGGAACACCAAGCAGTACTAATAAAATCTGAAGTGTTTTCCGGGTGTTGGCAGTGCCCACCCCTGTGCTGTGTATATGCTTCTTTCTTCCTGTGATGACTTTAAAGGTTTCCCTCGCCAGCCCATCAAAACACTTGTGAAAAATAGGAACAAACTGATCCCACTGGCAGAACCACAGTGTCTCGCTCTGGGTGGAACTATTACCTGTGTGGAAGGGATTAAATTACCACCTTACATCTTACTTTTGGTAAGTGAGTGTTTACTTGTTAATCCCACTCTAGAGCATCACTACTCAATACCACTACAAAACTCTGTGCCTCTGTGAAAAAGCTTTGAAAACAGGCTGTAGTTAGAGCCATAAACCACATTAGTTTCCAGCTTATAGCAAAGAGATAATCATACTGCTGGGTTACTACATTTTAAAGACAGAAAAAGCTCTATGGTTTGGCATGGAGACTCTTAATTCCTGAGCAAAAGACAGCATATTTAGTTTTATTACCTCACAGATTAATGAAATTTAATATGATGAATGCCATACTGTGGTGACAATGTAGCCCCTATGTTCACGAAATGGCACTTTTTTTCAAGTAACAGCTCCAGCTTGGCCCTTGTGCTTTGTGTTTTCTGGAGATCTAAGCCAAAGTGGTTTTTAATGGAGGAAAGAGATTGTTTTGATTAAACAGAAGCTAGATATGAAATTAAAGAAAGAGTTCAGGGGTTGCTTTTATATTTTGGCAAAGAGATTTCCTTCATTTTTTAGCTTTCTATTTAGAGACAGCTACACTTTTTAACACTTACTCTCTTATCTATAGGCAAAGGCTTAATATTTGAAATAGCGTTTAGGATTTATAGGAAGAAATGCAACATGCATTTCCTTTTAGAAGTATAAGAAAGTCAGGACTGCCATGATGGCAGGCTAATTCCATCTGGCTTGGTATCTCATTTTTGACAACTACCAGCCTCAGCTATTCAAAGTGCAAGAATTCAGTCTTGCTCAGCTGCAGCGTACTCTGTGCCTTCGCTGAGGTCTCATCCTGTCTGATTTTTATAACCACATTTATCCTTCTCCCACTCTGGGTTAAATTGGACCTTGTGCCATAGTTCCCAAATAGGATACAGCAGGTCAAAGTGTGTCAAAGAAGTGTTTCTGAGCTTGAAGAGACATGGCTTCCCTGGGACACCCACAGCTTTTCCTGTTTCTCTTTCCCATGCAACTGATAAACTTCATTTCTGTTTTCTGTAGGTCTGCCTGGAGTATTTTAAGTTTAGGCTGGTGGTGAGTTAAAAAAGATGTGATGTTAGTCTCTCCTAAGGGATCACAGTCATGACCTTGATTTTCTCTAAAGCTTTTAGGACTCCTAGTTGTGCTGCCAGCCCAGGGATGTGGGGCAATTTTTTTTTTTCCTTCCAGCTTTCAATTTCTAATAATTTCTAAGAAACCCAGCATTTCTTGCAGTAGGTTTCAAACCTACAAAAAGCCCTGTAGACCATGTGAGGAGTGGTGCTTCCTTGCACTGAATAGAAACTTGAGAGAAAGTTTCACAAGCAGTGCCATCTGAGGACATGGCACCGATGTTCAGACATAGAGACCTGGGGACCAAAGCTAGGACAGCTCGGAATGATCTCGGATGTGCCATGCACTGATTTCTCAAATAAACTGGCCTTGCTGGCTGCAGCAGCCCTCTGTGTCTTGCTTCAGTAAACCTAGAACAGATGGTAGCGTTTTGGCAATTCGAAACATCTGTCGAACAGCAAGTTTTATACTTGAGATCTGCTGTGTCTCTTGCAGTGCACAAGAAGCCAAATAGTTGTGTGGAATTTGTTTCACTTTTTAATGGTTTGTGCCTGTTACAAATAGGCCTATTTGACATCTGTGTAAAAGCCATGGCTAGCAGATCTAGGCTGTGTGGTTTTCCTCTGTAATAGTCCTAAGACTTGATGCAGAGAGCTTTAATAGTGGTTTTGGTGCTCCCTGGGTAGCAGTCCTGCAGGCTGGGAGAGAGCAGGAAGCTCCCCAGCACATCCAGTGATCCCTGGTAGGTTATCTTGCAGCGTGTATTGTTTGGAGTGGTAAGAATAAAGGTATGCCATACATATCCTGTGCTCTGTAGAAAGAAACTGGGTTGGGTTTACATTTTGGTTTTGCACTGTTAATCTGGAATGTGTAGTGAATTTTTCTGCTACTTTGCATAGCTGAGCTGCTTAGCTGAATTAAAAAAAACCCAAAACAACAAACTAGCAAATTCTGTGTTTGTGGTCCTCTGTATAAAGAGGCAAAATTGTCAGCTTTAACGAGGAATGAATGGGCATGGAGACAACTATCCACTTGTGCCTCCAAGGCAGCTCCTTTAGATAAGGACTGAGATTTATTGGCAGTTGAGGCTTTACTGCAGAACCTTCTCTTGTTCTTTTGACATTTTCACTGTTCTAGCACTTTTGACAAACACGTGATATTTTGCATTAGTTTTTTTGAAGACTATTTTCTAGTATGCTTGAGGAGGACAAAATGTAGGTGTTTGAAGAAAAACAACAGAGAAAGTCAGAATGGCTTGTAGACCCATATCTCTTCAAACTCAATTCTGTCACTTGTGTACATGCAATACAGAAGAAAGCATGGGGACCTGTGGTCAGTGACAGTGTTGTTGCATGTCATAACATTTTTCTACCCCATTCAGCAGTAGTTTCCTAGATGAATGGTGCTCTCAGAATCAGTGCTGAATGTAACATGGGAGTTAGAAGGAACATTGTAAACAAAGGAAATGGAAAGTTTGGTTAAGATATTATTGGCTAAGAGAAAAAGGCTTATTACTAGTCTGAGTTTGTTTTGGGATCTTAAATCAGCTTGGAATTAAAATGTAGGTTTTCTATGACTGGAAATATAATAGGAAAACACTGAAAATTTCCTCTGCATAGCAACATCGGAATTTAAATGCCTGTGATGTTTTTCCATGCTTTTTTTTGAGTGATAAATTTTGTTGTTAAAAATGCTAGATTTTAGAATATACATTTCGGAGAGCATGAAGGCTGGCCTTGGTTTCATATGTTTTTTACACTAAGGCACAAATGATCCAGTTGTCTTTAAAGCATCTACGTCTCTAAATGCACGCTTGGTGGCAAGAGGGTGAAACAACTAAACCTTTAACCTGAAATTTTAGGTGGAAAAAAATTAGAGGGGGCATCACCCTTAAGTCATGAGAAATGTACTCATGTCTGAGAGGTAACAGCAAAAACATATGCAGCAGCAAGAATCTGCAGAAGAAAACCAAAGAAAGTACAACTGAGAAAATTGGTATTTTACAAGAAGGTTCCAGAATAAATAAGATCAGGACATTAGACATAAGCCTGCTAGGAACAAATCTCCTGAAGTCCTAGTTTACCATAGATTTGATCTAAAATAATGCTTCAAAGATTGCGCTGTGTTACTTTTTTCAGATTGTGATGTCAGGTAAATGCTTTCATTTGAAGTTTTTCTGTCACTTGGCTTTCTGCTTAAGTTTTGAAGGTTTTAATACCTCTACCACTGGAATGCTTGTAACTAAGCTCATTCTAGGTTGTCTTGATAGATGTAGAAGGGAAATGAATTTGTTAAATGAGGAAATAGAGGCTGTAAATGGGATACTCATATGTTTTAGAAAATAATGGGGATTTTACTGGGAGTTTTACCATTGCTTAAAGCTTTACATAGGCATGTTCTGCTCAGATACTGTGACGAGGCTGCGGGAATAAGAGGATAGTGGAGATGTCATTTTTTGCCTTTTATTGTTTCTTATAATTAAAATACTGGGTGTGTGCTCTTGGAAAACCTCTGAGAGATTATTTCCATGTTTTGTATTTCCAGCTTTTAGCTGCAGTCTAATAATCTTGATTATAGGTTCAGACGCAGCTTCTGGAATTGTAGAACTGAAAATTACTGAGAAGAAGGTGTGTGATAGTTGTCTGCTTTGTGTGTCACTAGTGTGGGACTGGGACAATGTAATTTTCCATGTTACTTTTAGCAGATTTTGATCCTGTTGTAGTCTGAGCAATGAATTACTCTGATAGAGTTCTACTTAATCTGGTGGCTTTATGTTAGAAGAAAAGTTTTTTTTCAAACAAAGGTATCGTTGAAGCCTTCATTGACTTTTTATGTAGTAAACTTTGTTACCATGGAATTGCTTTTCCTTGACTTCAGCAAATATTTATTTCTGGTGCTTGACATTTAATTGCTGTTTTCCCCCTTTGGTTTCCTATGGGTAAATTGTATGTGAATCACTCGTGGGAAATTCTAACTGAAGTCTTTAGTGCTATCGCATAAACTCTTAAGGACTGAAATGACTCTTGAAAATGGTATTTAGCAATTAAAAAAAGTTTACTTTAGTGAGAAGACAAATGTTGGCTATATGATCAGATGAGAAGAAAACAAGTTTCCACTTTCATTGCTATATATTCCACAAAGGACTGAGACGTGATGTGGTTCATGTGGTCTGCAACTGTCACGAAGCCATACGACAGCCAAATAATGTGAAATTTAAATGCATATATACATATTTTATTTTCACTTTGCTAGGAAATAAATGTTATTTGTACCTTGAAAGAGCCTTACTAGTCCAGTGGGGATTTAGTAAATCTATGAAGTATGCTAAATCATTTCCCAAAGAAGCTGTGTGAAACAGTAAGGGTATAGAAATCAATCTTTTTCTAGTGCTTCCAGTGTCCTAACTGGACGGTTTCCTGAAACAGAGGTAGAACATTTACTTGCAACATCTAATAATGCATTCAGTTAAAATGGTATAGTCGTTTTATGTGGTGTGGATTGTGGTTTGTTTGTTGTTTTTTTCTTTTCCTTTGCCTTTCTGTTCCGTTGTGAGTTCCCTCTTATTCTCCATTAAAAGCTCTGATAAATAGACAGCAGATCTGCCAACTCTTGTTTTTCCTGGGATTTCCCGTCAGACGTTGGGAAGTTTCATACCCTAGCTGGCTCTTCACGGATATGGGTGCGTCCAGCCATGTCTGTGTTAAGAAGTATTTTGGTGCAAGAGGAATGGTTAAGATCAGTGAAGGAATTGATGCCGAGTCCTCTGCATTTAACTGATAATGTGATTTTGAAGTTTTAGCTTTGTCCCTAAGAAAACACTTCCTTAATCCTCTTGTGGTCTGAAGCTTCCTAAAGAACAAGTCTGTAGTGTGTAGCCTTGTGTCCCCAGTTGTGTTGGGCGTGTGTGTGGGACTGCTTCCAGAGTGGGGCGGCCAGTTTGGTTTCATTAGAAGGGAAGCTAGCTCACGCTCACCAAAAGTGCTCTAAAAAAATGAAGCAACTATGCAAGTGTGGGTGATAAGGGATTCACTTGCAAACCATAATACTACTGCAAGCCAAAACAATAATATAGACTCAGACTTGTACTCCTTCCTTACAAGTAAAAAAAAATTAAAAAAATTAAAAGAGGTCTGTTAATATCTGTAATTTTTTTTCCCCTCTGCAAACATGATACATTTTCATGTGGGTAGGGAGGTGGCTGAGAGGTAAGGGATTTTTGGCAAGACTAGATCTGTAATTCCATTTAGCTGTACATCTGTTCTGTCTTAAATACAGGCCTACTTAAATTTACAATTAATATTTAATTTGAGTTTTTATGGAATTCTACAGTCTGTTTGCTAGAGTTCCCTTGAATAGGGAATAGTCATGGCCAATTAGAGATTTATTAGTAGTCAGAGCAGACTCTGAGATGGTGAATCATAACATTCATTCATTACTGGTGTTTTTTGAAAGGTACAAGAGTAAGCAACACCCTACTGAGCATTAAATATTTTCACAAAATATGATTTTTGTGTAGCATTTAAATAATCTGTTTTCCTTCTTAAGACATGTTGAATGTTCACTTTAGAAAAATAATATTGAATTAGAATCTTTTGGAGCTCTTTACTAAATTTTGCCATTTTCAGAGTTTTTATTTATTGGAATTAAGCTTAACCAAAACTATTGAGCTTGAGATGGGGGCTTGAAAAAAATCAGGATCTCCTTGCCACATTAGTTGCTTTTTTCAAAGACCTGGTATTCTTGTAGAATTGCCCCATAACTCAGATTTAGTCTTCGTGTCATCGCTTCCATGTGAGGGAGTGTGAGAACGCGAGTGACTGCCAAGGAGAAGGGGCACAGGCTGGTACTTGTTCACTTTAGCACTGATGTCATGAGGGCTGGCAGAAAGCAAAGCAGTTTTTTCCATTAAGACGTGTGACTTTTTCTCTAGGGGTTGCATATCATTTCAGGTGTATTGTAATTAAGACCTTTAGGTCCTTAGAAGTATTATAGACAAAACATTTGGGGCTTAGCTCTGCTATCTGTGATCCATTTGCGTTTTTCTCTGATAGTGTAACTACCACAGTTACCTGTTTGATAGTCACTGCTTATATCCAAAGGCAAATCCTCTTCTGTATTCCTCCAGAGCAGGAAGTTTGGGGTTTTTTTCCCTTTAGTCTTTGTTCGTATATCCGCTTTCCTCTGTTCTCATTCCTATCTCAAGTAATTTGTGCTGTATCATGGCGAAGGCAAGACAGTGGTGTTGGATGGGGACTCACTGACTCCTGTGTTTTGATCTGAAGACTGTCTTTGTTCATTCTGTCCACTGCCTTCCATGGGGACAAGCTGAGATACAGATAGGATTCAAACTGACTGGTGGGCCTTCAACCTTAGGTGTTTTAGTTTGTTGCTGAATGGTGTTCTCATCAAGCCGTTCAACAAATACAACTTTGAGAGAGGAATTTAGTACATGACTTGTGCTCATACAATCATGCAAAGATGAGCTTCAGCTTGTATATTTTAGTGTTTTGGTTTGGTTAGGGTTTGCAGTAGCATGGATAGACTTTTTTCAGTCAGCAGGTCCAGAGCAACCATACTGTAAATAACCAATGCCACAGTCTTTGACAGAGATGTGTGTGCACTTCCTTTGTGTAATTCATCCACTGCAAGAGGGACTGTATTTTATGAAAGTGTTTTTGGAGTCTGTGGTTCTTAAAGTTTGTCAGTGAAATACTAAGACAGTAACTATATCTGTGACACTGGTTTAAGAGTTTCTTTTCCCTGCCCTCACCCTCAGCCACACGTACGTTCCTGTGTAGCAGTTTGCCATCGTGTTGGATGTGCCTCTTCAGCTGCTCTCTGGGCCTGCACTGTTAACCAGGTTAAATATTCCTTCTGTCCCTGTCTTCAAAATGTTAGTTTAAGGACAGATTTTATCAGTCTGAATTGGCACAGTTGACATAACTAGCTGCAGAAGTGACTGGGAATGAACATACATGGGCAGGAATTTATGAAGCTGATATTGTTATAAAGTCTTGTTAAACTTCAGTGAGAAGCTCATGTTTGTCTCTTTCTGTGTGTAATAGAACAAGGAATTGCTTGTGATAATTCATTAATAGAATGAAAATAAAATACATCCTACACACCGTGTTTCCTTTGTTGTTAACAAGCAAAGTACTCTCTTGCTCTAAATGGAAAGTATTTGAAATACTTGATTAAAAGCAAACAGGTGTTTATGACAATGTATGAAAATGCTTTTTGCTAGTATGATTGTATCGTGTGCCTCTCTTGAAGGAATAGTTTAGATGAAAACATGATTATGTATTCAGAAATATGCCAAGTTTTTCAGGTAAAGGTTTCCTTTAGAGCTAGGCAACTTGCAACCTAAGACATTGGTACTGCTGTGAGCTCCACATAAGTAGTGCTAGTCAATTTGTGCTGAATTTAAGGAGTAGACACTGCTGAAATATAATACAAGTAAGATATAAAAATGAATTAAAGGTGACTATGAAGACCACGGAGAGAACAACTGCATCAAGGAGATCGTATTTCTGTTCATACATGTCCAAAGATGTAACCATCAAAGATGGTTAACTTTCATCTCTGCTGGTTTCTTTGCAGTCTCAGTTTTTTCATAGTCAAGGCAACAGATGCTTCTCCTGGGAGATAGTATAATGAGTAAAGAATGGTTTGGGAAGTAGATTTGTAAAAGCGTGTTGCGTGTTTGAGAGAGCGTGGAAGAATAAAATTTCAGATGGTTGAGTGCTTATTCTACTTGTATTTTTCCAACTGTGAATCTTTTATCATCTAGTTCTTAATCTGACAATCTCTTTGGTGTAACTTCAGTGGCATTTTTGTGTGTGAAAAGAGTATATGGATGACAGTTAGTAAGCTGTGGAAAACAGATGATTAAAATGTCATGATTTGGTGCTTTATGCATTTTGAATAGCAGTCTTTTCTATTCCCCTTGTGATATTTAGAATAATAAATTTTTATTTCATTTAAATGCACACAGCATATTCCTGCAGGTTTCTCTCTCTAGTCACCCATCTGATCTTGCCTTAAGCATCCCTTTCCGTATGTACTCCGATCTGAATTAACTTGCAGATTAATTGGGTCGGGGAAAAGGGATACTTTGTCATGATATTTCTGTCACTGAAATAATTTCAGGTACAAGCACGACCTTTTTTTTTTTTTTTTTTTTTAAGCTTGTTTTTCAGCCCAGAAATCATGCTGGACAGAACTGGTGTGTCTTATTCCAGTGTGTGAATTGATGACTAAGTAAAGATGTGTTGAACAGTATTTATTTTGTCTATGAAAAGCTCTGACACAGAGATACTCTCCTTGTCTGCTTGTTCATAGAATAATGAAAAATTTGTTGATTTCCTCCAAATTGTATTTATTGGTAGAATGATCTAAGATGCAGATTTCACACAGCATGTGGTATAAACTGCCTTGGTTTTTTATTTTAGAGTGCAGTTAAGATGCTTTACGATATTTTGGCTGAATATATTTGAGGCTGTAAATGGCTTTTAAGACTGTCGTGCCTTTGTAATGTGCTGATGTTACCTTATTAGTAGCTGCCTTTTTTTTTTTCCACAGAAGCATTTAGCTTATTGGCATTTGTTTTTACTGTTGACTTTTTCAGCATTAATATGTTGCTATGCAGTTTCACTAGAAAAATGTTATGGTAAGCTGACTGAAATGTCATCCTGTCTTTATTTCCCTGCTGGTTTTATGGACTTAAATAAGCACCTGAATAAGCTTATGAAATGTGTCAGATAATGTAATTTCACAACGTTATTGCACGCTTGTTTCAGTTGGCACTTCAAGCAACAAACTGTTTGTATGGCTGTTTGCCTTTCTGGAGCACTTTAAAAATAGTTCTGAACTAGAACATAAACATATTTGTAAGAGCTGTAATTATCGAGTTATTTTTACCAACTAATTTTGGACCAGAGATGTGTTGGCTCTCGAGTATTTTTCTGATACTGGTTTATGTTTTAGTGATTTACAGTATGAAAAAAATAATGGTGGAAATACTTCATATTTACCTAGTTGAGCAGACAAATGCCCTTCTCATCAGATTTCTTATTAATAGTTCTTAAGAAGCCAATTTTTTGTTGGCCAGAGTTCATTTTTTCCTCTCTCCCATTGGCTATTCCTGGTGAAACTTGTTTCCAACCTAAAGAGTGCTAGTCACATTTAAATGACATATGCATGGTGATTTTAATCTAAAATACATCACAGAGACCAAACCTCATCCACATTATATTTCCATTCCTGGATGACAGTTGTATTTTTTGATATTTTTAATCTATAAACTACATGAGGAACTGCCTAATAAATCTGCTAGCTACACCAGCTGAAATCAGGGGAAAACACTACCATGGTTTGTTCCTCAGTGAGACTGCTACCAAATAATTTAATTTGAACATGGATAGAAGACCTTGTACACAGAGATTAAAGTGAGAAAAGGGGTGGTTTCGCAACTGATTTTTTTGAACTTAATTGGATGCAGTTTAATCTGAGAGGGTTGGAGGGAAAGGTACTAGATAAAGTAAGAGAAAGATGATCAGAATTGCAGGACAGCTGACTAGCCTCACCCACTGTGAAGGAAGGCTGCATTTTTTACATAGATCCATGCATTTACTCATTAAAATGTGTCTTAATGAAAAGATCACTTATACTGTCCTTGTTTTTTCATCAGCTAGAGCTTAATTTCTTGGTGAAAATGCACATGTACGTCACGTCCTCTGAGCAGAAGGGTAACACTGATGGGGCAACAGGAGTGAAAACCATAGAGTGATAGTAAATGGCAGATAATTTGACTGCTATGTATTCAGCTCTCTGGGTAGAGTTACGCTACAAAGGTTAAGGGTGTTTAAGCAAAGAAGTCAGTTATTCTAGTCTTCCTAGTGTAGGCATGTTGTAAGGTCTGCTGAGTTAACTGCAAATCTTAAGTCATTATCTGTAGTTCAGGCATGCCCAGAATTACCCTTTATAAGCATGAGATGATAATTTAGAATAATTTTGCCAAAATAACAATCTGCTTATTAATGTGTCTCAAGTTTTAGGAAAGTGTAAGATTGATGATAGGAGATGTTTAATTCCTGCTTTTTTAATTATCATCTGGCCTAGTTCATCATAACTTGTTTTTCTTTGAATGCCGCAGGTGACCTGCATTATGTTGTGGAAATAGGGAAAGAGATTTTGAGCATGTGATCCTCTGTTCCTAGTGGGTATGTGAAGGAAAGGTTCCTCTTGAATCAGAAGCTTTCTGCTAGTCTGTACTAACAATCCGTGATGTCCACTCTGTGCACTGTAATTCTAGATGATATCTGGAAAGTGGGGAGACTCTTCCACTCTCCATGTTTTTTCATTTTCTAAATAAGTCATTATTTTCAGTGGAAACCTCCTCAGGGTTGTATGTGCTGAAGCAGCTGCTTCTGTGAGAGTGAAAACATGTTGTTCAGCTTGACTTAGAGGGAGCTGTGAAGATCAAACTTTTGGTTTCCTAATTCTTATGTACTTTGTTATTTGTATCACAGTATATTTCCAGATATCCTAAATCTTGATTCTCTGTGTTTTCCCATACAACTGTTTCAACCTTTCTGTCAGAAGCCCCCTAACAAGTCATTATGTCTATGTTTCTGTGGCTCTTCAGCATGAGATACTAAAGAGAAATGTGCCTGTGACGGGCTGAAGTTTTTCTTACTTAACATCAGGATCGTTAGGGGAAGAAGAAGGGAGAGCAGAAATATTCTTTTATTATTTGGAAGGCCTCACGCTTTGCTGCGTTGTTTAAAAGGAAAAGGAAATTGTCTCCCCTCTGCTTATATTTGTTCCAAGCATTTATGAAGTAGCCTTTTAATCTTTTATTAAGGTTCATTATAGAGATGGCTGAATGCTAGAAGATTCTCAGCACTTGGGAAAAACCCCAATATATTGAGACATATATATTTTGTTTTTACTGGAAACTAGTTACATAAAACATGTGTAGTCTAATTAGAGTCAAGGTTTACAGCACGAATACATGTATAAACTTTTTTCTGAAGTGTATTAGATGAATGCAGAGGGCTCCAGGGCTGGGGCCTCTAGGCATGACTAAAATATAATTGACAATGCTGCCAAAGATACCAGCGTGAGTGTTAAAGCTGGAATTGAACTGTGAGGTCTGGCCATGGCACATTTCTTCCTTTAACCTCTCTGGCACTGAGTCCTGTCTGAGCACTCTTAGTCTTTCCTGTTAGCTTTGACTGACTGTGGTTTTGCCTCTCTCATTTATAGGAAATGCATTCTTTCAGTCCATAGTTTTTCTTTCTTTTCCTGCCTTCAGGACTTCATTACTTCCCTACTCTCTGCTGTCTTTGATCCTGTTTTCTTTATTTCCTTCATCCTTCAGTTTCACACATTTCTGGGGGGACTGCCACCTGTCCTGAGATTCGTTCTCGTAGCCAACTACTGCTCGGTTTAAATAGGGGCTAAAATTTAAGTAGGAAAGGTTCAGGCCTCTGGGTCTCGCCATCCCTGGAGGCACCAGCCAAGTGGATAGACTTACTGATCTTTGCACAAGAAGACAGACAGAATGCTTCATTTATGTATAGACCCAATATAATTGAATCACTAAAAATGGAACGTTTTTCCACTACCTATGAGGGGATAAATTCTGGGGCTAGGGGCTGGTGCCAAATATTTTCCTGCACTTGATGCATCAGCAGGGATCTGGCTGGTGCCCTTACAAAAACAGAGCGTGTGTTTGCACACATTCAACATCCCCTCTGAGACAGTTTCCTCAAACTGCCATTTAGGTTGTGTTTGGCACCTGAGGTGTTCCAGAGGAAAATACAACACATTCTTGATGACATTCTATGGGGAGAGCATTGAGGTCCGCATAGATGAAGTTTTGATCCTGGGAAATATGTTCAAAATCATGAACAAGGGTTTACCATAGGTGAGAGCCTACACCTCACAGCGAGACTAATGTGAGGTGTGCAGTACCCATAAAAATCAAGCTGCATTGGGGTGCCTAAAGATTTGCTGTAAGAATCTACCATTAGTCATGTATGGTATAGCACAGGCATTTACGTGCTATCCCTTATAATTTAGTAGAGATCAGGGAGTTTATGATTAGCAAAATGAAAAGATGATGAGCTCTTTCAGTTAACCAGATTATTATCTAGTATTTGCCCCTCTTTCATGGCTCTCCCTGAAACTTATTTCAGGCTTCAGCTTTGTCACATTGCCATTTCCCTTTTCTCTCTTCTTGAGATATCTGAAAACAGTTGAAAACAATATATTGTGTATTTGTGATTTTATTTTTTGTAGACACAGAAATTAACATACCTACAAAATATTCAGGTGCCCATGCCATTGAAAAAGTTTATCTTTCAATTTTTTTCTTGTCCCAGTTTAGCCTTCAGTGATTTAATCTAGTCTTTCTTATCCCTATGTTGAGAGCATTGGCAAGATCTCATCATTTTGAGGCACATCAGCATTATCTACAGTGTTCCAATATTTCCATCAAGATCTAGATTTTACACATGTATTGTTCATTTTAAGTAGCAATTAGCAGTTGATTAAGTGGTGATCTTTTGAAAAACTTGGCTGTGTTATTTAGAATTAGAGCTCAAGCTTGTTGGAAATTTTTCTGACATTCACTTTAATATCAAAAACTGCCAATTTGTCAAAACTTAAACTTTTGATGGAAGTGTACCAGTTTCAACAAAACTTACAGCTGGAAAAGTTTCTTGGCTCCAGGATATAGTTCTTGGTCAAATCCAGAATCTGACACAACAGTCCATTTCTTGGTAGACAGAATTTGAGTTCCTGATCATTTACTTAGGTATGTAAAAGTAGAAGTGCAGCTGGAGAAGAAACTGCCATAAAAGCCTGTAGGCTCATAGTTAGGGAACTTCCTTATAACCTGAGAGGCTGAGGACTTAAGCGTGGGTCTGTCCCCCTCTGCTGATGCTCTCGGGACCCGTGTCCTGCATGCTCTGATTAAGGTAGGGAGTCCTGCTTTTGTGTAACACTTGAAGGAACTTGGTTTGGTGACTAGAAAACTGTTTCAGGTCTCTGAAGGTGGTTCAAACAAGGTAACAGATTCCTGTTCACACTATTTAAAAGAAGCTTTGGATGCAGAAACTTGAGGGCAATCTTCATTTAAAATACATCTCCTCTTCCTACACAACGATTGCTTCTAATGCATGTTATCCTGTAGGTCATGTTTTGTTGTGTGAAGGACTCAGCTTTATTACTATTAAATTTGTCTGTCAGTTCAACTCTGTAGTTTAGGTGTTGGAACAACTTGAATATCAATATACATTTTTAAAAAAATTTATTATTTTGAGGGGAATAGCTTTCAATAATAAAACTAGAATATTAGCCTAAGGTACAAAATAAGAAATACTTGTGAAAATGCTGCTGTAACATACCTCCGGACTGTTAACTGGTCTGCTAGAAGAGTTTTGTAAACATCACACCACGTTAATAAAAGGCCATGCCAGTTTTGAGGTAGTGAAAGTACAACTGAAATAAAGCTTTTAAGTAGAGATTTTGAGCTGTCTGTCATGACACTTAGCAGAAAGCATCAGAGGACAGTGCCACTTTCTTAGGCTGGGAGATGAGCAAGGCAGCAGCCATTTTAGCTGCCTCCCCTCCAGCTCTACTCTCAGCTGCTCAGTCAGATTCAGATGCTGTAGCTCTCAGCAAGGCTGAAGCTCAAAAGCTGATCTGTGATGAATAATCATAAATAATTTGGATAACACTGGAATTTAGCCTTTTCCCCATGTGTGTTCATGGTTAAGATACTGGATTCTAGATAGATAGTTGTTTGATAGTAAATAAGATTGTGCATCTTGATTTGGACTGTTAAGGAAGGCAGAAGAAAGCTCATAAGCCTTAATGCTGTGGAGCAGGTGCTTTTGTGGGCAAATATTCCAGGATCAGAGTTTTCCTTGGTTAATATTCACAAAATTGGTAAATTCTGTTCTGAGTGAAGGGCTGGCTCCCTGAAGGCCAAAACACCGTGGCTAAAGGCAATCTGGCAAAAGGTGTTGAAGGAAAAAGATGAGTGAAAGCATGAGAAGCAAACTCATATGGGAACATGGAGAATTTGGGCAGGATAGCAGTCAGGTCTAGTTACTGAAGCAGGAGAAGAGTCAGGATGGGGTGGGCAGCCACAGCAGGAATTTGAGAAGAGATTGGATCTGAGGCAAAACTCCTGGCCTCGGGGTTTGTGCCGCAATGGAAGATGTCACGGTTGTAGATGATGAGTTGTAATCCTTCACCTTTCTGTAGTCGAAGCTAAGCTTAAACAATCCATGGAAGGGCAGATACTTCATTGGGTCTGCCAGTAGGTTTTAGCCCCATATACAGCAATAAAATGAAGGGTTGGTGTTGTTGGAGTAGGCTTGTGTCTTGCAGGTCATCAGTGGTGATTGCCTCCAGTCAGACTCAGGAGGACTTGACAAGTCTGAGGTCTTTGTTTATTCTTCAGCTTTCCATCCTAACAGAATTTGACATTGGTTGTGATACGTAATTGTTTGAAGTCTGGATCTTAGATAAATTGCCTGGTTAGATCACGCTGAAAAGTAATTCCTTTTACTGTAGTTTAGGAAGGGATAGAGGTGCAGAATGAGCAATGTTGAGCTGTGGATAACTAATTTCAAAAACGGGTAAGTGGTGATCACAGTAGGCTTTAAACATTAGAACACAAAGGTACAGCAATAAATGTAATTTTCACCAGTTATCTGGAGTGGTTGTTCTGTTCAATATTGTTTTGCTAGCTTTCATGCCATCAGTGGAGAACGTTAGCATCTGAGAATGTGCTCTGAGATCTGAAGTCTTAAAAATCACATGGTAAGGCCTTAGATGTTGTTTGTCTACCAGATCTATTTGTACTGACATCTAGTGAGGTCTCTACTAGGTCTTTCAAAAAGAGGAACCTGTAATGGTAGAAGATATGACGAGTTAAGTTTTCATTTCAGTCATAGGTAAATTGTTTATTGAAAACGTCTGAAAACTGTGTTTGCTGTAAATATTGCTCTTGGGGTGTGAGGGGGAAAGCAGAGCTCATCAGGAGGGAAAGATATGCATGCTGCTTTTGTGAGGTTGCCTTTGTTCTTACATCTCTACCACAGGTCCAACAGATTTATACTTTAAAAAGTGATCAGTTTAGAGGAAATGACCCTTAGGCTAATTACTCTTTTCTGCAGTAGAAGTTTATGGAAGGGGACTTAGGGAAGTCGTCATGTCCCTTTACTGATATCCTAAAATACTTATTTTCTGTGCGTGCCCATGACTCCTAGCCCCCGCATGGATCCATAGACCTTAAGGAGGGGCCAAGATACAAAATTTTATCATGTTTTTTATACGCAAATCTTGAGGATGTGGTTTGGACACCTATTAAATGATAACCTCCCCCTGCAACTTTCTGAAAGTCTTGAAATCTCATATAAGTCAGACCCAAAGTGTGAAACATACTGATTGCTGAGAAATGAAAACTCTTGAGAGAATGTTTCTAAACTTCGTAGACAACCTCAGGTCTGCTGCTATAAGGGAGTCATTGTTTTATTATTTTGACTAATACAGTACAGATTGCAGACAAAAATAGAAATTGTGAAGTACCTGCCAATGCTTCCTGTTGAAATGGCTTCCTTTAAAGAAAATATTTAGTTGGATATAAAAACATAGCCTGATTAGGTAGCAATTTGTTAAAAATTATCTGGAAAAACATGAAAATCCTTGAAATCAATATCGGTCTCAAGAAGCATGGATGCCATCAATTTTACTGAATGATGGGAGTCGTAGAACCTCAAAGGGGAAAAAAGCTTAATTACAGCGGAAATAAAGCTATTCAGGAAAAAATAATGAAACTGCTGTGAGTTAGGTCTGATCAAAAACACACGGATGAGAATACTGGCATAAGAAAAGACAGAGAGAGATTTATTGTGTCTATCAAGCATTGAGTTGTGTTCCGAAACACTTGTGTTTCCATGGGCTGAGAATTACTGGAGTAAAATATTTACTTCAAAACAGAGTGAACATGCAACCATTATGCTGATTATGGCATGTTTGTAGAGAGAAGGAAATGTTTTACAGGCAAGGATGGGTTATTGGACTGGGATACATGATTGATTTCTTTTACTACTGTAGGCTGGATTTCAAAGAATAACTATCCAGTGCCAGACACGACATTACTGACTGCCAGCTCAAAACACAACAAAGTGGAGGATACATCTTGCCTGAATGTAACCTTTCAAAAGAGCATCATAGGTACGTGCAGGTTTGGAACGAATCACTGTTTTAAGGTGCTGTTCTTTCATTGCTCTCTGGAGGGGCTGCCCACACAGCTAGTTTAGTCTGCATGCCAGCATCTGGGGCAGGTGAGTAGAGATGAGCTCTGTCACATTCACAAAAATTCACAAAACGTAATCACTGCAAAATTTGAGAGGGCCCTGGCTTTTTTTCTTCTCCTCCCAATCAGATGGATTGTTTATTGTATTACCTTGTGCTCCTCTTCCTATCTGAGAACTGAAAAAGAGTAAGATGGTCACTAAAACCAGTTTTCTCAGATATTTGAGATAAATAGTTTGTTTAAATATTAATACTTATGAGTGGTTTTAAAGTTCAGCTAAGTTAACTGTCTTGCAGCTGATAATTTTTAGAGAGCTGTTCAGTTAATGAGATTATAGTTGTAATAAAAAGGAGAGGTTTTAAGAAGTGAAGGATTCGTTTGTAGCAAATAGGATTATTGATCCATGAATAATCTGAGGAGACTATTTCATCTGTTTTTTAAAGCAAGTCAGTCAACAGAACGTGTAATAAACCTGTGCTAAGGGTCACAGTAACTGGTAAAATTGGTGAAGTTATTGACAGTAAGGAGATAAGGCAAGTGGGCTGTCTGGGAACATGGTACAAAGAAGCTAAGAGAAAAAGACTGAAAATCAGTCATTCCTAAAAGAGAAGGGAACTGTTCTTGCTGAATAGCCTAAATGTACAAAACAATACAAAGCTAAAGTCAAAGCAGGATATTACTTATAGTCTAATTCAGCCCCTTTTGAATTATATTAAAAAGAACCTTTGACTTGACTGCTCTTTGCATTGTAGAAATAACATTTCGGTCAAGCTTTTGATGATTTGTTAACAGTTTTAACACAGGATGAAACATGGGACAAAACTCTTGAGGGTTACTGTATTTGCATATGGAATATTTTTGTTTTCTGAAGTTTTCTTTTTTACATATTTTCAAGATACTCAGACTTAAAAAATATGCTCCCTTCAAATAATTTTTGCTTTGCCTTATTGTCAGGAAAACAAGACAAACAGAAAGAAAGAAGCCAAGAACATGAACTGTACAAAGCACTTATAGGAAACATACAGGAAATCAGCTTTGATGTTGCTAATAAAAGAGCATTTGGACAATCTAGCAATAGCATCGCGGAAATATTACTTGTATAAATCATTAAAAAGCAAACAGGGCCAGATGCTGCTGATACAATTTCAGCTTTGTCTGATGTGTGAGGCAGGTGCTTTCTGTAGTGTGTGCATGAACATTGGTTCTGCATTCATCTAATCTGAGACAGGACTGGGTCTTGCTGTGCTGCATGGTACTCGTTCTAAGCAAAAGAAACCCAACCAGGGTATGAAGCAGGAGAGGGCACATAACCTTGTGTCACCATCTGTGGGATGGACCTTGTGTCCACCTTGTGTCTCTTGAGGAGTCTAGTAGAAAAAACTTGCAGTAGAACAGCTGAAGGAAAATCTAAATGTTTGTTAATTTTGTTTTGCTAATCATTTAAATGTTTCAGGTTTACCTAATTTTGTTGAAGCCATCTAACCAGCTTTATGGTAATTTCCTTCCCTGGCCAGCACATGATCGTTCCTTCCGATCTCCTGTGTTTAAAAGATGGACCTTTTAAATCAATTTCTCATCCCTTCAGGGTAAAAGGCCTGGGCTGTCTGCTCATCTTCTGATGCTACCCACCTCTGACAAATTAGTTTTAAGTTCTCACCGCAGTCCCTGTGCAGAGAGAATTATAAGGTGAATTCTAAGTTTTCTTGGTATTACATTTATTTTTAAAGATCCTGCATTATTAAAGTTCCTCAGTTTTCTATACTTTTGGCTTAAAGTCTTGCAAATAATTTTGGGTTTTTAATCTTAATTTTTCCAGTCTAAAATAGAGATCTATTGTATTTGAGTTTGTAACTTTGTATGAAAATGAATAATAAAAGATCAAATTTCAGTAACTTTCAAAAAAAGTAAATGCAAGGAGGTAAGATCTATTTAACAATATGACTATATGAGCATCTGAATATTTTTTTCTATGTATTAGCTTACACAATTAGATGTTAGAGCACTCTTGGAAAAACAGCTATGGGAATAAAGGAATGGCACTCAGTGCAGCTAATATAAGGCAATGGTTGTGGTGCAAAGATGCCAGAGAATATAATAAAAAATATCTGTTGTGATCTAAATTTAGTATTATCAGAATCTGGGGAAAATTATGGCTGAGAAGTCATTAGGACAAGAACAAAGTCTGGTGCTGCAGAGAAAATAGTTGGTGCCAAACTAAAGGCATCTTTATTTACAGATGATTCAGATCTGAATAGTAGTTCAGAAAATTGCTCTCTAAAAATGGAAACCATCATCGTATTAAACTTCACATGGAAGTGAGAAAACAGGAAACAAGAGCCCCAGTACTGTTGAAGCAGTCCATGTGGACTGGCCTCTCGTGATGTTGTTTAAATCTATACATAGATATTTAACTGGGGACAAATGGGTTGTCTGTATGCGTGTGTGGTGGTGATGATGATGGGAGGGAATTTGGTGGAAATTGGTTAATGGCAAGCAATAGGAGAGGTAAATGATGGACAGTCGTAGCCAGAGAATATGGTGAGATACTTCTGTGTTTAAATAATAAAACACTTGTGTTTTTTGTCATGAAGAGTAGATTTTCTTAGTGTAAAATCATCTCTTTCTTGTAGATTATTGAACTTAAAAAGTGTATGTGGCTGGAGTACAGTTCTGAATGTCACAATTTGGGAAAAGTTCAGAATTTGAGCTGGTTTTGGGTCCATGGTTTTCATCTACCTTCAGTTGTGGTAAGAGCTTTATCCAACCCAAGGTTCAGGTAGTTTTGAGATTGCCATTGTTCCAGATGCTGTCCTGCATTTCCGTGTCTTAGGTGTATAGGTGATATTAAAGCTCTCCGTTGCTTTATGCCTGTTGCCTGTTGTGGTTAGCAAAGTAGTTCAGTCTGGATGTAGTATTCTGGTGAAACTATTTTAAAATGAAATAAAATTCTCAGTAGGTTTTTCAGAAATACTTTCAGTGTTAAACTTTATAGCATACAACCTGTGCATTGACATTTTGCTGCAAACTGCGTTTAAATTGATCAACTTAAAATAAGATCAAATGAAGGTTTCAGAAATATTCCACATAATAATCACTTCAGGAGTTTTTGAATAGCTGGGTTCTTCATGTGACTGTAATATGTCGTAGGTATTTGATGAGTGTGCGGTCGTGCTTTGACTCAGGTTAAACTTTGACAGGCTTCAGTGTACATTTTTTCTGGCCTAGGCCTGAGCCATGCAGGAATGGATGTCCTGGACACCACAGCCACATCTGTACCTTCTGTGGAGTGCACTGAGTGGTTGCAAACTTCTTTGAAGTTGTCATTTCAGAGAACTAACTCTTCTTTTTATGAGAAAGTTAGAGAAAAGTTACAGAAATCAAAGAAACTACCTAATAGAAAGGCTCCAAGGTAGCCCTATGAAAAGGATGAGAAGTCACACATCTCAGTTTTGGGAGGTGGAACTTTCTTTGGAAAAATAAAACCAACATCAAGATAATATTTTTGGTTTTATTTCATTTTTTAAAAAATATAATGTCTGTTCCCATGTTTGTACACAATGTGCAGTTTAATAGATTTTGTAGTCAAAACAATAGATATTGCCCCCATTACCCTGCAGGTTTCTCGAAGTTTATATCTTCAGTTGTTTTCTTTCCATTTAATATTCTCTATTTATGGTTCACATGAAAAACAGTCACTGGGGAGTTGGAACATGGTTTTTATTATCTGGTGGTTGTCAGTGATGGTGTATTAAAGCATAAAACAGCTTGAATTCTGTAAGCTAAGGTAATTGTGCAAAAATCTTGATAATGAATTCTTGTTTTGACTAGTAAATGATATGGAATGTAATTCATCATCATAGTATCTAAAGCGTGCTCCAAAAAGGGGTCATTTTTCATCTAAATTGCACTTTGAAGTGTATTCTACATGTTTTCTGTACTATCTCTTGACAAAAGAGCAAATTATAACTGGGACAGTGTTTTACTGCTTCCTTAATATGATCCTCTGAGCAAAGCCTGAGTGCTCTAGTTAAGCTCAGTGCTCTTTTGCTTGGAGCCTTTTGAGTTTCCTTTTTCCACTGGAAATCTGTGGCTGGGAAGAGAAACCATTGCTCTAGTTGCTGACCCAGCCATTGCCCCAGTGTCTCTTTTCCTGCTTTGCTGGTGGATTACTTCTAGGTGGGTTTGCAACTTCTGAAAGATAAAACTGCTTAGGTGACTGCGACTGGAGAAACCAAAAATGGTGTGGGAAGAATTTTTGAACTTTTAAAGTTGGAAGATGAGGAAGTTCACTTCTTTTGTAGTGGTCACCAGATGGCACTGTTACATATGATGTTGCATGTTACTTTTTGTTTTCTTCAAGCAAGGTCTTCATAGTTAGTATTATCTATTATTATTTGTGTCCTGAGACAATTGCTTGAGAGGAAATGTGGCAATAACCAAAGTCGCTGCTATGTTGCCCCTACTTTGAAGGGATTGTTTAGACAGCACTGCTTCCAGAGAACCAGGAATTTGTATGTAGACTGAGATCACTGGAAAGTGAACATGGCTTATTTGCTCTTTGTTATGGACATCATGTCAGGATTTGTGCACATATGTGAGACGAGTCATAGACCGCTTTTGGAATGTGATCAATGAGGCTACCACTGGGCAGTGGTATTGTGTTAAAATCATCCAGTAATAATCTCATTTTTACACTTGTGTTCTTTAGAAATAGTCGAGATAACGGGAAACTTCTGTGTTGTGCTTTTGTAGGAATGGGGATTGATTCTTATTTTTCTTGAGTTTCTTTATGCTGACATTTTTTGGTCACTTGGGAGTTATTTTTTTACTAGTTTGTTTTTTTAGAATATTTAGATTCTTCAAACCTTAGAGCAGTTTTGTAAATAAAATGGTATCACTTTTACTCAGTTCTATGTCAAGCCTTAGTCAGTAAAGCTTTTGAATGGCATTATTGAAAAGCTGCTCGACTAATAAATGCTGTAATACATTGATGTTAGCTTTCACCCATGCCTCTTGTACCGCATGCAAATCCAATTTATTTTCAGCAAAAATAGGTGTACTTCACATTTAAGTTCTTAATTTTCAGGGGTTTTATAACAGAGGGAAATGCAAAACAACACTAACATACCTGTACTGCAAGATCGTGTTTGAGAGGTGGTGTGTGAGAAGAACTAGAAAGACTTCAGGTATTTATAGGAGAATATTGCAGATCTCTTCACTTTTTTTGAGGGGAGACAGGGTTAAAGAAAACCTGTTGAAGGAGGAGGGAGCATTTGTGTCCTTTCTGTTCTTTAAATATTTATCCAGAATTTAGCAGAGGATGGAGTCCAAGTAATAAGGGAGTATAGGGCAGTGAAATCTGATGAGAACTTTAACAACTGCAAGGCATTTAATTCTGCTTCACACTTGTGATATGGGTGGCTGTTAAAAGTCATCTTCTTCTAGGAAAATATTACAGCTCTAGTAATCTACTCTGTTCTCCTTTAACTGTAATACTGTATCAAACTGCAATATCCTAAATGGCTCGAAGCAGACAGGGGAAATGGTCCTAAGTAAGCGGACTGTTCTGGCACTTAGGAGAGCACATTCAGGTCTCCTGGTTTGCCCATGGGTAAGTCAGTGTGCCTGAAAGGCCATGTGATACTAATCTGCTCTCATCTCACTCCAGGAAACGGGAGGAGGCTTCTGGAAAATGTTAAATAAAAATTAGAGCTGACCAACATTCCGAATTTATTCAGTATGGATTTCTGGTTGAACTAGGACTAAACAATTTTTTCTTTTTTTCACCATTTCCCACAAAGTGAACATGGAGAAATGACTTTGTAATAAAATACAGAAACTATCATCATGTCCACAGCATGTCCTGGCTGTTGGGTTTCGCTCAGCAGCTGGGGCTCCAGAGGTGAGCGGACAGCACTGGGACATGGCAGCCTCCAGAGATGGCCTCCCAGAGGCCCCTGATTTGGTGGTCTGTGCCTACGGAGGACGTGGCATCCTTCACTCCCTGTTTAGTAAAGGCCTCTTGCTCCAGCCATTAATTTCGGCTCACTTAGAAGCAAACAGGAGGTTCCCTTAGAAAAAAAATCCTAACTGACTTTTATTAAGATTTGTGAGTGACCAAAGTAACAGAGATCATATAAACAGCTAGAGATACATGAAAGCCAATAAATAAAATCAGCTGAATAGAAAGAGGGCATGTGTTAACAGATTACATCTACACCCTCATTTCAGGGCCCTTTCCAAACTCTGATTTTGAATGTTGCTTTCTTTGTCTTAAAGCTGAGCTAAGGAGAATAGCTGTTTGAATCATTTGGTCTGAGATGTTACGTGTTCCCTTCTATTACCAGAGGACTATTGAAGTGACTGTCAGTGACTTTCCAAAGTGGTATATTGATTCTGATTGAAGAATTGGAAGGTTAACTGATTTCCTATATCCACACAGCTGTAGGTTTTTCTATTAGGTGGTCAAAGTTACAGTTACACTTTTGGTGATTTTTTAAATCTTTAGATTAATAATTTAAACTTGGAAAAGGACAGAAGTTTTTTTTTCACATGGGCCACTAAAAAGACATTAGAAAATAAAATTCTTTAACTATTATCAGCTGAGATAGAGTTCTAAACCAGTTAAATAACCTGAGAAAGTTGCATTTTATTTGCAGGAGCCCCTGTAACATCCAAAATGTTCAGTTATTTCCTCTGATTCTTATGTAGGTTCTACAAAAATTCCATTATTGCTCTTATTCCAGGCAGGTTTTTATAAAATCAAATGAAGTTAACAGGCAGCAGATTTAAAAGAAACTGAATTAGGTATTCCTCCATACAGTGAGAAATTAAAACTCTCTAACTTATGGTTGGAAGACGGTATGGAAGCCAGAAGTTTACATGGCTTCAATAAAGCTACCATGAAAGAAAATCTCCCAAGGAGCTATTAAAACCAGAATTACATGAAGTTCGGGAAGTCTGAGAACTGCGGATTGCTGGGGCTGGGAGGGTACTGAGGAGGTACCCTTCTCTGCTTCTGTCTCATTCTCTTCTCCATGTGTTTGCTGTTGACTGATGTCAGAGAGTTTAGAAGGGAAACTTCCATCTGTCATTATATAGCTATTCTTATACTGTCGAATACCACCCTAGTTTTACTTCTGAGCTATCAGTAAGTAAATATAATGACTGATTTTGTGGGTAAACAAAGTAGTTGCTTTCGAAAACTACTTTTAAAGACATTTTTATTTTCTTCCAGTGAGTTATCCTATTTGACTTCTTGGAATTGTGATCAGTTTGTATATATGATCAAGGTACATCTGCTAATCATGTATTTTTGAGCTATTTAAGAAAAGCATCTACTCTTTTAATTTGTGTGTGCATTCTTTTTCTCCAACAGTGCTTGTGTATTGAATACCTAAACTTTAGAACATAGTTTTCCAAATTCAATGCCACTGCTTCAGGGTGTCACCAACCTCTTTTCCTCATTTTCCACATTCCATTCCAGTTGTTAAAATGCAGATTTCAGATCCTAATTTTCCTCTTGGGAGGTGAATTTGTCAGTTTATGCTTGGCATGACATAGGATGGGAGCCATTTGAACCATTCACAGAAGAATCTAGCCTGGCATCTCTCTGTTGTTATTGCCAATAAAAAAGTTACTGAAGCCTGTGCACGGCACTTGAGCATGGCAATGGGTGGTGTAATGAATGTATGGATAAGCAGAATTAATTCCAGGCAAGTTTTGAGGGGAAACTTGAAAAAGCCTTTAATGATTTTGCATTAGTTCTTGACAGAAACCATGATAAGGCTGTAGTGAAATATCTTTTTATTTCTGTTTAACATGGATATGAAAGGCGTGCACTATAGGTCTTCAGTAAACTTATTTCTGAAGGAAGATTCTCTTTTGGCTCTCAGGATTTGTTAAATAACTTGCAGACTAACAGTCAGTTAAGAGGTTTCCCTGGAGGAACTGGTGCGGTATATCTGTCTTTCCCTGGGTGGGCATGAATTCTGTAGATGTCAAATGGTCTGTTTATTTTACTCTGTGGTTGAATTGGTCTCTTCTGGTAAAGACCAGTAAGAGTCAGTTGATCTCTCCATAGCGAACTACTGGAAAGCTACTGCCAAGGTTTGGAAGTGGTAGCTAACTAGTGGCTTATTTATCAGTAGGTGATGTTTATATAAACATTAAGAACCTAAACAATGGTGTGAAACAAATATTTGTACTATCAGAAGAAATTTTGATTTCCCTGACTGGAGGAATTTACGTGGCACCAAGCACTGGGTATTGAAGAACAAGATTAGAAAAATACTGGGGTTGGTGTGTTTTCTATAAAACAATTACATTCCTAAAATAGATATATCCTCTCTCTTGTTCATACTTTTCTTGTTGTTATTGAAGTACACACTGTTTTGCTTTAAAGGCACCTGACACTGCCTTTCATGCATTGCTTGCAGTCCTAGGAGAGCTAAAAAAACTAACCCTTTGTCCAAGAATTTTGCTTACTCCTCATTTCCTTCTTCAAATTTAATTAGGTCCAAAGAGTCTGAAACTTTGAAAAGAAAACAGCGACTTATTTTGAGAAGGAGTAGAATATTTACCCACTTTTTACCTTGTCCTCCATCCAGCTTTTCTCTGCCAGACTATCTCGACTGATGCTGGCTACCCGTCACAGTCAGTAAAACCATCTGTGGTTGTGTGTTCAGCCAACATTCAGTCATCCCGCATTAGCTGGCAGGTAGCGTGCTTCTGCTCTGGTGGCCATTTATATCGTTTCTCTACGTGCCACCTGCATGTGTGCTTTAGGTATTGCTCACAGCTGTGGCTCAGCATTCGAGGGTTGGCTTGCAATGTGACTTTAAGTCTTCCTTTTCCAAGGAACTGTATTTTCCTCCAGCTATGAGGTCTGGGACTTCGTTCTTGCTGAGTTTGAGGGAGATGGAGTGGGAAGGTGCTTTTACAGCATATTTGTGCCTCTCCATATTTTTGGACTGGCTGAGGACTTATCTAGATCCTGATTTAGATTAGATTCCAAGGTTTTCTCTAGTTTATACTAAGCATTACCTTTTTCCAAGGGGTTATCAGAGAGGTAGGAGACCCAACCCTACTCCAGAGTGTCTGCAGTCTTCTGGGATGACACTGTATTCTGGAACTGATGAGTACCTTGAGGTTGAGAAGCAGCAGGGGTGTGTGTTGCACCTGTCTTTGCTGATTACATAAATTTTCCTGACCCTTAGTCTGTTGGTATTCCCCGATGTCCTTTGTAAGCCCTTTATTCAGGGTTTTCAAGTCTCACATGTTGAGAATAAAGCAGGCACAGTTGACTTCTGCCTCCTTTCCTGATGTAATGTGTGCATTTAGTTCTGTTTGTGTGTCATGGGGCAAAGATGAACTCGATATGTTGTAGCTGGGCGAGCTGTATAGCTAGCTGTGTGTGCAGCGGAGCTCTGCTCAACATACAGCCTCGCATCTCTCTTCACAGGGCTGCCCAGCTTCCTCCCTCTGCATCTCATGGGCACATCTTGAGGCGTCAGACTTGGGGATGGAAAAAACGTTGAAGATATGTTGCAAAGATAAACAGGTATCTGGAATTGTGATGGGCATTTATTTTGCTGGAGATCTTTTTGGAATCTTTAAAAGAGCTACAGGAACTTTCTTTTGTTTGTTTGTTTCACAGGGAGATATAGGAAAATCTATACTTCTAGCTGTTTGTTATCTGCTTGAATTAGGTGGATGATGGCCTGGGTTGCTTTGTGTTACTCTATTAGTGAGAACAGATTGATACCTGTCTGGCTTACTTCTTTGGCAAGGAGATAGCAGTGTCTTTCGTGACATCTTCTTACATGCACGAGCAAGGTAGATAAATCTGGCCAAGGAGGCACGTAGACATTTTTTAAAGTCCCCTGTTTTTTCCTGCCCATATGGAAACAGTCAGCCAGACAAAGTTCCAGAGTCCATAATTCCTTAGAATCATCTTAGCAGCATTTATATTCTTCAGTTTTACCATATTACATCATATGTTCCCAAAGCTCTCTCTAACTAAAAGAAACATAAAATAAAATGAATCTCTCTTTCAGATAATCAGGTTGTGCTCACTTACTGCTTGTCACCATCAAGTAATCTTCAAGCTGCTTCTAGCCTTCCAAAAGAAACGGCTATCCTGCTGTGAATTTCTAGTGTAGAATACAAGTTGTATTTTACCAAAACTTAATGAATGCAAAATATTCTGGACATTATTTATAAAAAAAAAAAGGGGGGGGAACAAATCATGTGAAAAGTTCTAAAATTTGCTATCTTCATGTGGCTTAAGGATTCCTTCTCACATGCAGCGTCTGTCCTGTAGAGGTGCTATTAATATCCAAATAATGTCATACGTTCATCTATAACATAACACCAGATGGGACAAACACTGAGTTTACACATGTAGGAGGCGCATGTGCTGAAAAAATGCTGGCATAGCTAGTTGGGCTTGCACAGTAATGAAACACACGGGATCAGTTTTTGTAAAATAATACTTTTTTGTTGCTGTTATTAAGGCCCAAAGCTTGAAACCATGAAAAGCCTGGATATAGATCAAGCCTGTTTACATGGGAGTTTTGGTAGGTTTGGTGTTCACTGAAATATTTTTTAAAGTTCCTTTGCACCTAATAACACATGATTCGTTGCCCAGCCCCAGCTTGGTCCTCCTAGGCTCTGTCCAGATGGCCAGTGTTCTTCTTGCATGAAGGAGCACATCTTACAAAGGGGAAAGCCCAAGAGGTGAAGACAACCAATTGTTTCAGATGTCATGGTTAACAGAAAAGTTTCCCTTTCCATGGCTTTTTGATTTTTTTTTCCTGAAGCATAAGAGTCAGGTATCAGCTAAGTGTGAATGGATTTAGAAATTGAATGTTGTAAAAGTAGCTTACATGGTCTTTCATAATACAAATATCGCTGCTGAGTAATGAAGCAACCCAGAGCACAGCTGCAGAGTTGCTGTTTTTAGAAGCCCCACTACTACTGAGAACAAAATGTACCAACTCTGGGAATCGGGAACCTCTTAACAAATCGTTGTCAGTCTGTCGAGTGACTTTTGCTACCTGCTACCAGCAGAAAGATTTTAAACATCCACTGATTGAACCTCCTTTGGGGCAGTATAGGATGACATATGCATCAGATTTGGGTTACTGATGCTCACATTTAACCAAAACAGGCTTAATTCAATCTTGAAAAATGAATATGGTGCAAGATTTTTTTCTTGTGAGGTAATGTCTTTTCCAAGGTTATATTTTGTGTGCAGATCATTGAATGCTAGTACTAATGCATCCTGCCACAACAGTGGAATGAATGTCTGTGTGCTGAAGAAACGTGTTCTGTGCCAGGTGCAGTATGGTATCTGTCCTCTATACGTTCCTATCCCCACCCCCAAGTTATTCTTCTCCCTGTCCAGATGTGGGATATGAATGACTGGAAGAGAAGAGGTGGTGCTTGGTAAGCAGAATAGATCCTGCTCTCTGGTGGCTGTAGCCAAAGTAAACAAACCAGAGTAATTGCCACCACAGGCATTTTACAGTAGATCTGCATTTTTATTGATGTTGTTATTAAACGGCTATAAATGTTGTAGGCTGCTGTTGGAGATGAAATTCCCCCTTCCCCCAACTTCTCAGTTGCTGTCTGTCAGTAAATGCTATTAAGTTTATCATCTAGCAAAATCAGACAATGCAGGAAGCAGTCTGAATGTTAATGTTAACCTATAATAGGTTTTAAATAGCTATAAAGAAAAATTAGACTGCAATGGGACAGGAAGGCTAGTTTACCTTAACATAAAATAAAGAACACGTTGACCTGATTTACTTAAGTGTAGCTATTATGTGCTCTTTAGGGAGGAAACTGGTGTACCAAAGCTTATACAGGCAGGAAAAATGTCTTTTACCTCACTTTGTACAAATGACATAAAGGTTCTTGCTTTAATTAAAGAGTAAATCCATAGGTGCTGCATGTATGTATTAATGCAGATGTCATGCTGGCTACCTTTTATATTCCTTCTAGAAGTGTGTGGAAAAGTCATGTGTGAGCCCAACTCACTTCCTCCATCTCTATCTGTGTTCGCTTCGGAGATTCTCTCAGCCACCAGTTCCCAGCATGCCCGTGTTTGGAATGCAACAACACCAGGAAGTGTATGGTCACCTTAACGTACAGAGGGATGTAACCCAGCTGCGTAGGGAACGGAAGAGCAGGTTATAGGTGTGTGATGAAAGCCGAGTGCTGAAGGAAAAATTAGTCTAGCTTTGTCTGGTTGCTCAGAAATCTTGGAGAAGGTCATGGTTAATGACGTGTCTGCTCAAAACAAATGCTCAGAGCCATTATAATGTGAGGCTGCCATTTGTAAAAGGTGTTGTTGGAGACTGGGAGAGGACTGGTTACTGGTAACTTCAAGTGCCTCGATTTTATGCCTTGGGAACATCTGAAGAGTGAATGTTGTGGGACCAGCAGAGTCCAGGGTGGGAGAGCTCTGCCTTCGATCTCTCAAAACTGGGGCACTCTAGGCTGGGTCCAGACCTTTGCTTTGGTTCCACGTGGGAGTTTAATGTGCATTTTGTTAAGACAGAATTTTACTTGCTCTTTCTGTACCTTGTGAAAAACAAAACCCTATAGATCTAAAAGTATAAGCACAGTTCTAATACATTTTATTAAAATCATTAAATAATTGAGTGTTAAGTCATACTAACCAGTCCTAAGACATTCTTTAGCCAATTTTAAGGATCCAGTTAATGGATTAATTTATTCTTTAAAAAAAAAAATCAAGTTAAAGAGTTGTACTATGATGAATCAGGCATATTGCTTGGGTCAGTCTCTTGAAAGGAGAATCAAATTATTACCTACAGTCTCAAACAAAGTTTCTGAACCTGTTTTAAGTATTTATTCAGGATTGTATTCTTGAAAGATAAAGCTTTTCATTCCCTGTTTAGTTAATCAGCTTCCTTCTCTTGCTGGCAGTATCCGGCATCGCACACAACACACTAACTTCTCTATTTTTAGTAGCAGGATCCTACATTCACTGTTTGTGTATCTGGGTGAAATTCAGGATCTGCGGTCCAAGGAGGCTCAATGAGATGGTTTTGATTGCCTCTTCTGGCTTGTGGCATAGGTGCAATCCAATGTCTTCATTCACAGTAGTCCACAAAGGACTATGAGAACCTGCTGGAGTAGTTCACCCCAGGGTCTGCATCTTCTAACATGAGGGAGCATTACTATTTCTGGGGAGATCCAGGTTCATGATGAGACTCTAATTGAGATTCTTAACTTTGAAACAAGGGTTATGCAGAAGCTGAAGAGGGTAATTTCTAGTTTTGTAGGACTTCAGAACTTAGAAGGCTTTTTTTTTTAAAAAAAAAGTTGTTTTCTCTAGGCTTACTGAATCTTCCCAATGTTGTTTCTAATGCTTTTCTGGATCAGTTTTATGTATTCTCATACATACACACATGCAGGGCAAAACCTGCTCTGGCAGACTGCACCAACACAGACTGTATTTACAGTGGATTGCAATTTAAAATGTTTGTGTGCTCTCTAGTCTGTGAGGTCCTCCTTGAAGCAAGGTTAGATTGTGAATGATGTTGACATACCATCACCTTTTGTTTTATAAGCTTCAAAATGTAGGCATGTTTTTCCAAGTGCTAGCCAAATGAAAGCAGGACTTGAAGTACATTTGGGATTACATACAAAACAGATTTTATTCACCAAACCTACAAAGGTAAGAATGAAAGAAAAAAGATTCCAAAGATTTGCTCCTAAATCTGCAGAATTTTCAAAAATTACTTTTAGGAAGATAAATGACACAAAAGCCTTTAAAACTGTAGTACTTTTAAGTGGTTTGTTAGCAGTGACCTTGTGAACAGCAAAAAAAAGGTGGTAGATTTTTTGTAGTAGATTAACCCATAAATAATTGAATTCTAAAAAAAATCTTAAAAAATTAAAGCCTTTAGGGTCAATGAAATTGTAAAGTCAAGGAAATTTAGACAAGCCAGTATCTGCTCTCAATTACAGTGACATGAATTGTGATTAACTCCATGGAAGTGAATGGTTTGGCACGAATGAAATGCCATAGCAAAACTTCCCTCACTGAGAGTCGATCATTTTTTGTATCGCTCTGCCGATTTCACTTGGCTTTATGTAGGATGGATTTGGCTTCCTATTCCTTTGGAAAATGTTGTCTATATCTGATACATTTTTTTACTTCACAGTGGAAGAAAAATAAGGCACAGGCAAATCGCTGACAATTTTTGTGTTTTTAAAAAAGCATCTTCTTGGTAAAAATGAAGCAAAATGTAACTAAATAGAATGATATTGATGCAAAACGAGACCCTGTAGTGCAAAGAAATCTAAACTCAAAGTGATAGGAAGTCAGTGAGCTTGTTTTTTGACATAATGTAGAGAGCTGGTTGTTGTATGTTATGTGTGCAATACACAAATACACTTCTACTAGGGTTTTGCCTTTAAAATACTAATGGTTTGAGTATTTCATCCAGTGTCTGATATTAAGTAATCTACTCAATAAGTTTGTTTTTGAAATGAGATTATTTAAAATTGCAGCTTATAGAATTTTAATTATTCATGAAGTAGTTTTCGGACCAGTGCCAACTTTTATGATAGAGCAGGTTTCAGGTTGGGATATTACCTCTAGCTCCTTAATGATGCTGCTTCGAGTGGGAAGAAACTTGGGAAGTGGCAGGAGAAAATAAAGGGAGTCTGTGTGACAGAAAGAAAAGTGTACGAGTAGAATGTTATTTGACCTGAATTCTCACATAGGTAGTCTGTACTAAATGTAGCTTTTAAAAAATAGAGCCATGTATAACTGATGATAGGTTGAAAACTTGGTTTATTTTTCTTTGCAGTGGAGTCAGGGAAAAGCCTAACTTTTTGTTTTTATATCTGTATTACTGCAACAGAAACTTCTGCAAATTTCTTGTACCACTAGAAGAAAACAGTAATGAAAATAACAATGATAAAATACTCCTGAAAGAAACATTAGGCATTTCACCCTTTATTTCACTGTCAGGTCTTTCAACAGTGTGTGAAATGTCTGTGTTCTAACTGAAATAAACAAATTAAAGTGTATAAATCAATTAGTTATGTGCTTGCTTCATTCCAACAGCCCATTTCCAGGCTCAAATAAATTTAAATAACAGATCTGTGTATACCTTTGGTAACTTTCTGACAACTTTACATGCCAACTGCTTGCTTATGATAGTTAGAAGTGGTAATAATTTTCTGATTTCCATCTTTGTATATAAGTTAGAATTTATGGATTTTTTGTTTTTCAATCTACAGCTTATCAGTTTGCATTTCTGTATTTGATTTAGTTTGCTTTCTGTAACCTACTTTTGAACAAATGCACAGCAAACACATGAAAAACTGTTGGAAACAGAATGGAGCAACCTGAAGTATCTTGAAATTATGTGTACAATTTCTTCTAGAAGCTGGGACAGATGAGAAAAAAGTGATGTGTGTATTTCCATTTTTAAATACTTAGGAATTATTCTTCTCTGTGAGACTTAAATAGAAATGTGATAGAAATCTTAATGGCTTAGTTTAATAAGGTTAGTTTAGTAAGTAAGATTAGTTGATAAGATGAAAACTGTTTTACAGTTTTACAGTGGTTTTATTTTTCTTGTGAACTGTAAGAAGAATGCTTAATTGGAATTGTTAATTTTCCTGCAGCGATAAAATGGAAATTAGTTGGGTTATAGATTGTATTCGTCCGGATACTTGCACTTTTTTAGTCTTTCAGTAAGTAATTTAAGTTTTTTAAAATTTCTGTCAAAATGAGATTCAGAAGGAGCAAAAAAGAAAATACAGAACTCTCCATCTTAAAGCTGTTTAACAGGACAAACATCTAATTGACAAGAGTCTATTTTCAAAAGTTAGCAACTGTTTAAAATACTAATCCATTATGATGAACTTAGGGTAGAATAGGACCGGCTTCCTGGATCAGGCATACCTCCAGCTGTAGACTTTATTTTGCAGGGAGGTGGTTGCCCTTCAGAAGTCCATTAAAAGCTCAACATGTCATTGCATTTTCCAGAAAAATATTGTTCGAGGAGACAAAATTAGTGTAAGAGTACTTGTGGTTTTAGGGGATGCTATCTTTCTTTAAGGTAGTAGAAGATAAAGCAAACATTAAAAAGGAAAAAGAATTTTGGGTGTGCCGCTGAAACGACTTCTGCCTTGCTCAGCCTGATGCCCTGCTTCTGTTGCCTGCTACAGAGAAGATTTGCTTTCCACAGCAGACACTTCCCTTATCTGTGTGCAAATTGTGGAACCCTGAATGCCAAATGGAAAGTGATATCAAATTGTTGAATAATTTAAGCTGGAAGGTGACCATAGGAAGTTGTCTCATCCAAGTCCAGTCCAAGCAGAGCTGACTTGGTAGTTAAATGCAACTTAAAGGTCAATTGAAATTGCCTGGGGCCTTTTCCAGGCGAATCTTGAATAGCTCCAAGGATGAGGATTTCATAGCAAGGCAACTTGTTCCAGTGTGTGACCACCTTTCTGTAATAAGTAGTTTTTTTTATCTCTGAGAACTCACTTATAGTAATTTCCCCTTTACCTTCTTGCAACTTGGGAGTGCGTTGTCCTCTTATCCTTCCTTGTCCTCTGAGGAGAATCTGTCCCTGTTTTCTTGTAGCTGACGCACAGCTTTGGCTGCCACAACATGAGGGCACTTGTGCTGTATTCCCTTCTGCCTGCCTGCATTGGAAAGTGTGGTGAAGCTTTAGTGAGTTAATGTCTGCACAGTGTTTCAAACATCTGCAGTACTTCATAAATACAGATTATTTAGCTGCTGTGTCGGTCATCTTGCTGTCGTAATTTGATATTACTCTTGAAACAGCTATTCTTTAGAATAAATTCTTAAACGAACATGAGATGCGAAGGAATGTAATGTACCTTCCTGTGTAAAATGGAAAGCACACAACAGCAGCCACGTGAAATGCATCAACATCAAATTGTTCTGCTGCCAGCATTGTGGATATCACTGCTTGGTAAATTATTTTACACTTCCATCCAAATCTTTGGTACCTCTATAGCTGTTGCTGAGTCTTTTCCAATTATCCAGAACCCTGTAACTTAATATGCCCAAGTAGTAAAAAATGGCTGTAAAGTGCAGGTTTAATAAAGAATTACATAAATAAAGAGTAGTGAAAGGTGCCTGAAACTTGATATTCTGGCTAGACACTAGAAAAGATGCTGGAATTCAGTTTGGTAATGAGTTTGTAGACTGAGATTAGCAAAACCATTTCCCAGACACTCTGGGAAAGCAAACCCATTTAGACATTAGGAGTGTTATGGCTGCTAAAGTAAAAACAAGGATGTCTGTGACTGGAAAAACAACTTCTTGTGGCTAATTATCTGAATGTTAGAGCGGTTTAACATGGACAATATGTATGAAAAGGTAGAATATGAGTTTCTCATTGCCTCTACATTCGGTATGCATTTTTTAGCATGTTAATTAAATTGCAATGCACTGCTATAACATTAGGAAATAAAAGAGCACTGAAAGCCTTTTGCCAGACCATAACAACTGAAGCCAAAAGTTACATTTACTGTATACAGGCATTTTCCTGTGTCAGAACCTGATTCTGTACATATTGAGAATTCAGTACTGAATTCAGTCTCGTCACATTGTATTTGGAGACAAGCATCCAAAATCAAGAAAGAAACTGAGACTTGCCTAAAAGCCTCGTGCTGACTTAACGACTACAGGATATTGAAAAATCAGAATTTTCAGGGTATGAATAACTCTGATGTTTCAGTATTGGTTTTCTTCCAGAACTGGAAAGAAAAATCAAGAGTAAGTTCTGATGTGCTAGCTTTCTCAAATAATACGTTCAATTTTGTTTTGCTTGCATACTGCCCAGCACTCATCAGACTGATGCTCCACCAGTTTTGAAAGGCAGAATTTCCAGTCTCTGAGACAGGAAAAAAATCCTGGAAATGAAGTCTGAAACCATCATAAAAACAATGAAAACATTTATTTTCCAGCAGAAGTCTTAATGTTCCCATCTTCAACAACCCAGAAACTGGAAGGCCTTTTGAGCCTGATCGCCTCCAGGGCTTCTGGATTTTTGCTTCTGAACATTGTGGAAGAGTTAACACAAATGTTCATCGCCCCAGCTGGGATGCTTCTGGCCTTCAGGCTCTCTACAGTGATCTGGAACTTTCTATGACCTAATGCCACCATCATCAAGGTGGTCTGTATGGCAAAGCTGTCCGAGGTTGAGGACCCCTAGAGTCCTGGACTCTTTGATTCCAGGGTTCTCTCAGTGGTGATGCTGACTTAGAGCTGTGAACCTGCAAGAAGCTTAGGGATTCCTGTTTCTGGCTTACTAAGGAAACTAGCAGGAAACCAGGCAAGTGGCTGATATTCCCCTACCTATTTTTAAATTTTATTTATTGAATACGTTTTTTTAGAAAAAGTTATATTTTTTTTTTTCCCTCTCAGAAGTTCTTTTATAATGAAACTACGAATACTAATCTGTAGGTAAGGCTAGGAAGAAAAATTTCAGATGGACTTTTCTTTTAGAAAGGTTCTGAAGCCCTTTTTAGCAGCAAAGTACAGCAGGCATGTACATTTCTTCTATGTCAGCATGAAAGGAAGGATGTTGGCCCCAATTCCTGTGTTAATCTGCAGTTAACACACTCTGGTTTTCTTATTAGCAGTTACAGTCGGTGATCTGGCCGTGCCTCCCGTTGAAGAATTACAGGTGTGTTATGTTTCATCTCCATTTCCCACTTGTAGGAGTTGATATATGATACTATATGTTCTTCTTTAGTCCCTTTATGTATTTATTAGTTACATTCTTTGATTTGTGAATCGAAACAGTCAAAATGCCCATTCCTTAATTTTTGACAAGTATAGACAGCACAATAGAATATGTGTCTGTGATAGGGCTACATTACCATCTTGATTTTTCTTCTTAAGGATTTTATTCTAAAATTAACCTCTGGATTTGAGAATGTGTGATCCACAGCCAAAAACTGTGTTTTGCTCTCTGGATAAAATAATTCAAACCTGAGATGACATAGCTGAAGTAGTGTACTCGTCTCTTCTCACTATCCAGAGAATCAAATCCTGGCTTTAGTAAATTCATTTTCATTTTGACTCTTTTCACAAATTTATCACATCATTTGGTACGATTATCCAGTTCTTCTCAAAAAAAAGTTTTGCAGTGGGACTGCTCACCTTCAGGGCTAAAATCAGGGCAGATTGATATCTGCTGGGAGATTTGTAAGGTATGCCAGCATGAACCCCTTCCTCGCTATTTCTGGCTCCAGAACTTGGTAGATTTTTTTTTTTTTCTGTTATAAATGTAAAAGAAACTTTAATATAGTGTTGAAGTCAATGGACCTGCGCCAGCTTAACAGCAGCTGAAGATCTGGCATAGATTTTACCTAGAAATGCAAGCAGCATACATGAAGAAAGGATTTGTGTTGCTATATATAGGTTACCCTATATATATTTTTACCGAAATTAACCACTGAAAGCAATGAACATTTGTAATGTTCAAGAAACACAGGACCAAAGACCTTTTATTTTCAGTTGTCTTATGATAAATTTCTTGAAAGAGGAGCCCTGCTTCTAGGCAGCAACATCTATTCTGTGGATATATTTAATATACCCTTGCATGTATAATAATGTATGCCTGTGTAAGTGAGATGTACTCCTACAGATGTTCACATGTGTATAAAACATCTGCAGCTTATGCACAGATAGACATGATTTGTAAATGCTGGGATACAAAACTGAAATAACAGAATTTTCATTATAGACAGTTTTATCGCATCTCTTTACATAAAGTTTTAAAAACAAGTGCTAATGTTGAAACTGGCTATTAACCAAAATGTTTGCTGTCAAATTAAGTGTTCCCTTCTGAGGTGATTAATGGAGGCTACATGGCTGTAAGATGTCTTATGAAAAATAATTCTTTGACATCTGGCTCTAACATCTGGTTTTATAATTGATGCTCCAAAGCAAATGGAATATGTACTTTAAAGGGTTTGTTTTTAATTAGCATTCAGAAGCATGTATTTCTGCACTGTGTAACTATCGTAGTTACAGAAGTCTGAAAGAAAAGACTTCAGTTCACACCAATATCTGCAGGTATAAAACCATATAAATCTTAGTGCTTTACCATTTAACACTGGGCAGCACCAAACCATGTCCAGGAAGAAACAGGGGAGAGTGGTGATTTTAGCACCTGTTCAATACCTACCAAAACAATACTTAAGAGAATGCTCATTTTCTACTCAGGATTAAAGAAAAATGATCCTGGTAGTTTTATCATTACTGTTACCATTTTATTTCTATGTGTTTTAAGTTAAAGACAACAAGGAAGTCTAAATCAGAAGGTTGTTCAGGTCACTGAGCAGTAACAGACTCTGAATTTTTTTCTTTCTTGCTTTTCTACTGCCAATGTCTTTAGAATTGTGAGCAATTTTAAAGATTCACATTGGTGTTACATCTTGGCAGTGCTTGCACATAGGACTGTTCTCTGGACTAGTCTTAGTGACTAATCACGTTTGTTCATGAGTCTTTCAGAATAGGTTCTGCAAGCCACACACGAGCTTCTGGTGCATTTGGTAAATTATTATCACTGTTGTACAGGTGAAGAGTTCTCATGATACATTTAATATTATTATTAATACTTCTTTATTTTTCCTGCATTATCATAGCACTGCAAGGCCAGCTCCCCAAATGTGTGTGAATTGTTCCAGGCACGTAGTGGGAGATCCACTGCCTTGAAGAGTTTATAGGGAAAGCAGAAAAAGAAAGAAAGATAAAACACAAGAACAAAGTGCTTGTTACAACCATAGGTACACATACTTTCCATTCCCCTTTTATCCAGTTGCTTATCACTGCATCTAAAAGTATCTGGAAGAATAAAATGTGCTCTGCGGCATGAGCCTGTTTTACTGGGAGGTTGTGCGAGGGGAGGTCCGTGCCTATAGATGCCTATAGACCTGCCGAGACATCAGCACTATAAGGTGATGATGTTTACAATATGAGACATTTTAATGTTGGATTGATTGGGGGTCAGTGAAGAGTCTAAATTCATTATCAATATGTACATCCTTTAAATAACCATTTTCCTTCTTTTAACCAGACAGTGTTTTTTCTGAGTTTTCAGTGACTATGTTTTTACACAGCCTGTGCTATAAATTTGTCTAGTTTTACGTATATTAACTGGAAACTGGGAAGATCATGTACTCCCCCTTTCCCATTACTAAGATCTTGTTGCCAGCAAAATGCCTTGGATAGCTACATCTCAGTGGTGAAATAAGTCCTGTTGTTACCTTTGTTTATATCTTTATGTGACTGGTGTAGCTATTCCAGCATGTTGTCTCTCAACGAGGGAGTCTCCTGGCATAGATTTGTTGGCTGGCTTACTCTGTAATGTAGATACGCCTTAACCTGTTCTATTTTCCAACAATAAAAATTACCACATTTTGAGAGCATGTTAAAACTGTCATGAGTACTCACACTGACAGACGGATGAGTTATAGATCAGACAGCTTCTGTCTTTCCCTGTGAAAATTCCTCATCTTTGAATGTTTATTTGATCATATACTGAAAAGATTAGTTTTTTAAAAATAAACCGGGTTCTTGGTAGTACTGAGATTTATCTCATAAAAGTCTGTGTGATGTTAATCATGTGGATTTATGAGGAGTAGCTCGATACTGAGGAAGACCTCTAAGTCCAGGAAAAAAATGGACAAGACATACATGAGGATTTCATTTTAGTGAGGCTGGTCAATGTTTTTTCCCATAGGTCCTTCCCCAGGTCCACAAACCAACCCAACAAAACTGAAAGGTTCTCAGGATTTCCACTAAATGTTGTGCTTCTACTAAGAATGATTTATATCCTTTGAGTTTTCCAGTGATTATGCTTTCCTCTTGTTGACTTTTATATTTTTGGCTTCTTTGGTGCACCTAAAAGCAGGGCTGGAAAAAAGGGGATGGTTTCAGAGATTTTAACAAGGAAAGTGCTCTGTTGTGCTGCCAGCAGCTCTGAATAGTAGATATTGTTTCCCAGCTGTATGAAATATATACATTTTATTTTACAGTACACAAAGAGAAATTTTTCATAGCTTTGCAGACAGACCAATTAAATGCAGTTCAGACTTGCTGGGTCAAGGATGGAGGTTACATGTTACTGTCAAAGTCTTATTGGGATTGACAAAAACACTTCCTGAAGTTTTCTTTCTACTGAGTAAAGAAAACCCGCCCCTGACCCAGTTGCAGTTGCATTTCTTTACATTTATCAGGGTAATTACTTGGGATGAGCTTTTAAATATCCCTCAAAACACAGAAGCTGCATCAGTCTGGTGCCTTGTCTCCAGCCAGACAAAACTGGTATTACAAGGTAAAAGTGCAAGAAGTCCTTTAGTAGGTAATTACAGAATGACCTGCCTATAAGTCACTGGTTCGTAATTCTCATTTCTCAGAAGAATGTAGAAGAACAGAAAGTCCTTCCTTTTTTCTTTTTTTTTTTTTTTTTTTTTTGTTTAAAAATCCTATGTAAAGATGTCCTTATTTTCCATAGGTTGTTTTTGAAAAATAAACTTTGCTAGGATTATTGCAGAACACGCGCCTTTTAAAATGATTCTGCTTCTTGGATATATCATAGGCTGTTCTAGGTAACAGGATCTTTCCAGTAAATTTTAGCAAGAAACTTTTAAAGTGATATTAGTAGGAACATCAAATGAAGAGTGCTGCTGCTTTTTGATGAAGTGTTGCCTTCAAATGGAGGAGTACAGTATAATGACCACTTAGTAGTTATCTTCACTGCTTGTTTTGAGAGAGAGAGGTTAAAGAAAAAGATCTATTTTTATTGATAATATGATTAGAAATTGCAAATTTACAAAGCTTGAACTCCTAACTTAAATAATAAGTACAAAAGGTGAATTATATGCTGTAGGAAGAATTGCATTCCAGTTGTATGTCAAGATCTTTCTTAGCTCCATCTCCTCATCTCCAGTTTTTGGTCATACTTTATATTCTTTGGTTAATTTAAAATATATTTTCAGAGTCTGTTCTTTAATCCAAAGTATATCTGACTATAAATTTCAAAGAGTCTTATTTGCTTACAGATCACGTAATATACAGCCAATGCAAAAGGAAATATAAATTATTTTGGTAATAATCTGGCCTTCCTACCTCCCTGTTTAATCCAGTAGACCATATGTGTAGTTCTCTTTTAAGTCAATCCAAGAATATTTCAGAGAAAGAGAAAAGGAGGTCATAAAGTATCATAAGACCTTGACTTGAAATTTTTTTTCAAATTAGACCAGTTCAGAATATAATGATAACCATAATAGGTTTCATCTGCCTTCAGTGGACTCTGGAATAGAGGAACAAAAATCTGAAGATTTTTGGGGTTTATTTTAAAACCAAAAAGCGCTCACTTAGCCTGTGTGCACTGTTGAGTGTGTTTGAATAAGTATTATTCCGCCTTTCAAATTGGTGAGGTTTTACGTTGACAGCTACAATCTATTATTTATTGCTTTCATTAAATATTGAAAGTTTATTTTACTATTGTAGTGAATTATTTGTTTAACTTCCAGTCTTATTTCCTGTTAGGGTAATATGCAGGAAACCCACTTTTTGCAGTTTTTTGCAAGCAGGCAGTGATCCTACGTCTCTTAAATCCACTTTCTGCACTTCAGTTGCAAAACTATCCTTCCTAAGCTACGGCTGTTTTCTTCTTTTATCTTAATGTTGTAGATGCCCATTTTACACGAGGGGAAGCACTGATATTATGATATGTATACAGGTCCTTAGGGAGATGTTTTATATACATATGCTGAAATGATAAGTATCAACCAGTTCTGCTATATGATTAAACTCTGGTGCTCTATGATTTTATACATCAAATACCTCGTACAATCATGTACAAAATATTCGTTGTTACCCGATAGACTTGAGTGATGAAAGAAACATGTAGGATAAGCATCAGAGAATAATAGCAAGTGATTGACATGGTGGGTGAAGAGCCTTAGGTGAAGTCTGCAAGCAGTGTGGTCAGCCTGAATGAGCTTAATAAGTAACTTTAAAATGGCTTTTTCACAAACAGAAGATAAGGAATTATGGGTACATTTAATGTCTCTCTATATATTTATATCTTCTCTAAGCAGTCTCAGATAACTGGTTCCTGAAGTTGCTATGTAAGATGTGTTGAATCGCAGTACTAAAATAATTTTCACTGAACTATCATGTCAGAAAAATTTCAGATGTTTTTAAAAGACTCTTCTAAGTACATGCAATACAGTTTTAGGTGGCTCAAGAAATAATACTACTTAGGAACTCACTTTCCTGTGAGTTCAGCTGTTATTTGGGTATACATCAACTCATTGATCTTTAAGGGAATTAAAATTCTAATGCTTTTCCTTTTGATTTAAGAAAAAGAATATGTGCTTTTCTGATGTGGAATTTTTACACAGTACACAAATTTCAACCATGACAGAGAAGTGCTGGGCTTTGAGAGTATTTTTCATTGAACTGTAAAATTTTACAGTTGGGTCCAGGTCCTTCTCTATGTTTGTAAAGCACCTGATAGAACAGAGCTCTGATTCTTATGAAGACCTTTGGGCATTACCACAGTGAGGATAAATGATAAAAAACCTTCCATCGACACAATGCTGTTTCTATTCCTAATCTTACTCTTGTATTCCATTATCCTTTTATGTTATTTGTATCCTATTAAAACATCATGGCTGGATTTTTCCTGTCTTTGTGCTCAGCACACAGAGGGAAGAAATCTTTCAGGAACTGGCTGTTGCTTCCTTCAAGGCTAATTAAAGCCCTGAGAACTAGAGGAGTTTAAAAAGCTTAGGGGGGACACCACTGTAACACAACTGATTTAACATCTAAGGCTATGTCTGTGTTGCTCTCTTGCTGTAAGCATTACGGTGGCTTCCCAGCAGGCTTTCCCCATGAAGGTTATCAGGCTGTGTCTGAGAGAAGTAACTCTTTGGCCAGCCACCTCCCTGCGTGTTTCGGAGAGTTTGCAGTGACGGTGTCTGAGCTCGTGCGTAGGCTGTGTGAGTTCAGCTGGTGCATCTGCCTTTGCTCTTGCGTTGCCTGTGCTGGCAATATAGGTATAATGCCTGCTGAGAAATGGAGTGTTTACCCAGTTGTGCTGACATCCCTGTGCATAGAGCAGGGAGTTGACAGAGATGGGCCCTAGAGCTGCTCAGGGGACTTTCAAAGGAAAGTTTATTCTTCCTCCCTGTGAAACACAATTCACTGAAATCTAAACTGTTTACAAAGAATGGCTGGCTTTAAACTGCATTTGATAAAACATGTATTTTTAAGTATACTTGTATCCGGTTTTGAATCAAAATAATCAGAGGGTTGAAATCAGTTTTTTTCCTTTGGACATGCAAACTGGTGATAATGGAGATACCATTCAAAGTGGAAGCACCAGTTTTCAAAATAAGCTGATGAAATTTTCATTAAGCCTAAACCACTGCCTCTGTTTCCAATGACATTTTAATTCATCTACATTTACTAGAGTTTGAAAAATGCCCTCCTGCCCAGCCATTGCTTCCTGCCTGGGGCTGGACGAGTTAGAGCCATGTTTCCATCCTCCTTTCCATGCCACAGGTAGCAGTAAGGGGTTTTGATGCATGACTATCCATTTAGTCATCAGCAGCTTAAAATCCACCCTGCTGGCTCAGCATTGCTCTCCCTCTCACCCAACTGCAGCTGCTTCACCTGATGGGCCTGCACTTTTTTCCTCCAACATCTGAAATGCAGTTTGTTTTTATTTATAACCCTCTCTGGAACATAAAGTAATGTCCGTTGGAAACTGAAGCAGCTCAAGCTCCTCTGTAAGAACCCTTGAACATTTCCCTTTTGGACTCATTTGAAAAGTTGCAGTTTTCCATTTTAACTTAAAATGCTCTGTAGGGAACAATCCTACATCTGCAAGGGTAGACTGTATGACTCAATGCAAATCTCTTCCTTTTAACTTCCGTTGTTCTCATTCTGTTTCACTAAGGCATTTCAGTCTCAACTTTCTTCTAAAAGAAGGATTCATGAAGATGAGAACTTACTATAAAAAGAGTAAAAATGTGTAAGATTTTTAAACCCCCTATCTGTTGTTGACCTCTAGATTTGATAGAATGAAGATTTTTTTTTAATTTATTTCATATTTATATTACTATTTCATATAAATACATGTTTTATCTAGAACTGGAATGCAAAAAACACTATTAAAGAGTTTGTTTGGGACATGCCCTGATGTTATAATAAGAGTAGACAGAGCTTGAGAGGGGAAAGATGCATCTAGAAGTGAAGATAAAAACCCTGTTCTTGGTCAGTTTATAGGCCCACAGCTGAACAAAGGATCAATTCCTTGTGTCTGATTCTTCTGTTATTCAGCATGTTTAAAAAGTGGTAGCTACGTATTTCAGAAAAAGTGTGAGAGCAAGACCTGCACACAGTGAACCAGAGCACATGAATGTGCATTAACTGTTGAATGAAGGGAATTTTTAGGAAATGGAGATTAGTCTGGAAGGGAGTGTGTAATCTTAGGCCATCCAAAGAGGTGGTGTAGCGTTAAGTCACCAACAGCAGAGATGCAATCTCTGGATCAGTGTCCTGTATTGCAATAGGAAAAGGCACCTAGTGGAACAGTTGTAACGGCTTCAGCCGTGTCTGGTGGGTGAAGCTGTAGCTTATGAAGCATTAGGCAGTGTGGTGGTTCTGGGTCAGTCATTACACTTCCAAAGCCTGAGTCTTTCATGTTGTATTTGAAAATATTCGATAGCTTAAGCCAGAAACAGATTCCAAAAAGAAGTTAAATTTTGGTGTTAACTTGAAATAGAGTTGCTCATGAAAAATTATGAAAATAATACCTTAGTTGAATCCAACAAAAAAGTATATTTTGTCCAAAACCATAATTGCCTGAAAAGTTTTGGTGTAGCTGGTGTCTGACTTATTTTGTCTTCCATTTCTCTCCCTTCTTTCATTTTCCACTCTACCACTGAAGAAAGGAAGGAATTGAAGAACAAGCTAGAGAGAACAAGACCTAAAAGAAATGTATAATTTTAAAAATGAATTATTTCCTAGGAATATTTGTTTTTAAAATAAGAAGAAACATTCGAAAACACTTGAACAGGATGTATGTGATTATTCAGTTTGAGTAATATAATTGACTTTACTGTTGCTGCTGTAGTCTTCATTCAGATAAAATCAATAGTTATTTCCAGAGATATGGTTGGTTAGGTCATATTTTAACAAAATAACAAAAGAAGGGCAACTCTTCCTGCCTGATAACTTCAGAGTTACTTTTAAAAGTAACACGCTAACATGCTTCAGGAGATGTGGAAAACAAAGGAACGTGGACCTTACAGTAAAGGCACTGTGGAGTCCTTGCAAGAGTAGGACTCAGCAGGAAAGGAGGAACAGATTAGGAAGAACAAGAAGCAGAAAATGAAAAGGGAGCAACAAGAAAGAATAGGTGTTACTTGGAGCTCAGCACAAAACAAGAAAACTACCTGCCATCACATTTTTGTTTTCTGTGTTGAGAAGTTCTTCAACTTCACAAAAATGTGCCTGTATCTATGTTAGGGTGATCCCAAGAGAGAAGCTTGTTGTAATCCTATTTAATTAAAACAAATAAAAAGCTATATAGAATGTAAGCTTTAAAATTCACAGTCCTAGAGTTAGGAAAAATGTTGAGGATTTTTTTGTTTGTTTGTTTGCTTGATGTGTTTTTGTTCTGCAAGTTTCCTACCACAGCATAAAGAGAAGGAGAGCTTGTTCAGAGGAACTACAGATGGTTGAGCCCATATGATGGTACTAGAATATTATTTATGTTCTCAAACAGTTCTGGAAACAGAGGGTCTTAGCTTGTATTCATGTTTCATAATCCCTTTGCCCATAAAACTGTGGCTGCTGGAAAAAGAAACTGGAAGTAAGGGTCAGTAGTTTGCCTGGTCTCTCCTGTATTCGTTTGCCACAGGGAGGCACCCTTCTCTTCACATTGTGTCCTCTCTGCAGATTATTAAAAACCATGGTCCTTTGGTGTTTTAAAGCCCAATGAATGTTTGTCTTCATGTCAGTTTTGCTGCTTAAATTTACAGCTATACTGAATGCAGTCCTCCACTCTACCGCACTGAAATGTGTCTGTTCATCAGTTTGGTGTCACAGGGATACAAGTTTTGCAGTGGAAGACTGAATTAAAATGTTGGCATTTTTATGCAGATACATTTTCCTCTTAGTATGCTTGAAATCAGAAATCTGATTTCTTCCTACCCTCCCCCCAAAAAACCCCAAACCACAACACCACCCCCAAGAAAACTACCTGCCATCACAAAGGGAAAAATCTGTATATACTTGATAAATAGTTATCCCAGCAGATTTCTCAGGCTGAAATATAATAGCTATATATAAAGAAAAATTGCTCAAGTACATAAAATGGGTTTATTTCAGGAGTTTTGGTGTGTATAGCCAGGTTTATGAACATATGCAGAAGTATGAAGACAGTCTTTAAAATCTACTTAAATTTATCTTTTTTTGATGTGCAAAAAAAAATAATTATAGGGAACTTAGTTTGTAGTTTGGAATATTGAGAGTGTTATAGGAGGCTTGCTTAAAAATTTCCTGATTTTATTTTTTTTATTCTTCATCAAAGGTATGGTAGTGAGAAAATGTTCTAATGTCTGTCTCCTAATCCGGATATCCTGCTGCATTTGAAATGATACAGTTCAGTTTACAGCTGCTGTAATACTTAAGTCTTGCAGGGAGGTTATTTTAGAGGCAATGTAATCAGCTCTTTTTCAGTGCTTTAGTGAAAAAAGAATAGGCTTACATTCTTTAGTATGTTAGCTTTTTATTGTTGTGTTTTAAGTTTTATGCTTTTTCCTCTCCTGAGGAAAATAAATAAATATAATTTTGGTTGCAACAGGCTGTGATTGAAATAGTGCATTCCAGTGCAAAACTGTAAGGCTCTTACTTATATTTAGAAATGAAAATGATATATTGAAAACTGTGCTGCTACTATGTTCTCAAAATCCAGTATACAAAACTATCACAGTAGGCATTGCAGGGCTAGAATATGAAAGGAGTAGCCTGAGTGGGAAACATCCTTTTCACTTTTGGGGTTATTTTAGCACAAGCTAAATTGAGGACCACATCAATGAGTGATGGAAAAATCCTTGTTTTGTACAATCATCACTATGGTGCAGTGACAACTGAAGAAAATGTTAATTATATGAGGTTGGGAACCACAGTATTTGGAAAATAAGCTATAAAGTGTAACACGGTACGGAGGTTGATGTTCATGCTTTTTAAGATCAACCCTGTGTGATTATTGCTAATTTTTTTTATTGACATCTTAATTGGAAAAATAGATGGTTTCAAAGTCATGAAATACTTATAGTATGTATGAAAGGACTTGTAATCATACCCAGCCAAAAATTCCCAGTAGGGGAATTCTCCTCTTCACTCTTTTTCCAATAATATAGTGTTATTTTCACTAACAAAACTGGTTTAACTTAAATGTACCCTTCTGGAGCCCTGAAAGTATGTTTCATTTTTAAAGAGCATTATTAGTAAGTGTTAGTACAACCTTTGTAATTTCTACCTTGGGGCATTGGGTCCTTGAAAAATATTAACATATAAGTTCTGTGCTGCTGCAACAGAGATGAGTATTTTCAAAGTAAAAAGTGCAAAAGTGAATTTTCTCTTTTGGGTTTCCTATCAGTCAAATAAGGCTTTGGTTTTCAGAGAAGATGGGAATTCACAGTCATGGGAGCTGTAGGTAGTCAGCTTTTCAGAAACCAGTCTCCAGTGAGTAGGTATTCAGGAGATGGTAGTATTCACAACTGGGACCAGTTCTTTAGAAGAACTCAGCTCTTGTTTAGGTGTCTAAATAAATCATGAGGCTTGCAAGAGCTTAGTGTGTTGAGTGTGGTGAGAGCTTCCAGCTGCAAATCATTTCTGAAAATCTGAGCTTTATTTAGGTGCTTAGATGTGTTCTGGTTGCTTCAGAAAGTCTGGCTTCATGCATCTATATATAGCCATCCAATATTAGAGATAATATTTTAAAAAATTGGCCCTCACTTCTTCCTGAAAAGCTATTACAAGTTAATTTCAAAAGTAAGAACAGAATTCAGACCTTCTAGTGCCATGTGCTAACTGTGATAACATACTATGTGCAAAGAGCCAAAATCATTCAGCATAAAGTCCTGCATTTGGAAGAGCTGCAAAGGCATGGCAGAACTGAGGTTTTTCCAAGCCTCCTGGAGGAGATGTCTCATCTGAGAGGAGCTGACAAGATGAAAGCAAGCTTTCAGTTCTCACAGCAGCACTGAATGGGAAAGGGAGGATCAGGAACCAGATTGTAATGTAATACATCTACTGGAGAATACCCAAAAGTAGTTCATGAAGTTATGATCTAGAAAGCAGAGCACAATGGAGTCAGAAGTGAGTCAGAAGTCAGTGAGGCAGAAGTTGCCACTTAGAAAGCAGGTGAAGCTTGATGTCAGGTTGAAGTCCAGCAAAATACTCTGAGTAGTTTAATGGTATGGCCCAGACTGCTTTTTTGCAGAAATGAAATCAGTAGGACAACTTAAGTGGTTGACTTGACCCCGTGTCTTCATTTTAATTTATTTTCATCGTCCTTTAATTCTTTCCCTACATGTTTAATGTCTTATATCCCCCATGCTTTATTTATGGTATCTATTTGCATAATTTCCTTCTTGCTTAAAATACAAAGCTAATTTTCATTTCAGAAGTAACAAAAATAATTAATTAAAGAGAGAATCCTATAATTCAGTGCTTATGATTGTTCAGCCAGAAGAGACCTATTTTCAACAGAACCTGCACTGTTGCAGCCTGAATTTACAAAGCTGCAGTTCTCAGGGAAGCGCCATACGAAATTCAGCATTGCTGTAATTTACAGATTACTATTTTTCCTTTAAGAATATACCATGATATCTAAAGACGGAAGAAAATGTCAAGTATAAAATGAAACAATGTTATTATATCATTGTAAGAAATGTCTGCAACAGATCAAAATATCCAAGACTGGGGAAAAGGGAGGGAGGAATGGAATTCTGTGCTAAATTCTGCTGATAAGGACAATGGAATATAAGAGAAACAATGTGCAACAATGTTTAATCCCACAAAGTCTACTTCAGTCTTCTTTCTGATTTCCTTTCTAGGTTCCAGCTAGGAGAATTCCCCTGAGACCCTCTTCTCACCATTCATCAATACCCAACACCGTATTTCCAAAAATTGCTTTTGGATTCTTGACTGAGAGATGTCTTGTTAGTCTCAGAATAAGAAATCAGACGATAATTTTTCCTCTGCTGTTGAACTTGGATGAAAGGGGAGCATCCATCTACCTGCTTTCTGTTAGGAGCAAAGGGGTGGACCCAACGTGTCGGAATCTCTTTCTACTGACGTCTTTGCAACTTTCAGGTACAGACTGGCTACTCACAGTTCTGCATTTGTAGTTCGGTCTTTGTACACCAGCCTCTTCATGGAGTCAATTGTTTTGGTTGATTTTCTGTAATAATGTAGGTTTTCCTTGCACTAGTAAAGCATCCAGGGACAAATAAGAGCTATGTACAGCATAGCAAAATCCCAACACCCACAACTTCCCTTTTTCAGTCATTTTTCAGGTCAGCAGTGACAGATATCACCAGTGACCATCTGGGACTTGTCCGTAGCTGCTTGTACTAACATCCATATAGTGATAGTACAGACATGTCAGTAATAAGGGACCCTGTGGCAATTTGGAGAAGTGTAGTGAGTCAGCTGGGCTGACAGGAGTATCTAAGCCATATAACCCAATAATTGGAAGAAGCTGTAGAGCAAACAAGGCTACCTTCCTCCGTTTTTACTCTGGTAAGGGAGGGGCAGTTCTGGAAAATCAGCTTGGCTGTGGGGTGAGAGAGACTAGCTGGAATTTGAAGAGACAAAGGACAGAGAGTGGGGGGAAAAAAGTCTCTACTCTGCAACCATACAGGACTTCTGTAACTGAAGAATTAGCCAGATCTGTGTGTAAGAAAAGAGGGCAGAAAAGGAAAGGCTTGTGTTCAAGGGGAACGTACATTCCCTTAAACTTGGATTTAAAGCCTACCTCAGAGTGATGAGGGAACACAGGCAGGAATGACACGTAATTATCTCCTGACCTTATCAAAATCTGTTTAGTGTTATTTAAAGTTAAAAGTTATTGTATTGCATTAAAAACCTTTACAAGCCTCTATATCATATGTCCTCAGAGAGGTAAATAGTAAATCAGAAAGCTCTTTGAGGTGCAGGTATAACTCTGTATACCCAAGTCAGTTTAACTCCTTGATGTGGTAAAAGGAGAAGGTTCTGCATGACACTTTTCTTATTCTCCCCACATATTTCTACGACTTATTTTGTGCTGCCTCTGGCACTATTTGTATCCTCACCTTAAGTTAACTCAGCTCACTGACTGGCGGGCATTCTGTGGATTGTTTGTTTGTTTCCCTCCCTGGTTTAGTTTTGTGCCTGTTAGGAAGTTGAGTCAGCTCACCAGATGTTTGATGTGCTATAGTTACCTGTACAAGGGAAGGGGTTGAACCTTGTAGCTTGTAGTGGGGAAAGGAGAATGAGGAAGAAGTGCTGAACTTTCAGAGTGGCTCGGCTGTCTGTTAGCTTCACCCTAACGTCGAATTACCGGTTTATAAGTTAGTAGAATGTCTTGGAGAACGTGTGCTCAATCCAGCAAACCTGATCTCTGAGGTCCTGCTTCTAAACAAGACAGGGGGCAACTCTGCCAGAGAGGCCAGAGAAGGAGATGGTGCTGGAAGCCACCCAAAGCAAAGGAGGAAACCTAGGAGCAGAGCACATTAGGACCCATACATAACAGCTTGATGAATGTCCAGTAATTCTGTAGCAGGCCCCATTAGTTTGGTTCTGACCAGACACATGACAAACAACATCCTTGTCCTTAGCTATAGTTCTTTTTAAATGCTACTGAATTTTACCTGCCTCTCTGACTTGAGAAAATGTTTCTGGGTTCTCTACTACTTTATTTACTTGCCTTAGTAGAGATTAAATATCATTTATTGTTTCCTGCTCTTATTTTTAAGTTCTTGAGACTGACTGTGTCTTTAATTTCCTTCCAGAATACTTGTTTTTGATTTCATTCCCAGATCACATGTGCAAATGAATCATATGAAGTTCAGATATCTATTTCTACCATTTGTTGTTGGATGAGGTTCCAGAAGCCTCTGTTCTTTGGTTGCATCCAGAAAAATATGAAAGAATATTTTATTAGTTGTTGTTGCAGGTCCTCAATTTTCTTTATTAAGTATGGCAGATACTCTATATTTTAGCACGTGATAGAGATCTGATTGACACGGAGGCTAAATTAAAAGCCGAGCAGCTTTCTGGAAGGTTGCTTAGTGTTCAGTGTTAGAGTTCCAGTTCATTTCATATTTTACAGATGAAGTTAAGACAGTAATACCAAAGTGTTTTAACACTCACTCAAGAGGGTAGTAGGTCAGTTAGAACAGTTATGAGTTCTAATATTAAAGGTAGAATGAAAAGAAGCAGTATTACTATGATGTAGGGAATACATTTGAAAAAAAATCTAAGCCTGATATAATATTTTCCTTCTTGTAATATTTAACTGGAAAAATTAGTCTGTTCTGTAACTCCAATAAAAAAGTTGCATTGGAATAAATACTCTCCAGTGTTTCCATTGTGTTCAGGGCTCAGTAAGTGATAGGTTATGTAGGTAATAAAATTTTCGAACACTGCTGGCTGAAATGTGTTGTTTTGATAGTTACAGTGTATCTGCTTTAGCTGGCCATCACAGTTAAGTTCCCATCAATTAGCTGTTATTTTCTCCTTGTTAAAAAAGTCTTTCCTTTATCAGTAGAATAAATAATGTTTTCCCCCCCAAACCCAGGAATATAAAAATTACCCTTGGTCTCCACAAATTTTGCAGCAGAAAATACAGTGCCATATTGATAAGTATGCTAAAGAGTCTGTATTATTTCAGAGTAGCAAGCATGGCCATCTGAATACTCCTGAAGAGCTGGACATTAACCCAGCAGGTGAAGAATGACAGGAGTGGGGCAGCTGTGCAGGGGAAGGCGAGGCAGGAGCTGAGGAGAGGGACCACGGCTCAGGTAGGGACAATGTCCTCATCAGCAAGCAGCTCACTCCCCCTGCGTTTGAAAAGGCAAGCAGAGCCAGGGTGGCAGTGATAGCCCAGTGAGCATGGGCAGCTCAGCCTCCTGGCCCAGCCTCTCTCTTGTAGGGTTTGTGCATCCAAACAGGGTGTCCCTCACCAAAGAAAACCTTTGTTGTGCAGGTTATCTTTTTTTTCCCTCCATTTTTTTTGAACTATCCATTTCCTAATGCTCCCTAGTGCTTGCTTATTTTTGCAGACTGTGGGCATGTGTTAAAAAGTAATTCTGCTGTGGTTTTTCAGCAGTGCTGATGGTGTTTTCTGCGATGAACAAAAGCATTATTGCAGGATCTATGATAAACCGTAATACAAAACAACTGTGAATATTTTACAGTAACTAAACCATTCTTTATTGCTTCTTTATTGGCTTTTTCTACTATGTCAAGTTTTGGAGCAGAAATAGATAGCTCATTCATATATCAATTAAGCTCTACCCTGTACAAAGCCACAGTAAGTATATGGTTTGACAGTAGCTTGACAATAACTTACCAGAAGTCACTTACACAAAATAATGTGAAAGTTTGTATGGAGCTGAGCATTTTGTTTTATTATTCTGTGTAGAAACCAAGGAAAGTGCTTCTATACATTTCCTGTGGAATACAATGAAATCCTCTTTGCCTCTTGACTGAGCAATAACTGAAGAACAAAACCAGTGGCTCATCACTGTCAGTCATACACGCTTTCCATGTGCTCTTGCCCATGAGAAAAACCACGTGTTTCAACAGATTACTGGGTATGTATTTTGGTTTAACCCAGTTGTACTTTCTTCAGGCACTCTCACTTTATTACTGTTTGCAACAGAAAGGCTGATACAACAAAAGCCATGTGAACCAAAGACGTCAACCTCGTGACCGTCCTGGCGTGTCACGCTGCCCCATTTTGTCTTTGATAGATTGAGAGAGGTGGAAAAAGCAGTAACATGGAAGCAGCGTGGAAAATTGTTTTTCCTTAGAAGGCAAAGTTTCCCTTTGCCTTAGAAGATGGCCTTGGTGAGAGCATTGTTGAAGTGCTCTGAAAGAACTGTCATTGTGGTGGTGAGGGCTCCACTTTGTGTTATCTGGATGCAGCTTTTGTGAAGTACAAATGCTAACTTTGGCTCTTCTCAAGAGATGTGAATAGCCTTGTGTAGGACTTGGTAAATGAACCATAGAGAACAGGGAAGGAGTCAAATCAAGTGAAATAATCTTGGTGACTGCTGTGAACTCTTAATAGGGATAAAAACAAGAAACAGTTTGTATGAGCTCTCATGTAGAGGTGTAAATGTTCTTATCTCTACATGCTAGCAATGGCTGGGGCTTTTAATGTTTAAGATTAAACAATTCCTGGTGGTTTGCTTGGTCAGGAAACAGCTCATTTTATTTCTTCCTCTTAGTTTTTGTTTTTCTTGGTTTTGTTTTTTGTTTGTTGTTGTTTTTTTTTAAAAAAAACCAAAAGAAATGTTTAGAAATTCACATTTTAATTTACATGGAGGCATTTTAAACAGCCTCCAAAATTTGTAATGTTATTACAAGAAATGAAGCTCTTAGTGAAAAGGCCTGTGGTATATTCATTGCTATAGTGATCTGAGGAGTACAGGAGGAAAATACTTAGGGCTTTCAAATAATTATCTGTATTTTTTCCAGCTTTCCAACTGTTCCTCATCTCCTCCCTCTACCTCCCCCAGTGATGCCACTGCAGTTGTAGTGGGTTCTTTGTTTATAATAAAAATAGTGAAAATAGACCCTTGATCTTTGCATTCCAAGAGTGTCAGTCTAACTTCCTGAGGTTATTTCTCAATCCTACGAAATATTTTTCTAGGAGGTTTTTGAGCACTTCAGTCCACTCCAGAATCTGAGGAAAGCATGATAATACCACATGCATAAATACACAAATACTTCATTTTGTTAAAAATGGGAAAAATATGAAGCATGTTTTTTGAGGACGTATGTGGAACTCTGGTCGTTGAGCATGTGTGTGTATGTGTGTGCACGTAGTAGGTGTATTTGTGCCTATAAGATTCATTCATTACTTAAAATAGCTTTTGTTTTTCATGAGTACCATGTTAAATGAAGGATAAAGTGAGATAGCACTGGCAAACAGAAAGCATTTTTTCATGCTGTGGTTGTTTAAAGCTTTGCATTACACTTTTGGCACGTGGTAATATCCTGTGGTTAGTGGTTTTTAAACATGATCATATTTTTTTGTAATTTTTCTAGTGTCCTAAACATAGATTTTGCCTCCTGCAGTCACGTGTCAAGTTAGTTCTTTACAGGTCTCTCTGATTTCAATCACTAGATTAGCTGCAGTGGTAAAAAGTGAGGCTGTACTTTAATTGATCTGTAACCCACTAATATGCTTATTTACCCACTTGCAATTCTTCACTTCCATCGCTTCAAGTTTTAAATGTGTCGTGTCCATTACTTCAATAAGTATTTCTAAGACCAAGTGTTGCATTTGGAAAGCCAAAAGGCTAGTGCATGTCTGGAAGGAGACAGTGTATGCCTTTCATTAGTAGACTGGTAGTGATGTAAAGGTTTGTTTTTCCCCCTCTTTTCAATTTTATGGCTAAATGAAAAAAAAAAAGGGGAAAATAATTTCATAATTTTTCCCAGCAAAAGAGAAAAAAAGATACATGGTTTAAAATCAAATTAAATAGTTGTTTTAAAATGATAGTTTTGGTTTGGGGTGTTTCTCACATAAAATGTGTTCTTGGATACATTTTTGAAGAAAATGTCATTTCAATATAAGATAATATTTCATTTTGGAAATGTGGAAATGAAAGAGTTTGGGTTTTTTAATTCACAGTTTTCAAATCTGAGGCCATTAGTTTGGTTCAGCTCACATGTGTGACCAGTTACCCTTGACTCCAAAGAGGTGCCAAGGGTATATTTGGCAAATACACTGTTCAATTTTAAAAAGTACTTACCCCAATCACTCTGGATTCAGGCATCTGCGTTAAAAGCTGGAGGTGCTCATCGCAGGAGGGCCAGGGAGGGAGATGGGCCCTGGGGAACACGGTGCTGTGGGGAGACGGAACCCCCTCACAGGGTTTTCACCTGCCTGCTCTCACCTGCCATGTTGTCTCTTCCTGACTGCGGCGACTTTCCTCTGTGCCCCAGGCTGAGGGCAGCTGGGCACTCAAGGCTGCTTGTTTTATACTGCATAAAAAGTTGATGTTGCTCAGAAAATCCCCTTCTGATGCTGTTTATCTTTTGGAAAGGAGCCATCTTTTCCTTCTGCCTTCCTGCGGTGTTGAGGGTGTGGTGTTCCCGTTCTGCAGGCGGGGCCTGCTACCAAAGGCTTACTAATACTGACTTTAGAAATAGCCTAAAATCCACCATTTTTTCCACAGACTGGCATCCTCTGCCACTTCTTGATGGGTGCCTGCCTTCGATACCCACATTTTTCAATCCATTTGATGCTGTATCACAGCGGGTTATCAGCCATCTGCCATAGGCCGTGCTGAGCTCGTCCCCTCCCTCACACCGTCCCTCAGCTTCCCCTGAGGACTCAGCCCGGGGGCGGGCCCTCAGCTTCCCCTGAGGACTCAGCCCGGGGGCGGGCCCTCAGCTTCCCCTGAGGACTCAGCCCGGGGGCCGTCCCTCAGCTTCCCCTGAGGACTCGGTCCGGGGCTGTGCCAGCGGTGCTGCCGGTGGGTGCCAGCCTGTGCCCGCCACCCAGGAGGGCCAGTGGCCAGCCGGCTGGTACAGGCCTTGTCCCGAGTGCCAGGTAAAAGTCTCTTGTCTCAGCTTGACTAGTGATGAGGGAGGGACTGGAATCAAAATGGCGGAGTCCTGAGGCGGTGGCCATGATCTCTCTCTCTATCCTTAACCTAGCAGTGAGAGCTGACAAAGAACAGAATAGGCTGTGCTTTTTGTGACATTGTGTGAATTACTTCTTGTGGCTCCTGTGAGCATTTGGTCATGTTGTGTCCTTGGGGAATTGCTTCTGTGGCTTTTAATTTTGGTTTCATCTTTTCCCGCTCTTTCCTGCTGTGAGGGTGAATTTCTTCTTTGCTGGGTGCATTACTGCACTGATGCTTAGAACGCCCTTTTTCTGAATCCAAATCCTGCTTCGCAATGACACTCTTCTTTCTAAGATATTTAGATGTAGGTATTTCTAACTAGACACCTTAATTCTTGAAGATTTTATTATTTTTCAGTGCAGGGTGGCCTTATGCTGTTCACACTGCAGTCTTTAAATTTAGGAACAAATCCTCTCTTTTCCCACATAAGATATATTTCTTTTCATTTCCACTGAAATGAAATTTTCCTTACTCTGTATTACAGGTTCAGCTTTTCCAGGGAGGAAGCTAGCACTATTTCTCTTACGTATTACATACAGCTCTCTTATAAGGTAAGCTTGTTCACTCATGTCAGACTGCTCTGAATTTTATGTTAGACAGATCAGTTGGGGAAGGTAAATGTTAATTATAGGAAAGAGAATAAAAATCTGGAATAGGTTCCAACTTCCTTTTTCATCTACATGAAATGATTGAGGATCACTTCACATTTAAAGGGAGAAATGTTATTTTAAAAATGTGAATTGGAGCCTTCGTCTCACATGGATCACTTCCTACTGAGAGGAAGTGGCAGCAGCCATTTTATAATGAAGACAAGAGCTGGCTAAAGCCAATTATTCACTGTGTAATTTTGAAAGAAAAAAAAAAGTTGTTTGTTTTTTTTTTAATTATTGCTTGGAATGTGCAGTGACATTAAAAGGGGGTGCAAAGTTTGTAGTATCTGTAGAGGGATGCTGCTTTTATAATTGTTTTAAATTCTTTTTCTAATGTCATAGAAAGCAAATAGGTACAGATAAATGCTGAGGTTCTAAACATACTGAAATCTGTAGGATGTCTTGTCTGTGGTCCTTTCCTGAGGGATCTTATGGGCACATTTTCGATATATGAGATTTTAGCACCAACTGTTTATTCTAGGAATCTTCTTCTATTGGCCTTGCTAATAGCCTTGTATTAGAAAAAGTTGAATTCCCTGAAGTTAACAGTTATTTGATAAAACAGAGAATGCCTGTTGCCATTATTTTATGTACCACTGTTAGTTGTTTCTTGATATCAACTGATTTAATTTCCAAGGTTTGAAAGCAATAATTTGCCATCTCCTCTATTTTTCTTGGAGCATTTTTTTTACCTTAGTAGGGTTAACCCAGCCCTTCCCAAATCACAGATATTTCTAATGCCTGCAATACTGTAAGAATGACAGCTGCATAATGTCAGAAGTTGGTAGCTGAGGTAGTAATCCAGTTTATCTTTTGCAGTGGGCTTGTTAGTATGGGTTGTTAAGGTAAGTAGAGTGGGTCAGTAATTTGATTGGTTAAGAAAATGTGTTTAAGGACCTGCAACCCAAACAGTTTTGTTGGGCATATTTTTAACAACATTATTTGAAGGAAGACCTGGGTTTATAAAGCTTGGGGATGAAAGAGTAAACAGCTTATTTTACTTTTCAAATTACATTATTGAGAGAGGGGGGAAAAAAGTATTCCATGCCTCATAAAAATAACACAGATTTAGGAAAAATGTGTATTGAGATGAATGAAATCCATTGGGAATGAACAAACTTGACCAAATGCATATATTTGGCTTTTCTGCTCTGCTTTGGAATATACATCAATTCTGATAAGTGTCTTGTGCCAGGATAACTGAAATATAGCAAATTGCACAAAATGCTTAGCTATGACAATAGAATACTGTGTGGGACTCCACTGCCAGCCTCTCTGTTGTCTAATGAGTGAGATTATGCATAGTTCAAGTTGCATAATCATACTAATTTGGCAGAAACAAACATTCTGTGGTATAAAGCCTATATGACCTATTCTCATTACATTCTGCATATAGAATGTTCCACTGGAAGCCCTAATAAAGGTAACTAAATGATAACAGTTTGATTTTTTTGTTATTAAAACAATAAAAGTTAATAAGGAAGGGACACAAGTCAATTTGAATTTTTTAGTTCATGTTAAAAATGTGGAATCCAGCCCCTTCCTCATGAACCAACACCTAGACACATTAATGTGTCTTTACAGCTTTCTGGATATGCCCAGGTTTCCCAAATCATTAAAAATTATATTTCTTGTGACTAGATAACTTTTGATACATAGGCATTCAATTTTTAAGCTCCTTTTTCATAGTATCTTTTGTTTTAAATTCCTGTGACTTTCTTAGCAAACAAATATGAGGGCTGGAACATTCATAGATGAAGATAATTCAAAAAAAGACTGCACCAAAGTAGCAATAAACATGAATTTCAAGGTTGTAGGCAAGTGAATCAGAACAGGAAATGTAATTTAAAGTACTATCTTTTTTTCAGAGAACAAACAGAAGCAAAGCATACAAATTCAGTGTTCAAAAGAACTTGAGTTCTAAATATTTAATGTTCACCGAGGTTTGATTGTAAATTGCCAGTAGACCAAGTATCTTTTATAAAACCTATTTGGTGAATAAATTTAAATAATACATACATTAGAGAATACCATGATCCTTTAGATTACAACTTCAAGTGATAAAAAAGATCAGCCCTACTTTCTTAAAGACCCACTGTGGTTTGTTAGTCTCTTGGTGATTAGTTTCTGAAAATTTCAACATGAAAAAAACAAACATTGTTTTTCATCATGCAAACTAACCATTTCAACCTTTAAAAATTTTGGTTTGGATCATTCAGGTTTTGTTAATTTGTTTTTACATATGGTGATATTGCAGCATTATTTACAATGGGTGCCATCAGTTTTCAAAGTTGGAATTTACTTTCAAAAAGTCATAACTACTGCAGTTGTTAACTGACCTAAAATAGTTGATTTTCACTTAGTATATTTATTTTGTTTGAGACTGACTTATTGATAGGTCTACAATAAAAATTAGTCCCTGTGTATATTCACTCTTCTGCTTATAACTGTTGATGTTTACAAGCAATAATGAAAAACCTGTCATATTTTCCATGTTTCTAGAACCCCAGCCATTTGCTGTTGGCATCTAGGAAGTTTAACTTCCAGCAATTACGTTATTTTTAAATGCCTAGGAGCAGCGTGCACGTCAGATTGCTCCTGCAATGATGCAAAGTAGCCATATGCCTAGTTAACCACCTCATTAAGCTTTGCATCACTGAAGGAATACAAAAGGCCTAGAGTATTTATTGTTCACATACCCAGCATTAATTCACCAGATAGACCAGTCAGAGTAGGAATTAGAGAGAAGAGCCAAAATGAGAGAGCAGTTGTTCAATATTTTGAAGCAGACTTGTTAAAAATCTCTGATTTCCCTATATATATTTTTTTATGAAACATCACAGAAAAAGAATTCCCAGAGTTCTGGCTTGCATGATGGAAGCAATCTTTACAGCGTGCCTTCAGCACCTGATTTTTCCAGATTTCACTGCAATCTTGTTGGCAGATAATAAGATGAATGCGAGTAGTGAGCTAGGTGTTTTTCTTGTTGTTAGAAATCTTTCCTGTGTGGAAATCCTTCCATTATATCAGCTGGTTTTGTTACTATTGTGCCACTATCTATATTCTTCAGTTCCAATGGAACAGCCTGAATTATCATCAAATTGTATAAAACATGTTTGATCAACAGTGAAAAATAGCTCCTTTTTGTCAGGGTTACATGACAAAGAGCTTTTGCTTGCTTAGGAGGCAAAGGGGAGGCAAATTGTACTACAAGTGGAAGGTAGTTGGGTCACTTGGAAGGTGGTATTCTCTCCTTTTACATGTCCCTAGTAGGTAAATAAATTAATATATGAAAATAATTTGGTTTTGCTTTGTTAGCCACTTTTCCTCTTTTTCCCAGTCCTTGAGTTTGACCATTAAAATCCAAACCCATTGCATAATCCCCTCTGATGCTAAATTTAAATACATCTTCTTTTTTTCAGTTACCAGTTTCATGAAGAGAGGTGATAGCCTTTTCTTCCATAGCTCCAGGAAAACTCAAAAATTCTTCTTCTCATTAGATTTTGGGATCAGATGTGGCTTGGGGGTTTCTTGCTCTCCAATTCCACCCATATGTGTTGGTGAGGAGCATAATGAATTTTATGCTTTCTGTTTCCACACCTTTTTGGCTTTACGTTTAGTTTCTCCCCAACTGGGCCTGTGTATTAATGTATAAATTAAAAAGGACTGGCTTTGTACAGGTGGTCCCATAATGTTTGTTTGCTTAACCATGTCAATCTGAAATATTAACTAGTAAATGGAAAGCATTTGTGTTTAGGATATTTAAAAAAAAGAGTTGAATTATGAAAATGAGAAAGGTCAGGGAGACCATGAGGAAAAGTGTGATCCAATTTATTGGTTACAGATCTTTCTGTGAAGATTATCCAAATTGTTCCATAAACATAGATTGGAAACAACAGTGTATTAGGGGTAAGTGTGTTGGAAGGAATGATCTTCATTAGCAAAAATGTGGATTTCTTGAAAGGCCTTTTCTGTCTCTAACTTCTACAATCTGTGCTGCCAAAGAGACAGATTGAAAATCAGTTTTTTAAAAGTGATTTTCACGTTCAGGCTGCCTCTTTTCAGGTATTTCAAAACCTACAGTACGTTACGTAGAGTGAAATTTCACCTTGCACTAACATCCCTAATCTGTTTAGCCAAAGACTTGGGACAGTGAGTGGAGTGACCGATGTTTGTTTTGGCAGCTAAAACTGTTTGCTACATCTGTCATTCATCTCCTGGAGACTCACAAACTTCAAAATGGAGACAGTGCATGAATAGAAGTCATGTAGGAAAAGTCTATTGTCCGTGCTGCATTTGTAGTAGCAAGCTAGCAACATTTTTCTTGGCTTTCTGTCTGGTTCTAAGGTTGATGAAGTAAACAAAGCCACTGCTGTACTTCATACTAGAAAGCCTATAGTAAAGAAAGCGTAAATGTCCACCTGTGCCTGAATATTTGCCTTCACTTTATCTTGGAAATTAATTCCTGAAACATCTAGAATGGATGCATTCTTGGTCTTCCCTTAGGGAGATGTGCTTCCAAGACAGTGATTATTACAGTAATTGGTAGAATAAATGGAGAATGGGACAGATAATAATACCTTTTCAAATGCAGTGAGAATGTCTTCTGACTTACTTTGGCAAGGTAGGTGTTTGGCTTGTTTATGTCCTTGGTGTGTACCTGCTGGGAGTTGATGAGAGCATCTAGCAAAAATGCTAGTTTCTAAATTTGCATCCAGCATTTAAATTCACATGGACTGCAGAGGGTTAAATTGAAAGAATTTTACAGGTATTGGTCTCACAGAAACAGGAGGTAATATAAAATACTTCTTTGTTCATGAACAAAACCTGAAACCTCTTGAAATGAATATCAGAACTTCATGGGATCAGACACTCTTCAGTGAAGCAAATGTCAAGGTATATTTAAATTAATGTCTGCTCCTGTATGCGACTGGTTCTTTTTATAGGTGTCTCAGTTGTGTGACAATTTGTGGTTGTAAATCTGTTGCCTGTTAAGCACTGGAGCACAAATGGCAGAATGAGTTATCAGGCTCCCATAGTTGGGGGTCTCTGCTGTCTCATGGCTGCAGAGCAGTCCCTTTGTCTCACTCCTCAGTGTTGCAGCTGCTGCAGCCTGAAGGGCGAATGAGTAACTTTCTTTTTTCAGAGCTCTTCAAAGTACAGTGGCTGAACAGAAGATTCATTATGAAAACATGAAACATCTTTGTTGGGGCACACTGTGTTGGAGTGTCCCATTGTGTTCCTATATTCCCCGTGTGCCTCCAGTTCTGTCTATAAACTGGTTTTCAATATAGGTAGGGGAGAAACAGGAAAAGATAAAGATGCGAAGAAAACCAGTTATTGCTTATGGCACCATGTAAGTTAAATTAAAATGGCCTTGCAAGCACGGGGCTGTTGGAAGGAGACTGTTATCTACTTCACACTGCATGTTTTCCTGTAGCTTTTTTTTCTTTCTCTTCTCCTGTCGCTGCCACCCGCACTAACAGATTTGTGTACAGGAGGCCCAGAGTCTTTCAAAAGGTTTGGCTCAGCAGTTTTGTGAGGCCTGTAGTCCATTAAACTGAGGGACCATTTGAATCAAACAGGCTGCGCAGCCCTGAGTTTCAGTTTTGAAAGCACTGGCCCCCAGGAATGAAACGTTATAAAAGATGACAGAGCTAACCTTTTATTTTTCTATCTTGGACTGAGTTCTATTTAGCAGCGACACAAAATTTCTATCGGGTTCCCTCCATACGGTCCTTTCAAGGCTCCAATAAAGGAATGAATGCCAGAGCAGAGCCTTTACCCATTCAGTTTTCAGCTCTGTTAGCTTTCAATACCAGAAATGTATTTAAAAGTGGGTAAGGTTTGTTAACTCTAATATACCACTGTCACTCAACCTGCTCCACAAGAATAAAACTATATATGTGTTGGGATTTGCAATTCAAATGAAACCATTTTACTGCTTGAAAATGGGCTACTGTGGATGAAAAAAAAGGCTGTATAAAGGATCACATTAACCTACAGCAATAATATTATAGCAGCAGTGTTCGTGATACTATAGTTAGGACTGTGCCAACTGGTTAATTTATAAGCCTTCTCCTGCCCTTTCTGTAATACCTAGCTGCTTCCCTGCCAGCTTTACAATTTTCTGATTAAAAGTCTCAAATAAAAATACTCTGTTTGTTAGAAAATGAAATTCTGTAGACTTAGCTATCATCAGTTTTATTTCAAATTTGTTGTGAAGGTTTTTTAAATGTGCTTTTATTTCTTTATTTTTAAACAGGAATTTAGCCCTGTTTATTTTGTTTTCAGTATGTTGCATATGCATGATCATGGTGTCATACTTTTTAATTTCTTAAGGAGCTTTGCCATTTAGCTTATTGCTGTATTCTAGCGACAGGAAAGAGGCAGTTAGGGTGTATTTCAAAGTGTGTGAACACAGAGTTTCAGAAAACAGTGGATTTCATCTGTCTTATAGAAATTGTCACCACTGACTGAAGAGTTTGTTGATGAAAGTGTCTGGGCTGCTTTTTGTGGGAAAGTAGTTGTAGGAACAGTTCTCCATCTGCTGTTACCAGTCAATGATAATTAAATAAGAGGACATTTGGAAAGGTGTTACCTTTTAGGTTAATAGTCGGTGTAACTGTATATAACAGAGTTAAAAACCATGCTAATAAAATTGCAGTGTGGTGGGCTGGGTAAGAACAAAGCCCAAGGTATTGGTCTTACCATTAATGGTTAATGCTATCACTGTCATTAATTTTAAAACTTTTAAACCAACGCTGCTGTGTGTGTGACAATTGGAACTGTGAGGAGAGGAGAATAGACCTTGTAGTGGGAGTGAATGAGTAAACTCAAATCTTAAAGCTAGACTGAAGGGAAGGGAATCGATTTCAGTGTCCTTATGGCAGGTATGCAACAGAGTGCAAAACTGGGTGTGATCAAAATGGGGAAGTATTTTCAGTTCTAACCTGGTGTCAGGCTAGATTGGGTTCAGAGCTGGAGACTTTCAGAAAACCAATATGCTCCTGAATTTCATCTGTATAAGATATGAAGTATATTGGGAAAAGGAGCTTGAAGCCTAAAGAAAAGGTCAGCTTTAAAAAATGGTTACTGGTGAGCAAAACTGGAAGGTCTTGAAATATAGTGCATTCTTTGCATTTCTGAATGTGTGATTTAATGCTGAAGGAGGTGATTACCCGACCCTATATTCTGCTTTTTAGTCTGTGAAAATTTTGTTTGGTTTTTTTTTTTTAATCCAGGTGGAATTGGAATAGAGTTAATCATACTTGCTGGAGTGATTATTCTGTCACTCAGGGAAATGACCTGAAACATGTTTTATTTTTGCTGAAATGCTAATAAAGGGGTGCTTCTGTATCGAAGTTTGCCCAGAGCTTGTGTTGGGTTTTGTGGGAGTTTTTGTCTGTGCATGTGACATGTGTAGTACAGGATAGCACAGGGAAACACAAGTCAGCCCAACACTTGTAGGTACTTCTCTAGCAGATCACTGCTCCAGTTTCATGCTTAAGAGTACCTTTGTTGAAGTATTTCAGGGTGTGTGACTTGACCTGCTCCCCAACAAGTACATATTTTATCTATATTGTGTATGTGCATATGAGCATATGTCTAAACAAACTAAAATAAATACTCAAATATGTACTTAGATATTTGTACTCGGCATATGTTTAAGAAATTGGGTAGATACAAGTACAGCTATTGTGTAAACACATATAATACATGTATATGTATGTGTATTGATATTTATGGAAATATTTGGGTGCATGTTTGTTCCTGTATCTCTATTTTGTGAACTCTCTGCTGTGTGTGAAATGTGGGGAAAAAATGGTTCAAATCCAGGGCTAAAGATCTCGGACTAACTCCAGTTGTTACTCCTGTCCTCTAGTTCATGACTGAAGTCACTGAGCGCTGATTGAACTTTAACTCCTGTATGCAGCAGAAATTGCTGTTTATGGGGCCCTAGTAATGTTGTCTTACAATTTTTTGAATCTCACTTTTTCACAGAAGGATTGAAAAAAATGGATTTAGCAGCCCTTGGATTGTGGAAAAACATTAGATCATTGTCTAAGAGGGATATTTTGAATGCACGTTTTACTGTGAGCACATCAGCTCAGGATCTGGGAACACTGAGTTCCTGGAACGGGAATGCTGTCTGTCCACACGGTAATGCAGGCTCAGAGCAGCTTGCTTGGGAAGAGCCAAAGGGCTCCAGTGGTGGACAGAGCTGTGCTCTCCCCATGACTTATCCATCCACGCTGTGTGAACAAGAAGCTGGGCCAACATTAACACGTGATGTCGTCTCAGTTTCTCTGGCTACCTCTACATAGTAAATGTAAAACCTCAGGGATTGTTTTCTGGTCCTAAAGCCAACTGGCCCAGCCTGGCTTGCATCAGTAGAGTCAAAGTCACCCTAACGGAAAAGAGTGGCTGTATCCAAAGTACCACTGAGAAAGCGTTCCTTGTTCAGCTCACGCCTGAGCGTTGTCTTGCAGAGCGCTTGGGTGCTCAGAGCAAATGTGGTGTCACGTAGCACTGCAGAGATTTTAGCAGCCTGGACAGTATGTCGGGACTTGGGCTCATTCCCTGGCCCCGTTCAGTTTGCTGACATAGACAGTGTCTGTCTCTGCAGAGACCTGGCTGCTGAGTTGATGGTTTCTTGAGCGTGTGCTCAAGAGAGTTACAGTGTAAATGCTGGGTGAATCTAGTCTTTAGAAATGTCCAGCTATTTGCTTAATTCATACTCCTCTCTTCCCCCGCTCCAGCCTCACTTCCTTATTAAATATTAAGCCTGATCCTCTAGAAGTTAAACTCTCTGTCAATATGTAGATTTATGCGTTACTTTCCTGTAAATTTTGAATCTGATAGTTAATTCAGTTAAATTTGGCAACAGTTAATGGTTTAGAGGTCTTAAATTTCTGGATGTATGGTGAATAACAGTAGCTGGTAAGGATGAGGGCTCCAAATGAATGCTTCCACCAAGAGAAGGCAGGAAAGCCTACTTCCTCTTGGTGGGAGCAGTCATAACACAAGTGCATCTTGCTACCTGGCTGATCAGCACAGCTACAGTGATGAACAACTGCTGCTTGCCCATCTGATAAGGTACCTGGGAGTGCTGACTGAAGAGGAGGGAAGCCGTAGGGAGCAAACAAAAGGCAGGAGAAAAGTTGCAAGTCTAGAGGCAAGTAGGCTTCCAGAACCTGGCTACTCAAAAATGTGCATGTTTGTTTTATTTTCTGGAAAACGCAAAAGACTTTTTTTCTTGGGTAGCAGAGGTCTGCTATAGAGGTGAGGATTGTAACCTTTGAGTATCTGGCCACAAAGAGGAACCCAAAATCTAAATGCTGAGTGCCTTGGTGTCCTAGGGAAAGCAGTGAAGGAGGTGTCTCAGAAGGGGAAGATGTTGAGTGAGGAGATGCTTCAAGATAGTTCACAGAAAGGTACTGGAGGCAAAAGTCCAGAAGATTGTGTCCAGTTCTAATCACCCTCTGAGATTTAGGCAGGGGGAAGCCTGGTGACTTGTGTGGGTGCACATCCTGTGAGTGTTTCTGAAAATACTTTTTCTCTCAAAGAACTGAACAGAGATCAGTCTTTCCTTTCAAAGAAAAAGAGGTGGAAGGAATAAGGTAGTGTTTATATATTTTATGTGATGATGTGAAACACAGGCAAAGTCTTGAAACTAGAACTCAGGCTGTCACTTTCTTAGTAAGTAACATAACTATTAGACTTTAGAAACATGGTCTCCTATATGCTTTTTTTCTGGACTAGTGAGTCTCTCATTTTACTTGAAAACTTGGCAGTGATTCAGCAAAAAGGCTGAAGAATGCCCTTTCTGGAGTCTGGTGGTTAGATGTAGAGAGAATGACTTGGGTCTCCCACATTCTAAGAGCTCTGACAATTAGATTCTTGCATGAAAGTGCAACTTACAGTCTAAAGTAAAGCAGTTGTTACAGCTACGTTTTGCAAGGAGCTTTATCCTATTGAATAAATATGTGAATTTATATAGTTACAAATTAAGTCTACCAACTCTTTGACAGTTTCATTTCTGTTTTTTAAATCCTGATTGATTTCATGCAAGCTAAGTATGGACCTGTTTGACCTTGTTAAGACCATGGCTGTTGACAGACATTGACAGTTAGTAGCTGTGTAAAAGACTTTCCACTGCTCAGATGATGTGGTTTAAAGCAGTCTGTGGTACCTTGCAATGAAATGGGCTAGGAATAGTCATGTAAATCAGCTACTGCATCTCAGAAAAAGAGCAACTTGATTCATGGTAGCAAACATTTGTTAGGAATGGCATCTTTACTCCAGCCCCTTGCAAAATGAACACTTGTCAAGTGCAAAACAACATTTGCAGAAAGTATCCTTTCTGCTCATTCCATGTCCAAGCATTTGGAATGAAGGCACCTGATCTTTCAGAGAAGTGGTGAAGATCTTTGATTTGTGTTAGTGCAATTAAACTGGCAGAGAACATCAGACAGAGGTTTGCCTTATTGCTGAGTCTGCTGTGCCTCTGAGCGCGTTACTGCAGGATTAGCTCAGTCAGGAAGACGAGTTCTCACAGCTCTGCTTCCTGTGCTCAGATGTGGTATGTTCCAAATGCTCATGAGGTTTTACTGTAGTTACCAAGGTATTTGCAAAGCAAAAGAAATTGCACCTGAAAATGTTAATGTGCAGTCTGATTGCCAAACGTGTGCATTTTAAAATATATGAAATTGGCTTGCTCTGCCTACTGTTCTCAGACTGTGGCTCTACTTGCCTGCATATGGGATTTGAACTGTGACTCCCACAGCAGATTCCTCTCAGCACATCCCATCTAAAGGTATGTAAGAATGAGATGTGGATGATCTAATGCAACTTCATGTTTGTTGAATTAAATTTTTAGGGATTATAATCCTTAAGTATTGAGCAACTAGTCCTTCTTAGAGCCTGATCATTATGGGATTTTTAACCAGTTTTCAATTTTAAGACCTTTAAATATTTCTTAGTGGAGTTATGGATCCTGTGGAGCAAGTTCAAGCCTACTGGCGATAGCTATTTTGTAACTGAGTATTTTAGATTCAAGGGGACAACAAACCTCAGGTTTAAAGTCACAGGTTTATTTATGTGAAGTCAGGTAAGTTTCCCAGTCCTCACAGATCCAAATTGTACAGCCCTACCGTGCTTTGACTGGGTTTGCTGTTCTTTACACAGCCTTGCCACGTCAGGTTCAGAAGCACAGTACATACCAGACCTGGATTCTGCTTACAATGTGCAAATAAAGTGGCTTCAGCTCAGTGGCTGTTACTTCTATCATAGTGCCCACACAACTGGATATATTTTATATAAAAACACTTATTCAGTAAAGTGATTAGTTTCCAAATACAAAACATTTCTTTTCTGACTAAAGGACTGTTACAAGAAGCACTATTGAGGGTACGTCCAAAACCCCTTCTGTGTTACAGAAAATGACTCAGCTGAGCCTTTAGCCCAGTGGCTGCTTCTTGGAGCACCTCTGACACTGAGCTGTTATAGTCTTTAAAATATAAATATTAAATCAAGCTTACCATCATTTGGAAAATGTCACTGTAATTTTTACTGATTTCTAAGGCTACAAATTCATAACTGGCAAAATAACAGGCTCTGTACCTAGTGTTCATCTAAGTGAAAAGGGCAGTTTTCTGAATATACTGACTTTGGACCTGAATAACGTATGCAACCATGTGAGATTCTAGCATCATACTGAAAGAGGTTACCAGTGACCAAGGGAAGGGTACGTGATTGTCCTGTGGCTAGTTTACAACCTGTATGTTCATGTAAACCTGATAATAAATCCTTTATTCTGTGATAAGTCAGAAATAATTAAGTTGAAGCCAGCAGAGTTAGACTGGTTTCATGCAAATAAACTAGGAATTTGGGCAATCTTAACCCAGAAACCTGGAAATCAGTGATGTGGGGACTGAGTTCTCCTGTGGCTCTCATGAACAGCTCCAGGTCAGTGTTTTGGGTGGTACATGGGTGACACAATCATGATGCTTATAACCTATTTGTTCACTTCATTTTAATTTCTGTCCTTGTGTCTTTGGCACCTTTCCTTTACAGAAATAAATACTCGGGTTCATGAATGTAACACATTTTAACTTCGAACATACGTGATTATGTAGTGAGAACATAACTGACGCATGTTCTTTCATGACCATATGGGTAAATAAAAGTAGGAAAAAAAAGGCTGTTTTTTGGATAAGTTAGTAACAGGAAAATAAGGTAAATTAATGGTCTCTCCATAATTCCATGAGTCTTTTGTCTAAAGTAACATATAGGTTATTATAAATATAACAAAAAGTCAGACTTATGCGAATGATGCTTAGCAGCTGTTGAGAAAATCTGACAAACAAAGGCTTTGGGTTTGCTGCATTTACACATGGCCAACTATGTGGTAGGGTTGCCTCACTGAAATAGATGGGACTTCTCAGATCTATAAAGTTGTTTATATTCATATATTATGTCGTAATAGCCAAATTTTGTTACTAATTTGTCAATACTTTTATATTATCTTATTTTTTTAAGAAATGAAGGGGTCAAACTGTTGCAATGTTATGGTTAACTTAAAGCAAAAATGCTCATCAGAATACTTTCTCACTGGAAATAAGATGAGGAGTTGTGTGGAAAGGTTTTGTTCAAGTATGCATTTGAATTCAGGAAGGAGTATGAGCTTGTAAACAGGAAATTCTCTTTTGCAAACTGCAGTGACAAACATGTCTTAATACATACAGAAACAATCGTAAACTGCTTTTTGTTTACAGAACTATTGTAGCTTTAATAGAAAGATTACATTATGGAAGAGCTGTCTGTAATTTATTCCGGAAGAGCCGTCTCTAATTTATTCTGGAGGGCATCAGACATTCTGACTCACGAGCATTTTAGTTTGTTAGGAATCTTTGTTAGGAATCTTTTAGTTTGGGAGGTGTCAGTACATTTTCCTGTTGCTCATGTGCAAGTGCATTTTCGAAATATGCTTTTCTACAGTGATTGTCAATTATGCTCAGAATAATAGGAGAAGGAACTACTGGCACTATGAAAAAACAGATGGAAAGTAAATGTATGTAGCATTGTAATAAAAACACAGAAAGCAGGAAACAGTTTAAAGCTAATGTAGGTACATGAGGTGATTGAAGTGAAAATTACACTTTTTGAGTCAGGATGATGCTTTTTTAATGATACTTGAGATAATGCTTTTGATTTAATGGCTGAAATTGAATTTTGCTCAGGTAATTCATATGCTACCTGAAGAATAAAAGGTCTCGGAGGGAATTTTCACCTTTTACTCTCTTTAACTAGCACTAACATTCAGCTGGGAGGATTTCTTGTGCCATTGTTTATTCTTTCTTGACCTAAAACCTATGCCAAAACAAGATTTTATGCCAGATAGTGTTAATACTTGCCCTGCTGAACAGCTCTTTCTTTCACATAAGGTAATTTTCACGTGTGCTGTCCAGCAGGGTCTTTCAGATGAAGAATTGATATGATGTTGGGTATTTTAATTTGAAGTTTCATGTAACAGGTTTGCTATCCATGCAGTTTTGTTATTATCTGGAAGGAAAGTTTTGACATATGTAATTGTCCACCCACCACTGAAATACTCAGACCTGCTTTATAATTACATGGAGAAACCTTATGGGCTAAGCTGCAAAACTGACTGTCCAAAGCAAATAATGGAGATTTGGCTGCAGACTGTGTTCCCCTCCTCAAATAAGACATTCGCAGAGAGAAAAGAATAAGACTCCTGTATGAAAATGAACAAGAAAAGACACGCTGCTTCTCCAATTTGGTATGACAATCAAAAAGTTAGAGAAAACAGATGCTTAGTTCTTAATTCTACAGATTTTTACAGCAGTTGTTTTAGAATTCCAATAAATTATCTATTCCTAAGAATTAGTTCATGTCGAAGTTTAAAGGACTTCTATTTTATTGTCTCTCATGAAATTATAGAAGATTTTTCCATATGAATATAAAGGTCATGTCGAGAAAGCCCGCTTTTCTCAAAAATCTAAGGAGAACATTGATTTTGGTGGAAGTTACTGATTTCAGTGATCTTGCCATCCTCTATATATGCATTTTAAGTTTCTCAGTTCAGGATAGCTGCTGTTCTATGGGAGCCTAAGTGACAAACTCAGTGAGAGAGGTTTGAGTTCTCCTTTTGAACTGTTCCATCAGACTGTTTTTGATTTTGTCAGTGTAGCTGCTACAAGGAAGTTCAGAAATCAGTGAGAGTAGGTTTTGGACCGCTACCTTTAGATTGTAACTTTGTGGATTCCTGTAACATATAATGGGATAGGCAGGAGGTTTTAGGGCAGTCACATGATATCAGGACTGTAATGGTTTTGGTAATGTTCTTAATAGTGTGGAGTCTGAACATTAGTATATTTTTTGTTAAAACCAACACTTGCTGGTTAAAGGTACAGGAGAATAGAAAGCCTATTTTATCTTAGAAATTAATGTTTGTTGGGATTTTTTTTTTCTGCTTTTTTTTGGTCAAAAGGTACTTTTAATTAGAATTTCCTGGCAGCTTCTACTGCTGCTGTTCATTGTAGTTTGTTGGTGATATTTGATCGAACGATGTGTAACCTTCTTGTACCTATGGATGGCTGGCAGCATGCCAAACAGCATTCTAATTTTTGTAAGCAGCGCTGGCACTTTGTGTAGGTGTGTGCAATAGGTGTGTGTACACAGATGCCACTGAATCAGTGTTTACTGAAGTCATTGGTCTGTGTTCCTGAGTTGAGCACCATTGTCATGCACAGCTACAATTTTCCATTCTTACTTTTACCTAAGTTTGTGAACTAATAGCTTGTGAAGATGATTTTCCTTTCTGGCTTTGCAGGTCTGGCATCTCTTGATTATAAAAATCTAGTTTTACTCTGCACACAGTAGCTGTACTGTGTGAAAAATTTGCTTTGGATGTTCCAACATATGTAGTTACATATGGTAATTGCAGCTTAGTTATAAAAATATATACAGGGGGATATGCATAAGTCTGTATGTTGAGTTGAGGGTATCTTAGTCTGAGTAAAACCTCAGCTGAATACAGACAAAGCTTCCAACTTTGAAAACTAAATGAGCACTTCTATGGATTCCAGTTTTCCACCGTTTTTATTGTGTATATATAGCAGTATGTCTCAGCTTGTCATGAGGAGAGAGGTTTCATGTGATGGGTTAGTGCATCACATGATAGGGATTCCTTTTCCTTTTCCTTTTCCTTTTCCTTCCTCTCTCCTCTCTCCTCTCTCCTCTCTCCTCTCTCCTCTCTCCTCTCTCCTCTCTCCTCTCTCCCCTCTCCCCTCTCCCCTCTCCCCTCTCCCCTCTCCCCTCTCCCCCTCTCCCTCTCCCCTCTCCCCTCTCCCCTCTCCCTCTCCCCTCTCCCCTCTCCCTCTCCTTCCCCTCTCCTTCCCCTCTCTCCCCTCTCCTCTCTCCCTCTCCCCTCTCCCCTCTCTCCCCTCTCCCCTCTCCCCTCTCCCCTCTCCCCTCTCCCTTCTCCCCCTCTCCCTCTCCCCTCTCCCCTCTCCCCTCTCCCCTTCCCCCTCTCCCCTCTCCCCTCTCCCTCTCCCTCCTTCCCCTCTCTCCCCTCTCCTCTCTCCCCCTCTCTCCCCTCTCTCCCCTCTCTCCCCTCTCCCCTCTCTCCCCTCTCCCCCTCTCCCCCTCTCCCCCTCTCCCCCTCTCCCCTCTCCCCTCTCCCCTCTCCCCTCTCCCCTCTCCCCTCTCCCCTCTCCCCTCTCCCCTCTCCCCTCTCCCCTCTCCCCTCTCCCCTCTCCCCTCTCCCCTCTCCCCTCTCCCCTCTCCCCTCCCCCCTCTCCCTCTCCCCTCTCCCCTCTCCCCTCTCCCCTCTCCCCTCTCCCCTCTCCCCTCTCCCCTCTCTCCTCTCTCCTCTCCTGACACCATTGCAAATTGAACTTTTGGGAGAGAACAGCAATGGCAATGTTAATATAAATACTCCATTAAAAAGGCAGGCTTTTGCTGTGGTTCACTAATTGTTGCCAAAGACACACAGCTGGCTCTCTGCATCTTTCTAGAAAAGCTCAGCAATAGCTAGGCATCATTCCTGACAGACCGTTGAGGTTTAGGACTCCTTGGAAACTCCCAGGAATTGGCTTGAGGGAGAGAGTTTTCCATCATACTCCCTGGAGCATCTGTGCTTTCAAAGAGAAAGGTTTCACGTCTCAGCCTGACCGGCGGGGACGTGTGCTTTGCTTCCTTTTTCAGAGGAAGGAGCCCTAGAGTACAACTCGCTCGCTGCTTTTAGTGAAGGATGCCAGAACTCGTCTCTTCCCTGTACTTCCTAGGCAGCATCTCCATTGGATTCAGTGACTTCTTGCATCTCTGTAATACTTCATGGTACAGGAATAAATGTGAGTTTCAGTTAGAGGAAACTTTTTTAGTTGTAGCCCCTGTTACACGTTCTGTCAGTCTGCTCAAATCTACAGCTGACCTGCCTCAAGCTGTGATAAGTTGTTGCCTCCAAATCTAAAAGCATTTACAGGAAAACTTACTGTTTTGAATTTTGTCAAGAAATCCAAAGCCAAAATCATGGAGTACACAAAGGCAGTTTGCCTGCACCAAAAGCAGTTCTGCTCTCCTCCGCTCACTCTGGTCGAAGCGGAGTATGGGAAAGGAGGCTTGCAATTCTGAAAGACTTCTTTCAGAAGTTTGCTAGGTCGAATGTCATCACAAAGAGTTTTTATTGCAATCAGAGGCAAGGATTTATATTAGAGTAACTCCATACAGGATAAATCCCTCTATCATCCTAAAATAACTGTTTGGAAATGAGATATAATTCTCTGTATCAGAGGCTTGGCTCAGAGAGTGGGGAATGGCGTTCTGGCCAAGAGGAACCCAAACAAAGACCTCAGTCAGACTTTGACAGGTATTGAGCTGTGGGTGGTTCTTAGTATTTTACCTTCTTACCTTCAGTCTGTGCTAAGAGATTAAAGAGGTGGAATGTGTCAGATGAGGATTTATTTGGCCGTAACCTTTTCATTTTATTGTGCCTTTTTTCTGTACTCTTCTAGTTCTGTAACTCACTGCACTTGTGATGTATCTTTGCTGTTTTGTGTAGGACTAATCAGGGTGATGGAAGTGTCAGGGACAATGACTTGAGAGCTTAGCCTTAGTTCTTGGATGAAGTAACTATGTTTGGATGGTTACAAAACATTGGGGAGAGGATAGAGCTTGTTTTAGGCAAAGTCTAATTAAACTTAGGGGTATTTTTTTAGGTTTATTATTTAAGATTTTGAGAGGGATGCTTGTAGGGGTAGAGTTCATGTAGCACAGTTCAAATCAGCAATTCATCTTTACCACCTGTATCTTTTCTTTTTTTGCGCTATTAGGGAGTTACCTGACATTCATTAATCTATTCCCTTGCCCGAGAAGTTCTGTTGTGCCTGGAAAACAAAGGGGGCTTGTGCCTGCAGCAGTGTGTCCTTTCCACCCTTGTGGTTGTCCTTCTGTTTTGAACAGACCTTTCTGTTCTCGCTGTGAAATACCTGCTCTATGCTGGTTTCATACTGGCAAGTGAAACTGGGTGAGCTGAGGAGATAGGAAGTGGGGTGGAAAAATGCAGCTTTCTTAATTATTACTGAAATCTTGGTGGTGTTTTTGACTGTACTTCTATTAATTTAACATTGTGTGTCTGCAAATACTCTGTCATGAAGAATGGAAGTGAACATGTATAGGTTCTCTATGCTGTAGTCTGTTATTTTATTATATTTATAATCATTCCAGTTAACTGTTTTGATTAGTTGTGTTATTTGGGAAAACACTTTTGACTGAAACAAGGTGCTGTGTGGTAAGCTGGAGGTCCTGGATGATTCTATTGCTAGCATGAATGGGTAGCCTACCTGATAATGTGTAAAATGGGGGTCCGTGGGGCACCCCACTCCCTGGAGAACAGCAGGTCTATATCATCTTTGGACTCTCTTTCCCATGGTCTGTATCCTCTGATTTCCATTACAAAGGAGCCTTAGATGAAGGGCTAGGGGATGAAGTATCCTGTTCTCTACCAGTCCCACAGCCCAGGATAGGAAAAGCTCCGGACTGCAGTGTGCACTGCGAAGAACAGCTGAGCTGAAGCTTACAGCCAACCACTGTAACTAGTCACACTTGACTGGGATTTCATCCCAGCTTTATGCTTGGCTTTCTGTATAAAATTGAGGAATTTACATGAGAAATGTAGTTTAATGTATAAACCCACTGCATAAGCATACGTCATGTTTTGGTGAGCAGTAGCAAAGAGAAAGATCTAGGAATCGGAGAGGACAGTGAGCAGTAGCCCGTATTGTCGTGCTGTTGCAGAGGAGGAACCTTGTCCTGAGAAGTATTTGAAAGAATAACTTGTGAACAGTAGTTGCCATGGTCGACCAAGTGCTTGCGAGGCATCAGCAGTAGTTTCACATCCATGTTTTGGGGCACTCTGTTTTAATAAACACAGGAGGTTTTTTTTTTAAAAAAAAAAGAGAGAGAAAAGCAAGGAGAAGAAATAAAAGAATATGAGAGAACTGTGAGGATAGCAACAAGTATAAGAGGTTTGGAAAGCGTGATTTACATGGAACGACTAAAGGAAAACTTCAGCAAAGTATTTTAAGGGGTAGCCTGAAGGCTGTGGGCCAGACGAAGCACGCCAAAATAATTAATACAGCTTCTGTCAGCTCCTGCCTACCTGCTTTCTGAGCCATTAGCTCATGGACAAGACCCAGGTTGTGGTGCCCACTTTCCCAGTTTTAGTTCAGTGTGTGCACTGTGGGGTTCTGGGGGGCCCTCAAGCCAGTCATTTCGTGAGCCGTGTACGTACACGTTGGAGGACGTTCCTGCCATCTATCCAATCATTAGGAAGTTCCAGCATGTTTTGCCCTCAGGTGGCTGTGTGAGAGATCTTGCAGGTTGTTTTTGGGACAGATGGCACTTTTGGATTGGACAACATCAGAAGTGTGTTGCAGAGTGATATCTAGTCCTCCCTCAAGGAAAGGGGAAGGTACAGGATGGTTGTCTTGGAGTCCCCAGCTGATGCCATTTAGGAAATATAATGTGGAAGAGGAGAGGAGGAAAAAAAGAGTGGAGCACATGGAGAGTGAAAGAGGGAAGGATGTAAAGCAGTGGTCAGACTTTGCAAACTGAAATATTGTTAATAAGTTATTTTTGACAACTCCCTCTTATGATTAAATTATTCCAAATGCATGGGCATTAATTGTCAGGTGCAAGCTAAAATACCAATGCAAATGTGCTGCCACCCACAGAAGATGTCACTCGTCTTGGCTGGGACATGCAGATCTGAGGGGGTGGGAGTGAAGCCTTTGTAAAATGCAGTAATAGTCTCCTTATCCTGATCTCCTTCTATTTAGCGTATGGTTCCTTCTCTTTCTTGTTCTTTTTTTCCTATAGTGGCATTTCTAAATACTGATAAGACAACACATGGCCCAACAAGGATTCATTTAAAGGATTTTAAACTCTCTGAACTAAAAGATTTTGATAGAAGTCATAGATCAGATTGCTCTTATTCTAGTGGGAGGTTTAGCTATACCTCTGTACAACTGAACAGTTTGAGATTTCTGTGTAGGTCTATTTCTAATTAAAATACTGAGCTGCTGCCTGCTTTCTGGCCTTTGAGCCTTTTACTACCTGAATCTGGAGAACAGGCTGTAAAACATTAAATATGGGAAAGCTGGGAAATGTAACACGCTATAAATGCATGAAGGTAGGAGCTCAAATATGTGTGGACATAAAGATTTTATTTCTTTACATAAGGTTTAAATGAAGAGTCTGCAGTATAAATCTCTGCTTTCAAAGTGAACTATCACTTTTCAGCAAGAAGAAAGGCAAGAGTTGACTATTAGGAAATAAAATATTATGCCTTTAGGAAACATCAAAGAAATCCTAATAATGCTATCCATATATGCAAATAAGTGAAGACCCCACCCTGTCCCCCAAATATATCATAGGACTTTTTCTTTCATTTTTTTTGTCTACAGTCCGGAATTGTGTACTTTTGATTTTTTTTTTTTGGTAGTTTTTTTTAATGTTGTGAACAAGACATGCAAAGGTCACCATTATGCAATGAAACTGTCAGGAGACAGCTGGGAGGTCTTCATTTAATGGCCATTATGCCCCATATTTGATATCTATATCTGGCTCCTAATGCGTGGTAGGCGGGGGTGGAGGATGATTGTAGTTTGGAGGAAACAAGATGTAGCAGCTCACTGGAAATCGCCGGGGGGACAGGGTGGAGGTGATGTTTTTATAAGCAAAGTGCTACATTTAAATGAAGATTATTACTTAAAACCTAATGTATTTATAAGCAGAATTTCTGAAAACTTAGAAAACTTTTTAATACTTACAAATGAAAACTGAGAAATCCTAAATGATGAGTGTAAGGCAGTGGCAGTTACGATCCTCAGGCTAATTCTTGTTTGATTTTCTCAAACGTTTTGTCCAGCTGAATGGATGATATTACTGACTTTTTAAACACAATTCTCCATTATGATCCATGTGATTTCTGAACGTTATTTTCTCAGCTGGTTATTCAAGTGGTGGGATCAGCAACACCTCCCTAGTATGGCTACAATATTTGTTATGTAGATAGATGTTAAAGGAAATCTGGGTCTTTCTGAGCCTGGAACAACAGAGCACTCATCAGCTGATGGTATGAGACCTTTCGACTTTCATGCTCCACTGCTGCAAGTGAAGATTTTTCAACAAGTGAGCTTGACTTTCCTGTACTCAGTTGTGTGGCAGTATTTTCCTCTTGTGTATTCAAATAATATTATCTCAAGTTCATTGAAAAGCCACCCCAGTTGAAATAGTAGTAAAACTCATGTTATGTACAGGGAGCACAGTCAATTAACCAATTATGTGTTTTACTAAACTATTTTTTGATGTGCTTGCGTCCTGTGTAGTGAAGTATCAGAAAGCTCTGTTGGGTCAAGGGTATGCAGAACAAAAAACATCATTGTTTTACTGAAATGATGTACCCCAGGCAAGGCAGAAATGATAATTAAGCTGAACTGAGTTACTATTCAGAAGAAACATGATGCTATCATACTTCATATGAAAACCTCTTGTGGTTGGGGGAAGGCAGCCTTTTCCTTCTCCCAGCAAGTGTGGAGTTAGTTTTGGCTTGAGATGGAGGCAGCAGGTTGAGTATCTCCCAAAGACATTTGCTAACTTCATATTGCTCAGTCAGCTGTCTGAAATGGATGATTGCACTGAGGTGGGTTTCTGCACACTGTTGTTGTTCTGAGTTGTTGGCATGGGGTGGATCTTGAAGAAGGAGCCTTCATCTCATAAAGATCCTATTGATAAAATGTTAATAAATGACCTCTGCATCTAGCTGTTATTGTACTCTGAGGCATATTAACTGCACCTAAATTATTGCATAGGAAAGGCCTATGAAATTTATTTGACTTCAATGACCTCCTTAGAGAATGGGCTTTGTAATATGCTGAACGACTTTTTTTTTTTTTTACTTTTTTTTTTTTTCCAATATACCTTTATGAGGTTCCCTGTTAAGAGCACTCTGTCTGATACAGGTTTACTTGATTTTGGCCTTTGCCATAGGCTTGTAAATTACTTTCAGCCATATATGGGAGTGTGTAATACCTCCCAGAAGTCTAGAGCATAAAAGAAATGAAGATACAGTCTGGGCTGCGGTATTAGGCTATGGCTATTACATTTATTTCTCTTATATGTTACCAGCCCACTTCTCAGATTCTACCCCTTCTCCCAAGATCGACCTTTTACTTGTATAGCCTCTGAAATACTGGGCTTTCAAATCCTTGTTTATTCACACCTTCACTGTCTGTTCTGGGACAGAGGGGTCTGACGTAGCTGAGTAAGCCTGGATGCTCAAAGCAGGCCGGCGGTGCCACCCGGGCGTTCATCGAGTGCGTGAGACCTCTCTGCTGGGGCTCAGACGTATCCACTCTGAATAATACTGCAGCACATCTTGCCCTTACATTTCCTAAATGACTGTCATTGTCAGAAGCTTTTCATAATCAAGTCCTCATGGAAAGCTTATCATAAGCAACTGAAAGAAACAGCAGTGACTATAATGTCTGCTTTTGTACAAGCCGTTGAACCTTATTTAATGCAGATGTCATAGGCAAGTAATGAAGTCTGTGGCTGTTAATTAGGTTTTCATAATATCACCGAGTTTCTAATGCACGCAACTTTGCCATCATGGAAAAAAATCCTCTCAAAAAACAAACAAAAAAAACCCAAACAAAAACTCATTCTCCTGTGGGTAATTTAGAGGAATAGCAGTTCTGCAAAGAGAATAAATAATCTAACTACTGTGATGTGATCACACATATACCACCATATTAACTGAAATTTCTTCTTTACTTTGAAGACCTATATACCACAATAGGAGCTGTGAACTGAAATAATCTTTAACATTCTGCTCAAAATTAAATAAAGAGTGTAACCAGGAGTATCACTGTTACAGTTATACTGATGTTGGCTTCCCATTCTCAGAGCTAAGTCCACTAGATGGCAGGGATATACAGCAAAGCTACCTGCAGTGCTTCGCTCCCCACTGTGCCTCAGAAAACTTGCAACAGTTTGGAAGGATAAAAAAAAAAAAAATGGATCTGGGCATGCATTTAAAGTGATACATTTTAAATTGAAACCACTGTATTATTTTTTTCCTTAATAGTTTTGACTGTAGAGTGAGGACACATTCTTACTGGAAAACATATTGTAGAGTGGTCACTAGTTACCGTTGTAAAAGGTTTGTGTTTGGAAATGTTTAGGTAGAATAATGCAAGAAAACTTCAATTATTTCAGCATGTTCCCTAATTAGCTCAAATGTTTGCTGCTGATGCAGCCATGGGTCTTGTGATCCCTAGGATGTAATTACAGGGCAGGGAAAGGAACCACAAATGTTCTGGATACATTTTGATTCGCAGGGTAACTGTCAGACAAATGCTGTGGTAAAACCTCAACAGAGTGCTCAAAGCATCTGTCTCCAAGTGTGCTGATTTTTGTCTGATTCTTCATTTTCTCTGAAGTGTACTTGCTTTCATGTGATTTTGGATATGCATGTTTTCTTCAGGTTATATACATTATGAGAGACTAAGTGCAAAGATTTTCTTCTTCCTCCCGCATTCCTCTGAAGCTGTTGGGTTCCAACGCATTTTCTGTGCACACAGAGCAGCTCTGTACATCCTTAATATAAAATAAGTTGCTTTCTACTGGAAAACAGTAGGAATAACGAAGAAATGGTGAGTTTCTGAAGCAAAACAAAGTGGGCATGTCTTCTAAATAGGCTGGAGTAATTTAGGGTGAAAGTCCAGACTAATCTGCAGAAGTTTAAGAACTTACACACACCACTGTCTTCTTCATCCTTCTGCTGGAGACAGTCATCTCTGGGGCAGAGATAAACATATGTCTAGATCTCAGCTATCTCACTGCACCATCTTGGTGTGACTGGTAGTAAAAGGACCAAATGGTCTTTGTGTTGTAGATCAGGAAGATCCAGTTCCAGCCCTACTAATGGTAACTGGGAGGCAGTTTCCTTGTTAGTGAATCTGTTCTGGATCAGACCCACAGTGAGTCATAAAATTCCCTTCTCATTTTACTGTTCCTTCAAACAAGGTTTTCTGTTTATGCCCATAAGGTACCTGGAGCTCTTATTTTTGTTTGCATGTAATCTGTACTTGTGAGAAATAGGCAAAGAGTTCCATTTGTTCAAATATATGTTATAACTGGGCAGCCACTCAGCTTTTCTAGAAGTTCTCCTTTCCAGGTTTTCCTGCAGCATCTCTTCCTGTTTGGTGGTTGTTTGTAGGTGGTGGTGGTGGTGTTTTGGGTTTTGGTTTTTTTTGTGGTTTGGTTTAGTTTGGGGTTTTGGGTTTTTTTAATGTGGACTTTCCAGGAAACTCTGAGGAAGGTTTTAAACTGCAATGTCATTAAACTAACATTTTGATTTTTATCTTCTTTCATAAGAGAAATACTTCACTCTTAGTATTTTCCCTGAAGAAAATTATGGTCTCACAGTTACACTAAATCAAGTTTATGTGCCCAGAGCTGAATTTGGCCATAACTTTGTGACCAGATAAGGATCTAGCTGAGAATCAACTGTCTGTGTCTCAACATGGGTAAAGCAGCAGTGATGCTTTTTTGCTTGGAGAGACATTTGAAAGGAGGTGTAGAGCTGGGGTGTGATTCATCCCTGCTGGGAATGGAAGCTGCAACTGGGGTGCAGAACTGGGAACAGAAAGTACTACTGGTTTTTTTTTCAGTAGAGATGAAACCAAAGTGTCCATAAGATGTGGCTCTTGTATTACTGAAGTCTTTATATTGCATGATAAAATCCTGTGACCATGAATGAGGAAAGAGTTTAAATGCCTGTGGTGATTTGCCAGAAAGGAATTAGGGTAGGCCAGCTCAGGCTGATTGTAGGAATTCTCAGCCGACTTCAGTCGTCTTGCAGTCTTGGCTTTCTTTAAAGTCTATCACTGCCCTTGTAATCTGGAGTAGCAGCAGTAAGCAATAGTGCCTTTCATCGTCTCCAGCTAGGCAGGAGACTGGGATCACTCCTGCAGAATATGTCATGGCCCTCCATGCCTCTCATGGCAAGGTTAGGCTCTAATTAAAGCCAATCTTTGAGGAATTTGCAGCTATTACAGTGCACTCCCATCTGCGAGGTGAGCTTCTGAGAGAGCATAATGCTTGTGCTCATGTTTCTGCACTGGTTTCCTGTTCTCATCCAGGTGCAACTCAAGCTGTTGGTGATTATCTTTAAATCCTAGCATGTCTGGGACCTGTTACCTAAGACACAGCCTCTCACCCCAAACTAAGTTGTGGGACATACAACTGGCTGTTTGTTCCTGAGGTCAAGCTTTCCATGGGAGGTTATGGGGTTTTCATATTAGAAAGCTGCTCATCTCAGTAATTTGTCCCTTCCCCTTCTTCCCTTCTCTCCCCTTGACAGCCTGCCAACACACAGGTTTTATAATTTTCCAGCAGACTGTATGGATTAGCTGTTGTCCCTTTTCCTCTGTTTAGGTGTGACTTTCTAGTTAATATTTGTGTGACAGTAGCTTTCTCAAAATGATGGTTTGCTTATGTCATGCATTGTGGGTGCTTTGTGAGTGATTCTCAATGTCTTCTTCCCTACCGCCTGACTTGAAGAGAAATAACTTTGCTGTAGCCATAGGAAGCACACAGCCCTATTAATGAAAGTATGGAATGTAAACGTCCCTTAGGGTTTAATAAATGATCAGTAATTGGTTTATGAATGGCTTTAAATAGTTAAAGAATTGAGCAGTTAAGTTCTTTATAGCTATCCTACCTTCTGATTTTTAGCTATTTGTAACACATGTACTGTTCATGTCTTCAGTGTGTATCATTCCTTTCTCACTATCCCTTTGCAAAGTGTCCATAAAAGAGTGTTAATAAGAAGTGTCACTAAACAGGGATTCATACTATATATTGGTGGGGAAGGAAAAGTTGTCCTGTGCAAAAAAATAATCACTTGCACTTAGTTTAAGAAAACAAATGATGTTTGGGGTCTGGTGGAAAGGCTTCTGAAACTTCCTTCTTTTCTCTTGCCCTCACTTTTTTTGGTCTATTGGCAGATCTTCTTGTGATAGAGCACTGTTTCAATGTCCTCATTAGGATTCTCCAGAAAACCGATTTCTTCCTCTGTCTTCTTGACGTTGATGGCTGCCTTCCCATTTCCTCTTCTGGAAGCTGTCTGTTCCAATACCACAATACTAAAGGTTTGGATCCATTAATACAGCACCAGTTCTGCTTCCAAAAAGTTTTAATTGTAGTGAAATGGCAAGATGCTTCATGTGATTTGTCCTGGTCTACCCTAACTGCCGAGTAATGGCCAGTATCAGATTTGTTCAGTCAGTCCTACAGGGCCAGGCTCAGCCACAGACGCATTTTGGAGTGAAGACAAATCATGAAAAATGGGTGTCGGCACTCATCCATTTTTCTGTAGCTGAATCCAGAAGTGCTCAATTATATATATTACTGTAAAGGGAAGAATCTTTCTGTCAACATATATGAAAACTATTGAGGATTCCAATTATGTAACTATTATACCTCTAGAAACTGTGAATATTTAAAGAGCACTCTTTGCTTGCAGAGATTTCCCTTCCAAGAGGAAACATGCACATTACCGTGGTAGTTCTACCAGCTCAGTGTCTTGTGGTCGCTTCCTTTCACACACAATTTGTAGAATGAGGATGAGAGGGTGCTACATGAAGCTCAAAAAGATTGGAGAGCTGTGCAAGGACATAGCTGATGTGACTGTAAGTGGGTAGACCACTACTCAAACTTTTCTGGGACACGGGAGGAGATAAACAACAGTACAGTATCTCTGAAACTGGAGGAGTAAGTAGGGGGCATGTTGGGGCTTCCCCCTTCAACCAGGACAGATGTCTGGGTTTTCCATACCCCTTTATTCCTTGTTTGGTAAAATACCATACTGGTTGGTTTCCTGGGATAGGATGACTAAAGTACCCTTTAAAGCTTCACTCAGAACAGCTTATGTTTGCTCCTGGTTTATCCTGAAACAGCCAGTCTTGCCTCAGCTAGGCATGACTTAAGGTAAAAAGAAGTTAACCATGATTCTTCAGTAGCATCATCTCCCACATTGTTATGGTTGTAAAAAGAAAGTAAACCAGCAGTGTTAGCCACAGCTTTTTAAGAGCCTGTGAATCCTGAAGTCTCTTGCTGTTGGTAGGGGTACGGCCACCTCTTGCAAAGCTGCGCTGCCACCCTGTCCATCTAGGTTTGTCTTGAGTAATTTGTACATGAGGACTGGTCCTTTGTGCCGTTGTGAGCTGCCTTACAGTAGTGCTGGACAAATAGTCATGAAGACAGCCTTTGTCTGAAGAATGAGTTACAGTCAAAAGGCATATTCCCACCTTCAAAATGCTAGAAAAAATATTACAGCTTTCAAGAGCTCTTCTTGCATCCCAAATACTTGGAAGTTTTTCTGTCTCAGAGCTTAAGGCCTTGTCCTTTCAGGACTCCAATTCTGACTGGAGCCATTGCTGTATGAACATTAATGGATTTGATTATTCTTCAAGAATGTCCTCCCTTTACGTGTTCAAGAGCACATGACTTGTGGCTGCGTTCCCAGGGGCACAGTCAGAATTCCTTTTGTGTTCTTTTTTCCACACAGTGCATGCAGTGGCAATGAGCATTTTCAGCATTCATTGTGCCCGAGGGAATAAACCAAAGCCATCAGTGCTACAACATTTTCTTATGGTTGTTGTTACCTCTAGAAAAAGCTTCTATTTCATGAAGCTAAGCTCACCAAGGAGTAATATATTATGGGATAGACTCCTTTAATCAGTAGCATGCAGTAAAGTACATTAATGAATGACAACCGAGGGCCAAAAATGTAATCACCTAAACCATTGTAGATAAATTGCTCAGGAGTGGCCTTAAGCCTTTGAATAACTATGAAGAAGACATCTTATGCTTTGAACCAATTCCTTAATATTCTTACCTGATGTCTCCCTTTTCTGTTTTGTTATCACCAAAAACCGAATGGAGACAATCTACAGATGTACTGTCCATTTCAAATCCAGGATGGCTTTGGCTTTAGGGAGTGTAGATGGGAGAAGATTTTGGCTTTCTCCAAGTAAGGTTCAAAGTTCAGTAAACAAATGCTGTAGTAAAACCCTGATTACCCAAGGGACAAGAGAGACCCTGGGATAACCGGAAGGTGGAGAGAATTAGAGAAGCTGGCCAGGAGACTTCAGGGGTGGCAGTCAGCTAGGGTGCCCAGGGACCTCTGGGTTAGTGGGAGGTGGCAGCTGTGCTTCAGTACTTCCATGATAAAGCACATAGCCTTTATGTACTAGTCAGACTTCAGCACATAAAACTTTAAAACTGATTTTCAGTGTTCACACTTGTCACTTAGGCCATCAACAGCTGTGGGAAAAACTAGAAAATTCTGACAAGTGGGGGTTTCTTATAATTTGAGCTATTACTAGCTGAGAATTTACACTCTGTCATATGCAGCTGTGACAAGGCATCCTGTAACTTTGACATAAGCAAATATGTCAAAACCAGCAATAAATATCTACAAGTTTCTGTAACAACAACAACACTGCTTAAACACCACCACAAGAAAACGCTTGTTAAGGTCTAGATCCACTTAAAAGAGAGAGTTAAAGAGGCTTGAGAAACTGTTTTTCTGAGGCTGAACTTGCCAGAGCTGATTCAGTTTTCCTGTAGGCTTGAAATTGCTCAGCCAGAGGACTCCTGTTCTCCCAGCAGGAAGCTACTGTCTTAAAACTACATGTTTTAAATATAACAGCCTGTAATACTAAACGCCTATGGCACCAGAACTCTAATTTACAAAGCTTTATAAGAAACTTCATGTACTGGGCCAGAGGTTTCTTATCCTCTTTGGGAGAGGAAGCAGGCATCCCGTCTCACTTCAGGCAGCTTATTTAAAGTCTGAATTGATTAAAGAAATGCAGTGGTTGGCACCGTTCAGAGAATAGCAAACAGTGGCACAAGGTGAACAGCCTGAGCCTGTGGGAGAGCCAGGGGAGAACTTCTGACTCTGCTTTACCTCTGAAAACAAATAAATTGTATGAACACAGCCATAAATGTCTAAGGTTGAATTTGGAGATTACTGCCTTTGCATATTTCTTCTGCTGGGGTCAGGAAGAGAAGTTGGGATGCAGAGAGTTACAAGGAGATACTGGAAATGGTTGGAATTGGTGATCTGTGAAAGGTTTATAGGAGGGCTTCTGTTAGCATTAAGTGGGTACAGTATCTTCAGGAGGTCCTCTGGGGACACAGTAGTTTCAGTTGCTTATTATGCTTAAATATTCGCTTGGTTTGTAATATCAGTGTTTGTATTTCACTGCAATACTTGCTATAACAAAATCATGACAGAATACTGAATTGGACTAATGAGAACTCAAAGCTTTATTTCTTTTTCAGGGTATAGAAAAAGTTCTTTCTATCTTCTAAGATACTGCCTTATCACTGTGTCTCTTGCTAGTTAAAAGAGGATAAAGAGAATAATTTCCATTTTAAAGCTGAAGGACTGCTGCACAAAGAAGGCAGGACTTATTTAAATTCACCCTGAAAGTCTGTGGCAGTGTGAAGAACTAATATCCTTAAATGCCAGCCTGGCAGAGGGCTGCATCTCTGAATGCTTTGTAAATAACCATGTGAATTATGCTGTGGGTGCGATAAGTGTGGTGTCTGACAGATGAGTAAACTGAGAAACAGAGTCTTTAGAATGCTCCTCTCATAGGAAATCTCTGGAAGTGAATCCAGTTTATTCAGGGAATATTTTGTCCTTGGTCATTTGAATGTCCTTTTAACGCTGGATTTATGAGACTGTATTGAGAAAGCTCAGTGTGTAAGAGCACGCTTCCATGTGCAGAAGGCAGTGAGGTGGTATGCACAGCACAGCCACGTGTGCTAGTGTGGAGCATGAAGGCAGTAAGGGTTGCTAGAAAAATGTAATGTGTGAATTTAAAGTTTGGTGAGAAAATATCTCATTTCTACCTTAGACCCTTAATTGGTACAGTTTTAATATCTGCGTTACCAACTTTCAGAGGTAGGCAAGAGTCAAAAGAAAATAGAATAGATTTCAAATCTCAATGAATATCAGGTTTTAAAGCTAAAAATGAAATATATCTATGTATATTTTGAAAAATTGAAATATAATTATATATACATAGGTAGTGAATAGCAAATAATGACAGCCCTTTGAATGAGATCACATTAGCATATGCAAGCATGTGACTTACATTACAGATGAGAATCTCTAGTTATTATTAATTTGTCTTCTTAATACTGTTTGTATTAAGCTCTTTGTATTATAGGGAAGCTATAATGGCTTTATGGGCGTGGAAACTAAGCAGACATTAAAGCAATGTGTTAAAAATTACATGGAGTGGACTTTTCGCTAAGCTGTAGTGATTTATTCGTCAAGTAAAGCCTTTAAATCAGGAGTAGACCCCTTTCTGAAGAACATGCAGTGGCTCAGATGGAACCTATAACCTTGATGCAAAGCTCGGAGTCATGTTCATTGGTCTGTCTTGTGGAGAAGATCATATTGGAAAGTCAAATCGGTTCCTTTCAGCCGTATGAAGGAAAGATTCTCTTGACTTTTAGGCCTGTAACTTAAACTTTAAACATATCTGCAGGAAAAAATGTGTGAGGATGTGTGTGTTAGGAAATAGGGAAGATTTGGGGAAAAAAAAAATGTTGCTGTGGTGGATGGTAAAAGAAAGATCTCTTCTGTATTTTCCCAAAAATTCCAGACAAGTGCAAGCTGGAAGGAATGAGCGGGAGGAGTTATGGATAAATGCTGAAACTCACTGAAGCTGGGTACAAAATCTCTTCAAGTTGAGTACTTTTTAAGTAAACAAGGCAGTAAACCTGCAGCTTGGAAAGACTGATGTAAACGTAGCCTTAAGAAGGGAGGTTCTTGGTACAAACAAACCATGGCTCTTTTTGAGTCCAATGTGGTTAAAGAACAGTTCTTGCTTTAGTTATGTGTGTGTGGATACAGCATAATATTATGGGAAATGTAGCTGCAAGAGAAGGAGGGAGGACTCAAATACTTAAAATCTGAGCAGGATGGGCCTTCCTCTGGTGAAATTCGTCATAGATCTTCTGAAATGTTCAGTGGTCTTGCAGTACAATTGCACGGATTGATACTGCCTTGTGTCTGGACTAAGAAGGATGAACAGAGTGCAAGGGGAGAGGGCTCACCCAAATGATTGGGATCTTTTTGTGAATGCCTAACAGGAGCTCATTAAATGCTTGTCTACTGCTGGATGCAAAACAAAACCAAAGCTTCTCCCCGGAAATAGTGCAGATAAATCTAGTGGTTTAAAAGGTAGCTTTCCTCAGCTAGTCAGAAAGCATATGAACACCCAGGAAACACAGAATAATAGCCCAAAACATTAAATGACAGGCAGGTGACTTGCCATGGGTTAGTCAAAAAGTGGAGCAACCACAACATTCCACCTGTGATAATGAAAATCAGTGGTGGAAATGGTATGCAGAGCTTCAAGGCTTGCTTAAATACTTCTTTCTGTAAGAAAAACAGAAAATGAAGAGATACAGTGTACATTTGAATTCTGAGGTGCATTTCAGAGAATATTTTATTAGCAGCTCATCCAGGGATTAGAGACAAATGTGGCCCAAACAATATCTGTTTTGATTGCAATATTGTGAAATACTTCTTGGCTGTAGTTCTGCATATATGCAGTACAATAAATCCTAGAAATAATAAGGAAATCTAGTGATACTGTAGAAATAACTTTGTTAAATTAACATATGAGACAGGAATACAATGAATATTCTGAAGACTCTATCCCAGGTTATGTGGGATAACCTGTACATTGCCTTTAAGGCAGGAACATGAAGAGAGTTAGCATCAAAGAATCCAGTGTATCATGGAAAAATTATTATATAAAGGTTGTGGCTAAAGCAATCATGGCATGATATTTCATATTCTGGCTTCCAGAATTGTGATGTGGTATGTGTGTGAAGGAAACAGATGGGCATTTAAAACACACAGATCATCTTGGGCAAGATGAGGTTTCACCTGCTATAAAGTAGATGGCTTGTCTAAGTCAGCCCAAGCTCACTTCATAGTCAGTGGGGCATAACACCTCAAGGGGAAAGTCATTGTAGATAGGTTCTGCAGTAACGCAAAGGAGTTGTTCTCTGCAAGTGCCAAGCTGTCTGTGACTGCATTATTTTGTGTCATCCCATTCCCTCCACTCCCCATTTTTTTAGCTGTTTTAATTTCTCAAGTGGAAAACATGAAAATCCCCTTCCTTTTAGCATATTTAAAAGCAAAAAAACAGAAGGAAGCATTTTACTCTAGGTCCTGCCATTTTTTTCCTCGGTGCCTTATTCTAAGCCTTCTAGAGAATCAAAATGTAATTTTATTCATACAGCTCCCATGGAAGGACTCTCACCAGCTTCATTTTTTTTACAGCAGCTCTGTGTGGCAGTGAGAAATAAAAATGAAGAGTGCCTTGTGGCTTCATATCTCGTGTGGTACTCCCAAATCAGAGTATTCTGAGAAGAAGATGAATTTGGATTTTTTTCTGGTAGGTTTACCACATTAAAAGATATGTAACTTTTCATAACACTGTATAACAAACAAGATGTTTTAGTCAGAATAGATAAACATAGGACAGATAACCTCACCATGTTCTTATTGCTGCTCCATGACACACTTTCCATTTACTAACTGCAGATCAAGCCCTCAGTTTGGAATAAAAAATCCTAGGTACTGGCAATTGCACTGAAAAATTAATATAAAGAAAATCAAGCAACTTGATCTGAAGATGAATGAGGATAATAATTTATAGCCAGTAACTGTACACATGAAACTAGTTCTGTTAACTCTGGCAAAATCGGGTTCATTTCCAGCTAGCCAAGGTGTTTCAGTAGAGCTGATTTATCCCTTGTCCAGATCAAATAGCAGAGTGGAAAATTCCACTAGTACAGACTTCAAAAAGCCTCGAGAAGAGAAGTTTTCGAAGGGCCTTTTTTTTCCCATTCATTGAGCAAAGAGTAATGATGAGCACAGTTGTCCTTGACTATAGCTTAATTAAAAGTATTCAGTCTCATCAGCCAGTTAACACAAAATGAGTCAGGACACTACACATCCTTGCGAGTTTAAACACAGCACTGTACAGGGTGGCACTAGTTTTCTCCCTATCCAGAGCACGCGTCATCTGTGCATCTTGGGGTCTTTCATGTTATGACATAACCAGCCTTCTCCCTTTTTAGAGGCATTTTACTTAAGCACATGACTGCTTTCTTAAAATGTATTTATTTTTTTAAGTTATGTCACTTCTGCACTTACTCTAGCTGTGAGCTAATGCTATTGAGGGAACCTGGTATTATATAGATACCTTGTTAAAAACACCACCATCAGAAGCCTTGTAAAAATCCTGTTCAAGTGGTGAACTTTAAGAAGGTGCTAGTTTAGAAAAAGAAAAGTGTGAAATTGTGGCAATCATAAAGAGGAAAGTTTAAACAGATTTGGTGACTTCAGAGATGAATACAATACATCTGTGCTGCCTGTCTTTACTCTTTTCTGGCTTTGCCTAATGAGTTGCATGCTGTTTCTTCTTTTCTGTTGTATTGGTGCTTTAGTATCCCTCCCACATTACTTCTCCTCTTTATACCTCGTTGTCTGCACCACATGAGTTGTTCCTTAGTTTTGCAGTACATTTATCTGACTTGATTACGGTAGCATATGTTTGGTAACAAAAGGTAATGTTTCTCAGAGCGTGTTTGCACGTCGCCCTGGAGTGGCACGTTAAAACCTTGGTGTCTGTTCAGGTACTTGTTAGAATAAAGTCCAGATGTGGCTTTCATGGGATGTTGTGGTGTGAGATACGCTTTGCTTAAGGCGTTCCATCATATTCCATCCTTTCCAGGTTGTGTGGTGACCATTTAATGTCAGCTCCATTAGAAGAAAGTACTCATTGATTAACATCATTTATCACATTGTAACTGTAGACACTTGGGCTCATCACTTGTCTTTGCTTGATGGACATCATCTTGCAAAAACCCTTGTTCAAAAAAAAGATAATGCAAAAAGAATTCTGTTGAAGCTTTTTAAGCCCACGCTACTGGAATTTTCTGTTCTCACTATTTGGTCTGCTCGACCTTGGAAGTGGAAAAATACATTAAGACCTTGCATCTGTACTGCCTGAGGGTAACTACTGGCACAGAGATCTAGAGATGTTATACTGTTCCGTTAGCAAATCTGCCGCAGGTGGAAACCTGGGCACGTGTGTAAGTCTTAGGGGAGCCTGAGTACAGAACGTGTAGGTGATGTTCCTTAAGTTATGACCCCACTATGTTCCTAAAGGGACAAATTACTGTAAAAAATGCAAAGATACATGCATTTCTAGTAGCATTTCTATGCTACTTCAGTATGTGTCTGTATCACTGGAAAAAAAATACTGAGCAGTAGAAAAGAAGAAACATGAGTTTTGAATTAGGCACATTCTGAATTGTGTGTGTGTTATGTGTGTCTGTAAATAAGGTGCAAATATCACGCCTGTCTACTGGTTGTCTGATGCTGCTTTTCTATTGCTTCCTCTACAAGTTCTTTAGCTGGCTCTGCTTTCCCTCTGAGCTCTGCCTGGGCAGTGTTACCGTGCTGTTTTGCCTAGTGATGCCTTATGACTACATGGGCATTACTTTTCATTTAATTCAACTCTTGAATTTGCTGACATAGTTTACCAGTTTAATTCTACCCTGTTAAGGAATGTGTAGCAAATCTAAGACATTTTGGTACCTATGGTGTGATACTACCCCCATCTCTCCTCTTCTCTGTTCCTCCCTCTGTGTAGAGGTAGAGAGAACTGAAACCAGCCTCAGTAATTACTGAGGCCATGATGGCCTTTCTGCTCAGTCCTAACTGGTGGCCTCCTTGTCCTAGGGCAAAGAGCTGTAGCAAACTGGGAACCCCAAACTCTGGACAAACACTTTCTTCTCATAAAGATCACTAAGTACCTGGAGGGGGATTTCTAGCACTCTTGTCTTGTCATTGTGTGTGTATTAATATATATTTATATACACAATTTAAAAAATACATACACTAAGTGCTTACTTACCACCTGGGACAGGCAAGGCTGCCACAATCCAGGAAGGAGAACACACATCAGCAAGTTATCCCGACTGATGTGCAGTGCTAAAACCACCTGAGAGAAGTACTGTGGAGAGATGGAGAGTATCACTCTAATAATGAAAAAAATGAGTCAGTCAGTCAAAGCCCTGAGTCTTTCTGGTTTTCCAGCTGAATGGTAAGCAAGTGGAGGAGTGCCTTCAAGCAAACAGCAGGCAGCTGCTGCTTCAAGCAGCTCAGCTACCAAAGACTCAGGTTTAAGAGTAAAATTTTATCCCCTACAGAATCTGCTTCTTCCAGATTCTGTCTCTGGAAGAGACAGCCCTGACCTGGGGACGCAGATCCTACCTATCCTGTCAAATAGCCAGCCCTGCTTTGAGCAGGACGCTGGACTAAATGACCTGCTGAGCTTCCTTTCCAAGTGATTTATCATATGATCCCATAATCCTAATCTTTTGCTGTAAGAAAGCTAACAGTGTAAGGAAAACTGTCAGTAGTACAAGAAATGGAAAGTAATTGATGCCAATAGGATTTTGGTAGTTGAAGCCCAAAAGTGGATTTACTGTGTGGTGGAACCACTGCCTGAGCTTTTTCTTCTGAGTTGAAAAGGACAATGAGAGAACACATTGTCTTTGAATATGTTGGAATAAAACCAGTAAGTTTTTTAGCCCTGCAAATGCTGTTTCTGCCCTGGAGTACTTTTATTTTTTATGACTGCATCCTGGAGCATCCTAGTGTGAATCAAATTTTTTATGTTTCCCATTGTACTGCATGAATGGGAAATGCTTTGTTTTATCTTTCCTCTTTTGGATTCTGATTTTCTCTTGCATTCCCTTTGTGTGGCAGAAGCAGTTCAGAACAGGCCTTTCTATTTTTTTGTGCTTTTAGAAAATTTTATCCCTAAGACATGCTATTAGAGACATGAAAGGCCAGCTTTCTGGGGAATACAAATCTTCCCACTTTCCACTGTTAGTGTCTCCCATCTCTACCTTTCCTCCTGTCTTTCATCACTCATTTGTTTCAACTGACGCTGTAAAATGGCTGTGGTGATTTGCTTTTGAATGATAGGGATGAAATGAAGGATCTGTAATGTTGCAGCCTGAAGTTCTCTTTGCTGATCTGCAGGCCAGGTGAAGTTATGACAGAGAGGTCTGCAACACACTTTCCCCCACTTCTGCCAGGACAGTTTGTACTTTTTCCATGTCCATTTCCCTGCATGGGCTCTGTGGATTTTTGTTCATTGTACCCACAGCAGAAAATGTTTTAGACTAGACAGTTTCATTTTTTTTTCACAAAGGCAGAGAAAAAATGTTTTTAATGTATTTCTTCTGGTAGTTTTCTGGAACCATTCATTTAGGGGGAAAAAAAAAAAGAGCAGAACATTTCTTTTCTTATTATTTAATATTATATTGTATATAAAATATCAGAGGATTTATTAAACTGAATCTTTTTATTACCCTTTTATAATGAGGAAAGTTTATTACAGAACACAGAGTCATAAATCGTTTTCCTATAAACATCTTAAATGATCTATTTGGGCTTCAGTCTGCTCTTTCAACTCCTTCTAACACTATCACTTCAGTCACTTACTGCCAGCCTGCCTAGTAATCTGTTCAGACTGCTGGTAAATGTCTCTTTCTCTTGCCGACCTCCCTGTGCCCCACCTTCTGGCTTACTCTTAACTGTTCCCTCTGGCACAATACCTTCAGCATTTTCAAGCCCAGAAAGGATCAGTTTTGGGGCTCTACGCTGACCTTTTCTTTAGCACAAGGAGAACAACTCCAAAATGTAACAGGGGAACTATCCGTGTCTCCTCTGGCACGTTTGCCAGCGCTGAAGTTGATGGTGTCCACAAAGAAAGTATGTGCTTGCCTGCTGCTTTGTCAAGCTGTGTTTTCACTGCTCTGACCTGCTCCTGGTGGCCCAGGGGATACTCACAGGCAGAGGAATTAAATTACTATCGGTGGGCTGGGGCTACAGCATCCTGCTGGAGTTAGGCCTGTTGTCACCCGATGCCAGCACACAAGGATGAGGGCACAGTATGGCCTTCGTGGGCCGATTGTAGCTAAACAGTCCTGTCACGGGAATGAATACACCAGTGACTCAATAGTGGTTTCCTTTTATGGAGTGAATGTAACCTTCAAAATCCATCTGCCGTGAGGAACTGAAGCATTTTGCTACTTCTGTTGTTTCTTGTGTTCCTTGGAATTCAATTGAATTCCATCTTTTATCTCGATAATTATTGAAAACATGGTCATTGAACTGTCATTGTGAATTTTGAACACAATGATTTTGCTGAAATGGTTAAGAAATTTTGTAATTTTCAAAGGAAAGGATCTGGAGTAAAGAATTGTTTGTTGCCCAGTGAATCCACACAGCTGTGTGCACAAAATTCTGTCGCCTAATTGTTCTCCCCATAGGCCTGAAAGATGCATTTATACCATATTTTTCTCTGTTCTTGTTACTGATACAGCTATATCCATCAGGAAAATGTTAAGAGCACACATGCCCTTTTTCTGCTTTATTAAAAGAGAATTATATTGTTTCATGCCTCAGAACCTCCTTTGGCAACTCTTAACTTCTTATTAATTTATTGAAGTTGGCAAATTGACTGTATGGGAAAAGATTCAAGAGTTGCATCAGTGGGATCTGGATTAGTCCCTGATTCCAGTCAGGAGTGAGATATTTCTGCTGTAGGCAATGCACACTCAACTTGAGACGCTACCTGCCCGTGTCTGGGGCTGTCTACCCTTTGAAACTCTTCGAAGAATAACTGCAACTAGATCTCAATTTATGGCATAGAATTACTATGGAAATGCAACGCAGAATAAATCACATATGCTTTTTAGGAAAGATAAATGTTACTGTGATCTCCAAAAACCACAGTCAGGGTTTAAAGGCTTAAAAAAAAAAAAAGAAAAAGGTGAGAAGTAAAATGAGAGAAGTAATGAAGAAAGTTTGAAGTTCTCTTAAAGACCAGTTTTAATGCTTTTTATTTGATTATCAAGAAAGAGAAAATGTAAACAGTAAGTGTATGGAAAATAATTGCAACAAATCTAAAAGTTTAAATTAGTTGGTTTTGAGAATGTCCAGAAGCCTTTCTAATGATACATTATATGTGTAAGGCTTCATTATTACTAGGCAATAAAATAAATATAATCAAGGTAACAATAAAATAAATAAAGGTAATAAATCAAAATCTTTTTGTGAACAATTTTGAAACTTAAGGAAAGAAAAAAAGTCCTGAACAGATCATTTGAATAAAATGTTCATTAATCTTTCTTCTTCTTGACTTTATAAAAACTGTAATATTAATGATAGTATCTACTCTTTGGAATTATTACATGAAATAATTGAGTAGACTTGGATTATGGAATTGTTTATAAATGGTCCAAAGCAAATGTTACTTTGTTACTTTGACTTCTTAATTACTCTTTTTTTTTTCTTTTAAAAAAACCCCACATAAAACAACCAACAAAAAGCAACCTTAAGTAAGACAGTGTCATTTCTGTTTCCTAGCTGGAAAAAGCAGCACCTGAAAAAAGTCAGTGGAAAGTAAATTATCCTAGGATGAGTGTGTGTGACAGACCAAGGACAAAGAGAGAGGAGACTAGCAGGCCTTGGGAAATCTTTAGACCATATAAAACCTTTTCCTGTCTTCTTCTCCAGCAGAAGTAGCATTTGTTTTTGGCTGTGTACCTGGACACTAGATTTAAAAATAGCTGTGTTCCTTCCTGCCTGAGGAGGAGAGACAGACATAAGCCAGATTTATTGGCTGACCTACAAGCTTTACATTTAATTTCTTTCTGGTCACATTTCTTGAAGATGTTGCTTTAGAGACAGGGTGGTCAGAGCAGCAATTCCACTGCTAATCCACATTAATCTAGATATTTACAGGCTTATATGCGAGCGTATTTGTTCAGGTGCTGCATTCAGGGAAATAGAGGCTCCCTCCCAAACATTTGTGTACACAAAAATACTTTGCACAAATATTCCCAGAAAAACAAACCAAAATTAATGCTTGCTTCATAGTACCGGGGGGAATTCCCAAAGGGCTCAGCATTGCTTGGGTTGTGCTCCCCGATGTTTGTGAGCTTTCCCTGCAGGCAGCGATAAGAGAGAGACATAGTTAGCTTAACCCTTTGGAAATTTATAGGAATTTTTGATTGCACTTGTTTTCTTCAGATTTGGTGGGGATACGTTTGTGTGGCAGAGATTCTTCTGATGTAGGATGCAAATACCATCATATGGCGTCCTTGGCATTTCATTGTGAGCTCGGTCTCTGAGACAGCCTCTGCAAACTACATAACTGGAGAGATGGTAAGCGGAAGGAGAAACATACTGATTTTTCAGGCTGGTATGTTTTTAGTCCGTAAGAAGATGGTTCATTCCAGAAGAGTTGTCCTGAAGCATCTTCAGAGACACAGCCATAACTGGCTCATTTTTTTAGGAGCAGATGAGGAAGTGTGAGAATCAGTCTCATTATATTCAGGGAAATTTAGGAAGCATATACTCTTAAATAAAGCTGCCCAAGATGATAATGTTTTTGCTACCATTTGTCCTTCAAAAAATAAGCTTTTATGTTAACAGTATTTGCCTTTAAAAAAGAAAAAATCCACACACAGCCTGTGATCTATGATAATTTATGTAGTGCTGATGTAGATTAATGTAAGTTCTGCAACATGATTTACCTATTAATGATGATGGCTTCCAATCACATGACTAAAATTGATGTCTGAAATTTATATAATGACTGATCATGTATGTCTACACAGTTGCAGATACACACACTCTATATAAATATATATAAATATGCATGGGGTTTTGTGTATCTTACCTGTCATTTCAATATACAAAGACATGTGAACTTTACAGAACTTGCCCATTTTGGGAGATGTTTCCGAAGGCTCTCCTACCCACCGAGCTCCATTGGCTTCCAGCAGCACAGTCAGTGTGACTTTTAATTTGAAGAGTAAATCCATGTATAAAAACAGAGGTATTTGGCATGTGCTTATACCTGTCTTAACTCATTCTACTTGGCATGATAAAATAACAGTGAAGCTGAGATGGCACGAGTTTTTATATATATATCAAAACCAGCGTGCAAACTCTCCTTCAGCTCTGGTTATGTGCTGTGACCACAGACACAGGGCAGAACCCATAATGCCATGTATTCACTGCTATTGTTACCCAAATTAGTTTAAGGTAGGATGTTTACTGTACATGTGCTGCAGTCACCATTTAAATTTCTTTTTTCCTTTGATTACATCTTAAGTCACTGTGGGACCTTCAAAAATCCTTCTCCATGCCACTGAAACAAGAGGAAGAAAGAGGACACCAACTTTCAACATTTCTGTTAGAAGACAGTGTTTTTGGGAGATGGAGAAAAAGTACTGTGACTAAAAATTGCTGATTACACTCTAATTAATGAATTATTAGCTAATGAAATATGCTGTATAAGCAGTTAAAGCTCCTGTCACCATTTGAGCTGGTGATTCCAAAGCCACATTGGTGTCCATGTGACTGTTTATGGAGTCACACTAAGTTTTTTTGTCTCTTTGGATGCCGAGCTTCTTTGTTTTCAGTTTCTCCACATAAACAGGGTGGTCAAACAGCTAGGAAGTACCTGAAGTCTCAAAGAGGATTTCTCAGTAAGTCTGAAGTGTCACTCAGTGGCTGTAGTAGAGGTGGGGTTTGGTGGGTAAACTGCATACTGTTGTTTGCTGGGGTCTTTCCATGGCAGTGAAGCAGATATCATTCAGTGGCTGAAGCCAGTAGCTTCATAAGTGGGCTTGTGTCTGGATAACATTTAAGAAGTTTCTTGTGTGAAGAATAAAATTTATAATCTGAAAAAGCTGTAAAATGACTGCATGTTCTGCACACCCTGGTATTTAGGATCTGTCAGAAGAGAACAATGATGCAGAAACAGGACTATTAAAATAGCTGACTGTTGAAATAAAATAGCAGTAGTGGGATGAGATGACATGGTCAGAAATCTTTTGAAGAACCAGCACCTGGCCCTAAAAATGGATTTGCCCCTGGACAATTGTTTTCTTTACAAGTAGGATAAAAAGTTTTCACAATTAGAGAACAGATCTGTTTTCCTTCTGGTTCTTAATTTCTTATTCTCTGGGCACCTGAAGCATTGTAGAAAGGTGAGGAACTTTGCATCCAGAGCTGAATATCAGTTGTTTGGTTTTAATATATGAATAAATTTGCTTTCAGCTGAGAATTTATTTTTAACAGATAAGCTGGTTTACAGCTCAGAAAAAATCTGTAATCCCAAGTGCTAAGGTATGAGCAACAGTTCTTTTAATGCTCAAAACACTTGAAAAGTTGGAAACAACAAATTGGTTGTGAAATGAAGTAACTCCACTTATAGCAGGAGGGGTTTTCAAGTAATCCTTGATTTAGTCACCAAGTCATTGTAGCTGTGGCCCTCTGCTTCTGATGTAGATATTTCCAACACCAAAAAGGAAACTGTGAGTAAAAGTTTTAAGACACATTGTGATTAAGTCAAAGATATAAAGACATCGATCTCTGAGGACTAAGGACATGAACCCAAGTAGGACTGATTTGCTTTCCAATTTTTTAAGAGCTCATGTTAAAACATGCAGCTCTGTGAACAGAGCTCAAGAGGTAGCTTTTACATTGTAGTTACTCTCTGTCTGTAATAGGGTTCAGTTATCGTGCTAAGTGTATGTGAGGGATCTGCAAAAATTTTCCAGATTTGTAGAATAAAATTAATGCAGTCTGCTTCACATAACTGTCTGCAGTGAACAATAAAATGACTGTAACAGGGATCATTTCTTCCCATATGGAAAAAATACAGGTTTTCTATATATTTGTAATATATTTGCTTAAAATTTATTGCACATATATTTAAAATATATATCTCCTGTATAAAATACTGTATGTTTAAAAAGGATAACTTTGCCAGCCTTCATAATATTTCAGATATGTGGTATAACAAAATACATTCAAAGTATCGTTAAGAATTAACACTTTTGGAACATTTAAGATGTAGTTATGTGTTGTCTTGAGTATTTTTAGGAGCATTTGTGCGGAGGATTTTTCAGATGTATAATTGATGAGCAGAAAATGGAGATCCCTCTCCCCTTCTGTGGAACCTGTGACAAGATTTAGTCCAGGATAATAGCATGCAGCAGATGGAAGGTGTATTCCTATGTTATCTCCCTGTGCTTTTCATAATAGCAATGTAATATTTTCTATCAGCTAGAATCAGTAGGAAGTCCAGACTTTTCTGTACTCTGGTGATGCAGAGTATCCATAGGCACGGCTGAACCCAGATAACCCAGCTTTACAGCTATTATGTGTTGCCAAAGGAGTGCAAAGCAGCTGGAACTTATTGGTGAATCTGGTCTTATATCTTTTCAGTGCATTCAGAAACCAGTATGGTGGAGTGGGGATTTTTGTTTGTTTTGATTTGTGTTTTTTATTATTTTTTTCAAACAGAGAGCAGGTTACTGTGTGTAATGCTGCTCTAGAATGCTGTGAGAAAGGCCTGTTGTATCCTGAAACGAGAGGCCAATGTGATTCAGAACTGACAACTCGTTGATGTGCAGTACTCGGGCCAAGCTCTGCCTTCAGAGATAGGATATGAGTAACTGGGAGCAATACACTTGCTCTGACAGACATATTTTATTCTTGGAAGATGCTCAAAAATGAACCTGGAGCACTAATTCCCTGATGGCAGTTTAACAAAAAGTAGATAGAATAACTGAAGGTACAGAAAATCCTACAATGGCCAAACAGCGGAGCAGTAAGTTGTGCTGAAAGCTGGAGAGCAAGTAGATTTCCTGGCCTGCAGAAAAAAAATAAAAAAGGGGAATGTGTGGAATGTAGAACTTTTCCTACTTTGTATTTGGATGAAAATAGCAATTAAGTAAAAAACAAACCTACGAAAACCATGAATAAGACTGTCCTATGCTTAGATTAAGCTTATAGGTTACTTTTGCTTTGCATGAGACTTGAGGTTCAAGACCTCTTATCTCTGAGTCAAACCAGGACTTAAACTTCAATCTGTATACCTGAGATGAGTCTCACAACGTCTATCCTTTCAGATATTGTAGAGAGGGGTAAGAAATGGTGAGGTTTAAACAAAATTTGTGTGTTGGACACAGAGCACTTTTCTTGAAGTTTAAATTGATACGCTCCTACAAAATGTTCGGTTTTGGCAAATCTGCGTTATTTGAAGAGTAACACTTCTGTTTAAAAAAAAAAGGGAAAAAAAGGGAGGGGGGGAAGAAAAAGGAAATTTAAAAAAAAATCTGAACAGCTGTAGCTATGTGGCCATTTTGGGCCAAATCTGCTTTGGCACGCCAGCACCTAAATCCTATGATTCATGTCCTAAGCATCTTAACACTGAAATTCCACTCCTCAGAAGCCACGTTCAGCTCCTGTCCAGCACCAGCGTTTCCAGCAGCCTCGGTGTGCTGTGCCGAAGTTCCCTGGGTGCCAGAAGTGTTACAGCTTGCTGTGATGACGTTAAACGATCGTGTGCACACTGACAGACGCCGTGTCCGATGCTGTGCCAGGTCTTCTCCCACCCGAATCGCCAGTGATGTGCAAATCCACCTGTGTGCACTGAGCTTGCCTCATAAATAGTGCTGGCTCTCTGAGCAGAGGCAGTGCCATCATATTATCTAATTGCTCAGCATTTCGTCTCATGTTCAGGATGCTGATTCTTTTTTTTTTTTTTTTACCTCTCTACCTAAAGCAAATCAAAGACCCACTTCTGTGAGGATGCCTCACTGCTAGGATGTGGGAGAAGGCAGATGATGCTTTCTACCCATTCCATGGACCCTGTTGAAGTGTACAGAGCTCCAAAGAGTACAGAGAGCCTGTGTATTAGTGCTTCATCCCAGATTTCGATATGTTCAGTAGAAGGAGGACTATAGCTCAGCTTTCCCTCATGCTGGGAAGGTGACTGACGACTTCACACTCTCTCCTTGCTCCAGTTACTATTTAATTATTCCACATGAAACAGTTAACAGGAGGGACTGAACCTATTTTTCTACGAGCTTTAGAATATTTTGTAATGGGCAAGCATCTTTTGGATATTCAGGCATGGGAAAACTAAGTTCTGACAGGTGGAAATGGAACAGGCACCTTTTGATGTTTCATCCTGTATTTTAGCTGTGAACTGTTTTCTGGGTCCTTGATAGTACTGTAGGTATTTTGAACTGTGATGTATTTTGAACTGTGATGTGTTCCTGTAAACTGAGCAGTTGCTGTCTTCATTTTCTCCTGGATGTGACACCTTTACATGGCACTAGGTGTGTGATGGCAGTTGTGGTCATCAATCATTTTTCAGGGAGGAAAAGTAGAAGGGGTAGAGCATTTTATGACTTACTACGTGAATGAGTGCAGCCAGTCATGTGATTTCTGGATCCTCGTGTGCTTCCCTTGCTTCTCAAGGTAGTTCATTCTCATGGTCCTATACTCCCTCCTTCATCCTGGAAATTCTTGTTTCCTGCTTCCCTTTCATGCTAAAATACTTTTTCCTTTAGGGGAGATGGTAGGCAGTTTTTCCTTTTGAGATGTTTAGCTCCTGTGAGTACCTTCTGGTCAGGTAGACATTGTTCTCGGTTGTTTTCCTAGACATAATCACCCAGACTGTGTAAAAAAACACTAGGGCTGAGCCACAGAGTATTCCTGAGGAGAAGGGAAGTTGTACTGAATGTATACTGGGAGCTATTAGAGCTACTTCAGACAGGTTATTTTCCCCTCAGGATACTGAATAGTGTCTGTGGCTTCACAGCTGTTGGGCTCTGGTGGGCTTCACACTATGGAGCTTTAGTGGCAAGGGACAAGCATGGCTTTGTTCTTCATTTCCTACAAATTTAATTATTTTTAATGGATTGTGAACTTGATTGTGAACATGCTTTGACATCTATTCTTTGTTGATTCTTAAATTTCCATTTTATTAAATGGTTCGACAGTTAAAAAGTTAGCCATGGCAATAATAATCTTCTGTAACTAAATACATTAAATCCAATAATAAAATTATGGGGAAAAACCCTGAAGACATTTATAAAGTAATATAGAAAAATGTAAATCATTCAGAGAAACACCAAAGCATGGTGTAATTCATAATTATGTTAGTCAAATAACCATGAATTGTTGGTTTGTTTTTTTAATAGGAAAAAAGCAAAAATATGTCTTGTAGACTAAGCAAGTATTAGAAAACCTATCTCCAGAGATCTCACATCATGTGCAGAAGCACTGAAAGCAGTATCCTCCATGAAGAAGGTTTCCTTCTCCAACTCTGTTCCAAGAGCAAGCAGCAAGTGTAGATACAGCATCTTCTCAGGTAGTAAAATTTGAATTGTTTGGAGGGAAGAGGGTTAAACATAGGTATTTTGACTCAAGTCATCCGAAATTGGTAATAGACTTATGCTGGTTCTTAATTAAAGCTTGTAAAAGACAACAAAAGTCTTAAAAAATTCATAACAATACTGGATCAAATAATTTTAAATAGTTTCTGAAAACATATTTTCATTCAGAGTCTTAGTTACCTCTTTTCTTGCTGCTATATACAGTATTCTTTAAATCCATATTTCCATTTTTCTCCCTGCAGTTCTGAATGGGTCACGTAGCTGTTGCTTATAATTAAATGACATCAAATGAATATGCAGCTTAAAGAAAGAAGTTTGCTTGCTATTTTTTGTGTTTACCATTAACTAACTGCAGGTTCAATTAATTGGAAGTTAAACCTGGAGGCATTTTTCTAACTGTGGCCAATAATATGTATTCCTTGAAAACCTTGCCTGTGTTGCTCGAGTAACATCATGAGCAATCTATTTGAACAGCATAATAAACAACCAAATCGGATCAAATCCTTTTCAAGCAAATCAGTTGCTAACACTTTTCACCAAAGCTCCAATTAAATGATTAAATTTTCTAAGGGGAGAAAAATATGTGCACGTGTGCTGTTTGATTATGATGATTAAACATAAAAATCCAGAATTGTTAAGAGAGCAATCTTATGGCTCTTTCTATCCATCAAAATCCTGGGCTGCTGTAAATCTCAGGAGAAAGCCTTTTCTCACAAGATTTATTAGAACAATTCTAAATCAGCTTCTCACCAAAACGATCCTCTAAACTTTTAGAAGTTTATAAAATGTTAAGTACATATTTCTTAGGCTGTTCTTGACTGTTCTGGAGAACAGCTTAATCTGTCCTCTCATCAGCATTGTTTTTTGCTCCCCAAGGGAATATTCTACAATACGTTTCTTTTGACATGTGATAGGACTGCAGTTCAGTGTAATGTCTTGCAAGATGATAGTGTGAATTATATTGAAGAACTGTTTAGCAGTAACATTTTGGTTATTGCAGGAAAAGTTAACTGTTAGGCCTAGAGATCAAAACCTGTAAAATTCTTGAAAGTTGGCTGAACTGGTGAGTATGCAGGACTTGCAGTTTGAGTTTTGAGAAAGCAAAAGCAGAAACCTGAATGGAATGCTGAAATGATTATTCAGGCTCATATGGATAAAGAGCTGCTATAAGACCCATCTCAATTTTACCTTTATTTTGCTAAACTATATATAGATTAGGCACAGTCATGTCCATTAGTAATTTCTGTCTTTCTCTCATGTAAGCATAAAACTAGTTTAACAGAGTTTCCTGGGAAGAGCATAATGCATCCAAAACACACAAGTCCTCATCCAGCTTCATGTCTGTAGGTAATGCTGCAGTCATTTTGGATTAGCGATAAACGGTCATGAAATTGGAAACAGGTTCTCCCAGCTTTACACAAGAATCTGCAAAAACATGAATACTTGTACCCAGAAAGTGTGATTCCAATTCAAACATCATAAAATAATACACAGTGCATGCTTAACTGCATGCAGGGCCATAAGAATGTATTAAATGACATTGCCAGATGCCAAAGACAAATATGGTTTCAGCATTCAGATGTATAGGAACCTGGAGGAGACTATGGCTTAACTTGAACTACTGTCAGGGCTTTATTTCTGTAAAATTATTTTCTTACCCCATCACTTTTTGCCCTTAGTTTCTGTTATCATTCCACTTGTTCCTGGTACACATGTTGCAGCGTTATATTGTATGTCTGAAAAAGCTGTAAGAGCCCGAGCACTGTTCAGCTGTGCTGGTTGGGGTGAACATTCCTTGAAGCCCTTGAGTATGCAAGTCCCTTCCTGGAAGTGCAGAGTGATAGAGGTACTGGGGAAGTCCTCATCAAGTTTAATGTAAAAGGTATGGTTTTTGTCACAGGCTGTGTGAGTGAATTGCCACCCACAAGCTTTCAGCTGAACAGGTTTCATTTTTGCTGTCAAGTTACCTGAGGTGGGAGATCTGAGAAAGGAGAAGGTGGACACAATCATCTTCAGTCCTTCATGCAGCTACTGTAGTTTCTACAGAGTACTACTGGGATCACAAAAGTCAGTGATTAGAAATGTTGATCTGAACACCAGCCCCGTGCAATTTGAGAGAAAAACACAAGTACAGTGAGTAATTAATACTGTTCATTATTCTAAGGACTTGGAGTGTGAAATGGTGTTCAAATTTAGTATCCAAACTAAAGACATATGTTATAATTAAATGATGCAAGTTGGGAGAGAATAATCTGAGAAATTACTTACTCTGGGTACCTCAGAAAAAATTTGGGGGGTTGGGTCATTTGCTGGCACATAAATCTAAATCTGGAGCTCAGCTGAAGCAGTTCAATATGAAAAATCAACATCTTTTTGCTCATGCTTCCTGAAATGTTTAGGCTGCAAAAGTTGAATGCTAGCAAAGCAAGCTTTTTCAACCATAAGCTAAAATAATAATGGAAGAAGCCTACAAGGAAGACCTGTAAAACTGACAAAACTAGCCAGGCTGCTGTATTCTCATGTTTGAAATGAATCTGGGGTTTCCGTAGGCTTTCGAAGTGGCCTGGAATTATAGCGTTGGTGCCAGATGATAACATCTGTCCCTGTAGGAACTGAATCAGAACAATATAAACCAATGACCTTCAGCTGAAAACAAAAGCTCCTCTATACTTAACATTGCAAATATGGATTAAAATCTTACAACTTTGAAATGAAATTTTTTTTATCACTATTGCTGATATTGTTGCCACTGCATGGGAATTGCAGACTTGCAATCACAATTGCTCCATATCCTGTAATTTGTCACACCAATGGAGTTTTCAGCTTTTCATGTTTAGTATCAGTTCTGTGGTACTGTGGTGGTCACTAGTTTGAGAGAGCCCACTTAGAGTCTTGCTCTCTTCAATGATCCACAATGACTGTTCATCATATCTCATGTAATGTGCTTCTCCTAGAAGACTGGGGCAAATACAGTGCTCTCAGCAGCCAGAGCTGGAAATGAAAAGCCTTACAGTAAGAGTGATTGTTAGGGGTCTGCAACTCTGAGGTGCATGAAGCTTGAGCAGGGATCTAAGTGCTGGTTATCCACATCCCTGGCAAGCACTCCTGCAAGCTGGTAAAGTAAATCTTCAGCCACTTGCTTTTCCTTCACAATCTACAGTAAGAGGTCTTTTACTTTGCAGGAAAGCTTTGAAATTTCTTGGTAAAAGCTTTCAGTCTGAATGGAAATTTTAATTGCTTGGGAACACAGTCATATTTTGTCTTAGACCCTCCTGCTTTATAGATTCAATCTTGTCACCAAAAGTAGTTAGCTTTGCATAAGATGCCCTGAGTGTTTTCTGTACGAAGGAGGAGGAGAAAAGAAACCATAACAAACCAAACCTTGACCACCACGTACTTGAACACTGAGAGATGCATTTTCTGTACCCTTTGAATAGTCCATTTTCTTCTACAGTATCTAATTTCACACATACAGATGATACAGGAGGAATATAGAAGACCTGGAATTTACCAGGAAATCCACATCTCTCAAATATCCCTGTCATGGTACTAGAGAGAATCATTCCATGTAATGTAACCATTGTTGCATTTTCTTTCACATACAACAGCAGTGGCAGAAGCACATAATATTGTTTCACAGTTACATTTCAGATTTACTTTAATAATCTCAAATTACACGTGACAAGCTGGATAATTCTGCCCAGATAATGCCTTCAATCATCTGTCTGATCTCAGATATTTATCTTTAAAGTGTTTTTTTCTCAAACAGACAAGCTATAGTTAATAAGTCATTTTATACAAGGTTTCTGTTTTGCCCTTTTTACTATTTCAGGTCAGTTCTTTTTACCTACCTTTTCCCTATCTGTGAGCAAAACAGTTCAGTTTTGCAAGAATAACTGAGAACTTCTCTGGGATATCATTACTCAGATTTTCAGATTCCTCTCTCATTCCCAGAGAAATGAGTTTGAATGAGTTAACTGTTACGTTATTATCATAGTTTCTGATTCCAATGACATCTAAATATCAACTGTAGATTGAGTTGTCTCAGTATTACTGAGGGATTAATTTTACCTGAGGCCTTTTTTTTAAATGTATAAAAGAAAAATAAAAATCCAACACAATCAAGAACAAGAAATATCCCAACCTCTAGTTGCAGGTAAGCTCTGAGGGGGCTAGGTTGCATTTGCAAAGTTAAATAAATAGAGGAACTGCTGTGTAGATTCAATGAGCCATACTTAGACTTTCACAAAACCACTGTTGAAGTGTTGATTTTGCAGAACCACCACACTCTGCAGGTCATAAGGACAAAATAGGTCCATCAGGAAAAGTGTTTTAGGTTTAAAAAAAAAAAAAGGAAGAAAAACTGTGCTGATTTAGGCATGCATGATCTTTATGGCACTGCAAATGCAAAAGGCAGTAGCTCAGGCAGCATGCTTTTTGTCAGACTGCTGGCCTGCTTTTCTTTAGCAGATCTGGTGACATACGAAGCTGTGTAAATGGAATTCTTCATCTTTAAAGTTTTCCATCTTCCATTGCAGCTCTGCTGCAGATGCAGTTTGTGCTTATTGCACTGGTGTCACCTGAAGTCTAAATGGGTGGACTCACCGGTTGGAAGGGTGTGACCTGGGGTGGGCCCTGCAGTACCAGGTGCTGCCTCTCAGCAAATTGTCCCAGTTTCTTACCCATTGTGTGTCTCAAAGCCTTAATTAGTGACACCCACATCAGTGAGAGATGGGCTTGGTCTGGGTCCTAGTTTAGTCACAGCTGTGATCGTGATTAGTGAGAGATCAAGAGAGCAAGGTCAGTGACTCTTCTTCCTGGATTTAGTAACTGCTGTGAGACTTCAGGAGCTTCTATTGTTATTCCTAGATCTTCAGCCATAGTAGCATTTTTCTGGAAGATCAGAGATGTGGCAGGAGGTAAGGGTGACCAAAATTCAGGTCTGCACTTAGGGTTACCCCTATTAGATGTTCTAGTTTTGAGGTCTCTGCAGCATTACTTCCTCATGGGAGCTGGTAATAAAAGAAGATAATAAAGTACTTCAGTCATCCATCTTAGAGAGGGAAATATACTTCTTGATTTTGTGATTTTCTTCTTCTTTTTTTCCTATTCCTGAGGGGCTGGTGTAGCTAACATTGATTTCTTTTGCTTTGGGTTTGTAATCACTGGAGAGGCTCTGGAAGTGGAATTTTAACCCTTCCTTCTCTCAGCAGCCTTTACACTGACCTTAACGTTTCCCATGGGAATGAAGAGAATTTGCTTAATCTCTTTGTATGGGGCTAGCCATGGGTTATTGAAAATGACCTGTTGTTATTGTGCCAACGAATAAAATGTCAGAAGTAATTTTGGCAGAACTAAAGAGCAAACTAATTGAAGGGCTGAAAGTCAGAAAAATTGCATCTGTTTTTAATATCTACCAAGGCTCAAATTTAGCTTTTATTTTGCATATAAAGATGTAAACTGACATATACACACCTCTTTCTAGTATTGCTTATTGCACAATTTTTTATAAAGTTGCATTAAGCAATCTGATCAATAATCGAAGCCATCAAGGTTAAAACTTAAAGGCAAATTACATTGCTAATTTCTGCTTTGGAAGGAATCTCAGACTTTTGAAAAGGACAGAATTTTCTTAAAAAGAGTCTTGTTAGGGGATATCTAGGGGGGAAAAAAATTAGGAAAACCATTTTGCAACTGGCAATGTAGGATTATGTATTTATGAATCCCCAGGCCACATGCTGCGTTGAGTTTCAGCAGTTCCTTATCCTTAGAGATGGCTGCTCATAACTTAAGAATGTGTAAATACAGAACACTCCCTGAATAAATGCTATTGTTAGGAGCCAAGAGCTCTGCAAGTTAACAGTGAGTTATTATTGCTGTTATTGTTTATGATACCTTTTAATGGAATCGAAGAACCAAGACACAGCAGCTCTACACAGGAAGGGACTTCTCACAATGGGGAAAATTTGCACAGAGGCTGCACTCAGTTTGCAAATTGTTTATTGGAAAATGACATCATTCTGCTATCTACACACTCCCCAGCACCTTTTGATGTATAAAATCCTGATGGACTGTGGCCTTTTATTTCTTTCACAACTTTCAAAAAGGGCCTGGCTAATGCAGAATTGCAAATTTTTATTTGATGTGAGGTTCCTGCCAGTTTATACCCTTTATTCTTTTAATGTGTGTCATAAAAATAAAGCTGCTACCTCCATCAAGATTTTCTGAAGAACAAAGTGTGAGGACAAATTCTTTTCAGCATTACACCAAGGCAATGTGACTAACTTTTAAAAGACTCTATGATGTAACTGGGAGCAGTTTAGCTTTTGCTGTTTAGTATATATGTAATAGAGATGAATGGAAAAGTCAGCAAGGGAATATTTTAGGCTGAACTGTAGCTTTATGGTGAAATCTTTTATGATAAAGAATAGCTTCTGGAGGAAAATGGTGGGAGCTCCTTTGTTTGAGTCATTAAAACTGGGCAAATCTCTAGGATCATAGTGTGGGGCAGTCTTGCATTGGCAAAGATAGGATCTAAACACCTATGAGCTCTTTCCATCCCCGGTTTCCATGAAAGATGGATACATTGATAACCCTTGATGCAGTTTTATCAGTGTACTGCTAATGCAGCTCTTACACCTGGCCAGACCAGGTTTTCAAAAGACATTTGGACAGCTGTGTCTGAAGAGGTTCATAAATTATACCATATTATGCCAGCAAAACTCTTTGCACTTCAGGGAGGTGGCTTCAGCAGCAAGAAGTCAGTATGTCCATCACCATCCTCACCAGAATTATTTATTTTGTTCTCTTGGGCCGTTAGGTCCATGTAAAAGAGCTTCCTGTGAAGGAATGGAAGAGAGGTCACTGGGTACCTGTTAAACATCATCCCCACTGAGCCTGCCTATTACCTTCCCTCAGTTGCTCTAAGAAGTGCCTGGAGAATAGCCAGTGAATTTTAGAATATTCAGTGTGCATTGGCCCCATCAACTTCACCTCCAAAGTAGAAAGGATTTATTTACTTGTAGGGGGAATGGGAAAAGATTAGAGTTAACTGAGAATGAATAGGAAAGGATTTTCTACCTGACCAAAAAGGTAAGGAAGCTTTAGAAATTAAATAAAAGCATACAGGTGGAAACACTTCCCATTTTTGTTATGGGAATGCCCTTTTATAGAGCATATAAGCCACGTAATACTTTCTTGCTTTTTTTGTTTGCCTTTCACAAATCCTTTAAAAATAGTTCATGAATAAGAACTGGTGGTCTATGTTCACAAACAGCCATGAAAGGAAACAGTTAGGAGTGGACAGTTGTTCTGTATAGTGATTTTTGTTTCTCAGAAGATGTCTTAAGTTTTCTGTCTTCTCACTCCCATCAGTTCAAGTTTTTGAAGTTGGCAAATCTTAAGTTATATTTAAACAACATCTGTTACCAGAAAAATTCTGGGCAGCTGATACTTGTTTTCAGTCTCTGCTTCTGGCTGAAGGAGGGTCCCTGCTGTGGTTCCAGCTGAGGAGCAGGCAAGGAAAGAGAGAGGAGTGTCTGCTTCCCTTTCAGTAAAGACTCCTCATTACTACAGGACAATAATTAGTGTTTTATGCCGTGTGATTTTTCTGTTCTTACTAAATATTTGGCAAGATGTAACTTCCAAGATCAGTATGACACACTTGGATTTGAGGAATCCTTGTGGAGTCTCTGAGCACAGTGCAGAGCTGGTGCTAAACTCTGTCCTGCTCACTAATGCTGAGTCAAGGGGCATTTCTAGAAAATGTGTGTAGAGCACATGGAAGTGTTGGAGGGAAATAAAAGGTAGTCATTGCCAGTTGTTCTGTTGGATGTCTTTATTTCAAAAATACATACCAAGAGGTATATGATACACCTGTACAATAATTAGCTATCAGAAACTGAATAGGAGCTGCTTCAGCACAGGTGTTTCTGATGCTGATATTTTCTTGTTATCTCTTTCAGGTGGAGACTGTTGGCTGTTGATGTTAGTCTCAGTCTTTTTCCTCCTGTTCCACAGTTGATCTGGAAGTCGAGCTGTACACTCCTGCTGAAGATGGCTAAAATACCAGGTAAAGATGAAATCTATTTTATTATTTAAAGCATGCTTGGTGGTGGTAATTGAGAAACTCTAAGTTAGGTTATTTAGTGAAACAGTATGCTGGGATTGTACTGTGGTGGAACTATCTAGAGACAAAAAGGCTGAGGTGAAGAGTGCAAGATGTGGGAGAAAACAGAGGTAAGGATGTTTTCTGTAAGACACAGTGTACTGGATTAATCTTAGAGTAATTTTTTTTGTTTTCCTTTTTTTTTTTTTACATGAGAGATATAGTTAATGATAACTAACTCCATGTTTCAAATTAAACTGAAAGGGAAAAAAATAAAATTACAAGTGAAAAAGTGTTCTTATTTATTAACTTTTTAGAAATGTTCATAAAGCCTCTAATTAATTAGACTCAAGGTTTAATGCTGTAATCCAGTGATAGCATGGTTTCCAAGATGACCACTGCTGCTTACTACCATCACTCAGGCGCTTTCAGATGAGATTAGAGACATCTGCTCATCTTATTTCATTTAATTTGAAGGAGTACTTTTTAGGTAAAAAGAGCAAGAAATTTGGAAGACGAAGCAAAGGTCTTAACCAATGAATAATTATTATTGCAGAAATACTCAATAATTATCATGCAAAAGATCTGACAGGACATAAACTGTGCTGAAAAATCCCCTCATCTTGTTAGGTAACCTGCCAGCAGCTTAATATATCATATGTCATTTGCCTTGTTGTTCTCATTTAAATCCCATGAACTAATATGGGAAGAAAAAAAAAAAAATCTTATATCAAACTATTTTTAGCTGCTAGTGTGTGACAAGGAACTTTTTACAGTGCACTGGGGTAAAGAAATGGGCAGTGAGAATGGAAGCTTGGTGTAGCTCCAAAAATTCATTTTTTTTATGGCACAAGCCCTGGACTGTGGAACTAGTTGGGAGCAAGAAAACCAGTTGCCAGCCTGACTGTCCTGGCAATTTTGATTTTTGGCAGAGAAGCTGGGAAAGCTTTCCAGATGGGGAGTCGCAGGGGAATCACTTTGGGAAAGGCCTGGAAAGCACTATTACATGCAACAAGAGGGCCTTATACTGTAAGAGGGCATCCTTGGAGGAACTGGCACAGCCAGTCCCACAGCTGCATGGGGGTATATTTGGAATCATGCTGTGGATGCCAACAGGTTAAAAAGGGTACTCTTTGGGAGGGTTTCTTCAAGCCTATTTGTAAGTCCTTCCATTTTCTTGGGGCAAAGTAATCAAAATATGTACTTGGAGCCTGTTTTACGAGCCACCTCTCTCTCCCTCTGGCTCTCTCTCCACACGTATCTGTGTGTAACCTGTTGTGAGTGTGCAATATTTGAGCTCTAACAACATTTGAAAGTGTTACACTTGGCATAAGTTAGAGAATATCTAGCATGTCAGATGAAGCCTAGGTCCTTTGGAAAGAGGAGATGCCAGTCAATCTGATTTGCAGCAGGGATTATGTATTGTTTGTAAGTTTTTAATCATATCTCTGACTTTTGAGATAATGTCCTTGGGAGCTCAGCCTGTTGTTTTCATCTGCTAACTGACTCTGAGCACAGAGAAGTGAATAATTTGGGGATCATTTCTCACTCCTTCCAGGTGTTAGGAGAGCACACAAACAGAGCTTGATAGGTTGCAAATGGCTAAAAATTTCAGTTTTCCATGGACTATGAACTTTGAGTAAGATCATGATAAATGGACAGCAGTCCTGGGGGGGCTGAGTTCACTGAAGTGTCTCAGTGAGGCAGGTTTGTAGCAGTGTAAGACTCTGATCCTCATAATGTTTTCCTTAGCTGATAAAATTCCCTTGGTCATCCAGGCTGTGCCCTTCCACATGTCCCTGAATGTGTAGTTTTTTGTGAGTCCTGAGAAATTCAGCATTTATGGCATCCATGGGGTCAGCTGAGAAATCAGGTGACCTCTATGTGCGCTGATGAGCTTTGGGCAGAACACACCACGGCAGCTTCAGGACTAAGTCTGTGTGGTATTGCCCTTTTTTTATACAACATCTGCCAGTCTGCCTGCCTTCTAGATGGAGAAGGGTCTTCCACCGTGCGCTTGCTGCTTCTTGCAGAGATCCTACATTAGCCAAGAGGGTTTTTTCCCCTTTCTGTAGAAGCTTGTACATAATCATATGGGCGTCATTGGACCAGAGGGACTTGCTCATCTGGAACAGAAAAAGTTTAGGTTTCGATCTCTGTTTTAAGAATGCCTTATAAATGTTCTCCAGTGACTGCTTCATAGAGCAGATGCATAGGCAGCCCTCAGCGTCGGGGCTGGAATGCACATCTCCCAGTGGCTGGTGGCTGATAGTGGAATAAAGTGATTAAAATGGGAAGAAAAAGTGCATTGAAAATTATGAATCATTCGTGGTAAGAGGTGCCAGTTAATCAATTAGAGAGATTGAGAGTAATCTAAACTAGATTGAAAATAATCTAAAATAGATTAAACTGAAAGCAAAGGAGGAGTGTTTAATTAGGCTTTTAGGCAGGGAAAGAAAGCTTGTAAACAACTCTTACTGGTGAGGTGAAATGACCAATTCTAGCATTTATTTTCTTTTACCTGGGTATGTTTGCCTTCTTTTGGAGAGGATGTACAGAGTGAAGAATTAGTAAAGTTTCATAATCTGGTATTTTAATAATAGCTGTCTGAACAGTTAGGGACTGTTGTGCCCTGCATGAGAAGGAAAAATGATACTGCTGCAAGGAGAAAAGGAATACTGTGCTGAAGAGAAGTGTTCTCAGCTGGAGAGCTAACTTGATGCCAGCAGACCACAGCCTTCTCCAGGCTGTGCAGCTGATGATATCATTACAGTGCAGTGCTGCCACAATGGCACTGAAATCTCTGTTAAATTTTTAAGAAAACATAAATATCAAACAGATAAAGAGATTTGTAGAAGCTACTTGAATGTGGAAATGCATATTTAGAAGTACAGGAGTACCTTGAATATTTTCATTGATAACTTCTGACAGACAGCTTTTCTCATTACTGCTGATCTAGTATTCCTTCCTCTTTATTGCTGTTGAAAACATTATTCTTAGGAAATAAAGACATACTTTGGGATTTCTGGAGGCAAAAATAAATACACAGTGTCCTCATGAAGTAATAAGTGAATAGGATCCTATTCTAAATATTTTGCAAGAGGGAGATGGGGTAGGAACTCTGAGGCACAAGGAGCAAAACCTGTTTCCTGAGGTCAGCCAAGAGGGAGGCAGTAGGAGGTCCGAGGAGGACTCCCTGCCCCAGGAGACCAGACCCTCTGCAGAAGGTAGAAAACTTGACTCAGAATTTAGACTGAAGTTTGTACTTGATGTGGCAGTTAAAAGTGAGGGTGATACATCATGAGGTAGATTTAAAAAATGTGCATACTATGGCAATATAAATAAATGTGTAAATACACAACCTGTAGTTATTAATGGCCTTATATACTGCCAGACTCTAAAATAATTTAGCAAAATAACAAAAAAGTCAAATACCTAGTGATAGATTTCTGATGTAATATAGTGCATTTATAAAGATATTCCTGCTACTGGTGATGATTTCTTTGGAGTTCAATATAAAATAAGAAAGCCATTAAAAATTCCTTTTTTCTGATTTTTTTTCCTGCTTTAGAAAATCATATTTTCAACTCAACATTAAACTGTCTTTATCAGTTCTTATCTGCATCACTTTCTTTGTGTTGACAAGCACTAATGTAAAGCTTTTTGTGTTAATGGCTGCAATTTGTACAGTGTTTGTTTTGTAAGACAAACTATTTTTCAGAAGTACAGTTCCTGCAGTGTGGTAATCTAAATTTTGGAGGAAATGTGGAACTTTGATTTACATGGGAAACATTTTAGAAAAATAAAATAAATATAGGGTGTCCTCGAAGTGCTTACAAATTAATTCAGGCCTGTTGTTTCTAAACGAGCAAAATGTGAGTAAATTCAGTTTCTGGGCTTTAAAAAAAAAAAAAAAAGAGATGCTGAGGTTTGAAAGGAGGGATCTTAAGTGGGCATTGCAGCAGAGGGGCGAGAAAAGGAAGCCAGGACAAGATACTATATGGTAAGAATCTCAGGCGGGCACTTTTTAACTGAATAATATTTTCAATGTGTCTGTAAAGGCAGGTTTTTCAGTGTCCCAACCTAAATTTATCATAATGTCATGAGAAAGTCAGATACTAAAATATATGTTTGTCATATCAAACAGATGAATCTGTATGCAGTGCTGATGCTGCCAGGTTGTCGGGAACTCTTCTAATCCACATAAGAAAATCTTGTTTTGTGAAGCAGGATTGACGAACTTTCTCTGTTGGGATACTATACTGTATAAACTATAAAGTTTTCTTAATATACATATAATATAATGTAACATAATTCATATTACAGTAGACTGCCCAAAACTCTGTTCCCACGTGTGCTGGCATCAGTGCAAAATCAAGGTGGATTCTGTAGGGAAACTTTATTCTTCAGATACTCCAAAACAGTCTCTGTAAGATACAAACTTGCTGAGGACGTTACGCAGATATTCTGGCCACACATCTCAAACTTCCAGAGCAAGAAGCTCTGAAAATGGAGCTAGGCTGGAGGTATATTTTCAGCTTTTCAGTAAGCTCATTGAACTAAGATCCACCACCTCCTGGAAGCTGGCAAGGTACAGAATTATCAGCAAAATGCATCATCTTCACAGGCAGCTGAAGCAGCGTGTAAGGAAGCATGAGGTGGTGGCAAGACAACCCTCAGATGAGTGTGTTGTACTTTGATTTAGCAAGAAGAGTATTGGTGAGGAGGGCAGTTGAAAGCAGAGCTAAGGGCAGAGAGTAGAAAGTGTAACTAAGACACTTTTTTTTTTTTAAAATACAGAGACCATAACAAAATTTCTAAAAAAGTTAGAAGTTTAAGGATTACAAAGTATATATAGTGTTGATTTATTTTTTTATTTTTTTTTTAAGCCCCTCTGGAAAATTTTTAGAGCATTTATCATCTTGGTTATAACTTGAATACATGGACTAAACTTGTGTGTTAAAATTATTTTGTAAGTGTTTTTTCTCTCACCAAATGCTCTGAAAAAATATGTGTTATCAGTTCAGTAGAGTGGCAGGGTTTTTTCTGAAGTTTCTTTGTAGGACAAAATGTGCTAGCTGTTACTTAGACCTGATACTTAAGAAGAGATAGTTCTAATTAAAAAAAAGGTAAACTTCTATTAGATTTACCACAAAATGACACTTGGTTCACTCAACTTTTTCATGTGAATTGTCAGCAGGGCCTGTTTTTTTAATACTGTTTGATAAGTAGCCAAGTGTTACTAAGAATGGCATCAAGAGCACTCAGATCACAGGGGATCAATGGTAATATTGGCACTGCAGAGACTGTTGAGAGGGGAGGTGACAAGGTTACTCAGTAGGTTACAAATTGAACTGGAGGTGCTGGATAGAGACAGTAAAATTTAGAGTAAATTATCAAAATTGTACCTTCTGAAACTAAAATCTTTTAGCAATGAAACTAAATTACATCCTAGCAAATCTTTCTCAGCCTGCCTCCATGCAGTTTTGTTCTGTTTTGGTTTCTCTGGGCTTTTTTTTTTCTCTATGGAAATACAGTGCTACTCAATTACTTTTTAGCCAGTCAATACCAAATGTGCTTTGGGAGTTAGCAGAGCCAGCAGACTCTAGAAGGAGGTGTGCTGATAATGACTTCAGCAGAACAAGAAAGGACAAGAATGACACCCATTTAGTATCCCTCGCATGGAACAAAGCAGCATCAAGGTTTTAAGCCTTGTAAACCTCTTTGGGATCCTAACTCATTTTTTGTACAATGAGTCTGTGTCAGCATTTAATGTTTTAAGTCAGTAGGTTTCAGTTCTGCTTCTGGTTCAGTGAAGGCATTTATGCCAGAAATTTCATGAAATCTTATTGCACTCCCTGGGGTGCAGGGGGAAACCTATAAAAGAGTTAAGTAGATAAAGAACTCCATACATCCACCCACGTTTTTCTCATTCCTCAGGGATATTTCTTTTCCTTCCATTGGTGCTGGGAATATTTTTTTTTTGCTATATTTTTGAGCAACCTCACCTTGTACATTTTATCTTGTTAATAAATAATTTGTCTGGTAGTTTAAGTTTCAAATGTATTTGAGACACTACCTGTGTCTTAAAATTGTTAATACATGACCACAGTTCATAAAACTTAGTCCTAGAAAATGAGAAACACAATGTTCATGTTGTTTAAGTGTTCAGATACCATGGTGAGGAGCACGAAATAGATAATTTATGTGCAATTTTGTAATAAATAAACTAAGAAACTTTATGAGTTTGAATCCACTTTCACTTATGAGAATCAGTGAAGACTCCTGGAAGAACTCTACGGAGTTGAAGGATTTCAGCACTAGTTGAACATGGCATAGGTATGCTGCAACAAAGGCTTCTTTTGTTGCTTTTGAGACATCTCCAGTAAGTGAAGTATAAATAGACAATATTGCCACTACTCACTGTGAAGAACTATATTAAAGTTTTCACTTTTATTCTGGAAAGGTTTGTTAAGAACAGTCAAGTATTTCCTTTCTTTCTGAAACTGGGCAAGTGTATGCCCCTCTTTACTTCACCGTGGGGTGCTTTTGCTTTGGCAGGAGAAAATGCAGATAAATGAAAGCAGGCTTCACATCCCTGTGAAAGCTTTCTGTTCATTTCTCTTCTGAGGGGAGAGGAGGACCTAAGAGCAGTTTAACCAGGTCAGATCACTTAGCCAGTATCCTGTCTTTGAGGCCAGATGTAGGTGTTTATAGAAAAATGTAAGAGCAAAGCATGAACAGTGATGATTATATAAAGGGTGGCTGATACCTGTGGATTGAAGTCAAGCTTCTGTGTAAGGACAATAGAAGCAGCAGCTCTGTCCTCACTGGTCAGTCTAGAAGGTTTTTCATGTTTCTCTAAGTATGTCTTTGAAACAAATTTTGAGATTAAAGAAGTTGCTTTTAAAAAAAAAAATAAAAAATCAGGATATCCAGCACCATTCTGGCTTACTAAGGCTGTTCATTTTAATTTTCTTTGATTTTATTAATTTTTTAAAGCTACTGAAGTGATACTTTCACAGCACTGCATATGAAGACTCCGAGGTCTCTGTTCCTGACTGGTAACCAGCACTTCAGAGTCCATTTTTTGTAAACAACTGTAAGATTATTTTTTCTCCATGTACTGTATACTACACTTATCTACACTAAATTTATTCTATGACCTTATTCCTTAGTCATTGGGCTCACAAGTTGGCCCTAAATAGTTGGATCTTGTCGTAATTATCTTGGATAAGAGTCCCATATAATACTATTTCCCATAAGAAGCCAAAAATTTATGTGGGAGCTGAGACACCTGTTTGTTTTGGAAGAGGAATTAGAGTTCAGCTCTTCAGTACCACTGCTGTTTTTTGAAATGCCACGTACATTTTTCAATTTTTATTTTATTTTTGGAGGAGAAGAAGGGGTTCTGGGCTGGACCCAGACTTGTTACATTTGGATTTCTGTGTCAGCCATCTGCTATTGGCTTGAGAGCTTTGATGGGAGCAGTTTGGCTACTGCTGTATGTGTTAAGTCGTTCAGCACATCCTCTGCATAATGTTGAATTTGTTGGTACCAGCTCTACTGCCTCCCCAGTATCTGAAGCACAGTCATCTGCATCAGACCTCTGTTTCTGTTCCATCCTTTCATCAGGCTCACGTGATAGCTAAGGAAGAAAGCACTGACATCATGGCCTGTTTCTAACACAGTCACAATTCACTTCGTGCAGTACTTCTGGACAAATAGACTTGGAGTGATTTCATTTGTGTTATTTTCCTCTCTCTGTGATATTCTTGGCGGAATTCTCAGTATGTGAATGGAAAAGGGAATAATAAATGGCTGCAGTCAGATCCATCTTTCAGTTTTCCTCACCAGTCTGGAGCGTCATTCTTTACAGGTTCTTGCAGGACTCACCTTCTCAGACTTTTTTGTCTGATTTGAGCTACTGTTTACTTTCTGCATTCAGTCTTCTTTAGATCTAGATGATCCATGGTCAAAGTAAGCCCTGCCTCTCTGTTTATCTTCCTGTTCTGCTGCATTCCTAATGCCAACAGCAGAGCCTCCTCACCTCCTAAGGACACTGCTCTGTGCCACACATCCACTGAGCAGCAACTTACCATTCTGGCAAGCATAGTGACAATATGGAAAACAGTGGTCTCACTGAATCTAACACCTCTGTTGATTTTACTGGGGTCTGGTTTTCTCCCAGTATTAAAGTGCCAGGATTAAAAATAAGTATTAATGAGTAGATGAAAGCCAAAGAAAATAACTTGAAAATTCTAAATTTTATTAACACCTACATTGGAAAGTCGGAGCAACAAGTGAAGTTAAACAATAGAAGTTTCAGTATTGATGTGGAGGGCAGGAGGAGGGTTGGGTACAATTTAGAAATTGCACTTCATTGAAAGCTGTGACATCAGCCCTCTGTGTCCTGGGCTGCCTATGTCCCTGGCAAACTAGGGATGAGAAGTGCTGCTGTGCAGTGTCCCCCTTGCAGCGGGAACACCTTTACCCAGCTCGAGGTTGCCTGTACACTGCAACATCTATTCTACTTTAGGGGGCTTGACTTTGGTTTAGGAAGAGATTAGCAAAGAATTGTAGGAAAGGCCATTGTTACCATTATAATTAGTTTTTTTTAAAAAAGGATATAAAAATTGCTCTATCATCACATAGCATTGTGGAATGGAGAAAACATGTGCAAAACTGTGTGGATATGACACACCAGTTAAATACAAGCTGGTCCTGGTGCTGGGTCTCATTGTGAGCAAAGGCTGGAGTAGCAGATGACAGTTTTTAGAGAGCAGAGCAAAGGCTTCTCAATAAGAGGACTAGTTTTTAAAGGGCCTATCTACCCACCTCAGAGGCTTCAGGCAGACATGACTGCCTTTGGGTAAGCAAGAAAGGGAAGGAACTGATTTCCAGACTTGAGGACTAACTATTAGGTGGTATGAACTGGTATAGCATGACTGACAATTTACCTGACTTGCTGTAGCTGCTGTTACCAATGTGGATGTAATCAAAAGTCTAGTCTGTTTTTAAAAGAGATGGCATAGACTTTTTTCCTTTTCTTAATGCGTCTTCTCTACATGTTTGAATTCCTAAAAGGCAGTGACCTGGCCCAGAGATGTTTCCACACATTTGGTTGGATGTTTATACTGTATTTTGTTAGGAGGCACAAACAAGCCTATTAGTTTGTATTAAAACACAGGATGGTGACTTCTACAACTCATGTTTTTTCTTGTTTGGCTAAACACTTTCAAGAGTAATGAACGAAGACAACTATTAGAGGGTTTTACATATTTGATGTTACAAATGGGAACTACAGGATTAAAACAAAGACATCAAAATACCATATGCTGGTTTTTGTCTGTTATAGAATCAATTCAGCTGTATGTAACTTTAGGTTCTTATTACTGCAGAGGTGAAAAATGCAACCTTACTGGGCCTTGTAATCAAATCCAAAACCTTGGATCCCCAAGACACAATGCACTTAAATGCTCTGGGATCTTGGTCTTTATCTTCTTGGAGGTAAAAATAAATCCATGAAGAAAGTGCAGTAATTCTTCCATATGTTTGAACATATTCATTCCCCTTCTGTTTATGAATGTTCTTTAACGTTTTCCCCGCTAGTGGGTTTCCTTTAGTCCTGTGCAGATACCTGATGGATGATCGACCTCCTGGAACCTCTATTCTCTTGGGCTCCCAGCCTAACCTTGAAGCCTTCAGGTGTCACATATATTCAGTGCCTTGGAATTTTTTTCCCAGCCATTTTAATCCTCTATCATCAATCTGTTAACAATCGCTGCATGTTTTGTTTCATCTCAAGAAACATCTGGAATAGTCATACATATTTAGTGTTTTTTGTTGAAAGGATCTTTTTTATTTGGTCTCATATGTCATTTTTCTTTGTTCATATACCTCGCTTAGCTACCAATTTTCAGTTAAATATATCGGGTCATGAATTTGTAAAGTGGATCCTTGGCCTGCCATCAAATAAAGTGTCTGAGCAATTGATTGTTTATGCAGCTTTTTAATAGTAAGTCTTCTGTTATAGCTAAGATCTTTGACACATCTTTTCAAAAGATAATAAACCAGAAACTTAAAATCTTTTCTAGATAACCAACTATTGTGATTAGACACAAACTTAACAGTGTAAATATTAAAACAAACAGGATCAAAATCAGTTAGCTGCCAGATAAAAAGCTGACTGAAGGCAGAAATTCAGAGTTTCTCCAACAGCATGGAAGCCATAGTAATTTTAATAAAAAAGTAATTATAATGCAAATGTTTGCTATAACTGCCTGTTGGGTAGAGCATTTTGCTAGGAGGGACAAAATAAAAAAAGTAAAAAAAAAAATTTAGATTCAGTACTCATTTCTGTTCTGTTTTTCAAACCACATTTTGGAGTACAATGCTTCAAGCACTAGGCTGAAGAATAATAATAAAATGGTAGTAAATGGACTGAGGTGGAGTAAGCATTCACCTTTTCTTTGAAGCAATGCCGCATAAAACTAGGAGTACTGCAACAATCTGGAGAAGGGTCAAAACAGGAACAAAAATGAAATGAGCCCTGGACCAGGGCACCATTCTGAAATTGGGAGTTCTGGTCTTGTTGTGATTTGTCCTGGGGAAGGAGAGGGAAATATGAGCGGCATCCGATTCTCATGCCAACATAGACTTGGGAGACAGAAATATTCTTGAATCCCACAATTTAGTTGGAGCCCTGGTGAGTCAAAGGTTATCTTTGCACTGTGTCCCCTGCCTGTGCTTTTGACATCATGAATATACATCTTAAACAGAAATGCTGGCTTTTATTTATTTATGTTAATTTGTTTGAGAGCTCTGTTTGTTGTATGTTGCTGTTCTTTGGTTTGTTTTTTTCCCCACTCCTACTTTGAAAAGAGAAGACGATGTTGTAATCTGAACCACAAGCAAATTAACTATCACTTTTGGCTAGTGATAGAGTCATTTAGAGTCTTTGCTTTCAACTTAAGATTTGCTCATCTGTATTGCTGGCTCCTATGTTTTAAGAAGGAGATCTAATATCCCTGTAAGCATTAAGATTTGGCCATGTTCTGTTCCAGTGTAACGGTTCCTCAGAGCTGTAGGAAGTTTTATTTCTGTTGCACATCTGCAGTAAGAACTAGGCATTTGAAATCTGAGCCCCTTAAGGGCCCAGGTCTCAGAGATATTGATCATCTCCCGCAACTTTTTGTCTGCTTTCAATTCCCATTGCAGTCGGCAGGAGACGAGGTTCTCGGCACCTTGCAGGATCAGGCTCGTAGAGGTTGCTTGTGGAGAAGGTTGTCTGTCTGTGTATTCAGCTGGCTGGATGATCTCTCGTCAGACGGCTCCATATGTTATTGCACATCCCAGATATTTCTGCTGTCAGCCGAAGGTAAAACAATCTCTGCATTGTCTGGACTCGAGCTGAGAAGTTACAAAGGGAAAGCAAGGTAGAGTAATGCATTTAAGCTTTTTTGAAAATTAAAGTTGATTATTTTTTTTAAAAAACAAAAACATTATGAGACTTAGTTTTAGAATATTGCCTATATTCAAAAGGGACATATTTTTAGTAACCTCAGTGTTCTAGTTATTTTCCTGTTTAATAATCTAATAATAAAAACAGTTTAATAATTAAGAAAAGGAGAGATTAAGTTCCAGTTGGGCATCCATCCAATTCAGAGTAACTGTCAGGTAGCCATGAAGCAGGTAGGTGACTCGAGAACTCCAGCTCTCTGAGGTTATGGAGACAAGTCATACATCACAAGCTCCCCAAAGCACCTTCAAAAACAATAGTGAAAATGTGGTATGACTGGAAGTGAAAGCTACAACTGAACCAATGGGAGATGGGGAAGAGGAAAACCTCACTTGGCCACAGTATTGTCAATGGAGTACTAAAGAAAAAGTTTTTTGAAGCACTTCTAAGGATTTGCACTGTTCCTTTTAGCTGCTTCTTGTAGAATTTATGAATAAGGCAAATTGTTGACTTTGATGCCGGAGCACTTTACAAGAGGTGACAGTAGGTAACTTCATGGCTCTTTTTTCCTTACATTCTGTGAAGAAAAGATTTTCTGGAGGGCGACTGTACTGAAGTGAAAACCAAGTTCTACTTTCTACAGAACTCTTAACGCTTTGGCTCTAAATTTTCATGTAGTAAAAAAACCAAACCAAAAAAACCCCAAAAATGTGCTACAGCTAACACTTTTTGAAATGTGAGGGACCTGTTAATCCTATTGAAGTCAAAGCAAAATTGCACAAAATGTCAAAAAAGCAAACCCAAGCTATCTTAAATGAGCCAACGAAAGTCAAAGGAATTATTAAAATATTGAGCTTAATGCTTAATGAGTAAACCCTTTTTTCTCCCCTCCTTGCACATAACTATTTTGAGTATACTTAGCATATCCTTTTACTGTTCTCCTGGCCTCCATTCTCAACTGGGACAGAACACTGTTAGTTGCCTTCCCAGTCAGAGCTTTGGTCTTGAGTTTTGCTGTTTTTGCTGGAGTCATACTTAGGCCATATTTAGCCAAAGTGTACAGTGTACTGACAGGTGAAAGCTGAAAATTTGAAAGTATTCCCTCTTTTCCACAGATTGAGTCTATCCTTATCTTGATCAGTTATTTTGATACTGCAGTTTCCATTTTCCAAGCAGCAACACTGCCAAAGATTTTGGTCAGTCCGATGCAAAATGTTCTGCCTAAAAATGTTAAAGCTAAATCGACAGCACGTTGCTGCTGGGAGCCAGGGACCTCTGTTCCATTAGCAGTTGGCTACCAGCACAACCCCTTCCCTCAGATCCTCCTCTTTCTTCCCTGCACCCTAGAGCACAAGAGCGTACTCTCTCTGTTCCTCTAGTAGCTGTATATGAGGAAATACAGGTAACAGTAAAGATAAAGAACTAAAATGTCTTAGTTGAGTGACTTAAGGTATGAGACCTCTTGTAGCCACATCTTCCTAGATACAATGGGGTTTTTTTCCTCAGTGAAAATATCTAATGTGTTTGTACAGGTTCAATGCAAATCATTGTCAGTTGAAAAAGGCAGTAATTTGTGTCCTGGTTTTTAGCTGGGACAGAGTGAGGTCTCTTTTCAGTAGGTAGAGCAGGGCTGTGTTTTACTTTCAGCCTGGGATTTGTTATGAGAGAATGCTGACAACACACCAGTGTTTTAACTTTTGTTGCTGGAAGTGAAGGCCTTTGTCTTTCATTAGTCTACAAGTGCAAGATCTAAAGGGGTGATGAATATTTCAATTAATGAGCTAAATTGGCATTTGGGTATGCCTATGGGATATTCCATATCATATCACATCACATCATTTCCCTATATTAATGAGGAGCTCTTCCTCTTTTGGCTCCCTCTGGCAAAAGTCTGACTTTTGCTTGGGCTCTTGCTCTTCTAGGATTGGGGTTTTAGTTTGGGACTGTCGCTCCTCTGGGATCGTTATCTGGGAACAGGCCAAGTTTGGTGGGTGATGGGCAATTGCATCACTGCTTTGCATATTTTACTACTTTTATTACGATAATTACTATTTTAAGATCAGTATTATTTTAGGTTTTCTTTTATTTCAATTATTAAATTGTTCTTATCTCAACCTGCAAGTCTCCTTACCCCCAAATCTCTCTGCTATTCCCTGGGTGAATGAATGGCTGTGTTTGGCTGCTGTGCCAGCCAAGTGAAACCACCACAGTTTGCCTGCATAATACATGGAGTTACCTAAAGCCCAGTGTACGTGTTGTCACTAACTGGCTCTTGTAAAGATCTTTGCAGCTGATAACTGTTTTTCCAAATAAGTTAAAGAATTGATACATATTTTATTTAGTAATTTTTTGAGACTGAAACTTTTCTCTCAAAGCAGAAATGAGCCGGTTATAAAACCTCCTAAGCCCAAACCTGCATGAGTTTCCTTGGTGTGGAAACCAAAGTGTGGGAAGAGGGGAAAGGGAGAGTGGTGCATGTCTGGCTCCACCTTACAAAGTTAGGGCATTGCTAGGGGGTGTGTCTAGAGCCGAGGATACTCCTGGATCCAGAAATGTAGCGATAGTCACAGCAACACTGGTTTGGATCTGCCATGTCCTAGCTATGCACGCTTGCTCTTCTGGAATAGTTTTGCATAGAGTGTAACCAAAGACAACACAAATTAATGTTGTGTTCCATACTTCTCATCAGCCAGCTCACTGCTGGGCTGTCAAATAGTCAAGTGTAAGTTCAACATTATGTTTGCTTAATATTTAGATTATTGGTGAAGAACACAGTTTCTCACTCAGAGCATTACTGTAGCTAATGTTGTGACCAAGCAGGTTCACCTTCTGCCTTCTGGTGTGCTGCTTCCCTTCTCGACAGCTGCAAGGGGATGAGGTGCACAACTAGCTTTGGGAGGTGAGCCTTTTTTTGTCTGTTTGGGCTTTCATGCCCTTGTGGGTAATCTGTCCAAGAGAGGAACTCCCTGAAGCACTCATATAGTCTGCTGTTAGATGTGAGGTGTTACTGTAGCATTGCTAATGAGTAGAGGAGCCTGATGGAACATGAAGCTTGACTAGTGCCACTAGGAGTAAGAAATTGCAACTTCTCTGAAAAGTATTGTTCATTTAAGTTTAAATAATAAAAGCCCTTGAAGAAAGTATTCTCCATGGGATTAGTCTCATGAGCAGGGAGAGAAGTTACATACAAGTCATTTTGCGCTCTAACTCACAGCATATGTTAAACCAACCAAGGTAGGTTAAAAGGCTGCTTCTTTATGAGCAGGCAGTGCTAAGTACGATCACGAACCAGGTCCTTGGGTCTTTTCACAATGATTGTATGATTGGTTCACTCTCTGAAATAGTTATTCTAGACTCTCTGAGGAAAAATTTATTTGTGCTTTTATTTAAAGAAAATATTTAAGAACCTAGGTACAGCTTGGTCTTGCTTTTCCCAACCGGAAGAAATATTCCTGCTTTTAAACAACTGTAACAGCTGCAAGGAAGCCACAGTCATCTTTGATCTGTCAGTGAAATTAGTTTTCGTTGTTAATAAAATCTGATATCTTGGACAGGATGTTTAAGAAATGATTGTGGACCAGTTGTAACCATCAGCGTGCAAACAGGAGTCAGCATTAAACTTCTGTGTTTAATAGAACAGATACACAACCTAAACACGGAGAGAAATATGAGTCCCTCCAAAGAAACACCCAGCCCACCTCACTGTGGGCCTTCTGCTGAGGTCTGCCATAAATCTCCTTTTGCCTTTTCAGTTTGGAGTCGTTGGCTGTGAGTGTGTAGCTGCCTTTGGTGGGAAGTTTGGGTACCTCTGAGCAGCTGGCTGGAGAGTCTTAAGTAGCTTACTGCTGACTGGTGCAGACTTTTGCTGAAATATTACTTTATTGGTGAGAATATGGGCACTTCAAGGATTAGATACGGTTTTCCTGGGTATCTCCATGATCCATTTAGGTTCCTAAATGTCTGTCTTGTTTTAGACTGTGTGTAACTGGGTTCATGTGTCTCACTGATGTCAGTGGGACTGTTTACTTGGGTTTTTCATACCCTTAAATATTTTAAGAAGGAGGCCTCAGTGAGTTGTGTCACTAACTATAACCCTAAACTAGATCTGAAATAAACCTAATTAGTTCAAAATTCTGCTTTTCATTACATTTTATTGGATTAACTCAGATACTGAACAGGAGTAGAAACAAAATGATAGAGATGGTGGCCTTTCCTGTGAGGTTGCTGGTACAGTGCTTGTCATCAGATAAGGGGGAACGGAAGCTTAGCATGACTAAGTAGACATTTTTAATATTTAAAAGACCATTCCAGAAAAATATACTGGGGAAAAAAAAAGATGACTGCTATTATATCCAAAGAGACAGTGTAGCAGGGAATTCTATTTTGGAAGTACAAAAACTGTTGTTGATTTTACAAAGTTATGTAGTACTTAACCTGGTATTCCCAGAAGAGAAAGAATAAGAATAAATCCATGGTTTCAGCCATCTAAGTGAGGATGGCTGAAAAGAGGCAGTCTATAGAGGTGATAATGTAATAATTTCTTCCAGCAGCAAACACATTGGAAATTAAACTCATCTATCTATGCCCTGTTACACTTTAAGATACTCTGGAGTATTTTGCAAAGCCTCCAAACTGCAGTTCCAGAAGAGCTTGGGTCTCCTGTAGGTCGTGTGCAGACACTTCAGATGTCTTTCAGCAACCCAGATATACTGGGTGCTTTTGTTTAGGCAATGGAATCCCAGCGTAGTAGACTTTGTTTTTTGAGTGGCGATTGTTAGAAGTGAAAAATAAGGCTCAGAGAAGTACTTACACTCCTAACTTTTTATTAATTTTATTGGAAAAATAGGAGCATTAAAAAAAAAAGTCAAGTCCTTAAGTGCTATGATTAATCTGGGCCAGGGAAGGAACTTCATCCCACACAACAGCTAGGGACAGCTGTGCTCCATGTACTCACCCAGCCTTCCTGGGAACACTGGTCATAATGGGGGCACAGATCAATGAAATGCAGGTGACAACTCTGTGTTTTTATGTCATGGGCACCTTTGGTGATGCTTGCACCATTGGTCTTGGTCCCCTTAATGCAATTCACTAGGAGACACGTGTATTAGCTTATTTTCCATGTCCCAGTCTAGTTGATCTGACTGCAGAAAGGTGATGCAGGACATGGGCACAACAAGATGTTTTGTTGTGCCTGAGATGAGTCTTCTCAAATAAAATGAAGGGAAATATGGCCTGAAGGAAATGTTTGCTCTTGGATTGATAAATGTAAGAAGCTGAGTGTGCATGTGAATTTACTGTGGGGAGCAAAACTGGATTTACTGTGTGTTTGTTTGGGGGGTCTTTTGAATAATTTAATCCTGTTAGTAAAACAGTGTTATTTTAATGTTTAACTTCTCATTTCTTTAAGAAATATATGAATGATAAAAAGTAGGAGTCTAAACAAAGGTAATTACATGACTCTGTGGATTGTGCTTATTCCTCCTGAATGTGAAGGGAGAGCTATTAAAACCTGCCATTAAGTAATAAACCATGGGTGAGCCCTAGGACTCTCAGTTGTGCCCAGCCAGAAGATGTGCTGAACTACTATAAAGTCACATTCGTATCTCCTCACCTTAGCTTGGTTCTGAGGAAAGCTTTGTGTTAAGTCCAGGAGCATCTACTGCAGATCAGAGCCCACTTAAGTTTTAGGTAGGCAAAAGTAAAACATTTCCAAATATTTTAGTATTAACTTTGTGATATATTAAATATCTTCTGGTTTGTTCTTCAGTCAGACAACACAGTTCTTTCCCCCTATACTTATGAAGATTAGCCTTCTATTGCATACTACTTTGTTTTTTTTAAGAAATCATGAGTGTGGTGGTTCATCATACTCTTATTTTCAGTTAAGTTTGTTGCAATGTGAATTGAAGATACTTTTCTTTCTTGGAAATCCTTTATTTGTCTACTTTTCAACTGTTGTTTAAAGTAAACACTCATTTACTTCAACTCCACTCTTTAAAACCAAAACAAACCACAAAAATAGCCACCCTACAAACCTAGAAAGGCTGATTAAAAGCTGGTTAGTTCTGTTTGTATGTGTGATCTTATCAGACTGGCCTTTTCCTTTCCAGATGTCACAGTTTTATGTGGTGTAAATGATACTCTCATTACCCAGATGGTCTAAGAAGGGAACAGCTTCTGGGAGGTATATGCTATTTAATTCTGTACGTTCAAGGTCTATAAAAAAAGAAACTGGTCAGAAAAGTGTCTGAATATTGCAATGTTCATTTGGGAATGGAAGCTCTGAACCAACTGACTGCACACTTGACCAGATGTGGCCTCATATAGACAACAACCAGACCACCAATAAAATTATTCAAAATAAGACTCAGAATGGCAGTCACAGGACTGCTATTCTCATCATAACAAGCTCAACTATGCATAAACAGTAAGGGTCAGCTTTAGTTCTCACTTACACTGGAATATAACAGTCTTGAAGGGAGGAGATATTTTGTAGGTTTTTTTGTGGGGTTTTTCTTTAATGGAGGAGGGTTGGAATGGTTTTGGGGTTGGTTTTGGTTTGGTTTTTTTGTGAACTAGCTGACAGTGAATTTAGTCCTAATTTTCTTTACAGACAAAACACGTTTTTAGGAAGCAGATAGGTAACTCAGCACGTATTAGTCGAACCAATAATGGCACACAAAGGGCTTAATTAATTTTGTTCTTGGATGACCGTATACAGTGCAGGAGTCTCACTGAAATGGAAGGCACATACCTGAGGGTAGAGCTGACCTATATAAGTGTGGCCTCCCTCCTAAATGCCAAAAGCTATTGGATAACTTTCAGAACATCTCCTTGGAAATTATTCTAAGTCAGCAAGTAATCAAACAGAGAAGTATTTCAAATTACCTTGCTTTTGTAAATGCTGTGTTAGTTTTCCTGGAAACAGGTCTACTTGCGGCAAAGTTTGCTATTTAGCTGAATTAAGTTGAAAACAGACTGAAAAAAACCACTTATACAGTGACATGGTCTAACTTTTAAGGTAAGCAGGTCCCATCCCAGAGGCATTCTTGAAATAGCACCCAAGTATTCTCCTTTCGAGTTTGATTGCCTCCACTGCAGTTCCCCAGAGCCTGCTTTCTGCAGATCCTTTGACAAAAAGCTTTGCCAAGGTTCCCTGCCTGAAAGAGTTGCAGGTGATGCAAAGGTGCTTACCTACCCAGGTGAGTCCAAGTCCCAGGAGATCCCTTGGAGTCAGGGGATCTGAGGAGAAGGCCTCTATACTGCTGCTCCCCCATTTGCCTGGCTGACAAGATCCATGCCTCTGGTAGGGAAAGGCAGGCAGGCTGATCCCAGCTGAGTGCCTGCCCTTGAGAAACATAGCACTGGGTGCAAGTCAAAGAACATTCCTGCTTTTTCTAGTCTATGCTTAGAGCACTCCCTGACTGCTGCCCTTTCTGTGCTTTACCAGCTCCTCTGTACACTGTATTTTCAATTTCGGGTTCCAAGTACTCTTTTATTTCTAGTAAGAGAGGTAGAAGTGTGAGATAATGATTTAGGCAGTGCTTGTCAAAGGTGAACTTACAATGTAGAAAGAATAATAACTGTGAAGTAGAATTCATGTCTTAAAAGACAGGTTTTACTGAGGTGATTTTTAAGTGTAATGTATTCTACAAGAATTGCATTTTTCTGGTTCTTAATTTGGAAAAAATATCTCTCTCTAAGGTGAAATATCACAGGAAAGAAACACGATTTTGGGTTTGTTGAGTGGTTTGGGTTTTTTTTGAATACTGCAAGTCATGGAAGTTGGCCTTGAGGCTTACTGACACCAAATTCTAATACATCTCCTGTCTTTGATTTTCTGGTAATCTACTGGCCAGCTGACCTGTCAAACATCTAGCCTCTGAAATATTTTCCTGCTCACCATCTGTATTTTTTTAAGTTTTAAAGTGTGAGAAAAATTGCCAAGAAATGAACAACAGAGATGTGAAGCTAAAATTTTGAGTTGCTAATCAGAAAGAGAGCCTTTAATGCTGTTGGTGAAATAGAAACACTAGCAAAGCGTAACTCCAAGGTACACATGTTTGAAGGAAACAGTTAATATGACAGCATAACTCAACAAAAATCCATTAAAAGCTGTGGAAGAGACTGTTGTTGATGGTAATGGAAGTTGATAGCCAAGGCCTGGAACTAATAAGAGAGTCTAGCAAGTCACAGCTTCTCAATTACTGAGAAGGCAGAAGATGAACAGTGAGAAGAAAGTACTTTTAAGTTAGCTGATCTGCTTTAAAGCCAATCTGCATACAAATGGTAGGGAAAGTAGGAATGTGAGTGTTTGCTAAAGTATTCTGAGAAGGTACAAGTGAGTTAGGTTGCTAGGAAGGTCTCTGAATCAAATCCCAGCTATAGCCTTCCCTCTCAGTATGTAGCTGGGTTTTTTGGGGTTTTGTTTTTTTGGGGTTTTTTGTTTGTTTTTTTTATGTGTCCTACACCCATGGAAATTTGGGGACCCCAGGTGTTACGACCAATAAATTTTATACAGATAAGTTTCAGTGCTTCAGTTTTGCTCTGAAACACCTGTCTGAGCCAAACACATTTTCACTGTAGGTCCTGCAAGGAACCAGCCCCAGGCTGTACAGTGTACATCCATTATGCAGCTTCTGTTTTGCTTTTTCTGTCCAGCGCAAGGTAATCGCCAGATCAGTGTCATCTGGTGAAGACCGTATTCTACCCAAAGGACCCTATTCCCCTCATAATCCAGTGGTGGAACTGTAGTCTTCAAGGAAAAATGTCACTTTTGCAATATGGAAAACTTGAAAATCTGTCTCAAGACCTCTGTTTAGCTTATTGGTGGAGATATTTATAGAATCATAGTGGTTGGAAAAGACCTTTAAGATCATAGAGTCCAGCTGTGAACCTAACACTACCATTTCCACCTCTAAACCACGTCCATAAGCACCTCGTCTATCTTTTAAATCCCACCAGGGATGGGGACTCCACCATTGGAGTTGAAGGAGATCTCATTGGAAATGATAAGCGTGAGAGATTATTTAGCAAGATGTCAGAAGCAGTTTATCTTGTTATTGTTTAGGCAGTCTCTGCCCATTCTGCAAATGCCCAGAGCACCAGGCCACATGCAACACTGGATCCTGAAGTTTTCCCTGGGGTCTGAGTACATGTACAGGGAATATTTCAGTGGAGGAGTATGCATATACAAAAAGACAGAAACTGAGTAGAAAAAAAGAACTGCAGAGCAGTACACAGAGGGGCCTGCATAGCAGTTGAAAGCAAGCCAAAGAAATGCTTGGACTTGATTCTTCCTTCAGAGAAAAAGTAATGCATGTGAGCGAGGTGGCCAGAGACAGTGAGCATGCGGGATAGCCTTTGGGATAGAGTATCGGATAGAAAGAGTCTTGGAAGTATAAGCAGACACCCTCTATCTCTTCCTGATGGATCTGTGCAGAGCTGGGGGAAGACAGGACTTTGTGTGCATTTATTGTAACTTAAGTGGGATCTCATCAAAGAGATGTCTGATGCCATTGCCAGCTTCACCTCCTAATGCAAACAGTATGAAACTCTCCAGATATATTAGCTATACGCTTGGGTCAACTGGAGCAGTTTTTCAGTTTGTATAACTGAAAATTCAATACAAGTGAGGAAAGTTCTGCTTACGTTAGTGCTGTGTCCTTTCCTTAGCTGTGGGGGAATCTTACTGTAACTCACTGTTCTTTTTGAATTCCATTCTCCAAAATCTATCTGTTTTCATGCTGCAAAACGAATGTTCCTCTTTCCAGTTTCATGTTTGCTGCACTCCCCTTCTTTTTTTCTGATCAACCTACTAAATGTGGTGGACTTTTTTCATATGTTTATACTTCAGAGCTAATCGTTCTTTAAAATAATAATTTATTTTTCCAACCATAAATATACCACAGCACAGAAAATGCTAAGTCATAGAAAAAATGGATATTGCAGCTGGAACTGATATTCGGTGCATTAATTAGATCCTTCCTCCAATCTTATGAAAACACAACTGAACCATAAAAGAAAACACAACACTAGCTCAACTAAACATCAGTTACTCATCAAGGAGGGACTCTTAAAACTCCTGTTTTCAATTGGAGTCTCCAACAGTAAAAGTAAACCCAACAGAGAGCTTAGTATGGTTAGATAGTACTATTTATTGCCAGTGTGTTCATGCAGGAGGAAACTGAACAAGCCTTTAAAATATTAACTGAAGCAAAATTAGACCCCCTGCTGTCCCAAAACAAGTATTTAACAAAGCTGCTTGGGTAAAGGGATAAGGGGGAGAGATAGAGGAAGAATTATCTCCAAATGTGGAGAGAATGAGAAACAAAAGCCACTCTACTGGTTGAAAAATAGGAGAGAAGCAGTGGAAGAGAAAAATAAGTAAAAATAATGACAGTCATTAAATAACGACAGAAGAGGTGTCAGGGCAGAGGAAAAGCAGTTTGGAAATTCAAGGCTTGGTTACAAAGCAGTGGTTTAATCCAGCTGTATTTGAAGGTTTGCTTACGGACAGGACTTAAGTCATAGTAAATGGATGTGTCTTAGCACTCATATGCAATTAATGACTTTTCAGGAGAAGCCAGGAATTGAGATCAGAAACTGTCACCTAGGAAACATTGGCTTGCCTAGCATCTGATTCAGGAGATACCTGTTTTAATAGGGGTTGTTACTTTTTAGCTTAATTTTCTAATAAGATAAAGGTTTGTTCACTTTTTTTTTTTAATGGTTACTTACTTAATGTCTGTTGGTAGGTCTCCCACAAAAACAAGTAAGAACACCCTCCCTCCCAGACTTGTAAACCAATTACCCTCATTTGGCAGAGAATTAGGGATCTGGAGAGATTATTACCCCAAACAAAAGATATCTGGGACCCAGTATAGCAAAGATATTGTACTGATGCCCCTGTTGAGGGGAAATTTTTTTTTAAAAAAAAGCTCATCTAGATATCAGAGAATCAGTGTGAAGGTATAAACACAGAATGAGAGGTTATTCTTTCAGAAACCTTTCTGTGACAGTTATGGCCTGTTGATCAACAGAGAATCCATTCTGGATTCCTTCATGTCTGATGAGCAAGCTCTACCTTCCTACAGCACAATCACAACAGTGATTGCAAAACAGATTTCTGAGGAAGAGCTCCCAAAACCTACACTCTGTTAGTTACACCTCGTCACACACCTGAACTTGACTGAGGTGGGTGTTTGGGTGCCTACTTTGTGTGTAAATCAGAGCCTCCAAACCAGCTTTTCCTACATGTGAGATCTCTGTAAAGGCTCAGTTCAGTACATTTTTACTTCTTTTTAAAGGGCTCAGGTTTTTCCTCTTGCAAAGTACAGTTGCACAAGTTTCTGTTCAGGTTTTGCCTCTTAAAGATGAGTCTTGAATTCTCTGATTCAAGATAGAAGAATTAAAGGACTCCCCTTGCTTCCCAACCAGCCATGCAGTAAGGTGCTCTCCTGGGAAGTGAGAAATGTGCAGCTATGGAGGCAAGTTACTAGCAGTCTACCATTTCCTATATACATCTTCTGAGCACTTGGGTTATTTGGTAAATGAGGGGATGTGCCAAAACTACTCCTTAGTGAAATAAGCTCTTCACTCTGGAAGCAATGTTGTAGGTTTGCACTTTGAAGAGAGGCTTCATGCTGGGAATCCAGGTAGAAGGACCATCCTCAGAACTGCTGTAGAGCCTCTCTGGGTATTTTCTTGCCAAGTGCCAGATTGAGACTGTGCCCTTCTCAGTACAGTATATGATCTTGTTTCCATTCTGTGGTACCTGCCTGTTTTCTTGACTAGGAATGTGAAAAAGAGTTTAGGCACCTTGCATCCAAGTGTTTGGTGTGTTACTCTGATCACTTGTGATACTTGTGGAGCACAAGCCATGTTCACTTCATGTGAAGTACAAAATGGCAGTGATGTTCTCTATATTGTTTCTTCTCCAGCAAGTCATAGGATACCAACTATAAAGTAAAATGAGGCCATATTAATAGATGTGCATTAAGCAAATCCAGCTTACCCTGATAAAACTTCTCCATAGAGACACATAGAAAAAAAATAAACAAGAATGTCATCCAAGGGATTAAAGAAGGGATTGACTCTATAACCCTTGGTTTATAAACTACCAACTGTTAATATCTGGGTTGCCTGTAGTTGTAGAAGGATTTTCTATCACCACTGTTGGAGGGCAAACAGAAGATGATATAACCAAAGCATGAGGACCTGATCCCCCTCAATTAAAATATGTTTTGTTTGTGTAAGTGGGACGTAGGATCTGTCTTCACTGTTAATGTTACACAGATGGTGGCACCCTAGGAAAGAAGACCCTTGAACCATATGTGTCCTAGGCTACCCTTAAACTCCGTAAAAGCCATCACTGCTTACTCTGTGTTCCATACTTCTATATTATTGGCTGCCAAATTCCATTATGGCTAATTGATTGACTATGTACAGAAGTAGTGAACTTTTTCATGTCTTTGGACAAGATGTTGCTCAACCAGAGGTCAGCTGTGGGACTTGGTGTATCAATCTGTGTTTTGTGTAGCAGTATAATAAATCAGCTCTGCTGAAGTTCTAGGTACCGGGAAATTGAATAAACTGGTTTTAGTGTTGTAGAGAAAGTAAATCTCTGCCAGTTGTCCCATTTGATGTGTTTTTCCTTCAGACAAACTATGCATCAGGAGAGACGTTCACCTTGAATTTGAGAGTTGCTCAGATTCCTTTGTAATAGAGAAAAAGGTAAATTGGAGTCTGTGGCATTGCCACCAGCAGCACTTCCCTCTGGACCGATAGCTCAGGAAATTCAGGCACAGTTTCAAGTCACCCCTTGCACTGATTTCAGAGGCAGGGTATTCTTACTCCTGTTGGAATACCCTGAGCAGAGAGAGAGTTGATTTAGTGTCAGTTGATTCAGTTGAATCAACATCATCAATGTTGATGATTTTGATTCTAGGTATCCAAAGGAATGGAAGAGCAGTTTTAAGTCCATGGAATGACTCACTGTATTCTGAAGTAACAAGGAAAATGTTATCTATTCCACTTGTTAATGCAAGTGTTAATGAAAATAATTTGATTTAATCTTCTTCTGACTTTTTGAACTAGGACTGTGCCTGTGGTGTTAATATTTTGAGAGGATCTTGAAAGTTGTCATCAAAGGACTAAGCTCTAATAAGACTTCAAAGAGTTAGGAGATGATAAATTGAGTATGAATTAGCAGTTTCTGGAAAATACAGAGCTCTCAGGTATATTTGATTGACGCTTGTGCTGCCCATCTCATTTCTGTTCTGCTACTTGCAGAAGTCAGTTTGTCTCTTTTCTACATGAGCGAATATTAAAAGCATGTCAGCATCGAATAAATTAAAGTTGGTTGTTTTATAAACCATATGGTCTGGTTAAATCAGAAAATAAAGGCTTGATGGAGAAACCACTTGATGAGGGTCTGAACAAGAAGTTATGTGTTAACTGTTATACAGGAAATCAGACTAGATAATCAAAATGGTACTTCTGGCCTCAAAATATACAGAACTGTCCAATGAACATTTTTTTGCCCATATTTGATGAGGTAACTGGTGGTTCCTTTGAACTCCCTCAGACTGAGAATAGATCTTAGTTGTGTGTTAAATCAAATGGGAATAGCTCTTTTGTGTATGAAAGTAAAACGACAAAGACAAATTTTTGCATTTAGGGGCAAATAAAACACCTATTTAATTCAAAGACAGGATTCTTTAAATTTTGTGAGGCAATATTTGCAATCCTTTTCTCACTTCCTTAAGTGGAATATAACGCTGTTACATATGACATAAAACTTCTCTCTCTCTTTCTTTCCCTTTGTGTGTGTGTGCAGTAATATAGATCAAACAGGATTTAAGGATAAACATGACTAAATTTTTTAAAAAGTTCATGGCATTTCCAGATAAATGCTAGAGTGAATACTTGAATATACCCATTTATGACATTTTTGTTCCCTACCACCAGGCTACTTGTCCAAGATCATAGTCATCATAAACAAGATGACAAGAATTCAGTTACCATTTGATTCATTCCTTTTCCTTCTAGGACTGTATCCAGTTAGCCTCAAATAAAGTTCCTCAGGAACTGGCCTGCTTTATGTATACATATGAATCAAGTGGAAGCTGGAGTGCTGTGTTTGTGATCTTGCAATGGTAGCTCAATGTTGGTGACCAAAAGAAGGAAAAAAAAAATCAGAAGAGAGTAAAGGTAGTGCATTTCCTAAATATTTAGTTGAACACTTATCTAAACCAAGATTCTCAAGACATATAAATATCCTTGAAGCATGTTTGATCATAGTTATTTTATTGTTGTGGATACTAACTCTGGAGCAAAATATTGTCCTTCTTAAAAGCAATGTCTTTTTTTGGAAAATGTAATTTTGCATTTAATTTAAAGATATGCATATTAGCTCTGTTTAAGGCTTTGAACAGAACCTTGAACACTGAAATATATAATTAACTCTTTATGATTTGTCCTTAAAAAAATCTATAGGTTTCAGTGAACTTAGCCAAGAGCGAAAGCATCAGCCAGCTGAGAATTATGCTACTGTAGAATTGAAGAGCTCACTGGTCAGCCTAATCTTTTTTGAATGAATGTAAATGACCTATAAAAAAAGAGTATGGATGACACAAAAATTATTAAATCCACATTCCTTTTATCTACCTCTTTCCATCTGGGATTAGAGCTCAAAGAGCTGTGCAAGTGCTTTGTAATGAGATTTTTACATTCTTGTAGCAGTACCACAGGGAGGTCTTTTGTCTGTGAATTTGCTGGGATATAACTCTTTCTTGATTTCAAATAATTCTTTAAAAACATTAAGGGTCTTAATTTTAGTTCAAGAAATTATATTCTCAAATCTGAGAGTAAAATTGAACATTTAATTTTATCTGACTGTGGTAGCATGTGTTTGCAAAGTAAAAGTTCTTGCAACAATCAAAATTTAATGCCATGTAATTAGGAATTTCATCAGACTGAATTGTGTTTAATATCAACCATAGGTTTTATTCTCAGGGGTATAATGGGCTGATATCAAGTTAAAGAGTATTGTTGCCACTGAAGTTGGTACTGGCAGTCACCTTTCTGTCTCTGTGTGTAAAATTTAATATTTGTCATTACTTGTAAAATATTTGCAAACAACCATCTGAAAAACCAGCAGTTCAAGGGATTTAGAATTTGTGGTCAACTATTTGCTAAATTTGCTAAATCTAATTGGTATTAGACTTCTTGCAGTACTTCCAGAATTGCTGTGTTTTCTTTGAATTTGTGGCTATGCCTACCTGTTGTCCTTGTTTTCATTCTTGCTGTTACTCAGGAGCCATTGCTGGCCTGTCTGTGGTGCCCCTCTGAGGGAAGTCTGCTTAACTATGGTAAATATGACCAAACCTTGGGCAGAGAGTGTGTGTGCTTCTGCTGCAGGGTGAGCAGGATTTGGTGGAAGCCCAAAGAGGCTGGAAGGTGGCAGGGACACCTTGCGCATCAAATGTTTCACTAAACCTTTAGATACTTTAAAGTTTATTTTCTTGCTACAGCTTAAAATGTGGTCGCATAGCTGGATAAATTATGGGGAAGATTATTACTGTGTATTCTAGCAAACTGATAATTTCTTTGCTGGTTCTGTGTTTTCTTCTTATTTTTTTTTTTAATGTGTGTGAATCTACATAGTAGAGTAATCCACCTCTGGGCTGGTAACCTAAAGCTGTTTGAAGGAAAAGATGAATTGTCAGTCATATGCTTCTTCCCAAAGCCAAAAGACTTGAACTGTTTCCAGCAGCAGTAAACAACACCAGAGCGTAGTGCCTTGCTGTGTGAGCAGTCAGGTTGGCACCATGGTCTTCTCTGGTTGTAATTTCATTCCCCATAGCCCTGGCTTTTCTGTCTTGCTGATAGCCAAGAGGATGCCTTATAGAAGCACATAATTTGCTGTTGCTTTGCCATAATGAACAGCTCTTGAGCTCTCAGTCAGGATAACAGTATTTAAGTATATGTATGTGTTCAGAGCAGTTACTTGTGTGTTTAATGGCAAGAGTCTGATGGAAAATGACAGATTATTTAAGTGCAACACCAGCATATGCTGTTACATTTCCTTTTGGGCCTGGCATGGTTGGACAGTAGTGAGGAGTCCATTTGGGTGATCAGAAATATCCCCAGTGCCCCCACAGCTGGTGGTAACCTGATGTGTAGTGACCAGAAACTGAAGCTGGGGGGAGTGTTGCTCTTCGATGGGTGTTTGCAGTAGGGTTTTGCTCGGTGTCCTGTCCTTCCCCATGCACACACTTAACTCTGGGATAGCCCATGTGTGGCTCTACACCGGGCTGTTGGACATGTTTGCATATGTGTGTCCTACACATCCTACAGGCCAGCCTCTGCCAAATCCTCCAGAGCTTTTAATTAATTGGACCTTTTTGTAATGAGATTTACCTGTGCTACTGTACTGGGTGTGTGTGCCTGGGTGCTGGTATTGGGGGAGCTGCAGGGCGGCCCCTGTGAGGAGCGGCCTGGGCTGCCCTATGCCGGACGTGGCGGGTTCCTGCCGGCTCTGACAGACCTGCCTCAGGGCACAGGCCAACCCCTCAGCCGAGCTGATGGTGCCTCAGGGAAAGTTTATTTAAGAAAGCGCAAAAATACCACACAGGCAGAGGAGGAGAGGAGGGGAAAAAAAAGAGTAAGAAACAGCTGAGGGAACCCTGAGACCCGTGAGGGAAGAGGGGAGGAGGAGGAAAAGGAGGTGCTCCAGGCGCCTGAGGGGAGGGTTCCCTCCAGCCCCTGTCTTCAGGAGATTTTTACTCTTGGAAATTCAATTAGGAAATAAATTATGAATGGATTTACACAGAGCTAAATTAGTAATCATATTCATAAAATATATGCTTGTAGAAGTTTATATTTGTAAGTTTTAAATAGGCCGCACTATGCAAGTCCTTCACATTTTAGTAAGTGTGTATCGTTAGAGGTGAAAGAAAGAGTTCTGTGAGGGTAAGTGCTGTGAATTTTTCAGCTTGATAAATAATGGGAATGTGAACTGTTTTGTTTACCACTCTTACAAAACTTGTCTTGCAGTGTAAAATCACAACAGGTTTTAAAACTTTTCATCTCCTTTCTTCTGTTAGTTAATGATGTGGTTTATTTAGGTAGTAAAAGGAAAACTCGCTCCCAGCAGACAGACAAACAAGGTAGATAAGAAAAACTCTTCTGGGCTTCTGGTATCTGCATTAATGATTCTGCTGATTTTGACAGTGAACTGAGAAGAGAATATTTGCTGATAGGCTGTGTGGTAGCTGACATGCTCTCCTCCCACAGCTCTTTTTGGTGGTGATGGATTTGCATGTCTCAGACCAGGTGAAGTTCTTTCCCAGAGGAGGCTTTCCCAGATCTCCCAAGTACCACCTGCATTTACAAAAAAGGAAACAGTGCTTCAGAATTTAATGGAGGGATTTGATGTACTCACAAACTGTTTGCCATAGACAGATAGGTACTGTCAACTTCTCTTTGGGTTGCCTCTAAAAATCTTCTAAGTAGTGCAATCAAGGGCAATTACTGCATCATTTGCTTGTGTTTATAACATATTAGAGCTTTCTGGGCTTAAGCACTGCAATCCATCCTGATTGCTACCAAGTAATCCTTTACAGACTTGTAAATCAAAACTGTGGCTGATTTTCAGCAGCATGATCGTCATGTTTTTGAAACTTTGCTAATTAAAACTTTATGAGCATGCAATTAAAAAGCAGAGAACAGTTTCCCTGCATTGCAAATGAAAATGAGCCATAGTAGTCTCAGCAAAAATGTCTCCTTTATATTTGCTTTTCTTAAAAAAATAAGACATTCAGTGGTTTCAGGCTTTCCAAACCATTTATCACTTTTGTGTTTGAAACTCTCTCTTCTGGTTGACTTTACAGTGTGAACTTCACAAATCAGACTATTTAGTTGGACCTTCTAACTACGCTGCAACTTCAGGCGCAACCTTTGCCACTGATTTTGTGTGCTTAATGAAAATAATAATAGAAAACTTAGTGTTCTGAAGTATAAAATGCTGTTTTAGAAAAGATTTCTGGGACCCAAAACACAAGCAAACATTTTTCAGATCTGTAAAAGCAACGGTGCTGGAAATCTATAATAAAATTGAAGATAAGAACAATTAAAGATAAATGGAACAGAATTAATAAGATTCTTAACTTTTAGAATATATTCCTTTAGTGCCTTTCTGTAAACAATATGAAAAATAAGAGAAGGGTTCCTATTGAAGCTATTAGGCTGAGCTTGTATTTTGGGTCACTTGACAAACCCTACAAATCATGACTGCTCTGGTTTAAATTTCATATTGGGTCATGTGTAGGATGCCAACACTTACTAAATTTTAGTGAGGACAAATAATTAAATTCGCTTAAATTTTGGACTGCCATTTATAAGATGCACAAAACTACATCAAAGACTAATTCACTTTGAAGTGCTCTATGCAGTCTCAATAAAGTCATCAATGTAATACATCGGATGATAAATGTGTATTAAGCAGAATACTTCCTCTTTTACTACAGTTTCCATTTAAGCAATTGTATTTCTGAATGTAGAACTTGGAATTGGAAGAAAACAAGAAGATATATTGAAGAGTTAGGGTTGTCTGAAATGTGCAGGAGGTATAACAGTCTTGCATGTGTTGTGATCATTTGCTTTGTTTGGAGCAATTGAAATCCAGATGAGGGGTAATAATTCTTTAATTGTGAGATGTAATGATCACACTTTTTTTCTCTTCTTTTTATACTATACTGTCTTTGGCTTAGACATACATTTTAATTTTAGATGTCTGTAGTTTGGTGAGATGAATCTTGTATCTACCTATTGCACTAGTCCTATCACCATGTACTTTGTTCTTTGCCTTACTGTTGAACTTGCACTTTTCTCTCTTTGCTTAGTGACTCTCCAGGAGGTCTTGCTAGTGTAAATGCTCAAGGGCTTCATAAATACTGTATAAATTCTGAAAGACTGTAGAATGTAACTGAGAAGAAAAGCATGAATCCATGGAGGGACCACTGAATTAAAGCTTTCTGGGCTTTCTTCTCAGTGTTTCTTCCCAGTGTTACTGGCTTTTTGGGCACCACTCCTCATCTTGCCTGACCTCTGGCTTCTCTGTCACCTCTTACCAGTTGAGCTAGCAACTATTTTGAGGTTCTTATTGAAAGAGCTTTTCTTGTGCTAGGCACTGAACCAAGAGAACAGCTTATGACTCTAAGCCTCATTTCACAGATTTGTTTAATTCTTACCATAATGGGAGTCCCTGTGTATAGTGGAACCCTTATTCCTGTACTAAAGCAAATGGAGTAAAATGATTTTTTTATTTTTTTTTAACTTTTCCAGATGAATAATTAGATTGGTGTAATGCAGGAAGTACATATACAGAAAAATAGAAATTTGATCACAAAAAAAGGAAAGCAAATCGGAGCAGAAGGCATACTTTGACATTTATTAGCATGCAAATTAAAGATATCATTGCACAGAAGGGATAGTGCCAGAATGCCAACTGGCAATTTCCTAGTGCATGTTATAGGATAGCTGCACTAATTATCTGTTCACTCAGTGAGAACCAGACAGTCTGGAACTAAGTAGAGGGGAATTCTTTAGAAAATGTGTGCGCTGCTGCAAAACGCATTGTCCTAGCTATGTCCTTTGGTAGGTAGTAAAACACAAGCTTAATTTCCTAATTTTTCTGTGCTTGACTTACCATATTTAACATCTATATAATGTGGCTTTTATTGTAATTTCAGATTTTTTTTTAAATGTTACAATCTGAGGAAGGAAGAAGGGGTAACACTATGTACACCCTACATATATCACAGGCAGGTTTTAAACTTTAGGTTATTGTGTTACCTTGAGCATCACAGCAATAAAATGCTAATTGATGGGTGTTTTCCTTGAAGTGTACCTGCCACTAGAGGGGAATGGAAGCACATGTTTTGCCCCTGGGTTTCACAGCTGTTTCATCAGTAGAAAACCAATCTCCTGATTGCAGAGAGTTGGGTTTTGGAAGAGCCTGTTCACTTAGGATTCTGTTCCTTCTCTTTCCAGTCCGTGTATTCTCCCAAACGTTTGTCTCCGCATCTGTCCCAGAGTGTCTCTTCCATTCCTTTATTACTCCTTCCCACAAGTTGTCCTCTTGTGTGTCACCTATGATAGCCTTCCTTTTGTGTCAACTCTTTTTTCCTTCCATTCTGTCCCCAAAGCCTGGCTCCACTCTCCTCCTCCCCACCTTGTGCTCCTGGAATCATTCTGTTCTGCAAGACTTTCCTTTTCTGTCTTTTCTTTTGCAACTAAATCAGGCCACTTTCTCCTGTGTTTCTTGCAGATAACCCCTTGGAAATGAGACTGCAGATATATAGATATTTTTTTCCTCTGATTTTTATTCTGATACTTGATATGGTAGGATACTCTAGGAAGCTGGAAAAGTATCAGTGGAGAAAGATGTGGTGAGTCCCTGCAGTCCTGGAGTGGAAAGAGTGCACTCCAGTCCATGTGAGCTCTGTGGGGCTAGAGCATGCTCAGTGCAGAGACCATTTCTGGAGAACTGAATTACCAAATTCTTCCATGTCTCTACTGAGTGACTGAAATTACTGGGGTATATGTAACTCTGTTGAAGTTGAGTGGATTTTGAAAGGTTTGAGGAAAACTATGCCTCTGATTTGAGAGTAACACTGGAGAGGTCCCAGAGCTTCTTAATGAGACAGTAATAACAATTTAATTAACCTTACTGAAATAAGTTGTCTTAAGGGGTCTGTTCATAACATCTAAACTTAGGCACCCTATTTAAAGATCTAGTTGGGCCCAGTTGCTTCAAATTTTCTGTAGTTAATGATGAAAAATAGGTTCTCAGATGATGTTTCAGATATCTAAAGTAGATTTCTACTCAGGATAGTTTCTGGTATAGTGTGTCTTTTGGTATTCACTGTATATGGAGCTTAGCATGACCAGCCTTCTCATACAGAAACTTAAATTAGAGGTCTAAAGTGGAGAGGCATGAAAAAAGTGTAACTTTGTTCAGGGCAATGCATGTATTTATATTTTTTTAAAAATAATGAACTGTGTCCTACATTTCACTATGAAGCAGATAAATGTCCAAAATCTTCAGCCCAGTGATTTATGTTTGCTAAATCGGTAACCAAAACATGAATTTAAGTACTCCTGTTAATAAGAGTTAGCATTTTCACAACCTAATATGTGCTGTTCACTGTGGGAAAGAAGCTGCTGGATAACTAATGAAGAAAAGTAGGACTGAAAAGACATTTGTTAAAGTTTCCTTTGAATTGTGATGTTCAGCATTTGTTAAGATAGAAGCAACATTAAAAAGAAAGTGGCAGGATCAGCAGTTATTAATCACCTAATCCAGGAATTGTGTCACTACTTACAAATATTAAAATCAGTTTTCAGGACACACCTGTCGGGCCAAGATTACCTTATGCTCAAATGGTGCAAGTTCAGAAAATGAAACAAACTTTCTGTTGTATGTGGCTGTGTAATGATTAATCAGTTAGTGATAGCGAGCTGTGCTTTACACTGAGTGTATGCCAGAAAGGCCAGAGAAATCAGTGTTACAATCCATCCATTAATTTCACCCATAGAATTTGCTCACAATGATGCAGTGAGGGATGAAGGCTTTTATAATGACTGTAAAAAGCATTAATCACCTCTGTCATGTATAGATAGACCTGTATTATTCATACATTTCCTTGATGAAAGTGATTGACCTAAAATGACTTGATCCCAATTAAGAGTGATGAGAAGGAAGTGAGTAATATTTTTCTGTGGCTAACATGATCTACTTTGCTTTATTGTCAAAGTAAGCTGTTCCAAGGGGGGGCAAAAAAAGGTAATACTCCAAATAAACCTTAGACATTTTCAAATCATGCTAGTATAAAAGCTGATTAAGACTGATTAATCCCAGTTTGAACCCAAATCAGAGAAGTTATATGATAAAAGAACATGTTTTATAGCTGCTGGGACCTTTCTGAAATCATTTCTCCAAAGAATGAAGTTCTGGGCTGCATAGATACATTAAAGTTGAGAAGAATTAATGTTTACCAAGATCCCAAGTGAAATGAATGGTAAGAGAATCAAAATGCTTTTCTGCAGTTACAGTGTTGCAAAATATTGCTTAGAGGTTACAATAAAAAACATTCTAAATGTCTCAATTTTGTAAATGCTTCGAATAATAAAAAGGTAACAGGTACCGTCAGTTAATCAGAGCCATCTTTTAAGGTGGTCTCTAAAGTAAGACAAAAATAGTTATATTTTATACGATCATTTTCTCTTCTACAAATTAAAACAGAAAGGATGAATTCTGCATACTTTTGTGTCCATAAAAGGTTAAGTAACACTCATTAATTAGAAATTACCATCTGTTCTGTCCTACTCCTGCATATTTGTAGTGCTGACATGAAGAACAGGATTTTGTAACCTAATGCTAGTAAGAAAAGCATCAGGTATAAAATGAAGTTTAATAATAGATGGGTGATTGTTAAAACAAATTAAGTAAGGTGACAGGTTCAACAGTTATATGTACTTGTATCAGCAGAAGTTCTGTTTTGTCTACCTTCAGAGATCTGTAATGCTTTTAGGTGCCAAAGCTTTCTAGGAAAGTCCCAACAATATCTCTGTCCCTGTTACTAGATATGCACACAGCCACCTAAGCTGAAGGCAGGTACCTCTAATTCCTTCCAAAGTCATAGAATTGTAGTGCTGTTCTGCTTGGAAAAGACCTTTAAGATCAAATCCAACCGTAAACCCAACACTGCCAAGTCGACCACCTCTCAGCGTACAGCTTTGGTACTTCACACACCTCACCTTCAGGGTTTCACCTGGCTGGCATACACAGAGCATGACTAAATTTCACAGAAAGGCAGTTTATATTTTGGCATTTCAGAACACTCACATGGAATGAGGAGACCCATCTGGTATCTCCCCTTCTAGGAGAGTGCTATTGCCATTAGATTATTTGTGTTCCAAGATTGCACTCAATTAGATTCTTGTACCTAAAAAAAGTGAATGTGCCGTGAATAGCAGTGTGAATTTACAACGCCCTTGGTACTCCCTGCTCGCTCCCCACATGGGAATTAATTTACACATTTCAGTTTCCATAAGGTGCCTTTTACAAAGGGACTTCTGCTGCACGCTCTGGTTATGTACACCCAGCCATTGCTAGCATCTCATCTTGAGCCGTAACTTACTGACCAACACATTAAACCTTGCATCCCCTTACATCACCCCTGGAGCTAGAGCAAAGCCAGCTAACACTGATTAGCTTGTGATTTCTCTGTCCTTCACATCAGGCAGAAGTAGATGAAAAAATGTCAAACATAGAGAAACATGGGTGTGGAAGTTGGTAATTGAGAGGACGAGAGGTAATAGCTTGTAAAGCTGCTTTTTGGGTCTAGGTGGTCACCTGTGGTTTAAGCTAACCATTTTGACTTTGTGCAGAAAGGGATTAAGAGTCTGCTGAGAGACTTTTTCAGAAGCCAGTAGAATACAGTGGGGATGGTTAAGTCTATGAGCTCTTCTACTTACTTTCATTACAAAGCAGGTAGGATAACTTAAGCTATTGACATATAATATTTGATCTTGTGGAATGATTTGATTTTCCTTGAGTGAAACTGAAAAAATTATAATTTTACCATGATATGGCCAAAATGGCAATTTCAATAGGAAAAAAAAAATCCTATCTGATGATGTTGGGCAAAATCTAGGGCTCAGTAACTTTGCAAGTCAGTCATTTATTTTTAAATGTTAAATATAAAAGCCATCTGTTAAGAATTCAGTCTTCTAATACATGATGACTTTAAAGAGTTATATGCTACTGTGAGAAAGGAAAAGATTTTAATTATCCTATTCTGTCTAATCCTTGTACTTTGAGTGAAGCTTCTAAAAAATTTTGGCATCTTTTAGAGCAGGTAGATGGCAATCTGCTTTTCTTTTTATAGTGCTGTTATACACTCTCACACAGATAAAATAAAACATGCTGCAATTATAATGAAGATACAGTGTGCAGTTTTGGGACCATTGCTATGTGGTAGTGTTTAATTTTACTCGGTTAACTCACCTGTTATTCAGCCAGTTACATTTTTAGTTTCTTGCCTTTCTTTGCTTTGCTCATTTTTATGATAGGATATATGCTCATGTTCTCATCTACTTTTCTTATGTACCCTTGTAGGGGAAGTAACTGTAGCTCAGTGTGCATTTTGTTTGATGCTTTTCTCTAGCAGTTGAGCAGGGGACTTTGGCAAAATGCTGAGATAGCTCCATAGGAGATTGTTACTGGGGGTGGCTGCAGGCGTAGGAGCTGATGTGACTGACCCCAGTGCATATCCCACTAAGCACTGGGAGCTGTTCAGAGACAATGGTGACTGTCCTACAGGGAAAGCACTAGCTCAGAAAGGGGCTTATATTCAGGGTTGTGTTTGGTGGGTTAGACTGGAAAGGTGGTAGAGTTCCCTTGGTGCTTGGTGACAAAGATAAATAGTGGGTAGCATTCTGTTAGACCTTGTGCTCAGGGCCAGCCCTCAGAAAGAGACCAGAAATGAGCTGGTGGCCTGTGGGGTTTGACAGAAGGCACAGAAGCATGAGAGTGTTGATTTGTAAAGGCACCTTGCTGAGGAGTTTTCCTTGTCTGCTTGAATTGGAGTGAAGGATTTATATATCTCCCAGTCTGGGTTACAGAAGAAGGGAATGGAGCCCTATATCTGTTTTACCTCATGGTCCCTGGAAAATACATGGTTAAGCAAGAACTGTGGCCTTCTGTTCAAATTCAACTGTTTCAGTGCCCATGTCATCCTTTCTTCTATTGTCAGAATCAATGTGGGATGTGATGATTTAGGAAATGGCAGCAAGTACTGTGGTTAAAATGCTTCTAGACTTCAGTATAGGCTCTGCAACAGATCATAAATGTCATGATCATGTATCAAGTATTCTAAAATAGCAGATTATTTTAAGAAATAATATCAGATCATGTATTTGGAGATCAGTGCTTGCCCAGAAGAAAAAAAGCACACTTATGGCTGACCCTTCCAATTCTCTTACGTAAATGTCATATGAGTAACGTTCTTTGCATGGATAATCTCAAGAAAGACTCCTCCATTGTAATTTGCTGCCACACAGTAATGCCAAAATTTATTGTTTAAAGTGGGACTATTTTCTCAGTGAAGCTGAGTTAGTCCCTAGCTCTGTATCACAGCATCTGGCTCCTGACATCTCTGTGCCTTGGCGTCCCCCAGGACTGGAGATCTCCAGGGACCCTGGGCAATATGCCTTCCCAGGGGGTGTGAGGCCGGGCCCGGCAGGGTCGTGCTGCCCCACACAAGCTCCATCACCTTGTCACGGGTGGGCAGGGAGAGTTCCCTGCAGCTGCAGTGGGCACCGCAGCCTGCTGTCAGCAGGGAGGGCAGCAGGGGGTGGAAAGCACTCCGCACCTGGCAGGGCGTGGGTGTTTGTCACCCTGAGGTAATGCAGTACATAAGACTCCTACTCCTCCTTGGAAGTGTGACCTCAGTATTTTAGAAGAGGGGAGGATGTGGACAGGAAGATGAATGTACAGAAAGTCTGAGCAGACTGGTGGCACTGCCCCTGTGCTCCGTGTTACCCCTCCGCTCCTTGCCTGGGTGTGTTGCTCCTGTGGTTCCCGTTAGTGGGAATTCTGAAATGTGGTGAATGTGGTCAACAAAGACAAATTAAGGGAGAGGAGAATTTTGCCCACAGCTATGGAAGAAGACAGTTATGTCTTGTTGTTTTAGCTCTGTGGGAAGCCACAGTGGTGCGTATGGCATGTTAATGTTAGGGTATTTTATTGTATCACTCTCTCATGCTGTGTTCATTTGTAGGGACAACATGACTTCCATAATATTTATTTTAGGGTCATTTTATGACTTTAATAATGCAGATTTAGATTGTAATTAAAGCCTGTATGATTTGTTTTAATAGCTTGCAGCTCTGCTGAGCATATGTTTTGATATTATAAAACTGCTTCAATAGACAATGAATTCATTTGTCCCTTTTACTTATTAAAATGCATGTGTACTTCATCAGGTTTATTCTTTGTGAATTTTATGGGTGTGGGTTTAAATAATAGTGTCACATACAGACACATGCCAAATTGGGGACTTGATTGGTTATGACTGACCTTGTGAAAGAAAGAACTGAGAAAATAACTAATCATAGTTTTATTTAATGTCAGAATAGTAACATTTTGCATATTTAACCACATCTTATGAATTATTCCACTGCTGAGTCATATGGCGTTGTTAAAATAGATTGCTGACCAGAATAAATGTATATAGTATTATGGATTTCATGCTTTTTTCTTAATAGTGCTGTAGATGAAGATCTTCCCTTTGAAACTTCACCTTTCAATTAAATTTGTTGATTCCTTTTTTCACTGTTTTCTAAGTGGCATTCTCTGTCTTCAGGCACAATCCTTACTGTCCTTTAGCAGACTTTGTACAAAGGAACAGTTTTGCTCCTCTTTCATTAATTTCCAGTATTTTCTGACAATGAGCTTATGTTGTCCACATCATCTGCTGCAAAGATTATTTTCACTTGCAGTTCCTTTAGACTGTTTCTTTTGTAACAGGACCCAGACCCATGAGGTGTTGAACATTTCTGATGAGGAATCAGTTATCTTCAGCATTATATGACTGCAGATTGTACTCCTAAGCAGTTTAAAAATATTTGGCGAGGATTTCATAGGCTTAATTGTGACACCTAAATATCATACACCAAGCCACTGGTAATTAGGCCATTACCATTATCTCCAAAACTGAGAGTGTAGATATTTAGAAGGTATATCTGCTTATTGTTTGCAAGTTTTAGATGACATTATCTTAAATTTTTGAATTGGTAAAATCAGAATCCAAGTTTGAGTCACAGTCAGTGCTTTTTATCTGTCACCTACGCAGCCCTATAAATTGCTCTTATATATTGCCAGGAAACAGACTTTTGTGGCATTTGGTTTTCATGTAATAGTAGACACATTGAGAAATTTTAAAATGCATTTGAACTGGGTAAAAATAAAAATATGATTAACATACAGATTTAACTTTCAATTGTTTCACTGCAGTCTGCTGAGAATAATTAGGGTATCCCTGTACGAACACACACATTTATTCTTCAAATTATCCTCAAAATGGTCTTAAATATACTGTCCTTGTTTGCCAACCCATGCATGTGCTGTTCAAACAAAAGTGGTACCAGCTCTGAAGCACCTTAAATAAGGTTTAGAGTTAACATGTATAATGCTTCCTGAGACAGGACCTTAACTGTTACTGCTCAGAGATGTTCAATGCCATTCATCTCTATAACTATTTAAATAGCTTAAGAGTTGGAAGAAAAAATAAAGCTCCAAATCCAGAGGCTCATGTGGTATAACTAATCAGAAAAAATAGTGAGGAGGTGAAGTGTTTCGTGGTTGGTGATCATGAATTTGGAGCCTACCACAGATATGGCAATAGAAGTCTTCATTGGAGGAACTTCTGTGCTCCCTGGGAAGGACTATTACTGGCATGATAAAAGCTAAATATTCTTCTCCATTTACTTTTAAGATGGATTAGAAATAGGTTAATGAGATGTAATTCATGACATGGTTGTCTGTGATAAGATTGACTGGATTCAGTAGCTCCAAAGGCCTTTCTGATTTCAGGGTTTCTAAGGAAGAAATATGTTGCAGAGCCAACCATCCTGCTTCCTCACACTGCTCTTCACTTTATTAGGTTTGACTTGAAAAAAAAGAAGTAAAAGTGAACCTTTATTTGTTTTGCCACTGGATTTGTTGAAGTATGGGAAGATGATGGGGTTAAATCCCTAATGGCCTCATAGGTGCTGCCCAGACATAAATGGCTACTGTGGGGCATTCAGTTCTGAGGAAAGGCCTTATTTCTAAGGCAGTCTTTTCCAAAATCTGAGTTGGAGCCTAGGCTTCTGGTTTGGACACATCTCATATCAAACTGTGTGACCTGCGAATGTTTCACTGTCTAGAGGTGTTATAATGATAGAAGATAATCCTGTGGGGGTGGTTTTTAATTTATTTATTTCCCCCCATCCCAGAAGCAAGAGTGAGGAACCAGTTTGAGCCACTGGCTATTGGCCAGAATGGTTACCGTGCTAATGAAAATTTGGAACGCCATTGCAAACTGGAGTGCTTGGCAGAAGCAGGAATTTCTCTGCTGTTTATGAGGTATATAAAAAGGTCAGTGTTATTTTATAGATTTTTAGCCTCAGCAGTATTTTCTTTTTTTCTGATTTACTTTTTCTTGTTTTCCAACAGCTGTGATTTTTTTTTTTTTTGTTCTGGATATGGAATGCTTTTTGGATTGGTTGGTGTGTTGTTAGAAAATACATTGTGTTTCTAAATTCCAGACACATTTTGACTGTATTATTAAGAAAACATTGCTCCTGGAATAATAAATCTTGGGGTTATTTTAAGCAGTTGTCTTACATTTTCTAAATCTGCAAAAGAAAGAATGAGAACAATAAAAGAATGATCAAGGCTGGGTTTCTTTTGTTTTAACAGACAGGTCATCAATTGGCCTATTGGCAAAACTCCATTCATTGTGATGGACCTACATGAATTTCCAGAAGTTGCAGATTTGGACAATAACTTAAGTGTTTCAGAATCCTTGACTTCACATCTGGCACTGCCAACCATTGCCAATTACAGGATTGTTTTTGTGATGCTAACCTGCTCCTCTAGAAATAAAGGGGAAAAAAAGATTTTTTTAGGCCACTGGACAATGGCATTGGCCAATATGAGCCACCATAAGATAGTGAACTAAGACTATTGAAGTGCTGGAAGTACACTGAGCTCTAGATCAAATATAGGTAGTTTTTTTCTCAGCTGAGGATGTTTTAAGTGCAGTATTCAGTTGGGAAGGGGGTGATGTGTCTCATTTGAAAAAAAATTAAGTCTTAGAGTTTGGACTCCTATTTTTTTTCTTTGTCTCCTTAGTGAATATTTAGTAGGGAAAAAAAAATATTCCTGAGATGCCTTTTTGTCCCACCAGGTGCTTAGATTTTGTGAGGTATTGATACATTCTGAAATGCAGAGCTATGTAGACACTGTCAGGGACAAATAGCTGCAAAGCATTAGTGGTTTCATAAGGTTGCACCGATTCCCCCAAAGAAATCTACCTACTCTCCTTTTCCTAGCAACTTCTTCTCTAGGTGAAGAACTGAATGTTAAGGAGTACAATTAAACCCCATTGATGTGAATGACATCTTATAATTTTAATAGTTGAGTGACTGTGCTCCCCCTGTGTGGCCTACAGTACATAGGTATAACACGGTAATAGCAGCTGTGAAAACAATCTGCCTTCCCTATGTTTAGATACCTATCTGTGGCTGGGGAGCAACAGAGGAAGTCAAAACTCCAAGAATATAATGAGGGTAGAGAATATACAGTTGGTGCATTTCTCTCAAATCTTGCTAAGTAAAACAGTTTGAAGACTTGTCCTTTTGTTCTGCCAAGTTTTACCAATCTGAACTTTCTCAGACAGATTATGTGCACTTAATCTCGTTCTTTCAAAGACAGGCCCCTCCAGTGCTGTGAGAGTGTGGCTCAGGACTTAAATCTTCCTCCCACAGAAGTTGGTGTGATTTAGCCCATACAGAGGCAGGGACAGCAGGGTTAAATACAAAGAACACAGCTGAGTCCTCCAGAAATATATTGAGTTCTAAAGTCTGTCTGTGAATTGGCTCCTGAACCTGCAGTAGGTACAGCAAATAATTTTCAGACTTAAGTTAGGAAATAGAATAAAGTTACACACCTGATTTAGCAGATGGTAGGGATTTAGTAAAAAGTGATCAAGTTAATCAAGATTTGAAAAAAATATAGATTCTCTTTAGCATGATAATGTGCCCTTTCCAGAACATCTTGTTTCTGGAAAGAGACTTTCCTTTTATTTCCCCCCAGTGATATATTGTAGCTTTTTTAGACAAATGATCAGTCTGGAAAAACTACAAAGCTGAGCACAGCCTTGACAGTGAAGCGTACCGATGAAAGGCCATCCCTCATCTCTTCCAAGATTTTGCTGCCTCTTATAAATCAGGCATTGGAGAAATGCCTAAAAATCATCCTCTGGTCTTGAGGCTAAGGACTGTGGGGCACGGGCAAGCCGATGGGATTTCAGTTGCCTGATGTGGATGCTAAGTAAGGTGTCAATAGAGCATGGAGCCTCCCCTTTAGAGAAGAGCTGTTCAGTACCTACCTGGAGATGAATGAAAAGAGCTCCAGACATTTTGGCACCTGTCATCCCCTGGGACTGTTACAGGATGTTTGTGTTTATGGTTCTAGCCATTTGAAAGTAGCTACTGCTGTTCTCTAATTCACAGAGAATTTATTGCTAAGAGAAGTTATGTATTCTCTCTTTTTTTTTTTTAATTTTTTTCAAACTACAGAACTTTGGTATGTTCTATATTATTTTCTCTGTCTAGCTGCAGGTGCCCTTCAAATCACTGTCACCTTTGCTATTAGACCTATCACCTATCAGTTGGACTGGATGATCATTGTAGGTCCCTTCCAACTGAATTATTCTGTTGTATCTTCTGTCCCAGATGGTGACGTTCCTTCTCTTGCCTCTAACTCTCTTGCTTCCAAGTTACTGCCTTGATTGTCAGTCACTTTAGTCTTTCCATCATCATCTTCTTACTATAATTATGTCTTGAAACCCTAATTGGGATAAAGCCCTTTTCTGGTAAAGAGAAATACAGAGGAGGAGTCAATGATCGATAACTGGAGCAGACAAAATTAATTGGATGGCACAGATCAGAGGAGAATCTCTATAGAATTATAATTCTTCTAGTCCCACTACTGGGATCTTCACTGGTGCTACCCATTTACCATACTTTCTTCTACCTCACTGCCCTGTTAATTTGTGTTTCTTCAAAGTAGTTTTGTAACTTCCCTGTATTTTAAGAAACATCCATTTACTAAACAGCTTCTTTGTCACTCCGTTACCTTTTAATATAAATTCTCATTGCACGTTTATAGTTGGTAATTATTATTTCGAAGATCTTCCAGGTTTCATAATCTTTTTACTTTGTTTAAAAAAATAGGTGACAAAACACTCAGAAAACAACCCAAAACCTTTTGCTTGAACAAATAGACCTATTGAGAGAAATATGATTGTTTTGAATAACCAAAAGCTTTTATGTGTTACCTTACTGATGAGTTAAACCATTTTCAAACCATAGGGATTGGACTCTTACTAGGCTAATCTCACTGTATGTTTTTTATGCCTGTTCACTGATTTTTAGTCTAGGTACTAATTTTCAGTAGCTGGTTATTTCTCATGTGCTTATCACCATAAGATGATGCGGATGTGCTTTAAAGGTGGCTACCTGATATCTTGAGAACGTGGTGAGGTAAATAATCTTATGATATTTGCTTCATGCAGTAAAAGTTAGAGCAGCATAACTGGCTAAGTAACTGCTGAATGACCTCAATATTTAGTTAGTAGTCTGAGCTGGTACTTGGAGGCGTAACACAACACAGAAAGGGTCGTCTTAGCCTAAAATGGAAAGGTGTCTGCACCAATCTAGAAAAGAAACAAGGGGTTGAACCAATTATTTTGTCACCAGATCTTGAAAATCAGGCTGTTTAGGGGTATGGATTGCCCTGAGTTGTTAGCTGCATGAATTGTAAATTTTTTTGTCCATATAGAGGAAAAGGCTCCTTCAGTTGTTTTGAACACACAGATCTGCAAAGGTTTGCAAGATTTACTTTCTTTTTAATCTCTTCATCTTCTCCATGATGTCTACCTTGTTCTTGTCCTTATATGCTACCATGAAGACTGCTATATTAGCACATAGCATACATATAGTGCATAACACACACTTTCAGCAGATGAAGAGATCAGCAACATCTCTACTCCCTACAACCCTGCTAGCCAAGGCTCCTTTTGGCTCATTGTGTCCAAGTTGGTATTCCCTCATCCCCTTGGTATTCATGTTTTAAAAACACAGAAGCTGATTTTAGAAGCACTAAAGCCAATGAGAACTGCAAGAGCACCGCACCTCTGGGAATCCAGCCATCCCTTTTGTTTTGAGTGTAGGATGGATCCTAAATGAGAAACCTTTTGTATTTTGGAAACTAAGAAGGAGCTAAAGCAAATTTCTTCATACTTTGGCAAAAACAGAATTGCTCTTGATGCAGACCAAGCATGGAAAGTTCTAGTCTGAGAGGATTATTTTTGTCAAAGTTATGACAAGTCTGAACATGAAGTTTTGTGTAGAAATCCCTCTCATTTTACTATCTACAATGACAGTAGAATACATTTATGTAAAACATAAAATATGAGGAGTTAGATTTATATTCACCAAGCAATTACTAGTAAGCAAAAAACAAAACCAGATCAGCATAATGATGTTTTTGTCAAGCGTAACAATTTTGGTTTGGCCCAAATACACAGATACAGATTTGGACTTTCTGTCACAAGTTGCCAAACATTTGTTTTCATTTAGATCTGTGTATTTGTGCGTGTGCATATTGACAAAGGGGATTTGACTCCAAGAAGGACAGAGGTATGATCCAAATCCCATCACAAATCCTTCCATTGACTTCACTAGGAGTTGGATCAGCACCTTGGTGAGAATGTTCAAAAGAGAGTGTCCAGAGTTAAACTATCAGTTCTTCATCCAACTTTTATTGAAATCAATTAAATCTTCCTATTAGCCTCAGTCACTCTTGGATCTAGCTTTAAAATACAAATTTTGTATAATGGGACATATGGAGGCTATTCTATTAAGTGTATTTTGAATAGATGAGGGCACGAGAATTTAAGGACAGAGGGCTGAAAGCCAATATTAACTGAATACAAACCATTAGAGGTTAGAAAAATGTAAAATTAGTTGCTTTTAAAAGAGCATGATTGTTGAAATAAATCAGAAGTCTTCATTCTCTGTAAACCATTTTTAGGGTTTAAAGAGGATTGAACTGTGGCTGCCTCTTTGTTGGTTCTGGTTCAGAAAAGCAGCCCCATTCAGACAGCAGTTAAGCAATGCAACCTAAGTGTATGCATAACTCCTTTCTTAAGGAGAGGTGGAATTAAACACATGCTTTAGTGATTTCCTGACCTGGAGCTTTTATTTTCCTTCTGTGAATATTAGTGAAAGTACCTTTTTGTTCATAAGAACATTCATGAAAAGCACATTTAGAGCCCCTAGCTCAAATTTGCTTAATCTAATCAAGGAAGAGAAAGTCATCATGTATATTAGGTGACCAGTTGCACAATTTGTGGGTGACTATTCAGTCATTTCAGATAGTGAAAATTGTAATAACTTGCAGTGTGCTCTCAGATAATTCATAAATAGAATAGAGAGCTGTTCTCTAGTTCTGGATGTTCTGTCAGTGAGGAACATTGTAAGATAGGGGTTTTTTTTTGTTAGGAAGTAGAAACACCTGAAAGATACTTCAGATGGACTGTTTTCTCATAAAGCAAAACAAAACATAATTTTTTCCAAGTGTGGAAAGAGCTTCCATTTTCTGTATTTATTGCTCTAAGTTTTAGTGATTGGAAAAAAAAAATACATCCAGGCTGAACAGACTTACAGAAAGTTGTGCTTAAAGTACACCTGTGGAAATTACAAAAGAGCTAACAACCCTGACAGATACCTGCCGGTACCTGTCAAACATTATTAACAATTTTATTTTTGCAAGCTCAGATGAATACAGCATTTGTGTGAAAAAAAAAGTGTATGTTTGTGAACACCTTTGAGAACACATGTGAAAGCATTTTTTATGTTTTATATGTGTATGTACATATTCCATATGTTTTATATAGACAAACTTTTAAGCAAAGATTTCTAGGTCAAATGACCTAATTTATTGAAACTCAGCTATCTAATCTGGCCCAGTCTTTTCATCATATGGTGTAAGTCAAATAAACTCATCTGTTGCTCAGGCTTACAATTACAAGCAGTTTTCAACTCGCAGTTAGACATGAGCTCTCATCAGGACAGGGCCATAATGGAGCAGAGACACCATAGAAAAGTGCTTCAGGCCCCAGAACTCAGTGCTATGAGATTACTCATTTTGCATTCTTCTAAAGGAAGTTCTTAGCTCAGTTTATTTCAACTGGCTATAGCTGATGCCAACCTGGCATCCAGAATCCATGAACACCCTGAAAAAGGGGTAACTCCAGCAGTTGTTAACTGGCCCGAGTGTTTCTGGGGCCTGTCACAGAAGGGTTTTCTGTATTATGGCAGAAAAGCGGTCTGTAGGGTGAAGCAGTGTCTTTTACCCCACATACCTCTCCAGGGCAATGCCCACATCTCTGTTGCCAGCACCTTTGTACCACTGCAGGATGGCGTGAGGGTGAAACTCCCTGTTAGCAGTCTCTGTCCTGTCAGCTGTGATCTCACGTTTGCCAGGAAGTTTCATCTAGCCAAGCAGGGGAGTTAAGGCAAAACCTGATGTTATGGCAACAGGTAGAATAGATTGAGAACACAGAGAGGCAAAAAGATACTGATCTCCTTATTTCTTTTGTTTCCACCTAGAATTCTGCCTGTGAAATACCTGAACTGCTCCAGCCTCCTCCTACCTGCACGTGAGCAGAGAGACACACTTGATTGCCTGTTCAGCAGAACACCATTCATCCAGTGTTTTGGAAAGAGGATCTTGTAGTTTGCTTGAAGCAGAGGGTACGGTACCTCCTTCACTGCAAGGCAGCCTTGAGCGCACTTGGCAACTTGTGCTGACTCCAGCGGCGCGATGAACACTACTGGGACCCGCTGCGGTTACTGAATCAGGTATGTTTCTTGAAGAGCCTGGTTAGATGCAAAACGTATGGTTCATAGAATCTACTGAAGAGCATTCTGTAGTTTTTCTTCTATTCAGTCCAGTATTTTTTTTTTTTCCAAGGTCTGCAATTTCACATTAGTCTGTTGCAGCTACAGGGGATTTTCAGTCAGTATTTCTCTGAAGTTCTGTCTCAGTTCAGAAAGACTAATCTCCACTTAATCCCTCTTGAAGCAGAGGTGTTTTTTGAAGACTTACAGCCAGCCACTAGAAAATAGCAGGCATTGGGACATAGTGGACTTCAGATTCCTGATCCTCAGCCATTCTTTTCAACTGCTTAGAAACCAGACATATGCATCCTTGCTTGTTGGGGAACAGAATTGCATGTTGAGGCTGCACATTTTACTTTATGTTCCTCTTTGGTCATTTTAACATGTACCCTCTTAAGCACTGTCATTGGGTTTGATATCGTAGTCTGTAAGGAGTCTGGAATGAGACACAGCTATGTTTGACTCTTTGGGTACTGCTTCTCTATAAAATGCATAAAAAGTACTGGCATGCAAGTCTGGCCTTGGCCTAGGCTCCCTCAGGAGCTAAGGAGATTGCAAATCTTAACACGTTGTAGGTACTGTGTGCATTTCTTTGACCTTCTGCAATGTGCATCTCCCTCTGGATGCAGCATGAAGGAGAGATCACGTACTCCTACAGCATGCTGACATACGAGTTGATGAAGCAAGAGATAATGGTGTTGAACATGGAGAGATGAGCTACAAAACTGTAGTGAACTGAGCCCAGTGGAGAGAAATTTCCTCTGCGTTAATTCTTGAAGGGTTAAGAAGAGCAGAACCTGTTGCTTTAGAGCGTGAGAGGCAGATCATGACTTGAGACTGCAGATAGGAGGAAGTGTGGTGTGTTGTGGTATATCTTCACTCGAGTGCCTCAGTCATACCCTAAAAAATGTAGAGCTGTGTTATCCAGTGGACAGAACAAGAATTGTTGAACTAATTAAGAGATTCCATCTGAAAATATTCAGCTGGGGCAGAAATAAAAACTATTCCTGGGAAACCGGGGTTTATGGCCAGAATTACGTGCTTTTTTAGCTGAATAAAGACAAAATGTTTCAGAATTACAATGACTCAGTAAAGGTCATCTACAGTAGAGCGTGCTGTCATCTCTTTCAGTAGACAGAGGATGACTAATCATTTATCCTCCTTCTTTAATTTGGAAGGTTTGGGGTTTTTTTACTAGTTTGGGTGTGATACCAGGTTTTATTGATGCCACAGAGTTCAATGAGCCAGCATTTAGCTCATTTCTCTGTACATCTCATGGCATAACTTCAGTATAACTTAACAACAATGTTGTGATACAAATGTCTGAAAGATACTAAATACATGATATCTTTTATGTTTGGTATAGCAGACCATGATGCCACTGATGTAGGCATGGATTTGATTTTTTTTTTGTGACCAGTTTACTTAGCCCTCTATAATCTAAGGGCAAAATATAGACACAGAGATTTTAAAAAAAGTCTAAAAATAAAATCTAGAAATAGGCAGAGATAAGGAATGTGAATACTTCAGCACAAGCATCTCTGGTGGACAGATCCTTAGAGCACCTGAACTTGATTGCTTATTTGTACCAGCTATAGACCTTACCTACTATATGCCCACTGTAGTTTGTAAATGTTAAAGTGCATAAATAGGTAATTTGCTTTCTGGCATAACCTGCCTTCATGTGCTCTGTTGTTTGTTTTGCAACAGTAAGTGGGTATTTTGTGCCCCCAGCTGTACAACAGCCCCAAAAACTTGTCTCAGTTTATTTTCTGTTTCTATTTGTAGTCATGAAGATCATGGCGGGGGGTTGTTCCCTGCTTTTGCTTTCAGTATGCTGCATATGGAATACTCTGTGCAGAGGAAAATTATTTTCCTTAAAGCATGAAGTGAATGCTAGAAATGACCTCTGTCATTTACAGGCCTATGAAATTAAACCTTTCTGGAAGAAGCTGCAGTTTTTGACTCCATCTTCATTTTTCTGTAGAATAAGTCTTCTTGGGGAGTGCATCGTTGTGATTTATGCTTCCAATTTGCATTAGTGACTGGCTATGTCTGTGATTCCTTTTATGAAAAATACAGAAGAGTTTTTATAATTGTTTTCCTTTAATGATGTACTTGGTCTTGGATTTAAGGAGAGCAATGCTGGATTTCCAGTTCTGTTTATTACTCTATTTATCAATATATTACACGAAGGAAAAAGTGAAATATCAGGAGCTGAAACTGTGCAGAGAACAGAGGCCCAGATCCTTGCAGGTATCTGACATGTAAATCTCATGGATTTCATTAAGAGCCACGCATACCCTCACTGAAATGAGAAAGGCATGGATGAAAGTTTTATGCAATTAATTTGACATTCTTTTGTATTGTTTTTTAGTTTCTCTGCATTCCATGAGGTCTAGACAGGATTGGTGTTTTCCATGGGAAATGTTACCTCAGGTATGTCTCCATGCATATTAAAACTTCTAGTGCATATTAACCTATCTACTTAAATATGTGCATTTTTTCCTTGTGATTGTATGTGATGGTGCTAATTTGAAACCTAAGATTCCACCAGCTCCCTTACATCTGAATACTGTTAATTGAAACCACTTCCTTACAGAAAGTCAACAAATAAAATCTGAGTTTTAATGAAGAAAGATATTAATATTCAATAACAGAAAAAAAAAAATCTTTAAGAAACAAATACCAGAGAGTTGACAAAACAGCAAATGCAGAGTCCAATGAGCAAGATTCACAAACTTTCTTGCAATCATAAGTCCTCGTGCAGCCACTGCAGATACACATCCATGTAACCAGTTATTGAGATTGACATAAATAGCTGATGTGGATGTGGTGATGAAAGCAACGGAGATCAATAGTGAATCACAATCCCCTTATGGAAGTAATGTATTCTGCATAATGTTCAACCCACATCTGTCACCCCAAAGAATGAAAACTAATTTAAGTCATTAGGCAGAAGCTAGCATCCTTGATTATGGCAGCACTGTTTTACTTCCCAGAATAATTATTAAACTGACCGAAGTGTTTTGTGGATTTGATGGTCTGCTGAAGATATAAACATACAAGCGTTTCTGCAAATCATCAATGAAGCATTATCCAGCTTCTGCAATACTCAGCCACCAATGTTGCCAGGAACACTCATATCAAATTATTTACAATACTCGTGAAAACACCACTACCAGAGGCTGCACGGACACTCTCCCTGCAACACGTGACTCTAGTTTGGTGATTCCAGAAAGCTGAACTCAGTGCAATTCTGTGAACAGCACTAAGCATCCTTGTGGGTTCTTCTTGTTTCTTACAAAACTGCATGTTGATCACTGTCAGCTTTCCATAGCTTTACAAGGCGGGTTTTTTTGTCCTTAAAGTTAATATCAACTTTGAACTTTTCAAATTGCTAAGATGTGCTTGAACTCCTTCTCTTTGAGGACTCATGGAGGAAGCTGGTCATTCCTGTAGGTGTTGCACATCATTTCTGTGTATTGCTATGTTGCCTGTCAAACACATTTTGGTAGGTAGGGAAGATGCAGCTCACAGTGAGGGTTGCATGCATTTTCTGCAAACGTACTGATGGTGCTTAATAGTGTGTGGAGGACAGGCAGGCAAACAGCAAAGCTGCTCTGTGACCAGGAGGTCCACTGATGAAGTGCAGCTTGTGTCCTCAGGTTGCTCTGCAATGTGAGATCATTGATTTCTCTAAAACTGCCTCGTTGTCACTGGTTATGGTGGTTAATGGACCAAGTTTTGCCTTCAGAAATCAAATTCATGCTTTCTGAGGTCAAGAGACCAAAGAATGGGTAAAAAGCTATGTTTTTAAAACTGTCTTAGTTATTCCTAACCTTATTATGAAGGTCTATTCAGTACAGCTCCACTTGCAGAAAGAATTATGGCATGTGTTAAAGATGGCCACAAGGAACTGAGGATATTGGCAAGCCAGGTGCTGATTCCTGAGCAATATTGTGTACAGTGACAGCTAAAAATACTATTGTATTTTATTTTGAAATACCATAATGTAGACAGAAAGTTTCAGAAAAGCAGCTCTCCCTGACCATGAGGACATGGGTCTTGACCCCTTTTTAACCTCAGTGTTCTCTGGCCCTGATTTAGTTTTATGAATTTTTTTCACAGAAGGTGATAACTCTGTGAGGAAGAAATAACACAAACCATTAGGACTTTTCCTACCAGGGAGAGAAATGTGTATAATGGCATGTCTTGCGTTGTGGTCTGTTACTGATGGTTTCATTGGAAGTTTTTATTGGAAAAGCTATGTAGGGGAAATAAAAACCTCCAGCAAACAGTTTGCCTAATACTTTAACTGTGAACCATAAAGAGAAGAAGTCTCTGACTGGTAAAAATTATTCTGAACTCTCACAAGGTGTGTTTTGTTTGTAATCTTAAGGTCTAGAAAGACCAAATCATCAAGTTCCCACCCCAACGAAACAGACTTTTAGTCTAGGATGGATTTTTTATGGGCAGTTTATAATCCATATCAAAATAAGGATTTATAAAGAAAGTGCTGACACAAATTTAGGACAGGATCCAATAAAAACTTAGTATGACTTCTGGAGTGCAGAAACCTGCATAAGGTCACAACCCTCATCCTCACCCCCCTGCTACCTAAAAAATTTGTCTTAGTGGGATGTACATGGATTTTTGTGGTGCCAAAGCCAAACAAAAGAGAATTGAATTTGGCCTCTAATGACAGAAATGCAAATATGTTCCTGTGTGTGGTTTACAACCTTTGCTTGTATAAAAAGTGACATGATATTACATTCTGGAGAGTAAGAAAGAGTTTTCTGACCCAGAAGGTCAGGGAGAGAAATAAGATTTTATAAGTTAGGTTTGAGTGAGTGACAGATGGGAGGAGAAAAACTGATTTATTTAATGTTATCTGCACTTAAAACCCTAAGAAATTGGGATGTGTCTCCTTGCTGATTTTTCATGCAAACACAATCTGTGGCAATGGTGCTGTGTGGCAGGAATTTATTTGAAATAATGAACTGGTCAAGTATACTAAAACTGATACTCTTCTCATCAACATCCAATGTATGAAACCTGCCAAAAAATTCTAATTGCAGCATACTCTGTCAGAATTATTTTACTGCTTGCCAAGAAGGGCTTTGAAATATTTGGCAGAGTCTTCCACCAGGAGAAAATGAAACAAAAGAAAATGAAGTGGAACACAATAAAGAAATACCCCCACCCCCTTGAAAAATAGCAGGTTCAGGGGGTTAGCCCTTTCATGAAGAGCTGATAACTCTGTGACTCATACTAAGTAACTAATCAGAAATAATTCATCAGAGATAAACAAACTGGACTCGGCTAAAAAACCTTCCAGACTTAAAGGTGTTTCTTGTTAGAACAGCTGCTTGAATACTGTGATACTCACAAGGTGTGTTGATATTAAACATCAAATAAAGTATCTTTCCATTAATTTACCTTTGTGCACACTTATGATCCATGAAATAGATGTCACTGACTAAGCCAATTCTAAATTAAGCTATCATGAATAACTGTAGAGTTTTAAAATAGTTCCACAAACTTACTTCAGAGCCCCAGGTAATAAGGACCACAGTCCTTGTCTCATTGTAAAAACAGTGAGTTAAATTGATTTCTCACCTGGGACTAGCTCACAAATAAGTAAAACCCAGGTTTTTTTCAGTTTCCTTTTTGTTTCTCGTGCACCCACAAGCAAAGTGCCAAAGTATTGTTTTGCCTTCATCTGTGTATTTGTGAAATGGGAGTAGCACAAACAATATGCGTAGGGTTTGTCTGAAAAACGTTGTGAGGAGATTGTCATTTCAGTTCACAAAGTGTAACCTGAGCAGAAAGGTGCTAAAACATGGCTGCTAGTTGTGTCTGATTAGATTCAAGGCTCTATTTGGTGCAACCGTTCTTTTTAGTATAATGAAGTACCCTGAAAAGAATTTTCAGGTTTTCATACTTGTTAAGCCCATGATGGTATATTCGATTGATAAGATGTGACGGATCAAATATGTTCTTTAGGTAAGGTGATCTTTGACTGCAGACATGTGATTCTGCTTGTGATTCTTGCTTACCAAACAAAATTCACAGGAGGTTTGAGCTGCACAGACACATTTCAGTCCTCCAAGTGGATCCCCCGCCTGAGCTCTGCTGCCTTGGCTACAGCCCTGCTCTGTCTCCCATTTCCTCCAACACCTCTTCCTTTGTCAGGACTGACAGCGGGAAGCACAACACGTTTGTGGATCTGGCACATGTGTGCCAGTGAGGACTATCCTGCAAGAGGAGGGAGCAGTGCTGGCAGTGGCCAGCTCCCTCCACCTTTGCAGCTCCCAAGGGAGGCAAGAGGGCCAAAAACTGATTAGAGGACCCAGGTCAGGGATTTTTGAACTCTGCATTTGGCAGGCAAAGGCAGAAGGAATGGATTTTACAGTATTGTGTTTTAAGATGCATTTATTCATGACTATGAAAGCTGCAGACATACTGTGTTACTGCATCAGGATCTTAAGCAGATGTTTAGATTTTACAGAAAGGGGCATAGGAGAAATTTTCAGTTTTACTTTAATTAAAAAAAAAAAAAACCCCTCAGTGTTACCTTTGGTTTTACACACTAGTGCCTACAGGGAGAGAATCTACTTCACTACAACAAATTGCTTGAGTATATATATATATATTTTTTTTTTTTTCTTTCTCTCATGAGGCTAAGTAAATCAAGGTAAATGTGTAGCCTCCTGCCATAACACTGTAGCTGGTACACAGCATTTGTAAGGAAGCTTGGAAGGAAATGGTGTAGGAATCACTTAGGTAAGATTTCTGAGTTTTCTATAATGTGATCATAACTTAACAGAAGGATTGTGTCACTGATCAGTTTATTCATTTCATAGTTACTTGGTCTATCTCTTGTTTCTGTTTGCATTTACACAGCAAACCTGTTGGTGAAGCCAAGCCAGTTGATATGTAGAAAAACTGTATTATAGGGAAGGAATAATGTTATCTTAGTTTTCTATTAATATGATTTATTAGCTTGGGTTTTTTGGTTTGTTTGTTTGGAGAGGTTTTTTTTGGTTTAGTTTTGAGGTTTTTTTAAATGGGAAGGCCATACCAATGATGGTATTGTCCCTGCAAGCCACTAGAGAAGGTTCTGTGGGTCAGTGAGCTCTGCCAGTCTCCACACTTAAATGTGTTTCCCGAAGAATATGCACAGGGATCATCTACCTGCGTGTTTTAATTCAGCTCAGGAGTGCTCTTTTGAAGAGAATCTCCCAGTTGTCCCCATTTACCTTGCTTTGCTATGCATTGGCAAGTGATCTTGGAGCAGATGAACTGGATTCCTTTCAGATGAAACTATGCTGCCAGATACACTCCAGCATTGTGGCTAATGCACTCCAGCTGCTATAGGGCTTTCAGACCATGAGACGTGACTGGTCCAAAGTTTAATAAACAAGCAGCCAAACAAAAAAGTCGTAAAGCCCCAAAGTCTTACCCCTCAAATACTTAATGTGCAGACTTTGGGTCCTCAGCACCAAATTTTCACCCTTAAAAAGCTCTTCCTCTTTTTCTGTAGTGCACAATAATGTAGTTGTATGTGCTCATCCTTAGTAATGATTGTTTTTAGAGGATTCTAGCTTCAACTTCTGAAATTACATATTTATACCCAGAGTTTGGGATCTGTATTGCCATTTTTTCTAATACTATTTTGAATGATTAAGAAGCTTGAAGCTGTCTTAAAGAAGAAAATCCTTTTTAAGGAAAATCCCTCAGGTTTATCAAAGTGACTCTGTTCTCCACTGAATATTTAAATGATAGTTTTTTGTAGAATCTGATTGAAGTATATATGTGCACCTTGATTAGAGACAGATCAGAGATAAAAACTCCAAACACTGAAACAGTGCTTCCAAACATTGGGAAATTGCAAGTATGAATCTGAATCTTTCCCTTGGTCTCTTATCTAATATAAACAGAACAAACATTCCCTTCTTATATGGGCCAGTTCAATTTTCCTCATCTGGCTACTAAAGCTCTGCCAGCTTCCAGGAGTTCTTTGCTGAAATACTGTTTTTGGTGAAGAGACACTTACATATTCATTGCTTCTATGTAGAGATCATTAATTCTTCTAAACTTTTTTGGCTGACTCTTTATGCATTTGATTGACATTGTTGTGAAAAGCATTGGGGGAGTGGATCTGAGCTAGTGGGTGAAGTGGTGGGTATTCACAAAAATGTTGGTAGGTTGTGACTAGATCTTTGTAGAGGAAATTTAGACTCTACCTGATCATCATCAGACAAATGATGACAACAAATAGATTCATTCTGCTTGCTAAATCTTCCGTTGTGTGCAAATACATAACTAGTAGAACCACCAATGAGAAGCTGTTTTCCTTGGTTAAACACGTTTTCAATGAGTAACATTGTGGTTTCTTTGACAGTCCCCTCTGCAGTCAAACATTATCAGCCACTCTGACAGTTGTCCATAGAGGAGGAAATCCTACCTGCTGGATGCCATCAGGCTCCCTAGATTACGTTTTATATAGTAAAAAAGGTTGATGATATGCATGAAGCTGGGATACATTGCACGCAGGGATTAGCCAATGCATAATGGTAAAGGAAAATAACACCAACCTGGCAAAGTGCTGGGGTAAGTGTGCTTTACAGAAGAGGCATTTGTGCTGCTGCTGTCTGATATGACCCGTATGGTTTCCAGTAGCTACATATATGCTAGTTGGTTACTGCATCCAACACTGCTGTTTTTCTACTGACTGCTTGCATCCCCTAACCATAGATGTTTCATTGCTTCTGTTGTCACTTTATTTATTATGCTTTTATATATCTTTATAGATGTTCACAGCACTTTATAAAACATAGGATTAGACAACCTTGTTGCTGCAAAGAGCTTGCAATCAGAGCTCTGATCTTGCACTGAACTCTTATCCAATGCACAGTCCCACTGAACTTAATGAGATGCCACACAGGAACAGAAGTCTGTAAAAGCAGATCCTGCTGCAGGGTCTGGGCTTCATATACTGATGACCTGATGCTGATCCAGAGGTTGTGGGTGAGCATCCAGGCAAAAATGTGTCCTTACATCTTGGCCTATGTCATAGCCATAATCTCTGCCATTCATGTCACAGAGCAAAGGAATCTGCTTTCTCTCATTATGATGACTGTTAATCTTTCTGAAATAAAATATGGCACCTCCTTCCATGTCTGCAAGAACCATGTTGGCCTCCTTTTGCTGGAGTCAAGTAATGAGAAAACGTTCAGGACTGTAACTTAAATGGTTTGAGAACTGGGATCTCTTAAAATATTTTTTAATTTTCTCCTCATTCTGGCACCAAGGCAAATGTGTAGGTGAGTCCAAGAAAAATATGAAATATCCAAATATTATTTAACATAAGTCATGCAGGTCCCCAATTCCCAACAAGATACATCAGATGTAATAGCACTTTGTATCCTTACCATGGAAAATAGCAAGAGTTGTAAAGCTGAGATTATCCTAAATAAGGATTATTCAAGTTCTTTAGACCTCTATCCACAGAGGACCTTGTTGAGTCTCACTGTTTCTGAAAGTAAATGCATATATTTTACTAGTATAAATATGGAATTAGAAGTCTCACAGCAGGTATCTGAGACTGACAATTTTTTGTCTCTAAAATTTGCCAGTTATAGTTTTGGAATAGTGCTATGACTTCTTTTGTTCAAATTCTGTTCTAATACGGTTAAAAAATCTGCACTTCTAGTCATGGGAATAATTTGGTTTTAGCGAGTGTTTGGCTTGAGTTGTTACTGATGGAGTTTTATATATAAAAATATAAAGCATGTAGTTTATTATAAATATAAAGTCCAAATGATTTAAAGCCTGTGTCTAAAACGTGATTTAAGACCTTTTGATTCCTTACCAATTTTGGGATGGTTTGGCAAGTAGTCAAGTTTCTGATTAAAATTTGAGCAATTCATGTTCTTTTAGCCTATACTTCTCTGTCTGTTCTAGTGAGTAAGGGAAGACCACTAAAGGTAAGAAACTCTCAGCAGAGGTCTCATCCTTAGCCCTCCTGAAGGGAGCAAATGGAATAAGAGCAGGCATCCTGCAGTTCGTCTTCAGCAAAACCATTTGATTAACTGAACATTATGAAAGAAGTAGGTGTAATGGTGAATAGGGGGTGCTACAGAACCAAATAATGGCAAACTACGTTTGTCTGGTTGTATATATGCTTCCATTTCAGGTGTTTTACAGGTACTTAGCCTGTGCTTTGTTATGTTCTGTTACTTCCTAGTATTTGTATTTTTCAATAAAGTAAGGGATTTAATTTCCTTCACTGAGCCCATCAGCTGGGATTGCTTACAGAAGTTTTGATTTCACACATAAGAAACCAAAAGAATGATACTGATGTTATTAGGAAAAAAAACCTGTGCATTTTCTGGGAATTGTGGTACATTCCTTGTGGAGGGGAACAAAAAGACAAAGGCCTCATCATTTCAGAGCTTAAGCCTGTCTCTAGCAATTGTCCTTTTTAGGGAGTGGGTTAATTCATATTTGTCTAACATGGGGTTGTTTGCATTTAGTACTGGATACTATGAGAGAGAGCATGCTGAAAAACTTATCTTGGGATTTGGTTATCATAACACTTTGGATAGACCTGAAGAAGCTAACAAACATCACATGAAAATAGGTGCCAAGAATGTCACTGTTATATTTGGGCTGATATGTAACTGCCCAGTTTTTTGTTTCCTCTTGTCAAGCTCCCTGTACTAGCAGGAGTTTTAAATGGCAGAAACTTCCACAGGTTGAGAAGAAACTTGATGTAGCTGTGGAATTCATCCCTACATCAGTGAAAATAAGTGGTTTGGGTCTAGAAGGACAGATCAACTTGAATCTAACTTCAGGCAAAACAAAGTAATGGTTCAGGAAAGACAAGGGAAAGAGAAAGAGATACAACTGACATGCTAGTTCCTTGTGAAACTACTAAAAATAATTCATTATTAATAGCATTTAAAATACTACTCTTGATTTTTAGTAAGTGGGTCTTCAGCTTTATGCTAGTTGGGACCAGCATAGATAGATGTGTTTTACTACCCAATGGAGCTTATCACCTGATTTCTAAAAGACAATATTTGTCCTATTTTTAGATTATTTTTGTTTGGTTAACATCTCTGAAGATATGATCACATAATATTGATTGTACTGTATGCCAGAGTTGTGGAATCATTCCCAGTCCTCCTCTTACATCTTTTTCTTATGCCTAGATGCCTATTTGGAAGAAGAATGTCCCTGGATTTATAAATGTCTATCCCCAAAAATGGTTAGTGACTGCATGTAATCTCCATTTTTATCCTGCAGAGGGTAAGTAGAAGTCCTTTGGGTGTGTGTTGTGTACGTTAGTGCTTTGGACTATTGCTTAGCACTTCAGAATAGTTCCTCACTCATTTTCTCTAGCCAACTACTTGTAGATCTTTGCAGATTTTAGTGCTAAAAAAAGCCTGCAAAATTGTAAACATGTTCAGTCATGTGAGAATCTGTCAATCTAGTACATCTTGGAAATGCAAACCATATTTCCAAGGAAAATGATAAATGAGAAGACAGTATGAAGCTAAACCTAAGACTGTACTTGATGCTTGCTTAATCCTTTCTTGGCAAACACTTAAATCTTTTCTGCTCCTGCTCCATATCTGGGGTGCCAGCTGTGTGGGCAATGTGAATCCTTCTTTCCTGTGTTGCATATTCCTTCTATAGATTGGCATTCTTTTTAGAGAAAATCAGTAGAACTCAAGGGTGAGGGGGAGTTATTCACTTGCTTTTTAATGGCAAGGTAGGACTTCCATGGTGTCTGCCCAATTTGAGGAATGACTGCTTGGAAATGGAAGGGTGGAGAAAAACTGCTGAAGAAAAGTTCACACAACATGGGGAACATTATAGGCCATTGCCCCTGGACAAGACAAGTCATAGTATGTGTTATCTAGTCTCTCCTTCTCACTTGCTCTTTCTTCCTGAATCTCCACTTTAGTTTCTTTGCTCATTTTATTATTAGGCATATTTATGGGAAGCGGGATTTATAGTCTCCTCTGCTAATAAATGTTAAGGAATATAACTTAAAGTGGAGAATACACAGCAGGAGATGATGAACTCTTAATAAACAAATATCCTGTTTTCATGCAAATATTCTTAGTAACACAAACAAAACAAAGCAGAGAAGGAAATGCAGCCAAAGTGTTATACAAGCTGTGGTGTAATTAAATAGGAGGGATTTCAGAATTTTCCAGAGGCCAAGAAGAGTTTCAAGTTATCCTTCAGACTTTTCCAACTCATTCCTTCAGATGGTTTCATCCCATAATGTTGGATGGAGGACTGGAAAAAGAGGATTGGAAGAATGACAAAGTAACCTGAGAACTTTGCAAAATTCTCGGTGCCTGTCTTGTTCCATATCTTCTCCTCAATGAGAGACTCTGACCCTAGAACTTGGCAGACTATATTGCTTGAGGGTTTTGGAGTTTTTAAAAAGAATTTCTCAGGTCATGTTGTTGTCCTCATTTTGGTGAAAATACCATCTTCCTCCACATCCATAAACATGATATTATCTGCAAAAGGTATTAATCCTAGTTGATTGGCATTAATATATTTACCATTTATCCCTATTAACATGCTGGAATAAAATCATGGATGTAAAAGCTTTACTGGTGGTGTAATAGTGGCATAAAGACTGGGGAGTGATTAATGAGAAAGGAAAATCTAGATCATATGGTCATCTGGATGCAACAAATAGTATGTCTGAATATGGCCAAATACTTCCTCCATCTACTAGCCAAGGGGACAGCTGTAATTACAGGAGAAGGGTCTCCAACTTGGAAGGAGTGAATAAAGAATTGGGAATCAAAATGTATAATAACTGATTGCTACCTTCTGGACTACTGCTGTGGCCAAAAGAGCTGATATGATCGGAACACATAGCAAAGGAATCTCGATGCACGTTTTATTTGGTCTTGATGCAGTGGCTATTGGGCTTTAATGTGCCCAAGCATCAAGAATTCAGGTTGGATGGTCAAAAGCTGATCAGAAAACAAATGTCAAGATCAAGGCAGGATTAGGAAACATATATGCTTTATATTCATGTTGTTTAGACTTACTGTGAGAAGCTTAATGGGTACTTCAGTCATTGCTGATGCATACTTATAAGGTGAATATAACTTGAAAATTGGGATCACCAGTCTAGCAGAGAAAGCTGTCAGAAGATCCAATGACTGCAGTTTGGGACCTGGGTAAGTTCAGATTAGAAAGATGATGTGCATTTTTAGTCACCATTGTAGCAATTTTCTAAGGGTTGTTGTGGAGTCTGTCACCCTGTCAGTTTTTAATCACAATTGTGCACTTTTACAAAAGAGAATCAAAATATTCACATTCATCCAAAGTGTATTTTTTTGCTCTTTGGGTCAGCTGTACCACAGAGCAAATAAGTGTCAGTTTTTGCAGACTTTTGATCAAGTCTTGACCCAGACGTTAGGCCCAAATTCCCATCTGAACTTTTGTGACCAGTCCATATCTTGCTTATGGATCAAACCAAAGCCTGGTTCGTGAAAATGCTTGACTTTCACAAACAGTAATTTATACAGACAAAATTTGCAACTGGCTCCAAACCTTCTATTGTGTTGAAACAATATCTGGCTTCAGCTATCTTTAAATTTGGGGGAAGTCTGGATTTGAACTTCACAGCTTGGGAGCTTCTGTTTTTTCTTGGCTACACTCATGGGATTGCAGGCATGTAGCATGTGTACTGTTGTATAAATGCCACATGGTTACTGACTTTGGTAAGGAATGAGGTTTTCTATCTGCTGAAATGATACAATAGGCTTACCAGGTTGTTTCTGAACCATTCGTACCATCCTTGGAAAGAGTATGGGACAGATATAACTCACTGATGATCTTATATTGTTGCAACATCATCTTCTTTCTTACTTTTACTAGCTTTCATTTGCATCTAGACAGGTAAATCTCTCTAAAAATAATAATTTATTGGAAGGGTAAGTTTGCAACTGGGGTAAATTTGTTTCAGATGATTTTGTGATGGGCAGATCACCTAGAAGAGCTTAGTGGTGTGGTCCAGGGAGGTATAGGTGGAACCGGGCTGTTTAGAGGCTTGAATCTGAGGTATAAACTGAACTCCTTTGGAGTGTGCTGGTTACAAGCAGTTGGAAAGCAAATGAACAGCCATCCTGACAGACACATGCACAGATTCTCCCTTGCTTGGGCACTCTTTCCTCTGAAATTTGTCATATTTGTAACATTAAGAATAAATCACTGCTTGACTTCCCTTCATTGTTCATCTCAAGGAAACAGCTAAGAATAATACAGGCTGGCTGACACGGGCCAGCAAATCCAGGCCCTTAAAACTGAAAGCCAGATATATGCTAGATGATGAGTTTAGATGACTTAAATAATATCTACTGTGCAGGCCCCTTTACTGCAGGGGACATAGCCTCACAACAAGCACTAGACCCCATGGCAGAAGACAGAATGTCACAACTACACAGTATCTTCTATTTTCTTGGTATCTGCTTCTCATTTAAGTGACATTTAGCCAACATTTGCTCTTTTAGTCTGCTGATTAGGTTTTTAGCCAAAGTTCTTGAAATAAAGATAGGCACTTCAAAAAATTTCTTAGTGTTTCACCATCAGGTTCCAATGGTCATTGAAAAACTTACTGAAAACATTATTTTGGCAATTTTGAACTTATATAAGTACAATGACCTTTAACGTTTCAAGACAGAATGAATTGGGAAATTATTCCCTTTTGCAGTCTATGCCTTAAATAATTTGGTACTTTTCATTTAAATTCTGTTTAAGAATCCTCATGCTAGCAGGGTTCCTTGCTTTTATACTTTTTAAAAACTACAAAATCACTTTAATTCATTTTAAGCTGTTTAATTTATTTTCTTGCAGATCAAAATAGAAATATACAATATATTTCATGATATATTCTTGTGTCCTGGTTTTGGCTGGGATAGAGCTAATTTCCTTCTTAGTAGCTAGAATAGCACTGTGTTTTGGATTCAGTATGGGATTTGGTATGAGAAGAACGTTGATAATGTACTGATGGTTTTGGTTGTTGCTAACAAAATCAAGGACTTTCCAACTTCCCATGTTTTGCTAGTCTCCAGGTGCAGAAGAAACTTGGGACATAATAAAATTAGCAGAGTCAAACTGGCATTTGGATATGCCAGTGGGATATTCCATAGCATATAAAAGTCATGTTCAGTATATAATTGAGGGTTTGCTGGAGAGCTCTCAGGCTCTCACTCCTCTGGGATTCTGGTTCTGGTTTTGGGATTCTCTGCTGTGGGATCACTAGCCAGGGAATGGGACTGGGCATCGGTGGGTGGATGGTGAGAAATTGCACTGTGCATCACTCATTTGTATATTCCATTGTTACTGTTATTGGCATTATTATTATTTTAAATTTTATTTCAATTATTAAATTGGTTTTTAGCTTAACTCATGAGTTTTCTCACTTTTACCCTTCTGACTCCATTTCCCAGGTGGGATAGGGTAAACAAGTGGCTGTGTGGTGTTTGGCTGCTGGCAGAGTTAAAACCACCGCATCTTAATACCTTTTATTTTCTCATGATGTATGTTATTGACACATATTGATTTGTATTATTCTGTAATCCCCACTTGAAGGATCAATATTGCTTCCTGTGTGGCATGAGAAGATGGTGCATTTTAATTGCCAGATATAACAGTATATCCACTAGTAAAACATTGCCCTGTAGCACATTTAGCTTTACTGTCTTCCCTATTAGACTGGGAAATACTTTAATGACTTCAGGTTTATAAATACTGCCAGGACAACTATGGGCACTGCCTGCATTCAAAAATTCAAATAAAACACATAATTTCAAGTTAACCCAAATTTTAGTCATGTGAACATTTGATTAGGAATGAGTAAAACCTTATACAAGAATTTAAAAAAAAATAGAAATAATCTGCTATGCAGTTTATGTAACATGATCTATAATATATTTAATTTCTGTGCAGAGGTTGATATAAAATTGTATGGTCTGATTTAAAGGAACATTATGCACTCTAAAACACCTATTTTTGCAGCAATGCAAGAAACATTCCTATGTTTCTGTATCATCAGAGCTTGTATTTTAAGTGTTGTGTTCCAAGGATTATTTTTTCCCTTTACTGTGTTCCCACAGTTCTCCTCCATATTAGTATTCAAGTTGCTCTTGTGGAGGAAGAACTCTGCCATTGGTTTTTATGTCCAGCTCCCTCTATCAGAGGACGGTGTTAGCACAGCAGTTTACCATGCAGTAGTCAGCTTCTTCCCCTCTTGACAGCACTTAGACTGTAGTCTTCTTGCCTTTATTTGAGCTGCTGCGTGGAGCACTGAGTTGGTAGGTATCTAGAGAGCTTTTTCAAAGCACACAGTAGAATTAGGTAGTCAACCTCTACTGAGTCTTAACAGTGACTGAGTGTTCCTTTGCACTTTGTAAATCATTCCCCAAACACTGGCTTTTGCAGTAACAGTAAAACATCAGCTAAAATGCTACATCCACTTTCTCCAAACCTCTTTAAAAAAATTAAGTTTTTTAGATCTTGGATCAGCAATGTAAGTGGATAGAAACTTCCTGAAGTTGAACTTAATGAACCTTTGGATTATTTCCTCAAATATGTATACTGGAAAAGATGCATTTGGTATTTGTTTGCTAATCTTTCAAAAATTTATCTATCTTCTGGTAATTTGGAAACATATTCCAGAATACTTTGTCCAAGTATAAGATGTTAAATTTGGCCCCTGGAATAGGCATTCCAGTGTAATTTTTGTGCAACAGCTTTTGTCGTTTGGTATAATGGCTTCTGGACCTACAGTTGGAACCCAAGACTGATTTCATTGTCAGCAATGGAAAATGTACGTAACTTTTGAAAACAGATGAAGATCTAAACTGGCCCTTTGGTGAAAAGCTGCCTGTTTTGGAGATCATTATTTTTTTCAGGGTTGTGAGGTATTTTGCTAGCATTTAATTTCTGTTTAGGGAATCTGTAATAATCTTGTTGTTTTGCTTGATCTGCTTTCTCGAAGAGTTGTTATACTGGCTCTCTAGAGCCCATTCAAATGCTTTTAGCACTACTTGTTCAAGATTTTGCTTGTTAAGATGATGGTCCTGCATGACTGCAAGGCCTGTTAAGGGCTAATGTTCAGAAATGCAGAACAGTGAGAGTAGATTTTGAGTCATTGTGGCCAATACTTGCCTCTTTTTTTTTTCTCTCTACTTTTTGAATACCTTGAAAAACTCCCTATTATTTGAAATCTCTTTGTATGATGTTACTGTTTGCTGAACAGTTTGGTACTGGCAAGGTCACCCCAATATGCTGTTCCCCAGGTCTTGATTGATGCTGAATGTGTTTGGAGAAAGAGGAGGAAACATGCATCCACACACGAATATCTTAATTTTTTGGAGCCTTACATTCTGTTTTTAGCATTAATACTTGTGCCCTCAAACACACCAACCTTTTTTTTTTCCAAGCCACACTTGTATTTGTTTCTCCTGTTAGCCCCTCTGCTATCCATGACTCCATTTCACCTCTCTGGAATGAACACAGTTGTTAATCTTTGAGTACTTGTACTTCCTTCCTCACTGATATTCTCAGTAGGCTTTCTGGCACCAAATTAAAATTTCTTATTCTAGCTTTGGAGTCTGTTTGTTTGTTTCTCTTGTCAAAGCAACCATCTTCCTTTGCTCCCTCACTACATGAACCTGAGCTATATATTTAATATATTCTCTTTCTGAAGCTTTTCCAGAAGGATACTTATCTTCCCTTCTCTTTGAAATAAATGTCTTCAATGTGTAATACCTCTGTGAAAACACTGAATGTGGGGCTCAGATACCAGGAGCTAGCATTTTCTTACCTATTTAGAGTAATTCAGAAAAATACAAATCTTTGTGTTATATTTGTGCATTGTCTCTACATTTCTATAATTGTTTTTTAATATTGATTGGTGTTCTGATCTGGTGTATCTGTTAAAAGAGGATATAGGACTGGAAGAAAAACAGGCAATAAGGAGTCATTTTTGTGTGGAGAATGATTAAATAGATACAGAAGGACAAAGGTCTGTAGAATGATAAATGTGATGGAGAAGGGAGCAGAAGAGGGAATGATTGCTTGTTGTCTCTTCTAATGTAACAACTGGGGATTGAAATTGAACTGGCCAGCAGCAGGGTCAAAACCAACCAAAGGGAATAACTTTATGTAAAGGAGTACTCTGGCCTGGGACACTGTGGATGCTTAAAATTGACTTGGCTTCATAAAGTAGTCAAGTAAACTCATTGCAGAAAAAAGAAAGACACAGCTCTGAGACACTAGATTTGGGTCAGGAAGATCCAGTTTCCCATCTCCCTGGAGCTTGTGAGTATGCATTGGGGGAAATACTTCAAGCTTCCCTATATGTCTGCTCATGGCTGCAGGAGGAGAGCAGATGCTGGGTTAGAAGGGAGTATTAGTCTCACCTGGTTTGAGCATTGCCCAGAGGAATTTAATTCTCTCACCATGTCTGCTGTAGAATTTTAAAATATTTAAGTAGCCTAAGCCCAACTTTGCCAACAGGTACTGATTTACCATACCTAATTCCTGTTGTCTGGAAGGTACATGTCTTATAAACCTTATGGTTTATGTTCCTCTGTTGTTGGTGGAGACATCTCTGAAGATGTCTCCACATGTAAGTTAAGTGGTAAATTTGCTCATAATGACAAACTGATTTGGCAGTCTGGAGCTCTGTTCCTGTCCCTGAAGGGATGTGTCAACATTTTGTTGCCTTCCCTTCTCTGATCCTACATGTGTTTCCATTGGGCAATTTCCCCTGCCTGCTGTATTTTTTTCCATCCTTGGTGTTTGGCCAAGCAGGCCTAGTTGTGCTCCTGATTCCTCTTACAAAATGTCTTCACTTCTCAGTCTCTAGCTGTTCTCCATCCGCACACGTCCAGACTGCATCCAGTCACAGCTTCCCTCCTTCAGATTTAAGCCAAAGTGTCACAGAGGATAAAAAGTGTCATTACAAATTCTCTTCTTATACTTTAATTGCAGGAAATGTTTTGCTCAGCTGCATGTTACAGTGAGCTGAGAACAAGAAGAGTCTTCAGGGAAATGTGCAGTTCAATTCCAACTTCCAGTTCATGTTGGGCTTGCCTTAAATAGTCTTTTTTTCCCTTGATAGAGTCTGGGTGGGCCAAATATAGGCAAATTTTTACAGGTGTAGTTGAAAGACTATCCCTGACACAGAGTAACTTCCCTGCCTAATCCCAGGCTTTGTTTCACAACCAAATTAATAAGGAAAGCTTATTAATATATTATTTTTTCAGCAGGAACAAAAATCCTGTGTTTTCCCTTGTCTGTTCCTTAGAAACAGGTAAATGGTTTTGGCTGACGTTACCAGAAGAAGTCTTGCGAAGCAGACCCCCTGCTTTGGGAATCATCAGCCTAAAAGTGATGTTTGGCAGAGCTGTGTGAGAAACATCACTGTTGCAGGAAGTACTGAGCTTCTTTAAAATTAAACAGCGGTTCAAGTCGCGGTAGTAGTGTGTTACCCAGAGCAATATACTTCTTGAAATTCTGGGTGTAGCTTTGAAATTAGGTAGAATGCTAGGAAACTAATTCTCTATACAACTTTTATTTTTTTTTTTTAAGGTTCTGCCTTGAAAGCATTACTATGACATGAAGGTGTCAGCCATTTGTAATTCTGGACAATTTGTCATCAAGGTGCTTAAAACACAGTCCCAGCATTGGTTGCGTGCAGAGATTGTGCAAGAAGGTTAATCAGTAGGCCAAAATAAAATCACTAGATTTTTTTCTTATATTCTGTTATGAATTGTGTCCTTGCATCAATTAAAACCATCTGTGCATGTCCCATTTTTGGATGATTTATAGATGTGCATCCTCATTCTCAAAGATTCCAAGGAATCTTAACCTGGTATGTGGATGCTCTATATTTCTCCATAACGGGAGAAAAATACTAAATTAAGTAAGTATGGCACAGTCATCCCAAGGATTTTATGTGGTAGAAGATAATGAGAGACAGTTGTGAAATCATATGATACTATGGTTTGGAATTACAGATGGAGCAGTGGCAAGGCCTTTAGCTGAGATTGAGTGTGCTACAAGAGTGATGGGAGCTTATCAGGAATTCTACAGAAATCTGGGTTTTTTTTTTCCTAGAGAACTGAAACAAAGCTAATTTCTTGAATCTTAGCGTTTGTAAAACCAGCAAGAAATGCCTTCAGAAAAAGGTACAGTCCATCTATTCTGTCTTGCTGTTTAGCTCTGTTCTGTGATAGAAAGAAACAGATATCCTTTACACATGGTTGGTAGCATCTTTAAGAATGTTCCTGTTTTGAACAGGAGAGAAAAGTCAAATTTCTTTTCATGGATCCACCTACCATTCCTCTCTTTTTTTTTTTTTTTTAATATAAATGTTTTTTGAGATGTGGAGAAGTCAAGGAGGGGGATTTTCTAGTGGAAACCATTTTTTTTCAATTTTGTTCTGGGAAGTTAGTTTGTCATGAAATTTCCACTTGTTGGTTTTTGTTTGGTGGGGGGTTTTTGAGGTTTTGGTTTTTTTCCTTTGTAACCTATTGAGACAGAAATACATGATTGACTCATGAATCAGCAGCTGCTATTTCAATCATTATCTGATACAGTCACAACTTACATCAAGTATAAAAAGCTCTTCACTGAGTGATATATAAACAGTAATCAGAGCAGCAATAGGATGGGAATTCTTTCCTTCTGTTTCAACTTTCTGATCTTTTAGTTTCTTTATGAGCAGAGTTTCTGTGTGAAATCTGACCACATAAGAATCCTTGTTTCCAGTTTAAAAGAGGGGAGGATATTGCAAAAGTAAATCCTTCCCTCTTATAAATTGAAAACAATTTGTTAAGATACAGAGGCCAAAGTCTGGCCTCCATGCCATCTACACAAATGCCACTGATTTGGAGGAAACAGCAACAGTTCTCTCTTCAGATTTCTTTTAATTAGTGTTATTTTTACCAGCAAGCAGTTTCTCTCTCTCTCTGGGTGGAAGATTTTTGTGTTTCAGTAGTTTGGTCAGCAGCAAAGGACAACCATATAGATCATGATATCAATGTAAAAAGTTAGGCTCCCAGATTTCACTATTCAAGTAATTAATAAGGTTTGCCAGCAGAACTGTGTACCTAAACTGATCCATTGATTTAAGTGGAAGTTTTAAGTTCCTGTGGGAAACTTCCTAATAATAATAATAATTAATAGTTATAATCTTTTTGAAATACATAATCATGAATTTTTTACTTTTGTAATATTTCACTTATCTCCATTTAGCCTCCCCTGTGTGTCTTTTGTCAATATACGCATTCTGCAACAGGAATTTATTGCTAGGAATTTGTCCAGATTCACAATCACACTTGAGTCAGTGCTTTTATCCTTAATTTCTTGAGTCACGTGGTGGAGGACCTTATGTTTGACATCACGGAGCTCAGTAAAACTTGGCCATTGAAACACTGGTTCCATTGAAAAACATCTGGAGGGAAACCAATAGTCCAATATATCCTGCTAGGCTACACTCAGCATATCCAGCCTCCTGGTCTTTCTCTTTGTGTTCTGCCTTGCAAAAACCTGGCTATCCTTACAGAAAAATACAAACACAAGAACAAAATGGATGTACTCCATGTTCCTAAAAGTGTCATATCTTGGCTGTGTTGGAAGTGTATGTATACTTGCTTGGCTGTAGCAGTGACTGGTTTTTATGTTGCTTTATCATACTGATGCTAAAGTTAAAGACTGAAAAGCCCTTCAAAGACATCTGGCTCTTGTGCTGTTACCTCTGCACACTTTTTCCATGTAGGGCATTTATCATGTTTTACTTAGTTGAGTTTTAAATAGCTCAAATGGTCAAGTTTCTAATTTCTTTTGGACCTCTTCAATAATGTATGAAATGGCTTGTTTAAGACTAACAAATAGTATTATCAAATTAGTTTCCTTTTCCATTCACCATGTTCCAAGCTGTAAGCAGAAACCTCAATTACTTTTTCCTCTGTAGGTTGGCATCCCTCTAAAAAAAGGCTCTTACAGATGTGTCAATATATTAGACTGGAAAGAAGCTATGCAGCATCATCTCATCTTGTCCAACCTTGGAGAAAGCTAATGCTCTGGTAATGTTTATAGTCTTTATTTTAAAACAAAGAGTTGATTGTGTTTGTAGGGGTTGTTTGGTTTTTTTTTTAATCCTTAAGAGCAAGAAGAAAATAGGATATAAAATTAAGTTGATTCTGTTTAACAGAGTTTCTGGTTTTAGACCTGTAGCTAGTGAAAAACATTACTTGCCTTTAAAAGAGCTCGTTGCAGCTTTTGAGTTGTATGATATGAAAATAAGAGGGGAGGAAAGTGACAGACTACTGTTTAATCTTGTATATCGCTGTGTGGCACATCATAACTGCAAGATCTTGGGAGATAGTTAAATTTCTTTCCTGATTCACAAAAGCTGACAGTTACTCAAAGTGGTCAGATTTCACACAGAAACTCTCCTCATAAAGAAAAAACACCTAATCCCTGGTTTTCTATGTAAAGTTAAGTTAGTATTTATGTTAACATGTCTCTTATTTATTTGATTGCCTGTAAATATCCAGTCAGGATTAAAGAGGAGTCCTTATTCTGTGCACAGCACCTAGCCCATCTCCTCTGTTCTACAACTAGGATTTGAGCTTTTCCATTCTCTCTTAACATCTCTCAGCATATCAGTAACTCCCTTAAAAAAAAAGAGAAAAATGGAGACTTCAAAAAAACTTCTAAACCCATTGATAATTTCTTTCTTAACTCTACATGGGTCTATAGAAAAGTTAGCTGAATACTACTGATCTGTCTGTGTGGGATTCAGTCCAGATCCATCAGGTGTCTCTGACAGAAGAAAGGCTAAAAATGGGCATCTTGACTTAGAAGCCAAAAGCAGCTGATGTCTTTTCACATGAGCAAGACAAACATTTCTATTCAACAATGGCACTACAGTCATCCATATGCATGTGCACGTATGTGGGATTACAGGCTCTGGTTCTCATCCAGTGAGTGATGGTGGCGAGCTGGCAGCAGCCAGTTTTCACTTTCCTGTTTTTTTGTGGTCCTGCTTCATCTGCTGCTCCTCAGGCTTCTCTCCTTTCCACTGGCTGTAAGGGACATGGAAATAAATAGGGGGAAAGCACCAGCATGTGGTTAGGTTTTTTTTACCAAGCACCAAAATCACTTTATGAAGTTCTCAAGAGCAGCTGGAAACATCAGGACAGAATTAAGTGACATGGAAATAACAAAACTTTAAAATAACACTACTTAAAAGAAATCTGAAGGGAGAACTGTTGCTGTTCCCTCTGAATCAGTGACATTTGTGTAGGTAGTGTGTAGGCCAGAATTTGGCCTCTGTTCCTTATCAAGCTATCAATCTAATGTGTTCACAAATCCAAAATTAGCTGTGGGTGTTACAATTCAGCATTATGCTGAGGTTTAAGATAAGTGAATTTCAAATTAAAAGTGAAATCTCAGCTCATTTTTTTTTTCCTAAAGGCAGAGTCATTCATTTAAATCCCATTCTGACTCATTTTCTTTCAAGATCTGAAGCTTGACTCCATAAACAAGAGAATCAATTGTTTTATTTTATAATGATCAGATAAATGGTGAAATATAAGTCATCATTGCTGTTCAGTATCGTAAAAAAACCCCATATATTGGTTTGATAAATATGCCCATGTGCATAAACCCCCTGTTAGTTCACCTGGAAGACATGCAGGGAGATTGTGAAGAGAGGTGGCACACAGGCATATTTGCAAATGTGACTTAGGCAGTTAGAAGCTGTTCTTGCTGGTCCTGCAGTGTCGACATCAGTAGGGGTTTTGCCACTAACTGTCCAACAGGCAGTGAGAACAATATTGTTTGGTGCTGAATTTTTAAAGAAAAATCAGTGTCTATGTGCCACAGCCACTGCTGACACCAATTTAAGGATTCAAAGTCAGGTAGTGATTTCTGCTCATGCGACTTTTTTTTTCCTGTTTTTATCCCTTTGCATTTCCTGGTGAGCCTATTGCTGCTGTAATTTTATCCTCTAATTGGTAGGTGCTGTAAAAACACCCAAACTTCTCATCAATGAGAAAATGACCATGTGTTTGAAAGCCCATGTATTGAGCCACAGCTGAAAATGTAACAGTTATGTGGACAATAGAAAATGTGACTTGTTAAGGCCATTTACAGATTGAAAAGTTCAATCAGCAGTAAATTTTGCATACAGTAATATGTTATTGTAAAATGTAACTTAATGGTTTTCAACTATATCATAAAAATTCTGTAATTAGTTAATAAGCTGGAGACATGGGTACAGCAGCACGCCCAGAATCCATTCTGTTACAAAAACAAAGATAACTAAAAGCGTGACAGGCTCCTACTTCTATCTGTGGTCTACCTTGAAAAGGCAGCAGATGCAGTGCATGAAACAATTTTTAAAAATCTACTGGAGTGGAAATCTGTTAGTTCAGTTTATTGGTAATCAGAAAGAATAGAAGACAGAGAGACGCAACATGATGAATGCAGCTTGCTCAGTGTAGGGTGAGACTTTAATGAAAGATAGTTAAACTATTGTCTGCTCTTCAGATTCCTCATCAGTATTCTGCCTTATGCAGTGGGAACATCTATTAATTACAATGGAATCATTGCTAGGTAAAAATTGTAACCATGGCTATGGATGATGCACGACAACTTGCAGTGCAGCAAAATTGCACAAAGAGGACCACCACTTATAAATGTCATCACTGCATTCATAGCCTGATTCCTGAACTCTGTGATTAAATGCTGCTGAGTATCTTCCCCCACTATTCTCTCTCTTGCCTGCTTTTATTTCCTGTGAAGATTTGGACCTCTGTTCTTTGCATCTCCAGCCATGGCTCAAAATCCTGCTTCTTGGTTCTTTCAACCTGCCACATCCAATAATCACGCACAGAAAATGCTTATGCAAGCCAGTTGGCTTAGATTTCAGTCTTAAGGGAGGAGTGCATCTGTTTTTTGGATTAAATCATGCTTATAAAGTCATGCTTATTCAGTTGACAGGAAAAAAATGCATAATTTAAAGCTTTCATTTGCTCTTGTGCTAAAAGATTTCAGAGCCTTAATTCACCCTTGTTTTGTCCTTCTAGAGCAATACAAAATTAGAGTTCATTGGGGTGATCCAGTCTCTCCTTTTGTCTTGATTGGAGACACAGTAAGCTCTTTGCCAGAGATGTGACTTCCCTGAACAAGCTTTTCAAGGCTTGCAAGCTATCTGTTGTTTTTCCAGTAGGCTAATTAGAGTGGATTAGTGCCCATCAGATATTCCCTAGGGATGAACCAAAATCTGAAGGGGAAGGTAAATTGCAATGCCAAAAACTTCCACTTCTGTGAGGACTGCTGCCCTGAGACACAAGGTAAGATGCTGGAGGAGAGCAGGGTACAGTTGCACAGGCAATTCTGTTCTGTGGCAGGACAACACCCTACATGTGGAACCATGAGCTCATGACTAGAACTGTTGATTTTCTGCTTGGCTTGTTCCAATAGCATTTGGTTTGTGATTAAAATACAGGCAAATTTCAAAATAAAGGGTGACTTTTAATAAAAAAAGTTTCATTAAAAACCTGAAAATGGAAATGTTCTCTTAAAAATAAGGGAAAAAGGTTTTACTTTTCTGACCAAAAGATTCAATACCCATCATTGTTTTGTGATTTATTTTTTATTTTTTGACCAGAATCTGTGATTTCTTTCAGGACAAGTTTGACAAAAAAAATTTCACTCGTATCTCTTCTTAACAAGACTGAAAAGAAGACTTAATGGAGACACCCACACAGCAACTCTTTTAAAATATGTCTGTAGAGATCCTAATCTTTTTAAAAGGTAGGTTAGCCATGGTGAGATTTATCTCTCATTTAGACTGTCTTCATGGTCAGCTCAGAAAAAAGGAGCATCTAGCACACAACTAATCTCTGCTGAAGTTAGACTTTGAAATAAGTCAGATGTGTAATCTGGAAGTGTTTCATTCCCTCTGTTGGCTAAAGGAGCAGTTCAGACGATTGATTCATACACAGACATGTATACAGTAACATTTGAAGTGAGGCGAGGAGAATCCTGCTTTTAAATCCTTTTGAGGCTTTGGGTTTCAAGAACAAGGAAAGAAGTAGGAGGAAAGGTAGAAGTTGAGATAGACCAGAGGAAAAAACAATAATGTCTTGGGGCAAGGATGTGAGAAATCAGAGTTCCCTGTATTCTGTGAGTAAGTAGAGACTGAAGAGATCTGAACTGCTCTGGGGGAGATGCATCTCTCTGCATTAGCCCCAGCAATGAGTCTGGTCACTTGGTTCTCACAAATGAGAGTGAAAGCTATATTGTGGATAAATGGAAAATGTATTCAGGGTTCTATGCTACATTTCAAATAGAATTAGTGGAATTATTCACTAATTACCAAGAGTTAGTCAGAATTATTACATTACATTTAATAAACAGCAACTAACAGAAGAGTTGGAGAAAGTTTTTCCACATCTCCTTCAAATGCCTTTAAGGTATTGAACTCGAGAGACTAAAGAAGGTTTTGGCAGAACAAAAGGAAAATTTCCTCAGCTCCGATAGGCATATTTGTCTGCAGGAAACAACCTGAAGACCAACAGCATCTTGGTTTGTGTGTGCTTTTGATAGTGCATAGATTTGACTGAAACACGTGGTGACAGGTAGGTATGCACTGGGGTTTACGAAATACTTGGTCTAATGTACATGCATCAAGACTGTTGCAGGATCTTGCACACTGAGCCTTTGCTGCTGCAGGCTCACTGAACGGAGTTTCCTCTGACAGCCTGGCTCCCACCCCAGTCCCAAGCTCTCTACCTGTCATGGGAAAAGATTCATTGGTCTGTGATGTGCAGTAGCTGTGGGATGGCTTTGTATGGCCTCACAGCATCCTGCCTTGAACTGTGAGTGCTGCAGCAGTTCAAAGCTGTAAGCTGGGCCTCTGCTAGTGTGTATGTTTTGTGAGAAGAGTGTCTGTTATGTTTTTTAGGCTTGTTTAGGAATCTCAAGGACCTCTTAAATTAGAAATTCCCTCAGTGCCTGTGTGTGTGTATATATGTATATATATATATTTTTTTTTTTTTCCCCCTCCTAACCATTTTAAACAGTGGTAATTAAAAGGAAAAAATAAAGTGGTCATTGCCTATAAGGCGTGCAGAACCAATCATCATGTTAATTGTATGTCACAGAGTAATGAATACTCCAGCACTTTTCTCATGTGGGGAATAACCTGGCGATTGTCAGATGGAGCTTTATGTTCTAAATGAACACCCCAAACAAAACTTTGCTCCACTCGAATTATGTGAAGACAGACTCTGGTTCAATGCTTTCTTAAGTCTTAAAGCTTTGCAGCTGTGGGAACAGCAGTTTGACACTTTGTTCTGCAAACACCAGAAGTCTAAGCTCAAATGTAAAGCATACGTTTTATATTGCTGATTGGCTTTGTAGTATTCATCCATATGCTCCAAAAGCCTAAGCAGTGGTGAGAATAATAAGTAAAAAAAAAAAAATCTTCAGAGCTGAATAACTGTTGATTACAACGTATTATTGCATAATTGTGTAATTTTTGTAACCTTGGAGAGTGTTTATGTTCTCAGAATTAATTAGCGTGGAGTGTAACTGCTTTTAAAAATGTCATTGCTCTCAAAACTGTGTGGTTAGAAATGTATGCCTCAGTGAATATACACTTCATTATTATTGAATATAAAAGGTTATTGTTCATTACATGGAAAATTGCAGTTGAGACATTTCACAGCTTCAGGAAGGATTATTATCTCTGATTAAATTATGAAAAGATTTTTCATGGGTCAGTAAATTGAAATAATTTTTATTTGAAATGCACTCTGATAAATATTTATGCAAAAGATAAGTGAAGTCAATGATTTAAGGGGAAAAAAAATCAGTGGACAATTTAGAGAAAAGCAGCACAAAAAAGAACTTAAGGTGCATTTCTGGAAAATAATTACTACTGTAGTGGGGGAAAAAAATATGGTCCCAAAACCCTGGCCCCAATATGATTAGTTTTGTATCTTGTTAAAGAGTCTCATCACAGTGGAGCTCAGTGTTAACCCTTTTCCTTTCTGCTCACCTACATGCAAGTTAGATTGTGATTTCAGATGCATGTGTATGGAGAGAAGTGGCGATGCTCTTGCATCATCAGTTACATATGCAGTGAGTGTGCAACTGCCCCCGTACTCAAGGTGAGGCTGCACCAGTGCAGAGCAGAGCGCGACGATCCCCTCCGTCGCCCGGCTCACAGTGCAGTGCTGGGTGCCCCCAGGACATGGGTGTCCCTCTTGGCTGCCAGGGCACCCTGTTGGCTCATGTTCAACTTGCCATTGACCAGAACCCCGAGTCCCTCTCTGCAGGGCTGCTCTCCAGCCTCTCATTGTCCAGTCTGGATGTGTATCCAGGGTTGCTGTGTCCCAGGTGCAAAATCCATGACTGCTTATTCCTCTCTCCAAATCCAGTAGGGAGTGGAGTCCTTAGGGGCTGGGTTGGTCCACACAGACCTTTGTGCTGCTAGCAGACCCGAGCCAGCTAGTCTGCATATCCCCACAGCGAGGAGACGGGTACAGGCTTGGGCAAGATGCTCCACACTCAGCTCCTGTGTTTGGTGTCTGCTGCTAGTTGTCTTTGTGCTACAGGAAAGAGATCTCCATTTAATGTGGCCTCAGTGATCTCTGAGCTGTTTCTGTGACCTCTGTGTCCCAGCCTTGTCCATCCCCCTGTGATGGCTGTTGGCAGCTAGCGATGCTGTTGGCAGGAGGCAGGACATTGGTTTCTTCTGGTGTTGTATGATCTGTGTGTGCCTTGGTCTTGGTCTGTTCTGTCTCTTCCTTCCTGGAGGACTCCTGGACCAGAAGAAAATTTTCTTCTGGAGATGGGAAATGTTTAAGTAAAATGATAGCTTCAACAAAGTAGACATGCTTTGGGACTGCAATTGTGGATTGTCATGTTGTTGCTTTTGCAGACACAGAATCATGGACTAGAATCATAGAATCATTTAGGTTGGAAAAGACCTTTAAGATCATCAAGTCCAACTGCTATGTCTCACCTTGAAGTAACAGTAACTCCTGAGGCCTCAGATCTGATTGTTTTTTTCTTCTTTCTTGGCCCACCTAAGCTGTTTATGTTTCTGCAAATCCCTTGTTACTCTAATATCAGCTCCTAACACTGCAACCATTCATTTTCTTGCTTTTCAGTTAAATGAAAATGTCAGCAGGTGATGACCTAGGCTTCCTTGGTGCCTTCTTATACTAGATAATGCTAAATGGATGGATTAGTGCCTGTAACATTTTCAATGGGTGATTTATTATTTTGACATAGTTTTGCAGCAGCTTGTTTTGATGATGTAGAAATTGCATGTCTAAACCCAGTCTTTGCTGCAAAATGCTTGAAATCCTGCTGAGTCATTTGCAGCCCATGACATCAAATTTAACTTCCTTAGGAACAGCTGATTTTACATACAGGTGCATGGGGTAGGTAAAGTATTGGATACCAACCCAGATAAATTAGAACTACAGTCTAGAGAAACTTCTGCCCGAGGTGAGCTAGTTGGCTGGCTTTGCTGCACTGACTTAACTTTTCCTATTCCATTAATAGGACCTGGCTTGTGTTTCTGGCGTAGGAAATAAACCTTGGCAGTTTCTTCACTATTGCTGCTTATTTGAGACCAAAATAAATGTTGCTAGCCCTCTCTGTCCATTTTCTTTGGTCCCTAAATGACCTGTAGAATTTGTCTCTAATTTTCTTAAGCAGAACAGTTTTCCTGCAAAAATGAACAAATTAATAACTTAAATCACTGTGATACACTTTTGTCAGTCTTTCCTGTTGAATTGTTCACTATGAGAAAACAAGGTAACTGTCAATGGAAATATATTTAATTATGCTTTTGAATATACAGATATGGTTTTGTTTTGCCTCAATTATGCATGGTGGTTGTATCCAATCTCAGTTAAATATTGTATGAACCAGAAATATGTAACAAAGTCTGGTTTATATTTATCAACAAACAGAAATATGGTGTTCACCAAACAAATACACTTTTGAGCACGAATTTCAGGAGCAAAGTGTATAATCAGGGCCTTTTTGTTTGTTTTTTTGTTTAATGGGTGTGTACCTCAATGGAGATGTGGCACATAAAGAGGCATTATTAGCCCTTAATTTTAGGGAGCTAGATTACTTTCCTGCTCTGACTCACCTTAAAAAAAGCAACCCCGTGCTATGCAGAAAGCTAGATGTGTAGGTTAGCAGATGCACATTATTTTTTTCACCTTTTTCCCTCTTGTACATATCTACACTAAAAATGTTTTAAGAATCTTACTCAAAAAAAAAGAGGAAAAAACCCATAAGAACCATCCCAGAAATCTTGTGCTGTAATAATCTGCAGAAGTCAACAGCAAAACCCTGCTAGTTTTTTCTGTGCAGTCTGTGGTAAAAGTATGAGACAGTTGACTAACGTAATCATCCTGACTCCATCTCTCTGGAAGGTCTTCTTGTATCACATTTCTGTATTGTTCCATAGGATGTGGCTCTCATGGAAACCCATTGGTTAATTCAGCCTCTTTAAAGCTGAATTTGCTGGTACTTTGCTTGTGGGCTGGCATCCTCTTGTTTAGTGATGCACAGTTCCTTCCTGCTGTGGCCTTCCTCTTACTTGTGCTTCTTGGATAACCGCTGAGTCTGGAACATCCTAAATGGTCAAAACTTTCCAGAGCAGCAGCACAGGGAAACATAATTATAACCATTTTCCTATTTATGCTGGCAAATTGGCAACCTGTCATGGTCTGGATCACAGAAGTTTGAATAGAGACGAGCCTCATAAATTGTATTTTGTATTTCTTTTTCCAAAACTCCTTCAAACTTGATTTTATGATACACATTTAAGTTAAGCATCATGACCTTTTTGACTGCTGCTGCTTGAATATGGCAGCTTTCCAGAACATGTGAACATGTTCTAGAAATTTCTCTATAAATTTGCTAGAATAAAGTCAAGGTTTTGGGGGGCCAAAAGCAAAGGCAGAGCCTGGGTTTAGCTGGCACTGATACTTCCAGGGAGAAGAGACTTTTGCAGTCCAAACAGTCTGACAGACAAAGATAAGCCTTCTGCTTAATTTTTATTCTTAAAGGAAAATCTGTGCTATAACAGATACTGAAATTAAATTAATGTTTTAAAAGTTGTCTCCATGAATTAATACAGATATTTAAAGCATAACAATGATGATTTTCTAGAAAAAGAAAAATCGTTTCTGTTGATGAGAAATACTTGTGGTATACCCTGAAATATTTAGAAATGGCTGATAGTTAATGAGTGAGGAGTTAGGTGCTTCCATGGGGGAGTGTAACATGCCTCTTTGGGGACAGAAAGAGCTGAAATTATCGGCAGTCCACTGAGAAAGCCTGATTGGCCAGCTTGTAGGTTAGGGATAATGTAAGTAAAGCGTAAATTAGGTAACATGAGTCCTTTGTAAAAGTCTAGTGCATAAAATTGTCTCTGTGTTTTATCTTTCTTTTTCTAAATAAGCAAAACAAGAAGTCATTGATAGTATCTTGGAATGCTTTCAAGTCAGGCTCAGGTATTCAGCAGACAGTAATGCTGGAGTGTTACTGTTCCCAGTCTGTAAACAGGGAGAGTACTGCAACGTAAATGTTACTGAACCTTTTGCTGGGTTTTGTTGCTTGTATGTTTTACTTTCCAGCTATCTTTGAAAAGGCATACTCCATACTAAGAAAAATGTCCTGACAAAACCTTCAATGTTTTGGGTTTTTTTCCTCACAGAGATTTGAGCCGTATTCTCCTCTTCCTTGATTTACAGTGTCTCCATCTGTCTATGCGAAATACAGAAGAAAAAAGTAAAGGTAAGGTGGGTTGCAGTATTCCCACAGCAACTCTTTCTATGTCTCATTCTGTGAATTGGAAAGGTAATTTACACCACCTTACAGGTTTCTCAAAGCTTTGTTAAAATTAGCATTTTAGTGGAACTTAGCAGAAAAAAATGCTGAACCCCATTTGAGACTGGATTAATGCTGACCTAGTTTAATGCTTTTTGGAAATCCCTTCAGAATATCTCTTTTCTAATTACAGCCTGTTGTCTGAAAAAGTCATTTTTGCAGATATGGCCAAGCCTCAAAAACGCTTCCTGATTCCAACTAGTCACCAAACTGACTGTTTTACTGTTTCTGGCCAAGCACATGCCTACATCAGGATGATGCATACATACTGAGTGTGAGAATATTGCAATCTTTTGTATGTAGAAACAAAAGCAGGTATATCTTCTGAGCATCTTGTCACAAGACAAAATGCAAGTCTTTTTGCTAAGCTACCACAATCAAAGATCACTTTTTTTTTTTTAATCACTATGATAAAATCACTCATAAAGTTAGTCTTATCTATTGGGGAGATTGCCTTTCAATAAATCACTTCCTCCATTTACTCTTTAGAAAAGTAGAGCAGGGCAAATATTTATCCTGGTGCTAGAAGTGCTGGTGAAACCCTTGTGAAATTTGGACTAAAACAAATGTTGGCATGTTTAGCGTAAAATTTACATATGAAATTGGGTCACATACTTTACTGCATGGTGTGTTAGCTCTGTAAAAAGCATCTAGTTGTATTTTTTTAAATAGTTAAAAGTTCTGAAACATGTTATTGGTTATGTACCATTAACTCTTTTAAAAAATAATTATTTATTTTTACAACATTTTAACCTGCTTTACAGTGTTCATATGGTAAAACTGTTTCATTCTGAGAGTGGTTACATCAGTTTTATTACACAGGATAAAGTGGTAGTATATACACATCACAGGTGTTCATATTAGATGATGCAATATTAAAATACTCAAACACTTTTTCTGCTATTGCTCAACTCCTGGTAGTAGCTATGGAGCTCTGTTGTGGAAGAAATTTATTTTGCTAGTAATTTGTACAGCCTTTCACAGATCTAGATGACTACTTACTGTGTTTTTGTAGCTGCATGTGCATATAACTATCTTTCCATTTCTGAGTAGCACCTTTTACATTTGTAGTTTGTGTTCATTAATTAAGTCTGGATTTAGAAGCGAGATCTGAAATCTGAAGTTGTACACTGGGATTTTTATATACTAATTTTATTTATTTAGCCTTCAAACTCATCAAGGTAGTAAGTACTTGAAGTCTTTCCGTTTATAAAATGTTTTTTGATATGAGATTGCTACACAAAATGCGTGGATAGTAGATGCAGTTTGATATCTCAGAAATGCTCAGCATAACTGAATTAGACTTTATAGGTAAAGTCAGTTGTATACTTGATTTGTCTCAGGGATCAAGGTGGTTCATGAATATTTCCCTTAGTATTTTCTATCACTTTACTACCTGTCTCTCATCTGTGATCACCATTCTTAACGACAGTGGCCATAAGGGTACAAATTCAAGGAGGGAAGCAAGTTTAAACAACAAAATACTCCCCCTCCCACCCCCAAATGATTAATCACTGCTGTACTTCAGGGATCACAATCTGTTGTCCTTTTCTGCATGTTAAGCAGTTATTGCAATTGATGGCAAGCTGTCTTTATACTGGAATCCAAAAGAATTTTAAATTTGTCTGTTTACCAGTGTTTTAAATTATCCCATGAAATTTAACAGAGGATTGGCAATGTCTCATTTGAGATTGTAAAGGGCTCTTTTATAACAGTTGCACAGAATGCCTTTGTGTCCCAAGGCTTATGCACAACTGAAGATTGATTTACCTGTTTAAGGGGCACACAGAAGTGAATTTAGAGACTACATTTACAGTGGGATGCCATTAGGTGTTTGGTCAGTGTTTTAATGGGTCAGCACTTGAAGTGAGGACATTTTTTCTGGACCAAGAGGGAACCACGTCATTATCTATCAGTGGGTATAGCCTGTAACTTTCATAACTGGCCCCACACACAAAGGAGAGGAGAAGACCAGCTCCAGTGCAGTTAAGTCCGCACTGGAGAGGAGAATCGCAGCAAAACAGACCGGCAAGGGCTCTTTTTGGGGAATTTTCTGAACCGGGAGAGCGCCTAGCCCGTGCCGGGGAGCGGCTGGTTGTGGGCGGGCTGCTGAGGCGGAGCCGGCTCCTCTGGCGGCTGCGCCCAGCGCTGTCAGGGGCTACCCCAGGGAGTGCCCGCCGCCAGCAGCGGCGCGCGGCAGTTTGGGCGGGAAGGGCGCGCGGGGAGGTAGGGCGCAGCTGCCTTCCTGGCTCAGTTAGGCTGACACAGGCAGTGGTGATTGCCTTCCCTGAGGGACACACAGCTATGGCTGCCACTGGGCTGGCACAGGCAGTGGTGATTGCCTTCCCTGAGGGACACACAGCTATGGCTGCCACTGGGCTGAGAGAGACAGTGGCAATTGCCTTCGTGAGGGAGACACAGCTATGGCTGCCACTGGGCTGGCACAGGCAGTGGTGATTGCCTTCCCTGAGGGAGACACAGCTATGGCTGCCACTGGGCTGATACAGGCAGCGGTGATTGCCTTCCCTGAGGGAGAAAGAGCTGTGGCTGCCACTGGGCTGATACAGGCAGCGGTGATTGCCTTCCCTGAGGGAGAAAGCTATGGCTGCCACTGGGCTGACACAAGCAGTGGTGATTGCCTTCCCTGAGGGAGAAAGAGCTCTGGCTGCCACTGGGCTGACACAGGCAGTGGTGATTGCCTTCCCTGAGGGAGAAAGAGCTCTGGCTGCCACTGGGCTGACATGGTCAGTGGTGATTGCCTTCCCTGAGGGACACACAGCTCTGGCTGCCACTGGGCTGAGAGAGACAGTGGAAATTGCCTTCGTGAGGGAGAAAGAGCTATGGCTGCCACTGGGCTGACAGAGACAGTGGCGATTGCCTTTGTGAGAGAGAAAGAGCTCTGGCTGCCACTGGGCTGGTACAGGCAGTGGTCATTGCCTTCCCTGAGGGACACACAGCTATGGCTGCCACTGGGCTGGCACAGGCAGTGGTGATTGCCTTCCCTGAGAGGCACACAGCTAAGTAAGGAATATGTTTGGGACAAGAGAGGAGATTATTTTCACATGTATATGAAGTAACTTCTGACTCTTTTTGGATTCAGACAGAGGTTGCAGCATAGGTAGATTCCTAAATTCTTGTAAGAACTGATTCGCCTAGTTCTGCAGATGCTTACTGCAAGGCTTCAACTCCAAAATGTTTCTAGCCTGATTCCATTTATTATCAGCACATTTTGAAGTTTCAAGTAATACTGTGCAGGTTTTATTTCTCACTTTCTATTAGTGAATTTTGTAGAGTTATGAGCTTTTTCATTCTCAGTTTTCCAAAACTTCCAACAAATGTCTTGCCAGCAGCAAAGATTATTAAAGGTTTATGAAGAAGTAGACTGTTGCTGGAAATCTGAAAGGGATCCCACTGCAGTGCCAAAAATATTTGGAAAATATCTCTGGTCCCCTTCTTACTGGAAATGTGTATAACCCCTTCTTGGAGAAATTTTCCACAATAGAGCTACTTCATTGCACTTCTGTGGTTTTTTGCCTGAACTACATAGAATAGGTAAGTGAAATTCCTACAGGTAGGATGAAAGAAGGTGAAGAAGGATGAGCTTGGGCCTTAGTCTCAGCAAAGTGTTGACAGCATCTACAAATATGCAGATAATACGCATCTAAACCACAGAATGTATTTCCGCAGTTTCTCTTTCTGTCATGCTAGTTGGTCCCCAGTTAGTTTTTAGAATATTGCTCTTGAGGATTTCCATCTGGCTAGGAGTTTTCAACTTTCTTTTTTTTTTTCATAATACAGACTTAATCATTATAATTAATTTCCTTGTCACCTTGAAGCTAAATTAATGCATTATCACTCTGCTTGGTATATGAAGCATTGTTTGATTTGTATTTGTCATCAAAGTGTATACTGAGCTGCAAATGAAAAGTTCAAACCTTACACTCATGTATGAATAAGCAGAAGGGTTAGCCTATTTTCAGACAGTATGTTTTGATGACAAAATATCTGTGCTTCAGTTTATGGAAAGGAATTAGTGCAGTTTTGAAAGGGTTGTGTGATGTAGTGGCTGGCATTGTGAGGAACTGGATTTAACTCAGGAGATAGTTTCCTGTGCTAGATTTCTCTCTCAAGTATTTGGCACCATACAGATAAACCCGTGCATATTGAAATATTCAGATATGTTCTCTTTGCTTTCTTTCTTAAGGCTATAGAAATGTCTTCAGCAGTATCCAAAAGTTTATAACCTCTTTTTCTTGCTTTCTACAGAATGTTTTAGAATTGCAGATTTTTAAAAACTTTTCCAATTTTTTTCCTACTGGTAGCAGAGAAATGTAGCCACAAACCTGTGATCTTCATCCAGACATTGGGGATGTGGAATTAGCAAATTTGCAAAATTGAATGATTTGCTGATTTTTTTCCTGAACATTTTTTCCCTTGCAGGGCAAATTTCATCTACTATATGCTACTGAAGCTCAGAAGATGACAGGAAAAATACAAGAACATTTTTCTTGGATAAAGGTGTGTTTTCAGAGGCTGCTATCTGAGCATTGTATAAGATATATGTGTGTGTATATATATATATATATATATATATATGTATATATATATATATATATATATATATGTATATATATATATATATATATATATATATATATGTCCTATTTTCCTTTAGAATCGGAATAGTTTGGGTTGGAAGGAACCTTAAAAGGTTATCTAGTCTAACCCCTTTGCACTGAGGTCTGATCCTCCTCTGATTGGAAGTCAAAGATGTTTTTTGTTACTCTAAGATGATACATTAATTTTTTTATTAATTTTGAAGTATCTTTTCCTTTTAATTTTTTCTTATACCTGAGAATGACTTACCTTTACGAGTCGGCATACAAAAAGCTTCTTGCCCTTACTCCTGGGATTGTCTAACCAATCACTTCTCAAAGTGTCTTGAAAGGATAAGGAGAGATGGTTCTTTTGTTGTCAAAATTTTATTGACCATCAGTTAATACTCTTTAAAGACATATTTTGACCACATTTTCTATTCAAGTGGTTTACAGAACTATGCTGAAAAAATTATCCAATGTTACAAGATGATGAAGAGGAGCTTAAAAATACCCCAGTGCAAGCCACGTAAGCAGATAAATGCTCCTTTTTCTTTTCTTTCCCAGATAAGTCTCAGTTAAAGACAGCTTTACCTTACCTCTCAGGAATGTTCTGTTTGAAGCAGCCCCAACTCATCCATGAGTCATTATGGAACAATTTACAGTATATGCTGATCCATGCTACACTCATTCCATGCCAGAGTATGGGACAGATGTGCATGGTTATTTGTTTCAAATGACTCTTTCGGTGTCTTCAGATAAATTATTGATATAGTGAACAATCTCTCTAGGCTCTCTTGGGGGCGGGGGGGAAATATATGTATATACTCACAAATGATTTTTGTCCCAGGACAGAACATCCCAAACCCTGCAGTTTTTACTATAATGGTATTTATATTGACCCAGTTGCTGTGGAAGTCACTGCTGTTGGGAACTTTTGCAATGAGAACTATAGACTTTTGATTGCATAGTGAATCTAGCCTGGCCAGATATTTTTAAAGCTACTTTTTCCAAGATGAAGACATGTACATTACAGTACTTAGTGATGTTTCTGTTGGAGTGGAATTTGAAAATCTCTGACTGCCACACGTTAATTTTATTTAATTGAAAACAAGTTTATTTTTCCCTGGGCTAAATTGGAACTGAAAAGATTTGGCCCTTGGTATTTGCTACCAAAATCTTTTACAGGTAGTTTAATGGCAATGTCATGATAGAGCCAAGCTTGTCTTTAACACTTCTTCCTGCAATTTCATAGAGTTAGGGCCAGACTTCCAATTGCAGAATTCTGCTGAATTGAAGCAATTAGCAGCAACTCAAGATCTGGCTAGTAGTAAAAAATAATTCTTAGGATTTTTGTCACAGTTTAGATACCACTTTGCCTAGGTGGGAGGAGATCCAAGTGGTGCTTGCTGTTTGAACTACCCTTGCACTTAAGACACCTACCGAGAGCTTCAACTCAGTGTCTGCTAGGCCGTGCCTGATCACAGCCTCAAAATACACTCCTTACCTGAGGGGACTTACAGCCACAGGCACGGTACAGTAGGTGAGTAGAGAGAAGGGAAATACAGGGATGTCAAAAAAGTCATGCCAGAGTCTTAGCATTTTTTAGTGAGATAGGGATTCTGGGATAGGGATTCTGATAAAAGATGCAAATATGCATAAGTGAAACTAGAGGTTCCTGGAAGAGTGAGAAAAGTTGAATACATGGTTTAGAGGGATAATAGGTAGAAATGTTAGGTGCCAGGGGGAGCCATATATTCTCTTGCGTGAGGGAATTCTGGCTCCAGTAATCTTGTTACAGAGCTACCAAGTCTAGTGTTGGTTCTGGTGTTGAAATACAGAGAAATGTCAGTGCAACTTAGGTTTTTCATCTGGAAATGGAGGCCAACATTACTTTTAAATGTTCTGAGATATCTAGATAAAGTGAGATTTATAGTAATGATAAAAATAACAAAGTTGTCATCATTCTGAAAAAGAAAGTGTTAATTATTCATTGTGACAAAAATACTTCCTAAAACAACCTAGAGTTTGAGGCAGGTAGGCAGCATGGGAATTCCCTTGTACCTCTACTAGGTTTAAAGAATGTCACTTCCATTATGATCGTCTGCATCTCATCTGTCATCATAACATGTAAGAGCAGCTGAAAGACTAGCAGCCATATAGGTATATGAAGAGTAGCCTGGGCATACGTGTAACTTCCTTGTCATTGTGCTTGAAAACATAAAGGGAGAGTGAAGCTGCTGAAGAAGCAGTTGTGCTGAACATGCATGATGCATATGCATCATATACTTACCATACCTGGAACGGTGTTTGTGCTGTGCTTATGAGAGTGCTTGCAGCAGTGGATATAAGGAAGAATGCATACAGTTAATGTGATATGAGGTGCAGTTTGTGTAGATGTTTTCTGGCTGTTCTCCCAGTTCTGTGATTGAAAAGCCTGGTCCAAGTCCCACTGAAATAGTTAAAACTTTCATTTACTACTTCAGGTTGTGGCCACATCTATCCATTAATTCACTTGCACTTTCAGTTAGTGCCCAAACTTACTATTGAAGTAAGTGACAAACCCTTCCCGCCTTTAGCAAAATATGTGTTGGTGTAGTGTGTATTATGGGATGTTAAGTGTTTTAGCAACTGAAGCATCTGTGTTCTGTTTTGATCTGAGGTGGCATCCAAAAGGGTCACAAGGTGCCAATCGGATTACATTCCTCACATTGGTGTGACAATGGTCTCTCCACATATTGTTTCCATCATTATTGCAGTCATATCACTGGAGTGTCTTACTACTCTGCCAATTTATATTCTTGAGAAATTTTTGTAACAAGAATAGATTTCCGCCCCCCCCCTACACTCTTCATTATTTTTCCTGAGTTAATAACCCATTTGGGGCCAAATTTGGAAAATTTAGCCCAAGGACTCCATTTTGTTCTCTCCTTTGCATTTATTTATTTTCTAATTCATATAAGTGAACAATGCCAAATGAATTAGTAAACAGGGTAGCCTAAAACTGTTAACATAAAATAGCACTTTTGCTTTGTATTCCCTTTTGTCTTGGAAAAAGTAATCTTGTTCTCTGCTTCAGTTTTCTCTTGCACCGTAAAATGAGAGCAGCAATGCTTTTGTATTTCCTGAACCAAAGTGTTTTCAGGATCACATTGAACCAGACATTCCCACTGATGAGCACTTTCATGCATGAATGCCTTTGTTGTGGTCAGTGAAATTGCTGGTTTGAGTTGGGATTCAAAATCTCTCCCTGAGTCATCTCCAGTTTCTGATGAGCAGTGAGGTGAACCCTTACAAGAGAATATAAGAGCATTTAGGTCATGTAACTCTTCCTAATATCAGTGAAAATAAATACCTAAACCGTCAAGCTTCAGTATTTGGAGTACTTTACATTCTGACAGGCTGACAACTTTCTAATGTTATCATGTTACAGCTGTTAGTCCGAATCCCCTAGACCCCTACTCAGTCTTTACATAGGCAAATCTATATAGAGCTGTAATAATCGAATGTACTTCAGTAAGGTCTGGACCATTACAGAAAAAGGAAAACAATTGGCAATTTACTGAATGAAAGGTAAAGTCAAGAGTGGAACAGTTCACCATTGAGTTTTACCAGAAGCGGATCAACATTTGTTTTTACAATGAGCATTTTAACCATGAACAATAAGACTTTGATGTGTAACTGTGAAAATCTAAAAGTTGTTGTGTGATTGTTGTTTACTAGTTTTTGTCAGGTACTCAAATGAAAGGGTAGGATAATATGTGTGTGGTGATCTATAAATGCCAGATGAAAGACAGTTCATAGGCATATCTTCTGTTACTTGTTTCTAGGTGGATAGTTTTCTATGAAATTCACTCATGAGACCAGTTTAAGCATAAGGTTATGTTCTGCAGTTCGGTGATTTCACTGAAGTATCTGAAGAAATTTCAAAGTAATGCTATCTGGATCTTTACGTTTGCTACTATTTTTTTTTTTTTTTTCTACACCTTATCTTACTGTCTACTCTGTTTGTGATAATTCTGGAGGTAGCCTCTGACTTGGGAGCCTTGGCACCTGTATGTTGCCCAAAGCCTACCACACGCCTGCTCTTCATGCGTGGCAGCTGAAAATCATGGTAAGTGACAAACTGCTCTGCTCCTCCTCTTACTGAAGCATGTGAAATATCATGCTGACTGTCTGAAGTACTGTGCGTGATAGATGTGGAGGAATGTCTTTAAAAGACTTGAAGGGCTGTTATTGCCTATCCTGGAATATTTTAATTCCTGCAAGGTATAGCTATCACTCTGGTATGACAGCACTGGCATCTTTCCCTGAAAATTTGTGTTCCTGCGGCATAATTGTAACTGTGGTGCAAGGTGGTCTGAAAGGATACAGTCATGTAAGTATTGTAGACAAGTAATTGCACAGGATCTCTTTGTTTCTGTATGTTTAAGAATAAGTTATTGCTTAGTTTATGTTAATAATTTTATATGCAACAAAACACCATGCAATCAGTTCTGTCCATTCTGTATGGGTCATATTTGGTTGCTGTAATAGTGTTATATGCTGCAAAAGTTATACTTTATGTGGTGCTATTCATTCTTTATTAGTATTATTTGATTTATTAAGTGCTGGCAGTGCACTCAACAGGACCAGATTTTCAGTGTTACCTTGTAAGTCTGCCTGTTGTCTTTCTGAAAATTATGAACGTTTTTGTAGATGTATTACTGTGCTTGGGGTAGATGATGATTGGGAAGTTTTTTGAGTTAGAACTCTAAATGTGATATTGCATAATTAATAATGCATAAGTTAATAAGCACTAGATGTAAGGAGTTGGGAGAGGGATCAGAAACTTAGTTATACTTGAATGCAGTGTAGTTCCTACAGAGTCACTGAGTTTTGTCTGTGTGTCTAAACATGAGCATGCTGGTGTTATATATCCAAAAGTAGTCATACAGCAAGGGATGTATTCATCACTTTGGTGTTAGCTCTTAACTCCACTTTCAGATATGTGCTTTTTAAAGTTGTAGAAGCAGTGAGCTTACTGTAGCCTTACAGACATTTTTCTGAAAAGCAAAACTGTGGGGCATCCATTTTTATGTATGTTCCATACTACTTTAGAGTAAATTGTGCAGGCAAATTCCACCATTAATGATCTGTAACCTCATTAATGGTTTAGGCCAGAAGCATCTTAAATTGTGCTTGCATTCTTCAGGATAATTTAAAGCACTCATACAAGTTTTAGCTGTTTGAATATGTCCCTAAAGTATATGATAAATGCATTAAGAGATTTTGGACCCAGAGACTTAAAATAAAAGGGGAGTGGAGTGAGGTTATGAGGAGAAAACAACAAGTCCTAAACCATGAAGTGATAATGAAAAGTAGACTAGCCAACATATTGATACTTCCTTTAGGAGACTCAGGAAGCTGGGTTTTGGCTCTTGTATTTTATAAAGCGCTACCTCTAATCTCTCAGCTGTTTGGGTTTTTTTTACTGCTATGTAATATTCCAGTTTTGTTTCTCCCCACTGCTCTGGGGATCTTTTTTCCTACTAGTACATGTTGTCTAAAGGAAAGACAGCTCTCTTTTTCTATAGATGAAATCTGAACTGGCAAAAGATGTGTTGGTTCTTTCTTCTACAGAAAGAGACGACATCTGGAAGGCAGGTTTTAAATAGCATTAATAACATCTCTGGATGTTATTTCATATGAGGAGTGCGAAAGTTATGTAAAAATATATGTATTGTCCCTAGAACTAACAACGGTAAGGTTAGCTTCTAGTTTTCATCCGTTTCTTTCTAGCATTTATATCCCAAATTGTTGCTCATAATTTCCAACCATTTCTTTTCTGAAAAAAGGTTAAATGTGTTTTCCTTTGTTTATATTTGAACTATATGTGTTGAGACAGAATAGGCAGCAGAGGAATAATAGAATTATTCTTCCACTGGTCAAGAGCCTGATCTCATCTTTAAACTACATTGATCAGGATAATTTATGGGATAAATCCCAGATTATGGACTAGTGAAAAATGGAAATGGATTCTGGATGAACCTAGGGACCTTGTATCAGTATAACATAGATGAACAGGGTCTTCAGGAAATGACCAAAAGTGATTTGGTTTTAGCCACTGAAGCCAAGCCTAAGGAAAAAAAGTCAGTTTAACTTGTATAATACTTCATGGTCCTATTTAAAAAAAGTTAAGCCTTGAAAGATTTCTCAGCCTGACACATCGCAGTGAAAAATCTTTAATGAAAAATACTTTTTTTTTTTGCTTAGAGTGTGAAAAATGTTTAAAAAAAAAAGTCACAAAAACCCTTTTCTTTCAGAAATAAAGCTCTGAGGCTCCAAAACTTTTGAGCACTTTCATTTCTGTAGGTGCAAGGAAATTCTACCCTACATATAAAAATACATAAGCAGATGCTTAACTTTTAGCAGGTATTAAGTCCCATTCATTACATTAGGACTTAAGCATATACTTACACCTTTGAGAAGCGGGGCCTGCCTCGTTATTAACTTCCAAGCTGAAAGTTTCCTAAGGTGTTGAAGGTGGTCCAACATTCACTGACCAACACTACCAAATGCTTCCAACGCAGCAAGCCAGATAAAGGCTTGGTTTAATGGGATTCTGAACTACAATAAATAAATTATTACAAACCCTGTTGACAGAAGGCTCTGGGCTGGGTCCAGGCCTGAAGCCAGACTGAAGTTTCTCATGTAGCAGGTAATCAGTAAGATGAGAAACCAGCTGCAAAGGAAGGGCCTCTTTTATGAAACAAGAAGTACTTCGAGAGCCAAGTCTTATCCTGGTAAGTTTTTCAGTAACACAGTCACAATTGGTGCTCTTCATTATCTGGACTTCAAAGGAGTTGAATTAATTGGAGAGGAAACCGATTATATTATTGGAGCAGGCCACCCTGTTGGTCATATGTGTGAAGAATGGGTCATTAGATTTACCCATTACTTTTCTAAACATTTCAGTGTAAGCAAAGCCCATAAGTAATTTCAAATGAAGGTTAATTGGTTATAGGGAGAAAGGATTACTAGACTGGCATTATCCCCTTCATAGCATTTATACTGAGCAATGTGATGACATTTCAAAACCATCTGGGACTTATTTTCATGATAGACTATAAATTAACCCATTTTACTTAAAGACAATGAAGCTGGTGTTCTCCTGTCCTTTGTGATAATGTTTTTAAAGCAGTTGTCTCTCGGGTTTGGTGCAAGTTTTGGCAAGTAGCACACCATACCCAGTCAGCAGATTGATTGATGCTCATAGGTGATCATATCTGTCAGCCAGCCATTTACCCTTTCTTTTATGCACTTCTTTCATACTAGAAGTGTCTGAATACTGTAGAGGGGTTTAGACCAGTTTAAATGCAACTTGAGTAGATTTTGTAAAATGCATGGTGATTTGTGGTGTGTTGTCTGGATTGATGTTTCCAATTAGTTTTTATGGTGACAGATGGCCATCAGTTCCTCTACGAGATCCAGAGAGTGGAGCTCATTGTGTCTGTTTGTAGAAGGTGCCATTCCTGAGTTCTTGCTCCTCATCTGCCCTCTGTAGTGTCCAGTCATGATGGTGGGACTGAGGTCACTTGTTGTGCTCCTGAAAAACAATAGCTTTCTTAGTAGCAGCTTGTTTGTATGGAAAAGCAGGAATAACCATATCAAATCAGGGAAGCAGCTAATTCAGGGCAGCATGTCATGGGGTATGTAGCTAGTGGTAAAGGAGCTGGCTTAGCAAGCAGCAAGGTCTGGTGGCATCCATTGTATCTCTTGAGAGTAGCTTGTCAGTCAGGCAACACAGGAATACCTGCACAACTGCAGAGAGAGCCTGGGAGCCTGCAAAGCAGAGCTCCAGTACCTCCACTGCAGCACTTCAGAAGGGGACAGTGCAGCTGTTGTCACTGTCCCTAACAGAGCTGTTCTCAGGCACCAAAGTTCATCAAAGCAAACCTGACCTGAAGGTGAAAAGGATTATGTGGAATACATAGAATTTCTCCTTATTCAACAAAACTTTTTCAAAACATCCTACTGTACGTCTTTCTCCATTTCAACTCCCTTTCCTTCCCTTGCCTTCCCTCACAAACTAATTAGGGATTCCTAAAAAATTGTGTAAGTAGGAATAATTTCACTTACTTCAGTTTTTAGTTTTAGAGTTAGTGTTCCAGCCTAAGTTAGTAAGAGAAAGGAACTCTACTGCAGAGCAGTTCCTCTATCCCACCTTTCATGTTCTTTATCCACTGAATCAAATGACAAGCTTGGATGGCTTTATGCCTACTTTTTCATTGTCTAAAATTTGCTGAGGCGGTTCCTTATTTTTGCAGAATCTTTCCCAGTGGGTGCAGGGGAAGGTTAACATTTTTAAGCTTTGAGGCTTGGATTTTGCAACTGTAACATTTCTTTTGATGAACATTTTTAAAACTAAACTTCCTAGCTTTTAGGAGTAAGCAAATAATAATAATTAACAATGTTTGCTTATTAAGCAAACACCCTCCTCTTTCCTCCCCACCCTGAAAATCAGCCAAATTCTCTTCTGTTTTGCAGATTTTTTGCTTTTGGTCATCATAGTAAATATTATTATTTTATTCTAAACTAGAGTGGAGGAGAGGTTGTGGTCCAAAAATATGGATCCTTTTGTGCAGCCGATAACTGTTGGGAACTGGAAATTCTGGTTTCTATTCTGGATCAAGAGGAGCACAGTGATCTAGACAGATGGTACATCAAATTCACCAGGAGAACACATGCTGAAAAGAAGCATTGGCAGTTACTGGCCATATTGGAAACGTGGTTTCAGCTTACAGTCCTGCTAGTTTTTCCTGTACAACCTTTCAGGTGCTTCTGTATTATAATTGAGTGGCTGCTATTTACCTATTTCTAACAAAGTGGAGTAAGTAGAGTTGATTGAAGTTGCTTCCTCTATAATGACTGTGTGAGAGAAAATTTATTTTCTTGACCAAATGAAATTTCCACTGAAAGTCTACATTCTGTGCAAATGTTTGGTCTTTTTGCTTGAGTTGAGTGCCACATCCCACACCCTTTCCCTTGTGTTTCTAACTGGGAAATAATAATTTTCTGGACTTGCAGACCTGTAGGCAAATAATAATAATAGTAATAAAAATTCTTACCAGATCTTTTTGAGAGCTTCTTCTATAGTACTGAAAGTGTAATAAGTAGAAAGGGCTGGATTGCAGCCCAAGGTCATCTCCTACTCCCAGTTTGATGCACTGTTCTGAAATGAGAGTGAGTAGTAGCACCTTCTGCTGTATTTCTTAGTGGAAAGTTGTTGTTCGTGCAGCTCACATGGGCTGTCCATTCCTGTTGGTTTTGGCATTCTGGTGACTACTGGGAGCTGCAGCTTGCTCTTAGCAAATTGTCTGTGTAAACTTTCTAGTAGCTAGCCCCTAAGAAGCTCTACTGAATGTGTGTTAAGCCTGAACTGATGTATTCAGATTTGTGTGGGTTTTCAGCCAGAAGCTTAAGAGTGCATTACTCATCTTGGCCTATAAATTAAATTTCTTCTTCATAGCATAAAGTACTACATCTCTTCAAAAAAGTAGTTGGGGCAGAGAATAAGGATAACTAACTCTGGACAAGATATTTCTTAAAAATTTCACTGGTCTATCCTGGACATCTAAATCTAAGTAAAATAACTGGCATGGAACATATCAGGTTAAAATATCCATTTTGAAAAACTCACGAGCAGCTAAAGTCACAGCAGATAAAGATAATTCTTTGGCTATTCATAACTATAGATATAGCTATCACTTAAAACACAAACGTTTCCAAACTCTAAGTGCTTATATCACAGAGATTACTATATCATCACAGGCTGTCATTTGTCCTCTTATCAATGCAACATGAAATCCCTGTGAATGTAAATACAGATTAATCTTCAAGATCCTTGGCATACCAGCTCTGTAGAGCGCTTCTTCAGTACTGCTAGGAAACACGTTCTGCTCAGCCACCACATGGCCTCACTGAGGCTTTTAAATGACTGTGGGGTCAACGTCCAACGCCTGGCCTTCTCCAGTCACAGACATTTCAGCACTCGCCCAGCAATGGATTTGTCTCCATTATGTTTTGAATAACACTCCCTTGCACAGGAAGCAATAATCCAAGAGTAATTTTCTACTACTATTAGGAGCTCATACATGATAATTAGGCCTCTCAAATATATTTTGGAGAGTGTGTTTTTTTTCTATCCAGTTTTTTTTTTTTTTTTTTTCAATTTGGTAACTGCTGAAAATATTTAAATACTTAAAAGAATGGTTTTTTTTAAAACCCAATCCTTTGTGATTAGTAATGTACAATTGAAGACATCTTGAGCATTAAACACCCCTGTATGTGAAATCCCCGGAGTTATGCTGCAGTATGGCTCTAAAATTACAATGAAATTACAGAGCTGGAAGAAGAATCATAACAGTATAGAAAAAAGCTAATACAGTTCTTTGCATGTCTGTTTAATAAAGAATCCTTCAATTCTCAGTTTAAAAAAAAGTAAAGGTTCATTAAACTCAGTACCATAATACATGCTACATTTATTGAAGAAAAACATTAAGTCAATACCCAAGGCCCTTAGGTGCACTGTGTTCAGAAAGCAAAGTAATTAAATTGATATTGTTTTCTTTTTTGACAGAATCTCCCATTGAAAGGGATATTACTTGACTGCACCAGTAATGGCTCTCTATCTATGCAAAGAACTATTATGTTAAATTAAAACCTCTCTCTATTTATCAAACAGCCAAAACTAATAAACAAAACTATGACATTAAGAGTAAACTGCTACTAGACTATTACTTCCTGCATCAGAGTATTATTTATAATTCAGTTTAGACAAAGCGTCTGCTCCTCAGGGAATGCTGAGTTGTGGTATTGACACAAGAGCTTTTTACTATTTGGAATCAGATTGTTTTGCAGTCACTGTGGTTGGAAGCAGTTTCTACCAGAAAAACAACCACACCAAAATCCCTTCAGAAGTTTTTCAGAATTAGGTTATTAAGAGGAATGCCTAACATATTGTTTGTAACAAGTGATGCTAATTGAAAGACAGTAATACATTTATAAAATCAACAAGCTTTAAAAAGAAAAAAAGAAAAGAAAAAACATGAACAAATTTTGCCCTTATGATTGTATTTTTTTTTTTAATAACAATCAAAAGACTGATGTTTTTTTGGCAGCTAGTGATTTTAGCACTAGAAGCTTGGTACATCCTTCAGTATATGTAGTATTTTGCTTAGTGCATACAGACTCACTTTGAATTTATAACATACTTGTACTCTATGGAACCTACATGGTAGGCAGATAGAAATACAAGATACCATTCAAAATTCGTGCAACAGGTTGCATGATATGAATACTCTAAAAAGGTAGACCAAAATTTGAATTTGTAGCCATTTTGAAACATCAAATAGTGCATTTAAAAAAAATCCTGTCATTAAGTTAAGGTAACTTCTCTGAGAGGCTACCAGACATCCCAATAATGCCTCTATTTAATACGCCCTTGCATAAGAAAAACACAGAAAGAAAATCTGATACCTCAACCACTGCCAGCCAGTAATGACCAGTGGAATTCAGCTAACGTAGACAATTTAATTTTAATGCCTAGTGGGAATTTGATTAAAGCAATTAAGGGAAATTCTGAACATAGTCCAAATCGTGCATCTCTCTATTTCATTTTATTTTCTTTAAGAGCTGTCAGCTTTCTTGGCCCCTGAAAATATATGTAGTAAGTCCCCTGAAAACTTTTAAGTAGGGTTATAACTTTGTTCACATAATAGTGACATTGAAGTGAATGAGGCTACTTGCAAAAGGGAAATTATAGATGTGTTTAAGTGTTTGCAGGATCTCATGTGAAGTACTTGGAACAGAAGGCTCTTCCATAGCCTGCCTAAACCCTAACCCTAAAATACAGCCTTGCCTTTCCAGCAAAGGCTGAGCAGCCCTGAGAGACAAAGAAATTCAGGGGCATTATTGCAATCCCCAGGTTCAGGGTGAAGTAGATGGAGCCGAGAGACTCAGCACCAGAGAAGTTTAGTGATTTCTTAGAAACAGGCTGCTTAGAGTGTCTGCTTGTTATTACGACATAGGTGGAAATTAAGGGGACTAAACCTCCCATAAATATATATGGAGCTGCAGCCATGGCTATGACATCACTGTCAGCCAGTCGGGTAACTAACTCCATTTTGGTCCATCAACTTCTACAACCATTTAAAAATTTTTATTATTCTACCACATGAATCTGGACTGCAGCCACTCACCATAAGACAGACTGGACTAATAAATCTTTGGCACATGTAACCACCATGTTTAATATAAAACAACCCATACACTTTTTTTAATATGATTTATAAACCAGAATATGAAGCTACCTACATGATCTTTTCTATCTACAGCAGATACAGTTATTTATCGTGCATTTAATTACTAACAGCAATTCAGTCATGTTACCTGACCTTAAGGCCTTATGATTACCTGATCCAACATATTTCACATGATAAAAATGTCAAGCTCAGAGAAACCCACCAGTCTGGCTTTCTGTGAAATCTAATTATAAACAACAATGTTAAAAAAAGGTTAACAGTTTAAATAGTCAAGGCAGTCATTCATTTTGTCAGTGTTTGTTTTGATTGAAATGATAGCCAAAAGGGCACCATGCAGCTTGGTAGGGTATGAATAATGCAGCTTCATCTCACCCACCTTTGTTTTGGCTGCTCAGCTTGAACTGGAGGAGCTCGGCTGGGCCTCTGGGAGTGTCTCTCCACAGTGCTGTGGGATGTGTACATCCCTTTCCTTATACAACCTCCATCTCTAGTCTGCCTTGGTGCATAATGGGACAGATAAGTCAGTGAAGCTGTACGTGGGAATGAGCTCAGCCCTTCCCTGAACACAGAGTTCCACAGATCGCGGTGTTCAGAAATGCACTGTTAAATTATAGGTGTTGAGTTTGAAGTTGGCATGAACTGTACAGGCCTTGTAGATTGCTAGGTAAACTGTCAAGGAGAAATCTGCCCCACTGCAGGTAAAATTCTCATTGATATCTTGAGTTTAGGAATTTCATAGAATCATAGAATGCTGTGAATTGGGAGGGACCCACAAGGATCATGGAGTCCAGCTCCTGTCCTTTCACAGGACAATCCCAAGGTTCAGACCATGTGTCTGAGGGCCTTGTCCAAATGCTCCTTGAGTATTGTCAGGCTTGGTGCCATGACCACCTCCCTGGGGAGCCTGTTCCAGTGCTCCACTCCCCTCTGGGTGAAGAACCTTTTCCTCATGTCCAACCTAAACCTCCCCTGTCACATCTTCCTGCCACTTCCCCTGGTCCTAATGTTTCCTCTGATTCCTCTCTGTTCCATACTAACCATTTCTGAATGCTTTCCTGTACCTTGCACCTTTGTCTTGTTCCATATATGTATTTCACTCAAGGTAGAAAGGCTCATGAGCAGGGGGAATGAAAGGAAGGGGCATCTGTGGAGAACTCTCCTCCACTGCCAATAATAATAATGATAATTTAGCTGGAAACTTGGGTGATACTGTGCCTGTACAAGGCAGGTCTTGTACAAACAAAATTAAGAGATAAACATTGTCCCCAAGATTGCTGATTTAGATATGCGATGTACTGCCTTAGAATAAAGATGAGAAATGCATTGTAGCATATACAACATGTAAATGAAAATTTAGCATAATTTTCATTTTAAAAAAAGATTTTATTTTGCTGCCTGCTAAGTTGTATAAAATTGAAAAGAATGAATTTACTTTCCTATAGTAATCACATAATTTGACACATTAATTCTATAGTTGTAAGTCAGTGCGTTATTATTTTTCTCCTGGGAAATGAGTAAATACTTTTTTAATATATGTCACACGTTATATCTCTAAGTATGTTCTAACATAGAGCAGCATTTTCTGTAGTACACTAGATCTTCCCATTCCTTCTTTTTTTGTGGGGTAGCAGATGAACCAAGATGACCTCATGCTACAGCTTTGCTTCTGTGGAAAAATGAAGCTGTCAACAACATAGGAAAAGGCTCGTAACTGCAGGAAACAAAATGTTCACAGGAGTTGGACTAAGACTATGGAACTTGTTGCCAGACAAAACAAGAATGACCAGCACATGTGCCACACTAAGCACTCAGTTCAAGAACCCAATTATTCAGCCTAGCTTTCCCATGATAGTTCTTTCAAGCATCCTTAGACTAAATGCTCTTCAAATATTCTCTCAAATATTCAGAGGTTGAAAAAAATAGCAAGCTCACGCATAATTTCCCTGGAAAATGGCTAGTGACTCATTACAGTGACAGTCTGTTAGAATCCTGGATGAACAGACAGTTACTAAATAAATAAATAAAGCAAATAATATCTTCCTGTCTGTAGGAATGGCAGCACTTTTAAACATTTCTAAAGCCATGTCAGATTTTACAAGCCCAGAGCAATCAATTTATACTTATTATTATTTCTTATTAACTCTCCAGAAAATAATAATCAAATCATTGGGCAGTAAACAGTAGCTGTGTACTGTTTGTAGTGACGTCTAGTGTCACATGTTCCTCCTAAAACATGCTATATAAAGGAGTGTACAAATATAGAGTAAGCACCTACAGTTGGTGCTGTCCTATAACTGTAATGTTTCAGCCTCTTGTATGTATAGTTGTGTCCAGAACCCCATGGTACCAATTAATGAAGTTTAAACTGTAACAACTTAATTGACTTTAGTGACCAATAGCAATATTTTCATGCCTTTGTTTTTTGTGCGTCATGCCAATCTTCAGTAAAGTTCACTGAAGCACTTAGTGGTGAAGACGGTCTCTCAAAAAAGTCAATTTAAAAGATGCTTTTCTGTCTCCCAAACTGTCTTGCAGAAACAGCTACTCAAGGTATTCAGAAAGAGTCTGTTGTCATGATCATTGTGTGCTTGATATTAGAAAGTGGAATAGGGCTAAATCTTCCCAAGAGAATACTCTAAGCAAAAATATTGGTAATGTAAAGTGTCTGATTGCAGTCATTCCATCTAGTGTGAAAGACAGATACATATGCTGCAGGACATGTATGGAATTTGTTGGAGTTGGCCTGACTCTCCTTTTTTCTGAGTTGTGTACCAAAATCTTAATGTGATCAAAAGCCACAAAAGATACATACGGAGGGGAACAGAGGTTCTGGAGTGATTCACAGACAGTAGCTGACAACAGCTCCCAGAGGACCCATTAATTTGTGGTGGAGCAGGTCTAGCTCATGCCAGGCGTGTTGCTGGATCCTTGAGCACCCCATTGATTTAGGCTTTAGCAGCTGCTGCTGGCTCATTTCCTTCCATGGCCAGACATTGGAATTCCTCATCCTTTTTTGCCAGCACAGTCTTCTGACTGGCCATGTGATTCAGCTAAGAACTTGGGCCAGTGCTTAACCATTTGTGCAGGGCCATGCTTTGCTGGGTAAGCAGTTCAAGGAGGGTGTAAGCTGCTGCTGGGCAACTAATGAACCTGTTAGGAACCCAGACAGATATCTGCAGCAAACAGAATGGTAAAGTACTTCAGCCTGTGAGGAAAAAATAAGAATTCCTGTCCTATAAATGAACAAATTGAGCTTTTTGTTGTGACCTTGAAAGAACATAACTGGAATTGCACAGATCAATTTCCTTAAGACCAAGGGAAGCTAGCAGGAAACCCTGGGAAGCCATTTCTGATGTGTGCAAAGCTAAACAAACCCCAGCAACTGGAGGACTCAAAGGCGAATGGTACATAAATCTGCAGTAGTGTAGACCTAGGGAGGAAGAAGGAATTGAAGCGGAAAAAAATTCAACTCTGACAGAAACAGTGTGAAGGCATGAATTTAAAATAGGTCATGTCTCAGTTTTTTGCCTATATACATTTTCATACATCTGTATTTATATTTTTCTATCCATGTATTTAGACACACATATATTTATATAAAGAGAGAGACACTATACACACCTTTGTGGTGGTAGAACCAGTCAGGCAGTGTCCAACTGCTGTCTACTTGAAATAAGAAATCTTCAAAAGCTGTAGTGATGTGAGGCAGTACAAAGTATCAACAGAAAAACAAAAGTGGGTGGGTAGACATGGTTTGTTTTCTAATTTACTGGCCAACAGCATACCTGAAGACAGATCTCTTGTAAAATGGTCCTTAAATGTTTTGTCTGCCTAGTCTTTTTCAGGGGAAGTGGTCCAGGGACCCATGCTTTCTTCACAGAAGTAAGGTCATATGGAGTTTGAAACAGTTCATTTCATCTGCATCTTGACCTGCCTTTTTCCTGCTTTCAGGTAGTAAAATAGAAGAGTACAAGTGAGCTGGAGCTTGAAATTTGGAGACCCTTAGGCACTGGATAAACATGGAACAAACGATTGTTAATGGCACAGTTATCACCACCAGTCACAGAAGGTAATCCTTTGCTTAAATTTTAAAATCCAGTAGTGTGCATTGCTCACAAAAAAAAAAGGAAGGTAAAAAAAATCCATCTATTCAGACCTGTGTTGTAAAAACTCCAGTGTGGTCGAGCAATGCTTCCAGAATAAAAATGTTGAACTAAAGAAAGGCGGCTTATTTAATAGCTGGGGACAGGGTTTCAGCTCATAAGACTCCCTGTGGTAATAGCAAGCCCAGAGGAGCGAGGGTGGGTTTTGACAACAGTAATTTCAGAAACGTCTTACGCAAACCAGAAGCACATAAAGGAAACTTAAGATAAAGAGAATAAAGACATCACACAGCTGCATACCAAAAAAAGTGTTTCTAGCTAATTCAGACCTGGTAGTGAAATACTCTGAAGTGTACAGTGAAGCAAAAAGGAAATGTGAGGCAAATTTAAATGAAGGGGAGAAGCTTTTCTGAGCAGTAGTTATTTAATCTGAACACTGAAAATACTCTGTTATCTCTTCCAAATCTTTCTTAATTACCAGAATGCAAGCAGCTACTTTTAAATAACAGGGTTGATTCAGAGTGAAAATGTTATTGTTATTAATTTTTAATTAATATATAGAACATATTTATAATAATATATTTAAATATTATTAATATTATTGATATTAGTAATAACATATTTTAATGTACTGGATATCAGTATTACCTGTTGATGGTTGAAGTACAAGCTTTTTATTTTAATGGCATTTTAGGTTAATGAGCCTCTGAATAGTTGAAGGGATAGTAATGGCAAAGATCTGTAGAACTGTGATAGTGATAAGAGTTTTTCTGTAGGAACAAGGTGATACAGCTCAGGTATCACCGGTCAGGTACTCCAGTCAGGTTCATGTGGAATAAATTGATGTGACAATTTAACATTCAAAGCTTATTGCTTTGCATGTTCTAGGTCACATCTACCCTCCTTTGAAAGGTGTAATTGCAGGAGAGAGACTAGAGAACTGCTTTTGCTATGGGCAGAAGTGGCAACAGCAGAGAATCTGGCACAGCTGGCCTTGGTGTAAGTCACACTTTACCACACAACAGCTTTCAAGTGGGGAGATTTGTCCTGGCTTTACTGTTACTGGCACCCAAGCTAGTTGAGTTAAAGCTCGGTTATATTGGTTCTGTCCACAGGTGCTAGAATGATGCCTTTACCTGCAGCATAGTAATGTATTTGAGATGAGGAGGAGCCATTTCTCTCTGCTATGCATACACAGGCAGGAATGAACATCTGTTCCTGTAGTGCACAGCACGTATAATGTTCATGGCGCTGTTTCTTCATTAGATAACAGTTTGTAAATAGGATTCCTTGCGTTATATTCCTATGCTTACTGTTTAGCCATTGATTTTTGAGGAGGACAACCATTGACAACTATGGTGGAGCTTTACTTAAAGACTTTTAACTCAGATTTCTGGAAACTGAGTAATACATAAAGTGGATGGTTGGAATCCTTCTCAATGATTTATTGTAATGTAACATTTGCTGCAGTAAACTACGCCCTCAATTAGACCTGAGCAACTCCATTAACTTTTAATTATATCATGGTTGTAACTGAGAGTATAATTTGGCCCTCTGGGAATAGAATCTACAATTAAAACTCCATAGAGTAGAACAGAAAGAAGAATTTTACCCTTCAATTGGAGCTGTCAGAGAAATTATAGGTTGCTTTAGTTATTCTCTCCAACCTTAACAAATCCTATTAATGATATAGGTGCAGTATGTAGTTTCCAGTATATGATGGTTGGTAGAACAAATACTATTTGTACTTTTTCTCTTGCTGGTGAATGGAGATCAGCAATTAAAGCTCTTGGGCACTGACTTTTTGCTCAGGAAAGAGGAGAGCAGAAGCTGAGTAAACAAGATGAGTGCATTTGCAGCAGCTGGCTGTGTGCTCTACAGAAATTGGCAGTTGCAGTTCAGGACCAAGCCCAGGCAGAGGATGCAAAGAGCTTGGAATCAAGGAACTAAGGAGTAATTTTTGCTTATTTGACATAATACTATAGCAACAAGCTGTTATGTTGCAGAAAGTAAAGCAAACAAAGAGCTGTAGGCAGATCCCTGTGATGAGATTGAACTAGTTTTTCATCCTAATTGCTGTAGTAGAGAGCAAAGAATTGACAGTGTTATTAAGCTCTATTGATAGCCCATTCAACTCCTTTAAAAATGTGACTGAGAAAAATTAGCTTAGATCATAAGAATAAGACAGAAGAATTTCTATCTTGCGTTTTTTATTTCCAGAGAGAGATGTCAGAGGGACTTTTACCCAGTATGCAGGGTTATTTTTGTATTTGTTTTTGGTTCGTCTTCCTAAGATAAATGGGTTGGTTTGTCTGTATTCACATCTGGGGGATTTCAAGGGCTTGAAATCAGTGAAAGATCAACCATGAGGGCATTGGAAGTTGAAGTTCCTAGTGAAAGGCTGTGGGACAGTTAGGGAGCATCAGCTAGAATAAGCTACTAAGCACTCGGGCTATGTCAAACCCCAAATGGCTATGCCCAGGAGATATCAGAGCACGTGGCCTTCCTACACTTGAGTTTCACAATGCCTTCCATGGCAACCTGAGCTCAGTCTCAGTCCGGGTGTGCCCAGGATGACGCAGTTTTCATGTCAGAAAATCCCTTAAGGAAGGTTCTTTGGGTTGTGTTTGATCTTTGACCCCTGATGGTGTCAGCAAGAGCAGGTCCACACGGTTGCCCTCATTTCTTAATCTGCACACCTTACCCACAGATCCCCCTGCCTTCAGTTTAGCTGATGCCCTGCTAAAATGAGTAGCAAAGTTCAGCTCCCTGTGCTGTCAGGTTTTCAGTCTTTTCTGACTCAGGCAAATGTACTGCGTCACTTGTATTTAACACATGCACTCAGGGGTTTCTGAAGGGTCAGGCTGGCTTATAAGCATATTTAGATCTGAGTCTAAGCTGTGAGTGGAAACCTAAAATGATGAGGAGGCTGAAGAAAGTAATATCTTAAGTTAAAGAAAAACCTTATGAAACCATCTAAAAAATTAATAGCTTGACTATATAGAAAACGTCTGTGATACTGGAAGCAATAGGAAAAAAGATTTATTTAGGGGTAGAACTTCCACCTGTTGGTTTAAATTATGGGATGGAAAGGAAACAAAGGGAAAAGAGAAAATTTTTATGAGAAAAAAGAAAAACTTTTTCGAATTGGTTTGAGTATATGGAAACTTTTCAGTTGCTATGTTTAACAAAATTGGCCTGGAGAATTACAATGAAAAAGAGCATTTGTACAATTTGAAATGATCTGTGAAAATAAAACTGTGCTAAATAAACACCTAGGAAATTCGGGCTGGTTTTTGCCAGAGTAGGACCTTATTTCTCTTTTCCTTCCATTCTTCTTCTGATTTAAAAAAAACAAAAAAAAAAACAAAAAAAAAAACAAACAAAAAACCAACCATAAAGAAGAGGTACAAAAGGCATATTCAGTACCTTTCCCTTTTTATCTGAGTGAATTATTTCCTGCAATGCATGTGCATTTTCTGCATTCTTACTAGAATATCTGAATAAGTAATTTGTCATTGATAACTTCGTCTATTTTCTTACATTTTACCTACTATTAACTATCTAAGGGGAATAGGAAATACATTTATACTTCTCATAACTTTGTATTAAAAGTCCCAACTGCATCTTTAGACCATTTTTCTTTTATTTTTATAAGTGACTTTTGCTTCTGCATTTTATGTGCTCTCATTCCTATACTCCTTTGAGACAATGGCAAAAAGACCTGTTATTTAAACACTTTGCTTTCTTATATTTTTGGTACTGGGTATCATACTGTGAAATCGTGGGTCCTAATTCTGCAGCTGGTTTCATTAGGACTGTGGTCTGTGTCATTCCCTTAGACAGGGGACATAGCACTATATCCAGTGGTGAGGACTGACAGTGTAGCTGTTCACTGACGGAGAACGAAAGTAGTGGAGAATGGTTTGAGTATGCCTCCTTCTAATTGCAGTTGATGCTCTCTAGTTCATGTGTTGAAAGAGACAGGGACTTCTTTTACTTGTATTTTAGTGAGATGGGTGGCTGAAGTGGCAAACTGAAAAAAACCCCACAAACCTTATAATTAAGAGAAGCATGTGTAATAGTATTTTGTGGATATGGTTCTCCACTATCTTGCTCTTGCTGACTGTGTCAAATGCTGTGCAAATGGAAGGGGTTCTATTCCCTTGGTATGAAGGACTGTCCAACCTGAAAACACTGGCTATTTGCATCCTGTAACATCCCTTGCATCATGAGGTAACCTGTAGCTGGGAACGTTTGGGTATGCAGGAGCCTTTCCCCAGCCTTTCAGGAGACAGGCACACCATGGCTAAAATATTAAAATGCTGAACGCTGCCTGCACAGCACTGCTTGTGAGAGAGTAATGTTTGCAGACAAGAATAAGCAAGTAAGTGTAATTTCTAGATTATTTTAAAGATCACTAGCCTTACAGAGCCAGGACAGGGAATAACTGACAGAAGAAGCATCCCTGGCAATGTCATGTGGCCTGGTGATTCCTGATCTCTTTATTGTGACCTTTGCTGATTTTGAAGTCCCTTGCTGGATGTTTGATAGCCACTGCTACTCTGGTTATCTGTAAGACTTTTGGGAAACAGACTCATAACTGTATATATAAAAAACAATCAAACAAAATCTAGAAAACCAAAACCAAATCCTTTGCTTCCTAAAAATAAAATGTTGAATGTCATCCTTTGAAACAGTTAGAAATAATTTCTCATTCTAAATGTTCAAATATCTCCCTATTTTAAAATATTAATAAGAGGTAAGCTCCTATGGAAGTGAATACTGTTTCTTTTCCTTGGAAAATTATTCTTTTTTCATGACATTTTGTCTAGGTTAAGGGTATCCTTCCCATAGAATAGTGTGCATATTCCTCAACATGGGTGGGGAGTCAGATAACCAATTATTTAAGTGAAACAACAGTTAAATTAGTAGGTTAAATGAAAACCAGATTATCATAATGTATAAATTACATGACCACATCAGAGTGCATGGCACTGAATAGCTGTTTGGATTTGCTGTCAGATTTTGAGACGTTTTGTATAAAATGCTGATTTCTGCTTGGCTACTTACTACAACACTTGCATAAAGGGCAAGTAGAGAAACACCAAGAACTCCCCTGTTCAGAGCACTACATTTCTCATTTGGTGTTCTTTTCTTGGATGTGACATCTAGAGTAGGGCAGATTACATTCCCAGTTAATGATCTGCAGAATAATACGCAGTGCTCTTTTGGCCACTCTCCTTTCTGCTGCTTAAGAACTCTATGTACAAAACTGGGACAAGAATTTAACCTACTCTTTGCCATCCATCAAAACACCAGTAGGTGCATTTATTGAGAGGAGAAAGATTTGACAGGGAAAAAAAGGAAGTGGTAGTAATTGTAGACAACCCAGGTGCAAGCTGGCTGCCTAAATGCACACAACTCATGTCTAAGTGGGCATAAAATCTTTTCTACAGGCATATTGGGTGGTCAGATCCTCACTCCAATTATATGGCTTGGAATCAGAAATATCTCCACTTTTTTCCCTGAATTGACTCCAGATTCATGTAAGTGTAACTGAGATAAAATAATTAACGATGGACTGTCAGGATCTTTCTTTTTCCATTGCAGCCAGGAGCCAAGACGTAGATTGGCTCATGTTGGATAAATGAGCCCGTGCTAGCAGTCTGTGTTGGTTAATAGCAATGAAAAGACTCTGTGCTTATTTAACTGGCTCTTTGCTAAGAGAGCTGTTTCAATGGTGTGGCTGTACCTAGTAATATAGTTTGATTTCTCATTGCCTCCTTCAAACTGCAACTTGTGGCAATTTTTTCCTTCTAACAAAAACTTTATTGTTGCATACCATATGTGTGTTTGCTGCCTCTGATATTTAGTCTATCACAGGAAGATGGTATTTACCAAACTTACAGCCTAAAGGCTCCATCTAGGTGGAGGGGCAAATGTGATCTGTATCAAGCCTTGAGACAAGATCTGCTAATTATTTTTCCCTTGGAAATCATGTTGACGGGCAGGTGGCATGTGCTTGACTCTCACCCTGGTGTGGATCCTGGACACAGCCAAGTCGAGATACATCTGGGACTGGGAGACGGTGAGTGATGCCAAGTCCTGTACTTCAGACAGTTTTAGACCTTCAGGGACTTCAGATGCTAAAATCTGGCTTGTGATATTGCTCTTGGCCTACAAAGTCTATGCTGTGTTTATCAGTTCTCCACCAGTCCTCTGTCCTGCTCATATGCTATAATTCTTTTGACTTGCTAATTCAGACCAGCTGATAAAGAGGAATTTTTTAGCATAGCCTTGTCACTGTAGGGGTGTCAGTTACTAGTCATGTATTCAATTTCATCTCTGTGGAGACTTGTTTGATTTTCATTCTCTTGTAACATGTAAAAGTATAAGAAAGACCAGATCAGTGGTCCATCTAGCTCTCTGGCAGTGGAGAAAGATGTACTGTTTAGGAAGGTCATGTAAGCCTGCCCTATCTCTGCAGACCATTCCTCTCCCATCAGCATTCACAGTTGTTGGATGCTAGGGGATACATCCATGCCTATTTCTTACAGTATCTGTTTGTGAACCTGTTGTCCCTAAGTTTGCCTACTCCCCTTTTGAACCTCCTGTTACTGTTTACCTTCACAACCTTCTCTGACAACAAATCCTAGAAATTCACTACCCACTCTGTAAAAGTTATTTCCTTCATTTAGTTGTGAACTTTCCTCTTGCTAGCTTCAGTGAGTGACCACCTACTACAAGGACTGCAGGATTTGGTTAGTTACAGCTTTACATTGAATTTATCTTTCATGAACTTGCACAAGTTGATCACATTCCCTTTCAGCCCTCTTCTCTCCAATCCGAGTCAGCCTTTCTTAGTCTCTCACAAAGCAACTGCTCCATATCCTCCTTCACTTTAGTAGCTCTTCTCTGTACTGCCTTGAACTCCACTGTGCCCTTGCAATGCAGATACTCAAAAGCTGGAGGCACTGCCCTTTCACATAGCAGTTAAGCAGTGTATCTGTTCAATTGTAGTAATGTTTCTTGTAGTGTTTGGTAGTATAAGTTACCAAGTTACCTGTTACTTGCTAACACAACTATCTTGTCTTTTTTTTTTTTCCTTCCTACGACAGAATATTTTAATTATAGTCTGAAATTTGTCTGTAGAGGTATCACAGTAAGTGCAGATGGTGTTTGGGATATGCCTTTCCACTCTTAAATTCTGTGCAATTTGGTTTCTTAATTTTTTGTAATAACTCTATTTCAGCACTTTATTCGGAACCTGAGGATTCTTCCAATATCTCGTACTCAATTATAGTCCCCTGGTAGCAAAACTGCAATTGAGCTGCACTGTTAGCACTGTCTAGTGACTGTGCCTTTCCTTTTTGTGTGTCTGTGCCTGTCTCATCCTTTTTCTCCTGTGTAACAGTGTAAAGACCTTTGGTTTATCAGCTATATTTCCTGTGGTCATCTCTCTTTACAAAGTCAACTGTTGCCTCCACTGAAAGATTTGGGAGGAGGGGAGAGAGGTTGTTTGGAAATTCAGTGTCCCTGAAATGGTGAGAGTCCATAGCCTGTATAAAGTTTTTCTCTATGGCGTTTTGCTTGTCTATTCATGACAATTTTGCCTTTCCCCATAAGTGTCTCCAGTTGGGCCCCTGCAGTGTGTTTTGTACATCAGGTTTTGTTGGTCTGTAGTACTGACTTGCATCTCTTTGAAATGGAGCTGGAAACTTCGGGTAGACTTATTGCCATACGTGTACAGGCTGATTTTTGCAAGCTTCTTTCTTATTCTTCAACACTGCAGCTTTGTACTCCTCTCTCTAAGCACTGATATGCTTGATTATTTAATCAGATGAGGTATTTGCTTTATTATGATTTCTTCTTTTGGACCAGAGGCAGCCTTAAGCAGCAAGGCAAAACAGCTTGTTACAATTAGACTATTTTATCTCCCTAAGGAAGAAAGTGTGCTCCATCATTAAAAATAACAGTACTGGAATTTTTCCAAACTAAAATATAGCAGTAGTCATTAATTAATATTGAGAAAGGATAACAGAAGCAGTTTTCATAAGAACACTTGCAGTGTCACAAGCAAAATTTGGTATCGTGGACATGAAATAGATTAAAACCTGAGTGTGTTTCCAAATAGTGTGCAGAGGCATTTAATGCAGCAGTTATTTAGACATATTTAACGAATAGTTTGCAGGACACAGCATTACAAGAAAAACAAAGAGCACTAGTGAATTAAACTGTCTGAGGAATAAACTGTCTCTTGATAAAGAACCTCTAGCTAAGGTACAGGAATAAAGGTTGAGGAGTAAAGAAAAAAGCCTAATAAAAGCCAGAAAGGGCAGAAGGGAGGAAGGAAGGAAGCTAAAAGAAGGTAGACAGTCTGACAGGATTGGAAGAACTGGGATTCAGCACTATAACTGGCAATCTGGCTCTAAAGAAGGAAAAAAGGAAAAATATTAAGAGAGAATATTTGTGAAATAGGAAAAAAAGTTGGGACTGTTGTGGAAGGGTCAGAGGGAGCAATAAGTATTTGAAAGTGTCTTTATGAATGCAAGATGCGTGACGAAGAAAAGAAAGAGACTAGAAATATACAGAGAATATTGGCATCATTAATCTAACTGGGACAGAGAGAGGAAGCAAAAATCTGTTAGCGATAAATAGTGTAAGATAATATATAGATCATGCAGAAGGGAACAGATGGGAGAGAAGGTTGGGAAATAAATAAAACTGAGGATTATGGGAGAGAATGTAAATTGGTTAGAAAAATTTGTGCATGCTTAGAAATTCTGCCGAACCTCAGCTCCCACCATTGATAAGAGTGGTTTTCCAGTTGTTGAATGGGTTTCTGGTAAATCTAAGAAGGATGGCTTGGAAAATGTTTTTCTCTATAAAAGAAACACTTCAAAAAAACCCTACAACCATCCTCACAAGTTCAGTGGTATTTCTAATCTGGCAATCCTGTCCTTTGTGTCTGCTGAACTGCCCAGGTAGTCATGACATCCCCAGTTTATCAGAGCGGCTTTATCAGGGGGCAGGTGAGTGACTCATAAATAGCAAACCACTGACTCTGCTGAAGTTTCTGGTGAGGACTACACACACAGGAAAAACCTGTGGGCCATAATGTGTCATGAGAGCTGAAGTCCAGCTGAGGAGTTTGAGATAAAAAGAGATGTGAGAGTTTTTACTATGGTGCTTCTCTGGTGTTTTTCAGCATCCTGATACCATACTTCTGTGATAATATTTCGGAATGAAAGTAGTTTGTTTTTCAAGTAGTTAGTTTTTAGAAAATGCTGAAGCAAGCATTCAAAAAAGCATTGAAAATTGCTTGGAAAAAAATAGGAGTCAGTCTATGAAAATGCAGTCACCTCTAATTGTAAGGAACTTCTGCTTTTGAAAAGGAATTTTAAAAGTGATTAAGCATACCTGAGTGACTGCTGAGCTGCCTTGAATCCTCCCCATTTTAAGGTAAAGTAACTCATGTTAAAAATTATATATTAAATCAGATATTTAAAGCAGAAAGGGATGAAAGTTCCAGACAATATTCAAAGAGCTGGACCTGAACTGCCTCTGAAGGATTTATTAGTTTGGGTGGAGCACAGTGCAAATGCATTTCTAGACACAGTTGTAAGTCTGAACTCTCCATCTGGTCCTTAGCTCCCTGTTCCGACTGTAACCCCCCTAGTCCTGCCCCTTACCCACGTCTTCAGACTTGGAGGAATTGTTTCCCTGCACATCTCAGTTGCATGGGAGGAGCAGACTGGCAGCATTGCTGCTGGGAGGGATGTGATGCTGCGTACCCTTGCAGGCTGCTGCTGGCAGAGCTGCTCCCTTGACCCCTTTGCCATGTCCAGCTGCAGCTGCAACAGGAGCAGCCTTTGGTGTTTGCTGACTGAAAGGCCAAGCTTCAAGAAGGGGCTTAATCTACGATGCCAATCAGCCTTGGGTCCAGAAGCAGGAACGACACATTAATGTTGTACTGTGCTCTGAAGATTTATCTTCATGGGTCATCAATGGTGCACCTTCCCATTTCATATTCCTCCTTTCCCTGGCCCCAGTCCCTGTTGTGGCCTTGTTCCATCTTCTTCCCACACAGTTTTGTAGTGTTTGCAGTTCTGCTGTTTCTGAATTATTCCCCCTTGCTTCCTCTGCACTGGTGCATTCTCACCTTGAGTACTGGGTGCAGTTTTGGGTGCCACAGTAAAAAAAAAGGTATCAAGCTGCTGAAGAGTGCCCAGAGGAAGCCACTAAATTGGTAAAGGGCCTAGAGGGGAAGCTGTATGAGAAGAGGCTGAGGTTGCTTTGTTTGTGCAGCCTGGAGGAGACTGAGAGGAGATCTCATTGCGGTCTAGAACTTCCTCACAAGGGGAAGTGGAGGGGCAGGGACTGGCAACCAATGGTAGGACCAGGGGAAGTGGCAGGAAGATGTGCCAGGAGAGGGCGAGGTTGGCCATGAGGAAAAGATTCTTCACCCAGAGGGTGGTGGAGCACTGGAACAGGCTCCCCAGGGAGGTGGTCATGGCACCAAGCCTGACAATATTCCAGAAGCATTTGGCCAAGGCCCTCAAACACATGGTCTGAACCTTGGGATTGCCCTGTGCAGGGACAGGAGTTGGACTCGATGATCCTTGTGGGTCCCTTTGAACTCACAAAATTCTATGATTCTGTGATCTGATTGGATAACTGAAATTTAACTTTCTGGGTTTTTTTCACTTTCATCTTTCATGCCTGTGGCTTTTCATCTTTAGTTTAGGCAGTGCAGTTTTACTCTCTGTCTGCAGTTTCTAGTGCTTCTGCCAGGTCAGAGGTTAATGCAATGCTTGATATTTATGTGGCATTTTTCTCAGTGTATTGAGAAATGAGTGTACATGTCACAAATCTTTTAAAAAATCCAACATCTTCTGTGTTGCCAAGGCTGAAACAATCATTGTAGTGCTTACCACTTCTTATTTTTAGTAGTGAAATAGGCATCATTGTATTAGATGCTATGCACTCGTGCCAAAATAAGTGACAAACAATCTTCTCATCTTTTTTTCCCCCTCTCTCTCTCTCTCTCTTTTTTTTTCCTTCAGAGGAGCCATATTTAGCAAATTGTTTGAGCATTACAACACAAATAAGGTTTTACCTTTTATAGGTTTTAGCTTGTCTAGTTAGACATACTATTGGCTGGGGGATTTCAGCTGCTAGAGAATGTTTCAGGCTTTAAACATAACAAAACAAAGACATATTTTCTATATCTTGAGAATACTGTAGCTCTCCAACAATCTTAAAATAATTGTTGCACCTCATATTTTCAAGTAACTGGCAGGAGCAGTAATCTTCTACAGCTTAGTACACTCTATTAAAAATGAGTAATATACATATTGATCATAATGCTTCTTTTAGCTGATGAGGCATCTCTTGGGGCTGAAACCATAGGACCATATGGCTTTAATGTACTCGATATAGTTCTCCAAATAACCACTATAAATTATATCTCAGATTTATGCTGGACAGCAATAGAGATAGTCTTCCAAACTGTCAATAATATATCATGACTGTAGGTAAGAAGTTGATTACATACAGGATGCAGCATTTAAATAATTAACAGTTAACCAATCCATTTTGTAGCTGTGGTTTGTGACACTTTGAATTACACTAATTTTAACTTTAACATCCCATGATAAAATGGGTGAGTAATGCACCCAGCTAATTGAAACTGATACAAGAAGCAGAATGCACAATTTCTCTAGCAATGTAGCTAATGTAATGCAATACAATTTCCTCAGAAAGAATGAGATCCAGCATCTTATTGCAATTTTAAATGTAAATTTTAAATGGAAACATTCTTCTGAATATGAAAGTAGTTTACTGCCCAATTCTGGCAAAGGGTGATGTATTAAATAGCTGAATTTAAATTTAAGGCAAGGCTAAAGGCATGGTTTTGTTTGCCAGGATTATATTACATGTTTTTCCCTCAAATGTTTATTTGTCAACAAGTTAAATCATTAGCACAAATCAATTTCAATCCCAATCTGGAACAAATCCTGCTACATGATATAAGCAGTATTACCTGTTAAATGCTAACAGCAATATTGTTGTTTCTGACATTACCAGCTGGCACAAAACATGATGGCCTTTTAAAAATCTAAACCTGGAGGGAATAATTCAGAGACCTGGTCATCAAGTTTAGAATAGGTACAATATCTGGACCCAAAGATCAGTTTTTGGCCACACTGACTCTGTCCTTTCTCCTTCAAAAGGTAACATGCAAACATCTTTGCTCTGCCTCACGGTTAAAAATCCCATGGCATTTTCTTAGGGTAGAAGCTCAGCATTTTGATGAACATACTCCTGGCCAAAATCCTCTTTCCTTCCACCTTTTTAACAGTCCTCTTTGTGCATATTTTCTGTATGGCTGGAGCCGATAGATGCTGCATTCCTGGGCTGGCTTGACAACAAAAATTCTGTGTAGGGGATAAAAAAGAATAAAGAAAAAAGATCTGGCTTATGCAGGAGAATTTTTTTTTGCTTCCAGGAATGTCACAGAGACCTTTGCACTTTTTCACAGAAGTGAAAGGGGCACTGTTTCAGCATAATTGGTAGCCCAAATGACAAATACAAGAAAAAGTATTTCAAGCTGGGTTTTCAGAAGCTACTGCAATATGTGGTCAGCTGTGCTCACCTTTTCTCTTCAGACCCTTTTTTTTGTTTGTTTAAGTACCTATTTGGAGGGTCAGAGAGAGAAAGTACAACCAGTAGAGTTATGTTTCAGACATTATATAGATTGTCTATCATCACTTTCTCATAGGTGTAAGAGTCAACTGTGGCCTCTGTTTGGAAGGTGTGCCTCAAAGATCTGCTGAGCTCATTGAAATAACAAGATCTCCAGGGTCTCAGTAAGTTGAAAAGAAGATCTAATTGTAAATAAATAGAGAATTGTAAATAGATTTAAGAAGCAGAACAAGTCAATTTGGATTAAAGCATGCTGCTGTTGACTTGACAGGGGGCTTATCACTGTGTCTTGACAGGGGTTTTATTTGGAGCTGTAGATGACAGATGAGAAGAACGATGACTGTCTGCCATAAATGTTTGAGCAGATGATTGTGGATCATCTTCTCCCAGTAGATCCCTCCCCCTAGTGGAATTTGCAGAGACGCAAGCAATACTACCAAATGCAGGAGTTTAAACATGAATGTCCTACTTTTTCAGGTATTTTTACTAGTATAGTACACAACCCTTGCATAAGGCATTTGTATTAGTGAAGTACTATGAAGTAATATGTGGCCATCACTAAACTCAGGCATAAAGGAAAGTTGCCTTTCTCCCTTCTCATTGCCATCTTGTTGCAACTTTGTTTTCTATATTTTATTCAGTGCCCTAGCGGTAGGGAGTAGAAGCCCTCTCCTGGCACTATCAAGTGACTTCATTATTTCTTGCTGAAGGCTGCTAGTTTCTGGAATATTGAGACAGAGGTATTGACAGCCCTGGATTTTATTCCGATGGCCCAGATTTTATTCTGGAATAAATTTTGGAATTACACCTTCGGGTGGAGAGGAAAACCTGATCCAGTGAATCCATGAAGGGAATATAAGTATTCCCCACCCCCAATATATTTTATGCTCCTAACATGATGTAAAACAAACATACATCTATTCCTTTTCTGGCTCTTGCTTATGGCAGCTATTTAAAATATTATATAATGTTTTAGACATCCATATGTGTGTGTGTTGGGTGGTAGCATTGCATTAGAACAGAAATATGATGCTAAAAATAAATTATCCTCATTCTACACATGGTCACAATCAGTATTCTCCAACTTTGCCCTCTCTAATGTTACAGTACTTGTTGTAGCATGGAATTTAAAGTAAGTTTATGGTGTATAAATGTCATGCATTTGATGCTATGATCTGTGCTAGCTACCCGCATGGATAGTTTACTGCATCTCCCTCCTGATATATCAAACAGATTGTAGAAGATTTGAGGCATTCAAGGCTTGCTTGGCAAACTCCTGGAAAACTGCAAGTTTTACTAGTTTAATGGTGTACAGACCTCTGTCTATTTACCAAAAACCCAGTATTTTACAACATCCAGGATTCATGAGATCACACATATTTTCCCCAAAGTTGATGAATTACAGGTTACCTCTTTGAATTGGAGACCAGAACAGAACCAGATCCAAATGGCACAAAAGGTAAGAGGTAGTAAACTTGGGCAGTCATCACTTTTTCACAGATGTAATGGTCAGCTGTGGCTGCTGTCAGGAAGATGTGCCTCAAAGATTTGCTGAGATCATTGAAATAACACTTCAAGGTCTCAGCAGGTTGAAGTAGAGATCTAATTGCATAGATGTGAGGAAGCAGAGCGGGAATCAGATAAGTTCACTTGAGTCAATTTGAATTAAAGCATGCTTTTGTTGCTACTACGTATTCTGTGTTAGTTGGAAGTGCCTGACTACTTGTGTGAGCTGTGCTGTTCTGTGCCACATGCTGGTTATATCTTACTTTTACTCATTTCCGTTCACTTTACTTGCTAGGGTCTTGATCATAAGAGGCTATCAGAATCCCAGTCCCCACAAAGTCTGTGTATGGGCCAGTGCTGTTTGTAGTGTGCCATGCTGTCCTTGTCTGCCATCATCCACAGTCCTGGCCCACAGTAACAGCAATCTGAAGAACTATTAAACAGCAAATGCACAAAACCAGTCTGAATGATGCCTTCCCACAGATTCCTGGTGTGTTCTGGCTCCTCCAAGTCTGGCTGGTAGAACTTACAGCTGAGACTGGCTGTGTGCTTTTGCAGTGAGGAGCACACTTTAGGACTAATAAAGGATAAGCAAATGAATAATCCGTGTGTTGCAGTTATATAAAGGACAAATATACTGAATGTAAGTAATCTCAACACTATTTGGTATGCAAATCCAAATTATCTCCCACCTTTTCATCTTCATATATCTCCTTTTTTTGCCTGAGGTACTGCTCATTGCCTCCTCTATGCAGGAACATAAACTAATGTAATAAAATGTATTGGTAGTGGGCATTACATTTTGCACTAGAAATACGAATGTACTTATATAACACCTGTGTCATGGGAGTCATTTACCTGCAGTTTTCAGAAGAGTGTCGAAAAGCTTATTTGCTGTTCTTGAAATTATAACCATGCTACAAAGTTTAAGCTGTTTTCTATATTTTCTTCATTTCTCTTTAATTTATTTTTATATTTCATGGACTCCTCCCAGTGAAGATTCTGAACTAGTGGCATTAACAATAATTATCATTACACTGAATTAGGCTTTCAACTTGTGATTCCAGCACAATATGCTATAATATCTTTAATTAACACTAGAACGTGAGTGAAATCACCTCTTGGGTAGAACTTTGCGACTTCTTACAATAACACTTCATTAAAGTTGATGGGGAAGAAGTGAAAGAAAACACTGTATCCACTTCAAACTTCAAATATATTTGTTGTATTATAATTATCTTCTCTCAAATTTGGTTACATGGACATCATGACTTTTCCAAAAATTGCTGAAGGATTTTTAATGACCACTAGGAGCTACGATTCTGAGATTTGAGTTTCTTCTACTGTCTCAGTCCTGTGCTGCTGGCATCATGCAAGAGCCTTAGTTCAGTAGTAACTCAGACAAGGGCTACCAGTACTATTTCCTTCAGCACATGCACTCAGTTTTCCTTGGAGGATCTCCTATTTAAATTCAGCCTTGGCTCAGCGCTGCTTAACTTGGGAGGTCTGACTGGCTCATAACACAAAATGATATGGCTACAAGCCACTACGTTCATTTGGTCTCCATATATTTGGATTCACCTTCTGATAATTGCATATATTTGATTATGATTCATCAGGCACTTCAAGAACATCGGCTGACAGAGAAGTCATTTGAGAGCTTTCTTTACTAATTCGTTGCCTATGAACTCTCTGTCTTCCTCCACCTCCTCCTGAAAGTCATGAGTGTTCTTGAGTGGGTCCTAAATGATTTCAGAGAGCCAGACTGCCTACAGGAAGTTATATGTGCACTTAAAGACTGTGGTGGAGCTGTGCCTGCTGAAGTGCTCCCCAAACAATTCTTCTGGTGACATGGCTCCATATGAATTCTGACATGCGTAAATGTCAGTTTCTTATGTTAACCAATGAAGCAGGCAACACGCTGTAAATTGTTGCTCGTTCCTGTCAAGCGTACAAATGTATTGGCTGCTTGAAATGAGATTTTTGCCTAGCAAGGATGTTTAAAATTGATCCTTCTGTGAGCAATTTCATGAGGATCCACCTTCTGAAAGTTCCTGCTGAAGAGGTGCCTTTTAGACCACTGAGCATGTGTGCTCCATTAAGGTCATAAATAGGTTGAGTACCCATAGAATTTCCCGGGTGGGTGTCAAGTAAGATTACTCTTTAATATGTAAAGATTAGTATGAATTTAGATTTTACTTGCTTAAAAAAACACCAAAAAAACCCAAAAACCAAAGCATAATCAGAAAGAACTCTTGCACATTTTGCTATGAAACACAGAAGACAACAGAGAACCAGGAATTCTCTAGGATCTTCAGGAGATTAGTTTGCTAACTTTGGTTTTGACCCTAGTTTTTCCCCTAATATCCACATCCATTTATAGCATGAAGTCCAACAATGACAGTGATCTTCATCTTGTTAGGAGCTTTGGACAGAGCTTCAAGTGTTCTGAGGCAGATGCTGCAATGTTTTCAGGAAGTGAAGCTTTTCCAGGAAATGCATGTAAAAGTTCACTGCTCCGTCGTAAAGAAAGCTGTTCTGACATATGTTTCCTGAACCTTTAGGAGGAGTTATCAGGAGAATGTGATAGGAACAATCTTTTTGTTTCTGCAGAAAAAGTGACTGAAGAACATGCTCACACATGTTCCAGAATTTCTAGTTGGCTTTTCTTCCATGTGGTTATGTTCAAGACTGCTTTGGCTATGGGAATAAGTCTCTTGCTTCTTAAAATCCACTGTGACATTAATGATGAATAGTAAAGACCACTGAGCTGCACTTTGCACGCTAATCAGTCTTTGCGTTGCTTTATGTCTTGTACTGTATGTACACTGTGACTTGGCTAGGAGGAAAAACTGTAACTGGCAACACTTACTCTGATTGTTCTTGTAATGATCAAACAGTAACACGGTCTGACAGAAATTTTATAAACCATCATGTCATAAAACAAAACCAGCATAAACTAGCTTGAGCAAAGAAGGTGTGTTTCAAAAGGAAAAAAAGTTAATGAAAAGCACATGAAACTGCCCATCTGTGCATTTGTTGTACTTTTTCAGTGTAGGAAGGCAAATTCTGTGAACCTTTTGTACAGTCAATTTTGAAGGTATTAGAAGAAGCTTTTTTGAAAGTTAAGAAGCAAAGTATAGCAAATACTCTATAATTCACACTGTGAATCCATTGGTGGTAGTCAGGGAAGGATTTGTCAGGCAATATTTACTTTGCCCCTTCTCCTTTCATATCTCTAAGAGCTGCCTCTTACAGATCCTCAGCCTTTGCTTGTTTGGTTTACATTTGGAATCTTATATGTCAACACATGTGAGTTACAACACGAAAAAAGAGAGTTTTACAAACTCAAGGGACCAGGCAGTGAGATACGTGTCACCATTTTGCACTTAAGAAGACAGGGTGTCACGCTGGAAATATTTTATTTCTAAATGTATACAGCTTCATCCTTAATAAGTACTTATTCACATCATAAAAAAAATATAAATCATCAGAGCCAGGCAGTCATAAGGGATTCCAGAAGGCCTGTTTCAGCAAAATCTCAGTTGCTAGGTTGGGGTCTACAAAAGGAAACTAAGGAAGAAAAGAAACCAAAAGAGAACACAAATGTTCTGGCAAGCAAACCTAACTCACTAGTGACAGGAAGAGCAAGTGGCTGTCAATACATCAGGGTCCTGGTAACCCAAAAGGAATCAGGAAAAAGTGTAAGCAAAGGCAGCACAAGCTTATAGAAACAAAATCAGAGGTCCTAACATAAGAAGTCAATCAGGAAAACATACATAAAAGGCATTAAGTAATTGTTCTATAAATGTATTAGAAGTTAGTTAGAGGTAGTTAAAGTAAGAAAAATAAAAAAGGACAGGTCTAATATTCATTGCAGATACCTGTTGAAGAAGATAGTATGGGATACGTAGTAGCATAATAAGACTTTTTTCTTGACTTTATCAAAAATATTATTGTGACTTTATGGTTAATGTAGTAATATTAACGAGGAACAAGAGGGGAAGAGCCAAAATATCAGGTTAGAAAAAAGATAAGTCAGGTGTACTCTGACAAAATTGAAAATCACTTGTGAATGCTTGCAGTGTACTCTATATTATTAGTGGCTACCTTCTGGAATCCTCTGGGAATAGAGGGGATACCACATGCTATAGGTGATAATAATATGATGCAGTGTAGCTCCCACTTGGATTTCTACTCATCACCTCCCCAAATAAAAAAGTTTTGGGGAGAAACAGCAAATATAATTTGTCTTTATTTCAGAAGCATTTATAACAGTCCTGCAACACTTTCAAAAACAAATTAGGGAGGTGACACAAAGGGCAGTCAGTATTAGCTTTAACAAAGTCCAGTTCCAGTAAGTTCAAGGCCACATTGATATGAAAGTCAATAAGATTTTGCTGAAGGCTTTCCTAGAGTACCTGCAATTTAATCCTTCTGGTTGTAACTTGGAGGATAACTTACAGAATATACTCATAAAATGTGTATAAGACTCATAGCTAGGAGAAGAGAGTAAGTTTAAATACGAAGGTGGACTTGAGAACCGGACAAGTGTTTTGCAGTCAACAACATAAAACTCAATAAAGGTCTTCATGCCCATTTGAAATAGAACAAATAAGAATTGACTTGGTCTGTAGAAAAAGAGCATTAGTTTAGATAACTATGTATATAATTAAGTGTTTGAACAAGCCATAATGAGAGACTGTAGGATTTCACCCACTGGAGATTTTTCAGAAGTATGTGTGAGGGATGACCTAGATAGACCTCACGTTATTCCTGAGGTAAGGAAAGGACTGGATGAGTCTTTGACATTTCTGTCAATCCATGACAGAGGAAGATCATTTGGCCCTAGCAAATTTTATGCTTATAGTTGCCAAATTATACATGCAGTTCTTGTTGTGTTTATGTTTATTTTTCCTACTGTCTCCTGCAAATGGAGATTGAGCTGTAATCTGTACGAGATATTGACTGCATGGTTGCAGGTATGTTGGTCTATAGGTAACCACATTATAAAATACTGTAAATGCTGCAAGCAGAACAGACAACTGTCATTCATCACAGTGATCATAAATTACTGTGCCATGAAAGTAAAATAAAAGCTGCAGGAGGTCTGCTTTGAAAACTGACATCATACTTAAAAATGAGTAGAAAATTCATTCTCTGTTTTCATTTGTAATCTTTAGTTCTTGGTAATTTGTCAAGTTGTCTTTTTCGTCTAGGTAGGTAGGTCTAAGTTGACTTAGGGCCTTCAGAATATAGTACTCAGAAAGCTGAGAGCAAGGTATAATCTCAAAACTGTACATAAGCAGATCAAAATAATCCTTGAATAAATTTATCTGCATCTTGGGGGAGGAGAGAGAGACACTGATGTTGGAGAAGGCAGAGTAGGAGGCAGAGACGCTGAAGGGGTCACTGGAAGAAACTTGATTGAAGGCAACCTTTAGATCTGTGTGGCTGGAGATCCTGAGTCATGAGAAGGAGCAGGTGAAAGGGAAAGGAGGGAGCAGGAAGGACAGCAAAGGGTGAACGGGGAGGGTTGTAAGGCAAATAGAGATGTTACAGAATATGGTCAGTGTTTTGCTCCACTGGCATTCTTGGCCTTGAATATTAGTGTTTAGTCAAACAGTACTCCCTGAATCAGTCGCTTGACATGGGAAAGCATAATTGAAGAGATCACAAAACGATTTTTCTCATTATATGTTTTGCATGACAGTCTGTAAACACAAACTCAGTGCAGTGTCATCAATACAGAAGGCATTTATGGGAATGGAAATAATTAAAGGAAATGTGGACACAAATGACAACAGGAAGATCATAACTAGTAAAAGCTAAAAAGGTGAGGGCTAGATAAAGAGAAAAGCAAAGATATTTTAATTGCCATTATATATATAAATATCCTGCCAGTTTTATAGTTTGTTAATTGAAATTTATCTCAGCGCTGCCCATCTTGAGTTTCTGTGCAGAATTTACCAACATGAAAACTGTGTGACTTTGTCACAGCCCTTGTAGTACCTGGCAGTATAAATTGCCATTGCAATCCTATATCAGTTTTATGGCTTTTGTTTGTTGCTGCAAGTACACAATAGATATAATTTAGAAAAGATACATAGAAACAAAACAATGCAAAAAAGCCCTGATGAAATTCATGTGAACTTTGGGGAGAAACACAAATTCAAGCTAAACCAAATGTTTCAGTTTGTTCTGCCTCAAATAAATAAAATAACCCAGTGGGATTACATCCCTGTAGCGAGACACAAACTTTACCTGCCAGTGATTTGAGGCAGATGTAGGCTCAGCTGGCTTGGCTGCAGTATGATGTGAAAGAAACACAAGCTTTTCGGGATTTTATAGCCGGAGTTTTGCTGCGTGCAGCTGCTCCCTCAGCATATTATTAACTCAAAAACATGTTCATTTAAAAAAAAAAAAAAGAAAGAAAGAAATATTCCTGGCACTTCTTTATCATACAGGGGATCTCTTGGACTATTCTGAGGGGATGTATTTGAAAATTGCTGTTGAGGATGTGATGCGCTAAGATTAGTACAAACAAAATGGAATCTAAAGACTAATAATAAGGGTAAAATGGTAGACAAAATGGGAAATATTAGTGTATCCCTCTGGAGCTTTCCTTAATAGATACCCAGGACCCTAGCAGGGACTTTCTTTCAGATCAATCACAAGTAACTTAAAAAAATCAGTCCTCTTCTCCTATTTTATTTCTCTGGTGAATATGTACTTTCTACAGACATGAATAATATTATGATGGCAATAGTTTTGTAGAGTCATGGGATAATTGAATTTAAGACTGGAAAGTGCCTCCTGAGATCTCTCCTGCCCCAGCGGGAGAATCAAGTACGCCTGCGTCTCAACACATTTGTTTTAAGGGCTTCTAGTGATGGAGGGTCCACGCCGCTCTCCCTGGGCTGGCCAGATAACTCTATTAGCTTTCCCCCAGTGCATAACTTATCTCTGCTGTTGAAGTTTAAGCCCTCTGCTGTTGAAGTTAATTTTTAGGTCTGTTTACTGTCATAACTCTAAATAGTTTAATAGCTGTTCTCTTTTCAGTTTACTTCATTCATTTGAACACCACTGTCACCTTCATCCTGTCTTGTCTTAAGTAGCTTCAATTTCAACCTTTCCTTTCTTCCTCTCTCCCTCCCCTATCTTCTTATCCCGTTTGCCTTGACTCTTCATCCTTTCTCATTCTTTTCACTCTTTTTCAGACTCTCTCTAAATGTTGAACCTCTTTCCCAGTTTGGTGTTTCCAGGGCAAGCGTCCAGATGCCTCCTGGCACAGTCGCTGGAAGGCCTCCTTCCTCATTCTTTCACAGGCAATATTGTAAGATACATCCCGATGTGATGCCTGCCTCTTTCCACAGAACAAAGCTTTGATTTCCATTCAGCTTGTGATCCGTGGCACTCCTTAAAATCTCTTTAACAACTGCTGCTTAATCATTCTTCATTCTGGTTTTGTGCATACAATTTTTCTGATCTAAGCTAAGTATTTGGCACCTGCCTTTATTTGATCCTAAGTCACTCCAGTAATTGTCTAAGATGATACTGAATTTCCACCCTGTCCTAACAGACTATCAGACTATTACTCCACTGTAATACATAAGCATATAATGAAGTGAAGGTTTGAAAAAGTGTGATTTTACTAAATCAATCATTCTGCTGAATGAGCACTCTGAGCATTATGGTACACTGCAGCGAATCGTAGCATGTAGTACATTTCAGGTTTGCATAAATGGAGTATTATATGTTGTCAGAGAGCAAACCTATTTTCTCTACTACTTCTACCGTTTTTGTAAAAAAGTTTGGCATATGTATTTTGTTACTGACTATGTAACTGTGAATCTAAGTACTTTAATAATTTTGAAAAAACATTTCATTTTTTTGAATGGATCTTCTGATAGCCCTTTACATGTCACTGTTTTAATTTAGATGATTGATGGGTTAGTGAAGGAATCTTGGGGTAATGCGTGTGGCTTTTGCAGGGTTTCCTGTGGTAGTTTTGTATACATCTGCAGGTGAACTGTATATGACTTGGAAAATGCAGTTGTTTCTGGAGTGCTCTCAGGAAAGATGAGGTTTTAGGCTTCATTTTCTAGTAATTTTTCTAAGCAAGCTTGTCTTCCTTTTGCTCTGTCCATCATTTTTCTTCTGTAGCAGTTCAGTGATATATTTTTCTATCTTAAACCTAAACATGAGTACTAAGCTGTCTTTAATGTTTCCTGACAGCACTTGTCTATTCTACCTATATGAACACTCATACATGTATGTAGGACTAGTGTATGGCATTAAAACATACTGAACGTTACGCACGTTACGTCGACACATTTTGCATAAGGTACACGTAGAAGGGTGTTCTACTGAGGACTTAAAAGAAGGGATCATGATAGTAAGGTTAGAATAAATGTCATACTGCTTTGTGGATTTACAGGATATAATTCAACTGATTTCATTCAGTCTATAATAACCCACACCATTCCCTCACATGAAACACCTATTTAGTACTGGAATCCACACACCTACTTTGAAAACCAGCTTCATTCACTGTTTGATTTATGCATCCCTCAAGTGGATTTTCAGACCTAACAAATAGTCCCAGATAAGCATTTCACTCCCACTATTCCTCTGGGACAGCAAGGGTCAGTCTCTGTTGTAAGCTCTTAACTCCAATTTAGAATTAGCTGGAAGTCATTAACACTCAATATAAATTCAGCAGCAAGCTTGAAATGAGCTGGTAGTCCGACTGGGCTTATGCAAGACCACCATCCTTAAAGCAGAGGTAACTTCACTTCAGCTAACGCTTTTTTTTACATCAGAATTATCTAATGATATTGCTGTAACTTAGAAATATACATATGAATTTCAGACTATTGGATGCTTTCAGGGCTCAAAAAAAAAATAGAAGAAGTAACATTTCCCTATGAAAGTCCCATGGTTTAGTTTTGTAGATACACTTTCCAAAGCAGCATGTTGAAGAATTTAGATCCATTGCAAACAGTGATCATATCATATCATACTTTGAAAAATATACCAGTGATGCAGTTCTACTGAAATGGGGAAAAAAAAAAGTGAGATGAACTGGTGTATACTGTTTACATATGCAGATACCAAATTTGCATAAATAAATCAGGTGTTTCAACATAAATATAACCTGGTAGGCAGCTAGATGGTCAGGTACACAGTCACTTTCTTACATGCCCGTACAAACACCAGTTGTACTCAGGCTTTGGATGATGAAAAGGGAGCCTTACCTTTCATGCCATTAGGTTTGTTAGCATGAAAAAACATTAAGTTGAAGATTAAAGTGGCAGATCCTCAGTAATTTACAATTCATCTTAATGACCCAGAAAACATTCTTGGCTTTTCTGGGATAATCATCTGAATTTTTCAGATAATGACATTCCCTTACAATTAATTTTCTTTTCCTGTTAGCAAGTGATACATATTCATTTAATGTTGCTTCCTAGGTATTATGCTTACTTAATATAGTCCTGTTTTCTGTGGAATGCCCTGTTCTTACTGCTTATTACATGAATACTTTAAAATGCATAACTAAAAGAAGATAATAAAATTATTGAAATGTAGCTGAAACTAAGTTTCCCTAAAACCTAGCAGACCAGTGTAATTAGGGCCTTAAAGGAAATTACATTCTGTTGTAAAGCTGTAGTAGCTGCCACCCAAAATAGAGGAACCCCTTGTAGAACACGGGAAAGAGTCGCTGAAGGCAATTGCAAGGAATAACAGTTCTCCCAGCTGCTGTTTTTTGATTGTTTGTATGTCTGTGGGAGATATGAGGAAAAGATGAAAGAATCTGATGTAGGAGCTGGTAAGGGGAGGGGATACACGGCTTAGCTTAACATAGAGAATGTCCCCGAGGAAACAGCTGGAGGGAGAGCATTTTGGCTAACAGAGGTTTGGAAAAGTGAGCAAGAAAACAATCTCTTGTCCTTTGACTTGACTTGTGCTCAGAAAGAGAGAAACTATCACATTTCTGTAAATAAATAAGGCAGCATCAGAGAACACCTAGCTCCCCAACCACTTTCCCTTCATAATGGAAAAAGCCTGTGAGACTTTTACTTTTTGCTCGTTGTTCAAGTGAAAAAATGGGCAAGGCTTTTCTTAGAGTTTTGCATACAGTACATAGGACATTTGCTGTACTTCACTTTTCCTGTAGCATAAGGGATTGCTATCGTAAACTCGGGATTGCTGTGGAAATAAATCTTGCACCATGCAAACGTTTCCTGTTGAAAATGAGACCTTATATTATAGCAGCACTTTTGCTTTGCTGACCTGAAAATAAGTTGCTCAGAGCATAGCTTACCCTTTTCTGATTAGGGGGAGAGGGAAAGACAGTAGATACGTTGTGCTAGAGAGGCAAAAAACTTATATGTTTCTTTAAAACTTCCAAAGACTTATGGACGTTTCCATATACCATTTGTGATGCCCAATGTTTTTGGCACGTTATTTTTTGTAAAAATTCTTATTTCCTTTGATTAAAGTCAACTTTTTCAGAATGCCGGCAACTGAAATGAGGTGTAGCACTAGTAAATGATTATTTGTTGTTCACCATCATAATGTTGTTGTTCACTGTCATAATATTGTAAATATTTTGAGGCTTTTAAAATTTCTTCTTATGGATTTGAAAATGGTTTGGGGATATTGGAATGGATAGGACTTAATTTTAAACTCAGAGTTGGTCTTGGGTGCTGGATTATATCAGTTTAATTGTGAGATTTATCTATAGGTGATATCTACAGACTATCCTCTGTAGTGAAATAAGAATAAATAAGAATAATCTTATCTTTCATTGCTTTCTCTTTCCCTGCTAATAAATACAGACAGCTCAACGTCAGTATTTTATTTTATAGCAGTAGTAGTCTGTTTAATAGGAAAAGGAAAGCTATTTATAAAAAAAGGTATTTTTTCCAGGACAGTTAAGATAAATGTTTCCTCCATATTGTCTGTTGATTTAGGGACAATTCAAATATTGAAAAATTTTGGCTGAAATCTCTTCTTTGGCTGCAATTTAGGTGATGATTCCTTGAAAGAATTGTCTGTGCTCCATGTACTGGCATACATGTAGTGCCAGTTTAATCTGCCATATTTTGGCATTCAGAGGAGATGATGATACCTCATGAAGGTTCCCAGTAACTTAGATTTTGTAGTCTGGGTAAGAACCCAGTCCTTGGGAATGCAAACCAGCCAACTTAGCTTACATAGGACACCAAGAAAGGTTTTCTGGAAAGAAAATGGTGTTGGGATATTCATGGGCTTGGGATTTTTTTAAGAAAGCCAACTTTTTGTGTCGAAAGAAGACACTGCTAATATTCTTCTATGTGAAACTCATGGTTTTATTCATAAGTAATGGGAAATATCATAAATACTTGGCAATGTTAGTCCTCAGAGGTAACTTTATGCAACTTCATAGCTTGTTTTGGAGTATGCAGGTTAGCTGAGAATTAAAAGAGAAATGGTGATGGGAGTGGGAATATAATATCCAAAGAACTTATTTTAATTCCACATTCTACATGAGAATTGGTCACAACGAAAAGCTGTATAAGATGTGTCTTCAGAAGTGACAGGTAGACTTCTTCAAAGGAACTCTAGTTTCACAGATGCATCTCCAATTCAGAAACTGCACTGACTTCACAGGACATAACAAATTTCTAGTGGTTTAAACCAGTAATATATTTATTTGTGTATGACAGTCATGGGAACTGGTTAATTGGTTAATCAGGGAGTGTGCCTTATACATGAAAACAATGTTTTCTTCCTGTAAACCTTCAATAAATATGATGAAGTTTCCATACTGGCTGTCTGGTAAGAAAGAATATGAAAGGGAAATTATTTCACTGGCTTAAATCCTGCATATGGACAATTTCTTTGTAATCCTCCCTGAGAAACAACATGGGCCCAGACTATTTATTTAATCATAGATGAACCTGAAAGGAGTGCAGGCCAAAAAGGCGTAGTCCTCTAAAGTCTGTTCTCTCACAATTTGAATGAGAGCTCTGAGCTTTTGTGAGTCCTGAGAAGCATAACTGGGAGTAGAATAAAGTAAAATATAATGAAGTTTTTTTGTGTATGGGAAAGTTTGTACAACAGAGAAAATAACCTGAGAGATATCCTTAAAAAATGAATGGAATTTATGTATGGTTTGCAATATTCTGTAAAAAGAAATCATATTGGGGAAAAAGCCTGAGACAATGCCTGTAAGTATTTTTGATTGATGTTATATTTTAGATTTGTTTAACTTGAGTTACAGTGAACTCATTCTCAGGTATTATGTCTCATTAAGATAACTGATTTAGAAATGTAATCACTGTGAAACTTGGAAGCAGAAAATATAGTTAGACTACATGATTGAGACTCTGAAAATGTATTTTAAGTTATATATAAATATATTTCATAACGTCTCAGAAATGTGTCCTGCAAATGTTCAAGACACAGAGATTACTGTAATTTTAGGAAATTCACATCAGAAGGGTCCTTCAGTACTAATTAATGCAACTTGTCATAATTACATGGATAAACACTTCAAAAATACTTTGTGAGAGTGGCAAAAAAAGTCTTCCCCTCTATCACTGCTTATTGGACCTGCCAAAATATTAGCATGACACTTGCACAGTGCTGCAGTCTGCTTGATCAAATTGCTGATATATAAAAGAAATAACCTGAGGGGGATTTAATGAAAGCAAATGGAATGGCTAGTGTTCCCATGTGTTTATTTGATTTACTTTTAATATTTCAGCACATAAATAATTCAGATCCAGCTGCTCAGATTTAATATTGAGCAACAGTAGCAGCTCTACAGTTTTTTCTTTTTTTTCACTTAAACAAGTGAAAATGTTGCTGAGCACTTATTCTGAGTTTACAGTCCTTCACTCAGTGATTCTTCAGCAATACTTTAAATTATAAATACAAACTAGACTACCTAGTACTCTTTACTTAATAATGATTTAAAATGTAACTGTATTCCAAAGGGTAACCTTATACAAATAGGAAAGATCGATATTTTTGAGCTTATTTTAATTTTGGTTTATCTTTTATAAGTAAAAGGAGTGTTTTAAGACATTTTTTACCACCTTTGAGAAAGGTCCATTTCCTTTCCCCCTTCCCCTTTCTCTCTTTGCCCTTTCCGTTCCCTTTTCCCTTCCCCTTCCTCCTTATGCTTATCCCTGTGATTTTGTTTATTTGGTTTGTATTATCTTCACTCGGGAAAGGAGGGAAGGAGAGGACATTGCTCTCGTGTTTTGGTTTTGTTAGTTTTTTTCCTAAGGTGATTCAGGGTAGCTTTTTTCAGATCCTATGAGAGTGCTGGGACTTTTTTTTTTAAAAAAATGTTGCAACTGTATCTGCAAAGTGCCGTAACAGGAATCCAAGTTACATATTCTTCAGTTGCACCAGAATTATACTTTAAAAATGCTACAGTTGCTCTGTGATGAACGATGAGGAAAGGCAGTTTCCATTCTCAGCTGAAAGAAAGTAGAAAAATTACATATAGCTGAGTAGGAGAAACACACAAAACTAGTGGATTCTGCTTTTTTAAACAGAGCAAATCTATGCTTTAAATAGAAGGTCAGTCATTTTTACAGTTTATCAAACAGTCTTAAGAGTCATGGAGCAGTGACTCCTTGTGTCCAGATTGCTTTCAGATTAAAAATTGCTATTTCACATTTGTCTTGAGAGCTGGCTGGGAGAGTCCCAAGTGGAGCCAGGGACTGAGCTAAAAATTATATGGACAATCAGAAGGTTCAATACTCAAATGAGACTTCTGGTCCTCTTTTCTTAAGCAGTAAAGATATGTTGTTTGATTCCTAGGCAAACATGCCAGAGGAGACTGGGATGAAAAAGAGCATTGCTGTGATGTGATCTGTCTGGCGTGATGCACCATCCCAGGAGGCCAAGAAAAAGGTGGATCCTTTTAAACGTACAGCTGACACTCCCTACAAAGTGAGATTCAGGTTAAACTTTCTCTGGGTTTGTACTATTTTTAGCTTAAATGAAATTAGTCCATTCGCTGGTTTTACAAGGATTTTTTAAAAAGAGCCTTTCTAAAAAAACCCAAACCAATAACAAACAAAAACTAAAGTAGTGGTGTGTTTTCTCTTATTGTGAGTATACATTCATCCAGTCTTCATTTTTTCTTATTTTAAACTAAAACTAATTGCATACCTTTTCCATATATAAAAGAAACATATGCATTTTATTATATTTTCATGTGGATGAAGCCTTCTTTCTTCACAGTATACTAAGGGGTGAAAAAAGAGCAGTGGATTCTGTTTAGAGCCACAGCCATCTTTATGAATCCCTATTTATTAATTTCCTTTCCTTCTTTTCTCCAGGGAACCTTGAAGGTGGCCAGGGTCATCGCAGCAGACTGAAAACTGATTTGAAGCCTCAGAGGAGGTAATAATACTTTTTCATTCCTCCCTTGTTTAATCTTGACAAACTAGCTGCAGCTCTCTGCGGATTAGTAACATGCAGTCTGGCTCGGTAGGACAATACAGTGTATCCTTAAACTTCATTAAGAGTCTTCCATTCCCATGTGATTAGAAAGATTTTCTGTTTGGATCTGAGCTGCAGTAAAATCTGGGTCATTGGGTTAATGGACAATAAGAAACAATTAATCTATAAATCCATCAAGTGATGATAACGATGTGGAATAGATTTTTAAGTCTGTAAGGATTTAGAGGATGCTGTTTTCCCTTTTTGTCTCTTATTAAGATAGAATATACTTCGCTTTTAACTCCCTAAATAAGCAGTGATGCTTTCACTTGACCATGTTAGGTATTTTCTTCTTAGCTGACTGTGTAAATGCTTTGGCTGCATGGTGAGTATTTGTAAGCATAAAGAAGTAAATCTCCCTCTTCAAAGCAAGCAACCAATTTTGACTGTTGAATGGGTAACCAAAGCAATAATGTTTCTCTTCCACTTCACAAGAGTGAACAGAGGTTTTGCATTCAAGACATTTTAATCATATCACTATCATACTGTGCCCTTTATCTAGAACTAAATATCAGCCAAAGTTTACTTGAAAATGAGCCTAGGTTTTGTTCAAATAAGCTAATGAACCTTTGTGAACTTTCAAGACTGGGCTGAATTTCAACTTTGGAACAATACTTGAAGCCAGGTGAGTTTTACTGTAAATATTTCCAGTGTGGTTCCAGCAACAATCTGATCTTGTTTAACTAGTTTAACTAAATGCTTGTGTAACATTTAGGCCTAGATGACAGTTTTTTTAATAATAAAAAATGGAAAAGTAAAAGCAGTGATAATATGCTACTGTTGAAACTGTGTGCTAAATTTCTAAATGTGCAGACTGAGGTAGTCTTACATGAAAGAATTATGTTTCTTCATCTGTAAATATTTATATATAGATACCAATAGGAAGCAAATGTCTTAAAAATTTAAAGGACTCCTCAAATTTAGTAGCATAGTAACAAAAATACCGAATGTGCTCTCTCTATGTTCATAGATTTGTGAAATTAAGAAACTGAATGTTACTAGTTACACCTTCTCAATCAAGTATTGCTAATCTGTGGCTATAAACCCCTTTTCAAAGGGTGTGAATGTAAACATAGCTCCTTACAGAAGGAAAGAGAGTAAATGGGAGGATTCAGTGAGAGAACTAGAGGTTCAAGAGATGAAATAGCACCTCACAACCAATAGCAGATTGCATACTTCTGTGAAATAGGCAAGAGCATCTAAATCTGTGTCCGTCCATAAATCCACCTTTGCCTCTTCCCCCCTACCCCAAAACCCAGTCCAAAACATTACTTGGTCTTAAAAGCATATGGACCTAGCATAGAGATGCCTTCACACAGAAATGCAATTGCTTCAAGATGGACCACAGTGGTTGATTTAAAAAAATACTGAATAAATGATAGTGTACGCTGTGCTCTTGACTCGCCTGAGACGTAGGGATTTATAGAGAGATCACCTACCATTTTTTCTGAAAAGTATTTGAAATCTGTTTCAAATAGTCAAAGTGTAGTAAATACACATAACCAATTCCCTAATTTAAGGTCTGTGATTACGTAGGCAAAAGACCAGATCAATACAGATGCTGTGAGTGAGTGTAACTCGGAGAAGTACGCTTCACACTGGGTCAAAACTGGTGTGACTAGATCAAGAAGTAGGCAGTTAGAAGAGTAAGGCAGACATCCACCTGGGGCTTTTTTTAGGTGGTGGTATGGTAGTATTCTAAGGGTTAATGTTTTGTAAGCTTCTTTTAATTAGAAGTAAAGATTGTGTAAAAGTTTTATTTTTGTAGCATTAATCTGTAGATTAATGCTTCCTGTGTTTTAATGACATGTTCCCCAGCAGCAGATGAGTGGTATAAAAATGTTTAACTAGAGTCAGTCATAGCCTGCTGGCAAGCAATGACCTTACCTTCAACTCAATGTACTGGATAAAGAACTTGCAGTCTTTTTTATTCTTTAACTGAAGTTTTAAGCCTAAAAGGCATACAGTGTATTTTTTTGCACACCCAGCTGAATGTTGACCATAATAACAATACAGTAATATCTGTTTCTTTAAGCAATTTTCTTTATTTCCTGGTTGGAATTTACTGAGGCGTGTGTGTTTGCGTGCGTGTGAGAAGGAAAACAGACACAAAGAGAGCTGAAAGTTCAGCAGATTTTGAGTTTTCAACTACAGCTTCTGTTTCATTGCCTGTACCTAGACCAGAACATTAGCTAGTCTAGGCTGATTTTAATGTAACCACTGCAGTTAAGCAAGCCTTCCACCCACTACTAACTATTCCCTGAGGCATATATTAGTACAGGCATGTATTCTATAAATTATACAGAGGGCATGACACTGTGTTTCAGTGTATCATCTAGATGTGTTTTAATCTATCTCTGTTGTATGATGGAAGTTAGTTTTTTTACTCTCCTTTCCTTATGCTCTCCTGTTTCCTATGAAAGCTTCCTCTCATGCTGCAGCACAGGAGGGAGGAAAATCTGTCTACCATTATATGCTGATACAATTAAATGCACGAGCTGGCCAGCATTTACATGGCTTGGCTGCAAGTCAGGAAGGTACCCATTTAAAAAAAATAAAAATCTGTATGTGCATGCATTCATGTATGCATATGTATAAAATATCATATAACTGGGGCATGCCAATTATTTTTATTCTGGATTTAAAATGGATTCGACTCTCTTATCACTGCCAAAATAAAATAAACCAAGTGTTTCTTTCAATACATCTTGCAGTCTTTATCAGCTCAATAAACATACACTGGAAAACCAAAGAAAAGTTATTGGTGTTCTTTAGCAGAGAGAGTGAAACAAAACCAGACATTCTGAGAATTTATGAGAGCATGTAAAAAGATCATTTCCTGAAAAAGTCCCTAGGTATAACTGGAAGATCAAAATGTCCTGATTGGGAGATTGTGTTAGTCACAAAATATGATATACACGTTGCGTTTTGGAACTATCGTCTACTTAACACTTACTGTTGCTGGACTGGGAAAAAATAACACATATGTTGCTACCTTATTGAATGTAGCAATAATAATGAAAAGCGTTGAGGAGGTGGAGGGGAGAAGCAAATAGATGCTAGAAGGAGCCAGCATTGTACTGAGAGGACATGCTGCAGTGTGAGTGAAACTCCCTTCCAGTAACCTCTGGATCGACTTAGTCCCACTACCTATGAACTTCTGGCTCACTGACAGAAAAATAAGCCATGCAACATTATACTTACATAAAGAATAAAGCCAGCTCAACCCCATGTCAGTACATACTGTTTTGCTCTGCTGCCCTGATGCATCAGATGCTTTTATTTTCCAGTTACTAAACTTGGAAACAAGGTCTGGTACAGCTCTCAGGTTATTTACCAGGCCTGTCAGAACTGTCTTGCAGATGCTCAAGATGCAGTTATGTTTTTCAGTGTATATATGATTAACCTAGGTATAATATCATCTCCTCAGCACACATGGAAATAGTAAGTGCATAATAAAGAGTAGGACAGGTTGAAAATTATGTAATAAAGCTGGGGTTTTTTTTTTATGTAAAACAGTACCTTTCATGTTTTACTTGGAAATTTAATTATCTATGGAAAGAAGCCCAAAGGCACCCCAGTGAAAAATCTGTCTTGAAGTGTGGATATGATGACTAGTGAAAACTACATTGGCTGTTTCATACAACCCTATTCCCCTGCAGGCCAGAGCTCAGCCATCTTTCATGAAGCTCCAGGTAGTTCAACAAGAGAAAGAATTGTAAGGCATCAAAAGAGAGGTTGCTTGGTCAAGGACCCTGATCTAGAGAGCGTAATATGGTGACAAGGCATCTGTACCACAACTGTGGTAATATTTTTTTTCAATACAAAATTTGTTTCAACAAATTTCATGCTTTTAATTTTTAATCAAATCAAGAGTTTGGCTAAAGAACATGGATGGAAACATCTTTTATAAAAAAAATCCCAGGGGAAAAAAAAAGTTTCCTGACATAATAGTTAACCAACAAAGCAAAACTTAACAGGAAATACTGTTATTTCTGCTCTGGTGCATATGAGTGTGATGCATTCATACTGTGAGGAAGGGAGAAACTAGAGGGAATATAGGGGCTACCTCACTAAATCAGACCCAAATTCTGTCATCTCCAGGTGCTGGTATTTGGTGGTAGTCCACAAAGAAATGTGTAATACTAAGTAAGCAAAAGAATCATGAGCTACCTCAAGTGTAATGTTGATAAAAGCCAAACATTTTTAACATTAATTTCAGCTCTATATTTTTGAAGTTCATGTATCTTGCATAACTTTTTTTCAGTTATCTCCACAGCTTCCTGTGGCATTAATGTCTACCATTACATCTTGATGGTGGAAATATTTTTTAATTTTTTCTCTATTTTTTTATTTCAGCTACTGTCTCAAGTTTATCATACTTATATTGTTGCTGTTTGATACCATCCGTCACTGTTTTGTATGACAGTTTCTCAGGGGCCCTGTCCACCTTGGATGCCAATTCCTAAATCTTTCTCTACATCTATGTGCAAGCAGAGTGATAAAAATCTTCCCTTCTTTATGAAGAAGAGAGTGAGGGTGAGAGGGTGAGGGTGAGGAGAGAGTGCAACCCAGCCATTTAAATGTACTCTATCCTCTTGGGATGTAAAGGGCAACTAATAAGATTCTCAGCACTAAAGGAAGCTGTGACTGGCTGGCAAAGGCTGTGGCAGTCTTTCTCAGCCTGATAAAAGCATCCTTGTCCCATCTTGTTCTGCCTTCAGGCTGTGTTTGGCTTTGCATTTTTACTTGGAATACAGAAATGTGCTAAATTACAGGAGCCTTGAAAATTATTTTTTCAGAGATGCATGCATACATACTGCTATTTTTGCTTGTAATTTTGTGAGGACAGTAGAAGTGCTGATGTTTTATCCTTGTGTAATCTCAATCTTACATTAAGGAGGACCCTGGCATTAAGGAGCAGAAGACAAGTTACAAAATATTGGTTTTAATGTAAAAAACATCTTGAGAAATGTCCTTAGTGATCTATTGCTCACTCACAGTTACTCAAAGTGCAACTCTAAATAGCAGAGTATATCTTCTTTTCTTTACTTGTGTTCAGTACTGTACATTTTCACTTTCATGCCTTGTTTCCATTAATTCAACTGAGGTGCTCATTAATCTGGTATTCCTATTGTCAGTTTACTTTGAAAGAGAACAGATTTCCACCAGAAATCCTGACTTAAATGTAAATCTTCTCCGAGCTAGGAAAATAAATAAAAAAACCCAAACACTTTTGTGTCTATAGGTCAACCACATGTTCTATAAAACAAGGTTTTGTGAAGTTAAAACAAATGAAAAACATTTTCATTAATTCATTTAAAAGTGGATTTTTTAAAATCAACATCCTTTTGAAGCAGATCTGTGACTTAATGCCTTTCTTGAAATTTTAGCACTGAGGAAGGCAGTATATCTCTGTGCTAACTAAGGAGTGGCTGAAGGCTACTTCAGAGACAATTTGTCTTCATCACTGAAATGCCCACCTCCACTTGCAGCATAGTACCCCCTGTGGGAAAAGGGTAGATTATTTCAAAGTTTTACATTGTAGAAGGTACCAAATATGTGTTAGTTTTGAGGGGCTCTGGGAAGGTTTATAGAGATACATCCTCACTTCCAAGTTACCCTCCAGAGCCTGTCCTGCTCCCTCTCTGTTAGCATCTGTGGGACCCTGGGGTCAGAGTGGCTGTCCTGATGGTAGAGTCTTGGGTGCTGGTACTGGATTTGCTCCAGTTTCGTGCCAGAGGTGCAGATGCAATCAGCAAAGATGGGTTTTGATGTGCTTCCTTGTGAGTTATTTTGTAAAAGCTTTGTAATGGTTTAAATACAGTAGGGATTTTTTAAGCTGCATAACATGAGACTAAATTCAGTGCCTTGTGTGGGAGCTTTTCTGTGCCCCATAAAAATGCTAGTAATTGACAAAAGAAGTCCCATTCTCCATAGAGCCTGACCCATAAACTTGCAAAGTGGCTTTCTGGTAGAGGAAAGGTGTCCTCAGCTCAGCAGGATGTTGCTGAGATATTGCAATAGTGTTGGTGCCTGATAGTTTTGGCATTGTTTGGTAGAATTACAGTCCAAGGGGAAATAATTAACTCCACCTGCTGCATTGTGCCTGTGCACAGTGCTTATGGTGTAAATTAATCTTAAGCAAAGTGCCCACACCTTTGCTCTACCCACACAATGAAGAAGAAAGTTAAAGGCAGGTCGTATCCTTCTCTATGCTCTGTCCCTTAATCCTGAGGAGAGTTTGCCAGTTTAGGGTCTATTTTGCCTGTAGCTGTACACTTAAGGGCCTTGAGCATGGGTGATAAGGGGCTTGTAGGAATCTTTGCATGCTGGAACATATAGAGGGCCTGCAATATTGAAGTAATGTAGAAAGAATAATGTTGTGATACTTTGAAAAATAGCCAGTATTTTCTACAAATACTGAATTCCTTTATGTTTTCAAATGTCATAAGTAATTTTTAAAATACATCATGATAGTCAATATTTTTGTAATAGTTTGCCAAACAGTTATGCATTTCATTATTTTAAAATTGAGGGATTTTGTAAAACAACACCTGAATTTATCAAACCTTATTTTTTGATCTGCTTATTTCTGTATTTGTTCAGTGTAGCACACTGACAATTAATATTTGGCACATAGTGTTAGTATTCAAAATGTCTTCCAGGTAATATGCACTTGTAGGTGGGTAATTCCTAAAGAAAATTATGCCATCATCAGAAGGATTTCAAAATACTGTAATTCGCTATCAACAAAGAATGTGTTGAATCCAGATGCTTTTACTGGAAGATGATCTTTTAAAAATTAAAATGCCTGAGACAAAGTGGGGTTTTTTTGGGGGGAAACTTCTCATTTTTCGTTAAGTGATTGGAAGTTGTTGTTGTTGTTGTTGTTGTTGTTGTTGTTGTTGTTATTATTATTATTATTATTATTATTATTATTATTATTATTATTATTATTATTATTATTATTATTATTATTATTGCTTTCATTTTATGCCTCTGGAATGACTTTGAATCAGGAACCTCATCTGCAGCAATGTGAGTGTTGAAATTGCAAGTGGTGTTTATGGTCAGAACTTCCTTCATTAGAGCCCTCCAACCTGAAGCGGCAGCCAGTCTGGTTGGATGACGTACTGAAAACTGAGCATCATCAGAACTAGTAAAATTCCTCTTCAGTCAGCCAAGTGGATGTGTATTCCTACTTCCTCCACACCCCAAATTTCCCTCTCTTTTTCCAGGACATCAGAAACCAGTCTGTCAACAGCACAGCCCAACCACATCTGCACATAAAAGCTATTCAAATTAATAATAAAACACACCTCAGTTGAGGTTTTCGCCCTAGTACAGCGTTTTCTGGTGCAGTGTTTCTCTTTAGCAGCTCATTTGACACTGGACGCCTGACCTCTGCTACCATAATAGCTGTTAATGGAAACTTCACCTCATGCAATGATAAGATGGATTTTTGGCAGCTGTGAGAGATTATGAAGAGTAAGAACAATCTTAGCTGGAATCAGAAGAAAAGAAAGCATCTGTACCTTGAGAAACACTCAGCTGGTTTTCATTACGCACCAAGCCTATATTTATTACAAAGACTAGCCAAGAGACAGAAATTGATAGGTCTCTGCACTCTGGAGCAAGGAGGCTAGTGTCGACTTGATAAATTCTTCCTTTCTTCTCGGTTGTATGAGTACAAGTGACCAGAGCTGTTCAAAACTACCAGGGGTCTGTCTCACAGACCATCATCCGAGAGCATTCTTCATCATGTTTTCCTTTCAGTGTTGCTGCTTTGTCTCTAGCTACCTTTCTCTTCTGAAATGGAAAGCAAAGGAGGTGAGGCAAAATGAGGGGAAAAAAGTTACTTGTTTCTTTTTACAGTAATTTTACTACATCAGACATAAAATAAATTAATAATTTCCTTCAAGTCTTTATCACTAGAAACCTTTTTTCTAAGCATGTGCAAATGGTGAGAAACATCTCAGGCCACAGAGAAGAGCAATTAAAATTCAGTGAAAAAACTTGTTGATTAAAAGTGAAAAACTGAAAACCTCTGTTGAAAAGAGCTTCTGTAAAAAAAAAAAAAAAAAAAAAAAAAAAAAAAAAAGAGGGAAAATGTCAATGAGAATGAGGAAGAAGTGTTATTTTATTTTCTGTATTCTATCCAAGTCTGGAAAACACCAGCGATGGAGCTGAGCTGTCACTAGAGATTAGGAGACAACAGCTACCGCCACAAAACATTCGGATGTGTCACGAAAGGCACTGTAAAGGGAGCCAAGTGAGTCAAGTAAACAGAATGCTGTGGCAGAAAGCTTTGATTTCATTATAACTGAGTAAACATGGGAATATGCTGCCGTAAACAAGTGTGGAGTTTGGCCATAGGTCTTTTACATCTGAAGTGAAAATTAAATTACACAAGGCAGTTGAGAAGACCCTTCAGAATCCTTTTTTTCCCCTGAAATTAACCTGTAAGTTAAAAGGGTGGGAGACAGGAGTTGTCTTGTTAGCCCTTCCAAAAAGAAAGGGAGTTGGAAGAGTGTTTCAGAGGCTTCCGCTGTACTTGTTTGGTCTGTTGCAGCTGCTCCTGGAGAGGCTTGTTCCCTTGAGACAGTGGGAGATGCTGTAGGCGTCTTTCCTGCACTCCTCTGCAGTAACCTCTGAAGAAAGCACGGCATGCAGCACACCTGCCACCAGTACAACCCTCTGTGTTTTTGACTGGCTGCTGAGGTTTTTTAACTCCATGCTCTAGTGCAGTCGAATTTCAGTTGTTTAGAAATGAATATTACTATCATTGCAAGAGGTGCCAAAATTCGTTTAAAAAATTCAGCAGTGATTTAAAACCAGCATGCTCTTCAAGTGCCAAATGATGGTGAGTTAGATATGGAACCTCATCTACAGGAAACAATGCAGTGTATGTAAGCAGGATAAGATGGTGGCAGGCTAGGACCGAATTTTCTCTTCCACAACTGCAGTTGAGTTCCTCTCTCCTCTCTAGGCATATTTATGTATTACCTCCTGTACAGAATTAATTCCACCTGTCTTCTACCTGCTTAATGCCATGACCAGCTACCAAAATTGAGAAAATTAGCCTCATGCTACAAGAATTTAAACCTGAAAACTTTATTTGATGAATGGATCCATGCTAGAAAATGGCAAATCCCCGAACCTGATTTAATAGTCTGTTTTAGCCGTGCCTCGCAAAGGTTTTTGCATAACGTGAACATTGAGTGCAGTAAAAGGTGACTCCAAATAGGCAGTTTTCAAATCAGTGTGACGATTTCTTCTACTTTTTCACAAGAAGTGGTTACTATAAATGATAAATAATTTAGACACAGGTCTGCAAAAGCACCCAATTCCTATTAAGATGTCTTACTCCCTCTGATCCGTCTTTGAGGTTGGCTCCTGAGGTTTTCTGGCGACAGCTTCATCAGACTTTTCAGGCAGAGATATATGGAGGAAGTGACATCGATTGGAACTGGAGCTACTTCAGAGGAGTAGCTGTACAAGGGTTGACTGCTGGCACTGCGCTTAAAATCTCTAAAACGAAGGAAATTCTTCACAGACTTCAAAGATCCGTGTTTTTTAAATGGGTCTCCATTTTGCTCTTTTGCACCCTTCTAAGTTGTGGTTGGAATTTGAAGGGAGTACTTTTGTTTTCCGGTCTATGAAAGTAGTCAGTGTATTTTTAGAATACAAGATAAAAAGCTTTACTGGGTTTTTAAAGAGTTATGTCCCACTGGATCATCTGTGGAGGAAAACTGTTGCGCTGCAATAGGGCTGAAATAATTTACGGAATTAGTCATTATTCTGTTGGTAAAAGGAACCTTACATTTTATGTCAAAGTATCTCTCCGTTCTATAAATTCTACTGGAAAACTTTGTTGAGCAGTTATTTGTGTATCACAATATAAAAAATGGTGTAGTGTGAGGTTGCAGCTTGAGAAAAAATGATCACCCAGGAAATGCAGCCCTTACTAAGTCCTCAAACATTGGGCTGTAAGTGGGATTTAAGAGCTGTATTTGCTTCATGAGGATGAATCTTATCCTACAAGGAGAGAGCCAAAGTATTACTTTAGTTTGTGGTGCATTTCACATATTTTTAGCCACCTAAGCTGGGATAATATTTTGTTTAAGGTATTTATCAAAGCTTACTCTTTATTAAAAGCAAGAGACAAGCAACTTTTAGAGGCTGAATTGTCAAAACTTAGAAAACATTTTAAAAAGGGATGAACTGCCCTTGGAGGTTCCTCTTCCCATCCTGCTTCCCCCCCAACCATCCTCGAAAAAGTCTAGACCTAGAAGCCATCAGAAAGATAAACCCATCTTTAAACACAGAGTTAGGGGAACTCATGTCTGTGCTTTCTCACATGTACAAGAATGAATGGCAAAAAATTAAAGAAAAATAATAATCTATTTGCATGATGAATTCTTTATCTCTGGATAAATCTTTATGAACCTTTTATATATACCCAAGGATCTCTGTTGGCCTGTGGGTCTAATTTTTGGTCTGATTTATCAGGGTGTGAGATCAGGCATAATGAAAGCCACAGAATGGTCCTTTATTTGTTATTTTTGGCTGCTAGTGATGAAAATGTCTCTGAGCAGGCATGTGTCATGGTATGGCAATCCATGTGTCAATGTATGGAACAGAATCTAGGAGTAAAACCAAACACCTCTATGCCACAAATCTTTCAGCATATAGTGGCTTTTAATTTTTCTTTCTTTCTTTCAAATGCAGCTGCAAGTTTTTGTCCCAGCTAAGATATGGTGGAACCTAGAGACATTGAATTAAAAAAAACAACAGGATGCTTTCCAAGGAAAAGAAGCAGTTGGATTATACAAATTAGACATTCCACTAAATGAAAGCAGGAGATGTTTAAAATCAAACTTTCCACTTAGCAAAAGTAGTGTAATTGTAGACATGATAAAAAAATCCATTAGGTAGCTTTGGAAATGGCTGTAAACAGCTTTTGGAAGGGAGGGTTGGTGTCATTTGGCAGGGACAATCCTATTAATAAGAGAATTTCTACAATACTGTATAAATTTTCCTGCTCCTGTCTTCCCCTTTCCTTTTTTTACTGCAGTTCATACTTGGGCAAAAGAACTCGCAAGGAGAGCATCATTTTTCTTGAGCTTGAAGCTTTTATTTCACTACAGCTGAAGCTTATCAATGGAAGCAAAGGGTGCCAGGAAAGGTGGGAAGTCATAAAAGTCAGGGTAAATGAGCTCTCAATAATTCATTCTTTGTATTATGAACATGAGGATATTTGGTATGCCACTAGTAGGGCCAGTGTAGTACCTTTTGAAGTAGCAGCCCTGTGCATTGTTCCAAAGAAGTTCTGTCTAATCCGTGGCACCCAGGTTGCTTCATTTCTTCATCTTTTTTTCATTAGTGACAAGCCCAGCAGAGACTGAGACTGTAGGTGCACATCTGAGACCTGGGACGGGATAATACCACCCTCAACCCTTCATGACACCCATCACAACAGTCCAGATCCCTGGGGAGAAAACCTGGGTGCTGGCTGGCATACTGTCTTCCAGCTCTCCCTTTATTTATCCATGGTCCACATTATCATTTCTCTTTCATAGGTGCAGTTTTCACACTGCTATGGACATCCTTCTACTCCTCTGTTTCAGCAACTCGCCTAATATACCAGCCTAACGGTACTGAGTTACTCCTCCCAAAGCACAGTGCAGCTGAAGTGAGAATCACACCGTGTATTTACTGATGTTGTATGCTAGCATAAAGGTGTGGCCAAGAAAAGTTGCAGATCTCACTTGCTAGGCTTTGTTATCCACAAGTATGTGGTATCAACAGGAACTGCTGTGTCGCAGTAGTGAAGAAGCAGTGAGAGCAACTGTGACGTTACTTGTGGAAATATGCTTGTGCCCTGTGTTATTGCTGGCCATACAAACAGAGAAATTGTTAGAAAGTGTCTGGATCATTCTCCTTATATATCTAATCTGTAGGAATTATTTGTAGCTGCAAATATTTAAATTTATATATAAATTTAAAGTTTACATTCTTTGAATATACAGCATGCTGCTTATTGTAAATATTACATGCTAAGAGAAGAGCTTTGTAAAAGTTAGAATATCACTTCGTGTTTGAAGCTTTCTCAACTAGAAACAAGCATACTTCACCTTATGTATGATTTCCAAGATTTCTTACATGTCAAATGAGTTCTTTGTCTTATGTTTTTAATCCATGCATTTGATGTAATGTAAGCTCGTTATTTAATGCTAAATAACATAAATCACCATTCACTTTATAAAAGAGTTATATTCTAAACAAGCTGTTCATCAGTAAAATGAGTTTTAGTTGAATTTATAAAATGGTAAGGTTTTCTTTTCGAAGAGTTGTGGTGGGGCAGAGGGGAATGGATTGTTTGAAGAACTGGTAATCAACTAGCACTGACTTTGATAAGCTGAGTATCATAAAGATAAAACCCCCAAAAGTTTTTTTCCTGAATCCCTCTGTATTTAAACAGCAGGAGAAAGTGTATATAGAAGGGAAATAAAACAAACCTAGATTAGATTACTGGTTTATTAATCTACCCCCAAAAAATACAGAATTGGAGAAATAGTTAAGAAAGATGACAGTAACAAATGCAAGAAACAAACAGGGCTTGAATTAACAATGCAGAGTCAACTGCTCGCAGATAATAAATACTGAATTTAGGAAACAGAAAACCACACAGATTTCTCATAACTAATGACTTTTGTAATAGCCGCCAAAATGTTCGTCTGGCAAAGTTGTCTACAGGCGAAGTAGTTATTGAGCTAGATCTTGAGTATAATTTGAACATGCTAAGTGAAACATGGTGTCTTTTATGAGTCTTTGAAATGCTTTCACAATTCAAGAGACAGAGAGCGTGTCAGGAAAATGAGAGGAGCCATGAAAAAGGCACATCTTCGGTTGTGTAAGTAGACGTGACTCCCTGATGCTTCAGCAGTTGTTTTCATTCATACTAGCTGAAAATCTGACCCCTGGCACTTTAAAACTTTCTTTTAAGAGTTATTTGAGTAGAAAACAGAGTTAATTATCATTAAGTGTTTGAAGAGATTGAGGAAAAAAATTGTGTTGCTAATAAAACTCATGCATAAAGCAGGGTTAGAGGAACTCTGTTGTGACAGTTCTGCACATCAAGGATGATTTCCCCAGCCTTAGTGGAGCTGAGTTACCTCAGGGTAAAAGAAAAAAGAGATACTGATACATTATGGATTTGAATTTTATTAAGCTATGTAAACAACACTAGCCCACTGGGCCATGGTAATTCTGTTCGCTTCTAATTTCTATTCTCTTTCTTAAATAGAATAAGAAAATCCTCCAAGCTGAGTAACTAATTGCTTTGTGGAAGACAGAGATTCTTACGGTTGCCTCCATCACATCATTTCTGTCAAGAGGATTTCTGAGGATTAAAAGCTTGTAAGCAGCTTTCAAAAATAAATACAAATAGTGATTTAGATCAGTGGCAACCAAGTAAGTTTGAAGTAATATCTTTGAACACACGTTAATTATTAAAATACATATACAGTTAAGAAAAAAGCTCTTCCATTAAAAAGAGCCACAAACCTAATATGCTGAGTGATCTGTTTGCAATACCTCCAATATCTGCATTTTTGTAAGAAATTAATTTTTGTAACGGTGAAGGTGGAAATAGATTACAATATAATGAGTGCTGAGGAGTGGGAAAGATAATCTGAGATTTAGTATACACATTTACTTTGACAAAAGTGCTTGTACAGTATTATTTCTAGTAACAAGTCTCCAATTTTTGTACTTCGGTGAACTGCTGGAGAGAGCACTACAGAGAGAGTGCTGCACGTGTGTGACTGAATACAGGCGTCTTTTCTAAAAGGGTAGTATGGGTTTAACTGCAAATAAAGCTGTGTTTTGTCTGCTTTTGGGAGATAATAGTGCAATTACCTGAGCCTTGCAGCTGGCAGACATTTCCCATGCAAATCTGAAGAGCTGTTATAGTGTTTAATGAAGATTTTGTGCTTTGATCAATTATCTTCAGGAAATAGCCATGCTGTAATTGGCAGCCTAAGAGAGTTAATTAGGAAGATCTTTGTGGGACAGCAAGCCTCCTTGGTGGGCAAAGTTAAGGCAATGGCATATTTTCTTTGAAGAACATTATTACAAATTTAATCTGACACTACAGCATTTTTAACATGAGGAAAAAAAATGAAGGTACATATATGAAAAAGGATAAATTACATATAAGCACATTTCTAGCCTCATAAATGTCTAATGATTCCGTTACGTGAGGAGCAGAGTCCTGTCTCATCCATTGTAATGTACGCATAGTGCTGCACATGGTAGAGAGATTAAAAAAATAACATCAAAAAGGCAGTGATGTGTTTCCAGTAAATTTTTATTTCATTATAGTTTATTGACTACTGAAGCTTCTCCCATTCGATTCTTTGCTGAATGTAGGGTTTTACAAGGAAGTTTGATTTCTCTCGGTATTAAAAGCCACTGTTTAAAACCTTCGGTAATCTACCTTTGACCATTTCATAGCTTTGGATGATTAATTGTGACATATGTGATGAAATGAAACAAAATAGAAAAATAGTGCCAAAATGCAGCCTGTGTTCAGCTTAAACGGGTTTCAATGAAAAATAAATAGGATTTAGTATTAAAAGGCTATGTGGGTTTGATTTGCAGATTTCATGAGGAGTATGTATTTGTACAAGTCTTTTTGCTTTTATAGTGAAGTATCAAATTGGCAGCATTCCAGACCACTTTCCATAGTACATGAAGTTGATTGTGCTGCTAAAGGACTTACTCTAATTTGTAGAAAAGAGAAACAATAAAAACTCCACCTAAAAGTCAAAATGGGGAAGGAGAAGGACACTCAAAATATAATTAGAATAACAAGATATTTTTTTTGCTTTTTCATTTTGGATTATTTAAAGAGGCCCATTTTCTGCAAGACCACCAGGAAATGTTGAATTACTTAATTTTAATTTACTTTAAAATCAAAATTGGGGGAAGGAACACGATGTTTACTTCAAGTAAAACAAATAGAACTGATAGTTACATCAATAATAAGCTAAAGAGTCTGGATAGCTATTGTTAAAGAAAAAAAAAAGAGAGAGAAAAAAACAGAAGAAAATGGTACTTTTTTGCATTGGGCAAAAACTCAGGCCTAGGGGAAACAAAGTTTGTGTTACCATGCTGTTAGGCTCTCTACCTTCATCCATCTATATGACCTGTTTAGTAGTTTGAAGAACATTTTAAAGTGGTAGAAAGTTCTCAGAAAGAAATTTACTTTTACAAGTCAGTAAAAATTGGTGGATAGGTAAAGAAGAGATCTTCATGTTAGGTCACCGTTGCCTTTTCTTCTTCCTTCCTAAAGTCTGTGCTCAGCAGCTTTCATGTCTGACTTGGCTCATGTGCTGATCATTCTAAATGCTGTATTAGCCAGCTGACTAGAATAAATTAACTCTAGTCCAGATTTTAATTAATAAAGAGAACAATCTGTGGGTATGGGAAGGATAAAATAAGAAAATGGGGAAAAAAATAGAAAGTACTGGAAATACTGTGGAAAAAAGAGAGAGAACACAGGGTCAGCTGTTAAAAACTATTACACACAAAAGCACAGTAAATCAAGGCTTATTTTGGAATTACTTTTTTATGGAAATGTGAACTTTTGACATTTTTTGTGAAATTCTAATATTTATAGACATTTACTTATATGAATAAACTTGGTCACATGTATGTATGTATTTAACATACTTAGGAATTACTTGCAGCACAGGTTACGATGTACGTGAAAATAACAAGGCAATTTTTAATTCCAGAGTTGCCTTTCATATGCCAACCTGACCCCAGCAAGGAAGGTGAGCTGTCAAACCATAAAAATAAAGGTTAGTGTGGTTTTTTTTATTCCATATCTCAGATGTTGCCCTATGAGGACAAGCCTTTTCCCTTTCCATGTCCTGCTGGCCCATTTGGTGTTTGATCTTGCCTTTCCCTATCCTCTCCATGGCTCTCCTTCCTTTTTTTGTGCTCCGGGCTTCCTCGCACCTCCAGCAGCCATCACAGCTCTCTACGCTGAACTGATTTATTGACCTGTAAGTGTCAGGAGTGAAGGGCTAAGGGAAGAGCATGTGGGAGATGGGGTAGTGGGATGGAGAAGAGGGTCCTATGGAGAGTTCTGAGAGGGAGGGAGTCTGCCATAGCTCTTGCCAAATGCTTTCTGCATTAACTTGTGCGTTATCTGAGGGTTATCTGCATACTATTCTTTCAGGGGATGCTGGTTTATCTGGGGGTGGATGATATATGAAAAACAGGGTAATTCGTCTTTTATCGGTTGCAACCAGTCCAAATACTTACTGCAGAAGATCAGGCTAGAAGATAATCATAGTTTAGGTCCTTCCAGTGCTAAAATCTATTATATGTTGGGTTCAGTGCCTTTTTAGCTGGAAGATGATCATTAATAACATTTAGAAACTCTCTTATGTTTTGCCATTGACTGCCTGTGACCTTTAGCGTATGTCAAGCATATGGTGAATTTCTGAATGCTTAAATTGTAGCAGCAAGGTGTTATATTCCTATTATTTAGTTGTTTTTAACTCTCAGTTTTGGCATGAGACCACTGTAGACGGGTCATTTTTTCTTAATTTAACTTATTAAGAAAAATAAATCTTTCCTTGTTGATTTGTTGAGGTATTCACTTTGTTTCTGCAGCAGCAGCAATAGATCTGGTAACAATAAGACAGTTGAAAGCCGGAAACATTACTTTCTACTCAAAGAAAGGACAAATCCCTCACATTTCTAAGTAATCTGATATAACAAGGCTTGTAAAATACTTATTTTACACACACAATCATTGCAAGGTCAAAATTTCCTATTATTTTCTCTTTCACACAGTGTGCTGTAGTAGACCATTATTTCTGAATGTTTCCACTAGCACTGGATGACATGCTTTGGGTGACTGAGGGATATCAAACCTGACTGTGAGGCTGTGCCTTAACACTTTATTTGGAACTGTAAATATTCAGCTGAGTGTAGGCTTTGGGAGACCCAAGGCAGACACTCAGCCATGAGGTAATGAAAGTTAGGAGTTGTAGAAAAAAAAAAGAAAAATGAAAAAAAAAATAAATTATGTAATAATTTCAGGGAGATCAAACAAACAGGGACCCTTTTGTCTTTTTTTTTTTTCCCCCTGTATAAAACTTATCCATTGATTCACCTAACCTAACTGCTCCTCGTCATTTTTCTCCTTCTGTTCTGTGGCTGCCAAGATGTTAATGACCTGCTAATTTATTCCTTGTGTTCTTTATGAATTTTGTCTGTTGCCAAAAATTGCCCTCAAAGGAGCGTAGTCAAATGAGAGCATTTTCACATCTCTCTTAAGCACCCTGCATGTGTTCTGCTTTTTTTTTTTTAAAAAAAAGGCTTTATTTTATGAGGGTTTTTTTAAAACCCACAGAGCTGTGAAGCTTACCATAATTTACAGAAAGCTTTATGTCTGGGAGTGGGTGAGAGGAGAAAGAAGGAAAAAAAATAAGCCAAGAGAAGGTGAAGAGGTCTTTGAATGAAAGAAATAAAATGAGACTAGGCCAGCTCTTCTCTAATAATGGTAGGAGAAAGAGATGGAGAAATGCTAACAACATATTTCCCAGGTTTCATTAGAGTAAAATTAGAAACAACCTTGGCAGTGAGTGACCAGATAAATTGTTATGTTGATTCCCATCAATTTAAATATTCTTGTCTATAAATGGAATTAACACCTTTAATTTCATTAAGACATTAAAGTCAAGAATAAGTTTTTGTCACACATCATCTGATAAAATATTGACTAGAAAATAAAAGATTAAAGAGATGTTAATTAGACCAAGAAAGTGTCCTGTGCAGAGAAATACATGAAGTTTTTCTAGAAATGCACATAAATAAATATGTGTGAATAAATGGTCATGTATTGTTGGCCTTTAGTTTGAGATGATTGTATGATGAGTTGTACTGGTTGTACTTGATTTGTGCCAGAAAAAATCATAGAATCATGGAATGGTTTGGGTTGGAAGGGACCTTTCAAGCCCATCCAGTCCAACCCCCCTGCAGTGAGCAGGGACATCTTCAACTCAATTATATTGCTCAGAGCCCCATCCAACCTGACCTTGAATGTTTCCAGGGATGGGGAAATAAGATACCAGACTGGAATGCCATTTTAGTGCTAATTTTACTGTGAGAGAATGTATTCCATCAGCTATCCTCCCAAATGAAAGCAGCAATTACTTTTGAAATAGTGGAAATCCTGATCATCAGGGCTAACACAGAATTATAGAAAATTGCATTTTCCTCTAAGGAGAATTTTAGTGACTTTTGAAAAAAAATATTCTTTGTGGTAATTTTTGTCACACTGCAATTATACATTCAAGTTATCCTCATTGCTGTGGGACCCAAATGTTGTCTGGGAGGGAAGGAAAAAATGTAAGTTACTTTCAGTAGCTTTTCATGTGTAATAAAACTTCTCACTAACATTGAGCACCTTGTGACTAGAAGCAAGAGCTAAAAAGTTCAGTGACTTCGTACTTGCAATCAACCCATGAGGCATCTAAAAATGAAATTATTTTAATTTCAATGGAGTGAAATAGGGATCTGTAGCAACTCCAAAAGCTAGTGTCCTGCTCAGTTAGGTAGAAGTCTAACATGTGGGACGTGGGTTTGCATATTTTAGCCAAATGTGCCCCTAGAAAAGTAGAATTCCTACCACCCTTTCTGGTGGCTAACAAGTTTTTGAAGTAATTGCGGCCTGTTGTTCTGGAGGTACAAGAGAGGGATTTTAGTGACTCCAGTGGAATCATTCCAGATGTGATGGAAATGAGATCACGTTCTGGGCCTCCTTTTATAGCTCTGGTGAGATACAAGAATGAAAAACTTACACAAGAGACTGTGCCAGTTTGGGGGGGGAGTTGGGTTGTTTGTTGGTTTGTTTTTTTTTTTTCTCAGCGAGAAATTGTCTACTTGGGAGTTTGCTAAAGCCAAGCCATAGACCTTCATCATTTGCAGGGAAACCTTTGATTCCCCAGAAAATCCCAGTGACACACTCCCATCCCCCAGTTCACTCCAGGAGGTGCCTTTCCAGCTGTCCAGCAGGTGACTCAGCATGCTCAGAAGTAGAGTGTGATTGTTTTGGCCTCTGTGTTGGGGACACAAAGATAGAGCAAAAGGAAAAATACTGGTTCTCTTTAGAGGAAACAGTAGCTTGATTGACTCACTGCTGGTTCACCAGCAGCCTGTGATCAGCTATGGCTGTTTTCTTTCTCAACATGACACAATTTCTTCACTCTACATTGTCTGTGGAGGTCAATATGTAGTTTCTTTTTATATTTGGTAGAACATACTTAAAATTCATTTAGCACATTTTTAGCCTGAAATGACATTTTAAAGATATGTAATAAAACTGATGTGGGCTGGAGCTTTAGTTTATGGGGAAAGGAATTGCTCTATGGGATTGAAAAAGGTGTAAACCTATGGGTTTCAAGTTCTGAAGCCACAAGCAAGGACGTTATTATTTGCTGGAAGTCATTTTTTTCAACCCAGAAAGCACTATTTTTCTTTATGAACTGAAAACTACAGTCCATGTATATTTTATTATAGCCTAAAAAATGCTTTTAAGAAAAGTGCAACACCTCCACTTACCCACTGTGAGAACTTTTTTTTGTTAGATCATAAGGGCCTGATTCTGTCCTATAGCTGTGTTAGAAGGGTGGGGAACATCATGGGGTAAGTTACTCATGGCATAAAGACAGACCTGGTCTCTGAGGGCTGTGGCCACCAATAGCAGCAGCCATGGCAAAGCTCCAGGAATAATAGTGGCAGCCATTTAAATAAGTGCAAGTGGAAAATTGTCCTCCGTTTTTACAATTTCTGTCCCTCATGTCTGCATTTAATAATCGCATTCTAGTGTTCTCATTATTACTCATGAAAACAGTACAACTTTCTGGTCTGCTGAGAATGCAAGTGGGGCAATTACTTAGATAAAGACATCTTGACATTTGCTGGGACAAACTGCCTTTTGACGGAACAGAAAATGCAGGAAATCCTCACTTCTGACAAACCCAAGAAAAACGTGAGATTTCACCATTTCTCTAAAAAAATATATATATATATATTTATATATCTCTTTTTATTATTTTTTTTTCCTCGGCCCTGCTGTAATTGACACCAAATGTTCCTGGCAGTGACTGCCTTCCACTTGGTTGCTGCACCCCTACCATGAAAGTTGAAAACTACACTTCTCTCGAACTGTGTTTTAGTATGAGGGAAGCAGTTTCGAAAACAGCTTTACTTTTATTCGTAAAGGCTGCTGATGCATCTCATTTTGACTTGTAACCACTTTATGAAGAAAAGTTATAGTTGCAAAACAGAATAATACATTTTCAAAGACAACCAAAGAAAAAGACTTTGTTTCATAAATTATACATTACTAGAGCTCTTAACAATGCTGATTACAGGAAAGAGGAAACCACAATGAAAAACCTTACAAATGCATAATCTCACCTTAAAAATATATTTGCCCCTGATAATTAAGATCTTCACCTCAGCAATGAAACCCCAGGTGAAAATTTAAGGACCTTGACATTTGTCTAGTGTGTAACCACATAATCTCCCAGAAGGGCTGAACATGCATGCCAATGTCTGATTGCATATATCTTAGTAAGACATTTCAACACAGCTAGGGTAGGCCTTGAAAAGAAAGCAATAAATGAGTTAAACATGAACAATTTAAATTATGTCTGTTTTCTTTGTTTTGTTCCTTACAATTATTTTTAAAGGTTGAGGTAACACATTTAAATATTTTTTTTTTAAATAAGTATTTCTCATGTCTGAATAACATCTTAGTTTAGTGTAAAAAACAAGCAGCTAGCTCCCACTGAGAAATAAGTTGATGTCTTATCTACAGTGTAAATAAGTGGAATATATCTATTTAAGAGTTCCAAGATAACTCTTAAGAGTTCAGTCGGACTTGATCTTAAAGGTCTGTGCCTACCAAAACGATTCTGTGATTCTATCTTGTCTACACTTACTGAAGGCTGCTTTTGGATATTTTTAAGTTTGTTTCTCTTCATGTGAGAAAAAATTGATACAATATTGATAAGCTGAAAAAAAAATCTTTCTCTCTTGTGCTGTTGATTACTATATACATAGCTGGAATTAAATTATATGGTACATGACATGCTTATGAGATTCCTGTGTCAGTTTCTTAGATGAATTGATACATGTCCATACCTTCATTTCAAAGTAGTCATCCTTAGCTATGTCTGAACGGTGGGACTCTGGGTACTTATGACTACAGGTGGGGAACAAACCAATGTTAGCTTTCTTCCTTCTTCTCTCATATTGTTTCCCTGCAAAGCAGGACGTTCCTGAAGGCTGTAGTGAAGGCTTCAAGTGTGTTGAAAATTTGTGAGATTGGGACCTTAATACCCTTTATGTCCAGATTACACAGAATAGACATAGCTTTTGCTTCGACTTTTCCTTAGGGGGTGTGAGTATCCTTTCTGATAGATTCTTGCTCTTCATCATCTCAATATATTTTGCAGCATCAGAGGTTCTCAGCAACATCATACTTTCATTGTGTACTAAAGAAAACAGCTGGAAGACATTTGGAATAATAAGGATTTCTGCAATCTGGGTTTTCTTAAATTTGTTTAGCCCACATGCAGAGTTCATTGCCAGTGAGAGCTCCTCTGCTAATTGCCAAAACTCCCCATCCCAGGTTCAGGAAATACTTGGAGGATATGCCCAACAAATGGGCATGAGGCATATACAGCAAATCCAGTCTTACCTGAAGGATCATGAGAGCCAAGAGAGTGGCCCTGATATCCCTCCTGCCTTCCTGCTGCACTGAGCACTGCTCAGTAGATGAAAGCATCTGATCTTTCATTTCTGAGGGAAATTCTCTTTTCTCCAAATAGTCTATGAAGCAAGTCTCTGGATTTTTTCTCCCCACTGGTTTGATTGAAACAGACACCTGACATACTGCAGGAATCTTAGAGTTACTGGATTAGTGGCAAGGCTGTGTGATGGTTAATTTTCTGCTTGACTGAATCCATTATGGAACTAGATACATCCCAGATTCTATTCATGTCCTGTGATAATACAGAAGGTTGTTTTCCACAAGGAACTCTGTTGTCTCTATAGTAATTGTGGATAATATGACCCAGTTATTAGATATTAATGTTATTGCTGAACTAGGCTGGCTTTCTAGACTAATTCCTAGTTAAACTAACTAGGAATAGTTTCTCTTGTCACTGTCTAGCTGGTGATGAGCAAAAATATACAAAAAATACTAAAAAAAGCCTTCAGCATAGACTTTGAAGGCACAATATTCCTCAATCTCCTCTTGGTCTCTACTCCCACTAGAAAAACATTGAAGCACAGCCTAGCCTTCTACTATGGTGTGGAAAGCTCCCAGCTATGGATATAACTTTTATATTAAATAATTCTTCTATTGTGGCATTGAAGTCTAGAGTGGTATTAGGACAGGAAGAGTGCATGGATTATTTGTATCTAATCAGATGGTTAGGTATACATTTTTCCTCTTTTTTTTTTCTTTTTAAACGTTGAGATGTCATTTAATTTTTCAACCACACGCATTACAAATATATGCTATTTTCACATATTACTTTACTTTCTTTTAGACAATGTTAACCCTTCTCTTTCCTAGCACCTCTGGCCAGAGCCACAAGAGTCGTACTTTCAAATGGCTTTGTGAAAGAACACAATTGTTCTTTCCTTCAAAGTTGCTGTCTCAGTTATGGCAAGCTAAGGAGGAATGCAAAGCAGAAGCCTTGAACTCCTTGGGCACTTCTGCCTTGAAAGACAGAAAGAAAGTGACTGTACAAGATGCTTTTGCAGCTGTACTTAGCCACGGGTCTTCTCTGGGTTGGGGAGCTTATGATGGCCTTGGTGCATCTGCATTGTTATGACTCAAGGTTCATGGAGCAATTGATTGTATGAATGGCTCTTTACACAGCAGTTCTTGTAGCTTCTGTGGCAGTACTGTGGAAAGAAAAGACAAGTCAACATATCAAACCTGTGAGATGTTGTAACAAAAGATTTCAGAGGGAGGCTGGATTGCTTTGGAGCAAATCTTGGCCATCGGTTTCAGTCAGCAGTTATATTTTAATTATTCTTTTTGATTTTTGAATCCCCAAAGCAATAAAAACGTCCACAGTGAGTAAAAGGATCTGCAACACTACCATCTTGCCTATATAGCTTGCCAGAGGAAAACTAGGCCTTTGATTGAATTATTTTTTACAAAATAGGGAATGAATAATTAGCTCTGTTTTCCAAGGATTTAGTTTACAGGCATTTCCTTAGTCACTGAAAAGTTACTAATGGTGACTGCATTCGATCCAGTCGTATTTGAAACTGAGCTATGGAAGGGAAGGATTCAGCAATCCATTGAAACATCTCACCATAGTATGTTTGACACACTGTGCTGTAATATGTGTGTGAATTGGTTGGCTTGTCTCCATCAAGACTATTAGAAAAACTTTCAACAGTTCCTTACTTACACAGTTGTAATTTTCACAAGCTCATCTCAGAAAGCTAGACTCTCGTTTTATATTGAAAATTAATCTCTGAAAATCCCAGATCTAACTGAGAAGTTGACATAAGTACAGGACTTTTAATATTTGAAATTATATGACTGGTCATTGCTGTAATGCATCATAAGGATATCTTAAAATTTCTGTCTGGCACTTCGGTTTCACAACATTCAGATTTTTTCTGTAATGTTTATTAAACTGCAGTGCAAATGAAACAAAATTCTAGAACAAATTTTTATCAGAATAAGGAATCTCGTATAAATTTAAAAGTATTACAGGATGATATTAATTTGTTGTTTTTTTCTTGATGTGTTTCAATTATATAAAAATTTTCTTATTATATGAAATTGTTATTTTTAATTTGGTTTATTTTACATTTAGTTTTAGGAATAAATCATTATGACTTTGAATAAGTTATTTTTTAATTATATGTTTTAATTGTTCTGACATAAACTTTTACATAGTACTTTTAATTTTAACAACTTTCTATGCTATATTGAAGATAGCTTGAACACGAAATTCCTGTTAAGTCTGTACCTTTTTTTATTGTTATGAAATCGTTAGAAATATTGAATTTATTCAGATGTTCAGTGAAGTTTTTTGATCTTCCAAGTATGAGTTTTCATGGGTTATAGAATGACTTTTCCGTTTGTACTCCTTGACCTTTTTTTGATTTCAAAAATGACATTTATAATTCCGATCTTCAGTTTTATAGTTTCTGTAACACAGGATCAAACAAAATGTCTGGTTAACTTTCCATCATAAATTTTAAGATACACTCTCTATCCTGACCCAGTGAAGCTCCTTAAAGCAGGATGATTATTAGGAGTTAAGAATGGCATGTCTAAAGTGTAAAGTTAATACAAATATTTAGTTCAGTTATGTAACTCTCCTGTAGTTACTGATGGTTTTTATTCATTGAAAATGCATTTCTGAATTCATCATGCAGAAAAAATTATAGTGACTTTTTTCCCCCCACAGCACATAACGTTGTCTTTATCAGGTTTCCTCAAAAGACAGAGCAGACTGCTCATTTATCAAATTTCCCAGCGAGCCCTTTCATTCTGAACAGCTCTCAAACACAATGAGCTTCTCAAAACCATCTCATCATCCTTTTCCCATTCCTTTTGCCATGATAGCTATAAAAAAACCCGAGTGAGTAAATAGCAATGGTTTTATGGCTGTAATTACTAACTACCAGGCTGTTCATAATAATTTTGTTGCTTTTATTGCTCCCTTTTTGGGCTTATTGAAGCCACCTTTTTCCCTGCTCTAAGTTCACCTTCTGGCAGTTGACAAGAGCTTTCCTGGCACACATTCAGGAGGCCAGAACTTTCTGTTTGTTTCTAATTTCTGGGGAAAAAAAGTAAATATTTCTAGGGGTTTCTGGGGGTACATTTCTTAGAATTTTTTTTATTTGATTGGTTCTTTTTTCTTATTGTTTTTAGGCAGGGAGTATTACTATTTCTATCTAGCTCTGCTCTTGGGTATTTAGTTGTCAAGGCGTCAACTTTGAAGGCTAAAATTACATATGTATTTAAGTGTCTTGTTGAATTAAAAGCCTCAATCAACTGCTAGAAGTGTATTCTGATGGCTTTGTTAGAAAAATTAGTAAAACATATAAACTCACATTTTTTTTAGGTTGAGAATTATGTAAGTATGTTAACAAGCACAGTTTGGTTCTTTTCTTTCTGTTGTAATAATGTTGTTAAGGGCTGGAGAGTGGGAGAAATGGCCAAATTTACAATCTGGACACTAATGCCTTTTAAATACAATTGCTGAACCCTCCAAAATTCAGACTGATTTTATTAAAGGACTGTAGCATGATGTAAAAGTCAATACATTAAACTATTCTAGTTTCTGGTGGAAAAAATTGTATGTTGTGGATATACAGCCAGAGTTTTATTCTGGTTTGCATTATGATATTTTAGTGAAAGCAAGAGCATATCATTAGATCCAGGTAATATTTTCTTAGTTAATCTGTAGGCAGAGCTTTGTCTTGTTAACTCCCTACCCATGAAAAATTCAGAGCAGTGTTTCAGCATTGTGTATTTCTTGGTAAGTGTACTCTGTCGTGTTCTCCCAGCTGCAAGGAGTTTCTCCTGAACAGGCTGCATATAAATAGGACAAAATGCCTCTTATCCCTGTTCGGAGTTGTACAGATCAAAAAGGAGAGTAAGGGAGTTCAAGAATGCAGAGATATTTCAGCATATTTATTCACATTGTTGGGTGTATTATTTGGGGAGTTTCTTGCAGTTTTTTTTTCCCCCCAAAGTGTTAAGGTGATCAAAGTCAACTCACCTACTAAATGGTTCAAGTACAAATTAAGTGTTGGCATGTCTTGTCAGAGTTGGTATTTCCAAACATGAAACAGCAGTAACCTTTCAAGGACAACTATGGGGGACAATTACTACAAGCATTTCAATTCTCTAGGAAGAGCTTAGTGCTAGACAGAAATGACAAGTACAAAATCACAGCGAGTGGGACTAAGTAAGTGGAAATTCTAGCATGAAGAAAACCCAAGGTTCACATCCTAAGCGCTATTTAGAGAGAGTATTTGATTATGCACAGACTGGATGGAAGAAACTGCAGGGAAAAATCAGAAGAGCAAACTAGTAACTCAGGAGAATAAATGTGCGGGTTGCAGTTTCCCAAAGCTACTAGAGAGTGTCCAGAGGAGGCCACAAACCTGGTGAAGGGCTTAGAGGGGAAGCCATATGAGAAGAGGCTGAAGTCAGTTAGTTTGCTCAGCCTGGAGAAGAGGAGACTGAGAGGAGATCTCATCACGGTTTAGAACTTCCTCACAAGGGGTAGAGGAGAGGCAGGTGCTGATCTCTTCCCTCTGGTGAACAGTGATAGGAGCAGAGGAAGTGGCAGGAAGATGTGCCAGGGGAGGGTGAGGTTGGACATGAGGAAAAGGTGCTTGAGGCAGAGGCTGGTGGAGCACTGGAACAGGCTCCCCAGGGAGGTGGTCGTGGCACCAAGCCTGACAATATTCCAGAAATGTTTGGACAAGGCCCTCGGACACATGGTCCGACTCTTGGAATTGTCCTATTGGATATCACTTACTCTTTTTTTTTTTTTTTTTTTTTTTTTTTTTTTTTGGTAAAGAAAGCTGAGGTAGATTGATGTAGCTGCATATAAAGAAGAGTGATCCAAAAGCCTTTTTTATTTTTTAAAGAAGTTTTCTCTGAAACGGATGCCATCTATCTAAAAATAGCCATTAGAGCTCCCCTTGTTCATCATGTGTTTGTGATAGTCTGCTTAAGAAGCAGCATCCACTTGCACAGAGGTTTTCCAGGATTAGGGTTATAAAACATTTTCAAGACAGGTTTTGGGAGATGAAGGGAAAGGGAGGTAGAGTGATCGTTTTCCTGGTTACTTGTTCTACAAACTGAACTCAAAATGAATGTTCACTTCCATACTTGGTGTCTTGTGCATTAGTAACGGTTACAAGGATTCAATAAAAAGAACTTAGTTAAGTGTTCAATCCTGCCATTGGTTCTGACTGACAAAGGACACTGCTGAGGCCAAAATAAAAGGGGTAGGTAAGTGGAATTTACCCACCTCTCCTTTTCCAATAGAAAGGAAAAGAAATTGCTTTCAATTTCGCTTCTCAGCACTTCTGAGAATGAGAGAAAATTGGTAGAATTGTAAATTTGAAGCCTTCTTTTTATAAAAGGTAATTTTTCTTGAATTAAAAATTTCAGCTGTTTTCACTTTACATCCTAAAAATCTAATCTGATTTGTCCCATGCTTCTTTTGGAATAGATGTAATGCCTAATTTTTAGAGAAAACTGAAAACTGGCATTTCAAAGCATCAAAGAGATGTATCAACACTTAGTGTGTTTAATCAGAATGTGTATTAGAAAATAACTTATCCAGATGCATTTTTCTTTAACTACATTGGCACTAAGGGTAAAAATGTTTAGAGATATGAAGATCTGTTTATGACTAATATGAAAAGCCAATTTTAATAAAAGCATTATCTGAATGCATACTCAGCTGGGCCTGTTCAGCTAATAATGTTACAGAAAGCTTCAGGAAAAAAAGGCAAACCTGTCTAGCTGGCTACTTCTGGCATGCACTTGAGAGCATCCAAAGATGTTTGGGGCAAGTTCAGTTGAAATACTGTAAATGGTGTGGGTTGGCCATAAGCAGTTCTTGAGCAGGATAATCCAGGTATGGTGTCTATTTACAGAATGCTGTAGTGGTACATGAAGGGAACTGGTTATTCACTGATATGTTTTAAGGTTCCAGGCAGGGAGAAGGAGAATGTTTTGTGTTGGAAAATTTGGTTAGGGCTTGTAATTGGGAATTTGGCAACGCTCACTTATGTGAGCAAACAACAGGTCTAGGTGTTCGTGTGAATTGGTTCACGCATGAAACAGGAACTCGTTTAAGCTTGCACGAAAATGCAGCTTTTCTCTGACCCTAATGCTGTAGAAAACTGGTACTGGTTTTCTTTTTTTTTTCTTCTGGGATCTGTTATTTGTGTTTCTAAAAAAGGTCAGAAATCTAAATGCTACTGTAGCGGGAGAAAGGAAAATTTTTTGATATATTTCTAATGCATAGAGACACAGACAAAGGACATAGTGGAAAGCTTGCAAGGAAGGTCACTCTTGTGATTCAGTCCAATTCTGCATTCTCAGGATGATTACATACTTTGGACAAGGTTAACATAAACATCCAGTCATTTGAGTTGTTATTCAAGCCGAAACTCTGACCATTTGTGTTTTTTTCATCAGCAGATCTGTTCTTCTTGAAGTTTCCAATGCCATTAATTACAGCCAGACATTTGTTTTTTGCATAGCACTTGATATAATGAGATATAATCCCCATCTGGGCACTTGCAAAGAGTAATTGCACATTTGCAAGATACTGCAAGATTTATAGTAGCATCTCCCAATATCTCACAATACGAATAACTCCATCTTACTGTGAGAGGTAAATTGGCACAGTCACACGATGTGGCAAAGTTGTGCAAAATGTCTTATGTTATCTTCCATGAAAACTATTAAATTATTGCCTGTCACTTTTGTGTGTTTATTACTGATTATTCTGCAAGGCTGTATTTCAAATCTACTGCTTGTGAACATGAACAAATCCAGACTAAACAAGATACAGTTAGAGAAGAAATATTGTGTTTGCTGAGATATCAGCATGGAGACCTCAGCAATTTTTTAAATGGGAAAATTGAATTATGGTGCCAAGAGCTCGGAAGTCAAAAGTAAATGTAGTAATATAACCTGCATTTCAAGAGGAAAAAAGGTTGTGCTGAAGATAATGATCCTTCAGAATTTAAAAATTATGCATCTTTCTGCAATTATGAGAAGAGTTTTCCTCTCCATTCCCATTTATATCTTTGCCAGAAGTTGAGGCTTCACTTAGCTTTCAGGAATCAAATATATCCCTAAGTGTCTTTCACTTGGTTCCAGCAAACTGCTTCCATCTGCTTCCAAGGTCCTTCAGCAGCAACCTGTGCCTAAATAGTCTCCAGCGTAGACTGCCATCATCACCACTACCTTGCATCCAGTGGGTTCAAAAGAACCTGTCAGCCATTTCACACTTTATAAAACTTCTCATTAGCACAGAGAGAATTGCATTCGGGGACACTTAAACCCTGTGAGGTACCTGGTGAGGCCAGAAAGCTGATACAGCAGCTCTACAGAATCTGGCTACACCACCAACAGCACTGGGGGCAGCCAACAAGAGGTCTATAGATGGTAGCAAAGTTAAAAAGTATCTATACTGCTCTGATTTACAGGGACAAGGGTACCTCTTTGGTTATCCACAATACTCCATAGGCAGAGACCCCAGCTAGCTCATGCAGAACATGGTTACATGATTTTATCTACAATTAGTCTGCGTCTTTGTTTTTCTCTGTTATTGCTATTCCATGGCAAAGTAATACTCAGTCTTCATATTCAGTAGTTGGGTGCCAGTCTCATGTCTTTATTTAATATTGCTCTTGTTTTGTTTGCTTCAGAAAGCCTTGTGGGAGAAAGAGAGGTTAATCCCATCACATACTTTGTCCTCTCCTACTTGCTGGCCACAGCTCTTCTTCCAGCACCTCTTGCCACCTGGCCAGGTGCATGTATCAAGGGTGCAGCCTGCACCATTGAACTGTGGATTTGGGTGGATCTACTTCTCTTTTCCCACCACTTCCACTTAGAGATGCCTCATAGAATCATAGAATGGTTTGGGCTGGAAGGAACCTTGAAGATTATCTAGTTCCAACCCTGCTGCCATCAGCAGGGACACCTTCCACTAGACCAGGTTGCTCAAAGCCTCATCCAACCTGGCCTTGAACACTTCCAGGGAGGAGCAGCCACAGCTTCTCTGGGCAACCTGGGCCAGTGTCTCACCACCCTCACAGGAAAGAGTTTCTTCCTCATATTCATCTAAATCTCCCCTCTTCCAGTTTAAAGCCATTACCCCTTGTCCTGTCACTACCTGCCCTTGTAAAAAGTCCCTCCCCAGCTTTCTTGTAGGTCCCTCCAGGTACTGGGCCATTGTACCTGAGAGGAATTTTGAAGTATTCACAGCTTGCTTATTAGGAAAAAAAGTCATCTGGTAGAATGAGAAAACTCATGCACTCTGTGATATGACTGTAAATAGCTGCACTTAAAATTAAATCAAAGCCCATATCTTGGGACCACTATGCCAGCTTCCAGGAGAAGATGGAATTTTTTCATGGCAGACTTATCACTGGTTTCCTAAATGAACCAAGATAAACAGAATAAACTCTTTCATGTGGTTGCTGTGATTAAAGCAAGAACCTCAAGTTGGCAGCTTATCATGGGGGGGGTTCAAAGTGGAAATGGGAGCTGGCTTTTTTCTTTCTTTCAGAGAATCCCGCTGCTATTTCTACATAGTCTGTCTTGGTGGCTGGCATACGCTGGAATACACGCCGTCTGTGGGCTTGGAAATCTCATGGCAGTAATCAGGAGTGCACTGGTCCTTATGGCAGGCATCAAATGGGCTACTGCCAGGTCTTTGAACTAGAAAAATAAATAGAGAATAGAACTGCATTGTATTGGCAAAGCCTGAGGCCCAGTCGTCTCTCTTGGACCACGCTCTGGTGAGAGTGTTTAACTTGGATTTGGTCCATCACATGTGGTAACTGCAAGAGTGGAAGAACAGAACAATGTTAGACGGTACATTTAATAGTGTGTTGGCTTAGCAGTCCTCAGGAAACTGTTACTCCCATTTTCTCTCCTAAGAGTCTGAGTTCTACCCCCTTTGCTGAGCTTCTGTGTAAGTGGATGTATATCTCAGACAGTGCAGTTTTCTCCCTGGGCCTACAAGGAACCCATATGTGCAGGTTGTTTTTATACATTAGCATTTGATATAACATTGGTGAAAGAAGGGAGGCTCGAACTTAAGAAAGGATGAATTCCCTAATACAATCCATTTGTTTTGTGTCATTTTGGGAATGCGAAGCAGCCGTGAACTCAGTTCCTGACTGTTATCAGAATGGTACAAATCACTGGAAACGCTGCTTTGCAGTCTGAATTACTCAAAAGTAAATCAGAATAACTATCTCCAAATTTAAGGTACATTTCCAACCTTTTTATTAAATAATCAGACTATGTTCTGAAAGGGGATGATCTATTGGAGTGAAAATTTTGTGAGTTCTCAAGCAAACACTTCATCAAATTAAACTATTTTATTCAGCTTTAAAGCAGTGACATTTCATTTATCATAAAAATTCATTTGTTGAGAACTTGCTGGCTCCATTGCTGCCCAGAAGCAATGTGGGAAATGTCTGAAAGAGATGCACATGAATATGAGATGGAGCTCTCCTTTTTGCCCGTTCTGCAATGGTGACCAAGCCAGTTGCCAGCCATGGCATAAGGGCAGAGGCAGTGGCTGCTATTGCTGCAGCCAGGGTCCTCCCCAGCTTCCTCCTGAGGAAGGAGACGGCAGCATGCACATGCTTTCGGAATGATAATTAAAAAATAATAAGGAGGGTACAGTAGGCTTTGTTGAAACAAACTGGGGAGGAGAGGGATAGCTAATGATGGTGCTTGCAAAATGCGGGTTGGGGTTTTTTGAGGGGGCGAGGGTTGGATTTTTTTGGTTTTTTTCTGGTGAATGCCAGAGTTTGTGTCATTCCATTCCTTATTTATATCAGAGAGCCTTAAGTAGAAGTTGTAACTCTGTCTTTACTCAGCTCCTTGGCATTAGAAAGTGATTATTTTCATCCAACGTAGCTGATGCTTTCTTTTTCAGGATTGCAGTCACAGTTCACTGGGCTAGGTTTTGCATTTAGCTTAAAGGCATGTTGCTCCCTTCCGACTGAAGTAACATTTACCTAAATACTCATCTGAATGGCAGGAGTAACTCACCCTTGTTTATCATCCAGATGCTTATTTTCTTGCTGTGCTTTGCTTCTCTGCCATGGTTTCCTTCTAAGGCACACTGGCGATAAAAATACATAGGAAGTACTAAAAATATCACCTGTATGAGGTGGTGGTGGTGGAAAGCCTGATTCCTAAAACAAATCGCTGTAGATGTACGTGACTGAATAGAGTAACTTTTGGGATTTCACCTGCAGTGCAATTTGAATCTTATTGACCCTTTCTACATATAGAAAAAACTACATAAAGCCTGTGGGCTGGCAGGCAAAATACTCATTCTCTGAACCTCTGTTACTGACCAAGATACTGATCTTTTTCTTGTTTTCTTTGTGCATAATAGTAACAAGAGCCATCTCCCTGTTTGAGTACATTAGATAAGTGAACAGAATACTTGATATGAGCCCTCAAAATCAGGCTTGCAAACAGATCTTGAATGATAGAGCTCTTTAAATTCTTCCTTGGGGTGGTAGACTTATGACTTATGTGGCTGTTAGGATGCATAGCTTCATTTCTGGTAATTTGCTGTGATATTTAAATGATGCAACTCAATCTGTGTGGTATCAGGCTGGCAGCTTGCTGCTGAAATGCTCTGACATGCTTCGTTCTTTTGTCTGAGATGGATCACAAGTACTGCCTCAGAGCATTCTGGTGGAAAGGACCTTGGTTTTGAAAGGGCCTTGTAACAGAAAGACCCCAGGGCTGTCAATGTTTCTAATTTTTCAAGAAATGGTTTTCAAAAAAGCTTTCTTTTTTTCCTTTTTCTTTTTTTTCCTAAAATGCCCTCAAAGCCTTTGGTTTCTTATAAAATCCAGAAAAATATTTCTGAACTGATTTTTTTTTTAACTCCTTCTAAAGTTTCTAATCTACAGATGCAGTATCCATCACCATTGTTTTGCTTTGCATGCTGTGTTTTTTTGCCCTCAAAAACTTAAAACTCTGGGGTTTTTAGTAGTATTTATACTCACTGTGTCTTTTATGTATCTAAGTGTTTGAAATAGGCTTTTTTTTTGGCTTGTAGCTGTTCCAAGTGCACCATAAACATACATATTTATTTATTTATTTATTTAACCACTTGTATATTCATTTTTCTGGTCATTCCACTAGGTCAGCTAGTCTAGAGATTTCTTCTGTCCTTTGTTTCCAAGTTACCATTTGGATTAGTTGATTATACTGAGCTTACTATGGGTAGTTTGCAAAGGACTGGGAGGGGGACAGTGTAGTAGTTAGTAAAACTATCACATACACCATGCCAGGCCACCTACTCCGGCACCAAAAGCCAGGTGGGGAGTAGTGCTGAGGACCCTGCTGTGGAGGCTCAGCATCCTATTCTTGCATCAAACAGGGCAAAATTTTGCCCTGTTCTTGATGGGAAGCTGAGGATGATCTTCCACCTTTTCTTAGATCTCTTTTTAGTCCAGTTATTTGTCTTCCCCCACCACAAGGGCTTCTGTTTGGTGCAGGTACCCACAAGCCTGGAATGGCTCCAACCAGCCCAGTACTTTCTCCTGGAGATGTCTCTGTCTTTTTCTGTTTCAGAGCTGGTAAGAAAAATTTCTAGCAAATTCACATGTTAGGGAATGCCAAAGAATACAATTTTGGAAATAATACCGCAGTCTGTTCAGGATGGTACCTGTTTTATTTCTTTCTTTGTGGTTTACCATGTGTTGTGTTCCCCAGAAAGGCTGGCTCTTTGCCTTGTCTCATCTGCAGCTCAAAACCCCCAGGACAGAGGGAAGATGGGGAGGAGTGACGGAGTGTGCATGGCTGGGAGAAGTTTCTGAAGCAGAGGGGGAAAGAAGCCCTTGGTGTAGAATATTGCAGTGCTCAGAATGACTGTGGTGGGCATGGGGAGGATCCCACAGCCAGAGGTGAAGGGAGGAAAACCCCTCTTTTTAGGTTGTTAAACAGTGTGGGAAGTCTAAAGGTTGCTGAACTAAAAACAGTACTGGAGAAAAGGGTCTGCTCTATAAACAGACAATTAATACAGGAAAGTTTTGTATCTTATATCTTTTTTCCCTCATTCAGTTTTCACTGTTTAAAAAATTTCATAGCTCTAGACTTCCCCTTCCCCAGTTTACAGAACCTAGCCATTGGGATTCATAGCTCTTGCTATTTTTGGGGTGTTTTGAGATTGACATGAGGGTCTGGGAGATCCCATTGAAAGTCTGCCCATTGTAGCATATTGTTGTGCAACCAAAATAAGTAGTGTTGGTTGGAAACCGGGAGCAGAAATTATGTAATACTGGGCATATGTAAACCCCTGAAGCTCAGTTTACTTAAGATTGTTAATGGTGTATCTAAAGGGAGGGAAAAGAAAATGTAAGAGATAGGAAGGAGAATGATAGGAATTGCTAGAGCACAAAGCAGGCTTGGAACATGAAAGAGGAAAAGAGCATGCCAAAGTAATTAGATGATATAAGTTTAAGGCAGGAAAGTTAGCCAGGGCTTATCTTCATTTATAAATAACGCTTCTGGACACTTCTCCCCATCCCCATTTAGAGACGAATATTCTGCTGTAAACCAGACCTGCTGCAAACATCAGAGTCTCACTTGCCCTGGACTAACCTAGTGGTTCTCTGCAGGATGTGGCAAGGTCAGAGCAACGCAGTCTGTCTCCCCGGTTGGAGTACATCAGGTGTTGGTACTCAGGGGTTGTGCTTTTTGATAAAGGCTCTACAGAGACAATAGGAAGACATGAATCCTGATTAGTCCCCTCTCATGAAGGAGACTAATCCTAGTGTAAACTTGAAATCTGTTTTTACTCAACTGTAACAGCATAGATCCTTCAAACATGAAATAGTTATTTGAACAAGTATCCTTCATCAACACTGCAATTTTCAAAGCTGGCGTGGGCTCTGGATGCCTTATAGCCAATTAATGCTAATAGAAAAGGGTCATCTGTGGTCCTTACAGGGCTTTGAAATTGTCTGCTGCAGTGTTTAACTTGCCAGAAGTCACTTCCATTTGATGCAACTCTTCAGCATGGTTCAGTACTTTACTCTGCAGAAAAAGTAGCTATTTTTTTCTAATGAGTGAATGTCATGGGTGTGACTTAATTCAGAGATTCCCAGTCTGTGCTGAGATGAGTGTTTGTTGGGGACTTGGCTAGTTGGACAAGTTGTCCAGAGCAGCAGAATACAGAGGGGCAGTATTTCTAGGTTTAAGAGATGATAATATCTTCAGATGTGCGAATGTAGCTCCCTCTCCAAAGCCTTTGTGACATGTCTCCTCAGAGTTAACATATCTTCTCAAGGCAGGCCTCCCAGGGCTTCTGACTGGGGTTAGTGTGCTGGTGGATAAAGCACCAAAACATTGTGGTCACCCCTGCTGATGGTCTCTTAGTGATTCATGGGAAGCCAGCTGGTTGTCTATAATGTTCATTTTCCTTCTTTTTGACAGTTGCTGAGTTACATAAAGGGCATATTAAAGGATTAACTTTAAATAACACTTCATGCTGCTTTCCCAAGCAGTTGATTACTTAACGTCTGTCTCAGAAATACTAATCAAAGGCAAATGTGAGGGGAAGGTGTTAGCTGTGGTACCAGGTAAAGAACAGGTAGAGTCACTTCAGCAGTCTGCATCACTGCAAGCAAAAGGGAATTTTAGGAAGTCTTTTCTAGTGAAATGTACTTTTGGCTATTAAAGTGTGAGGCCTCCTTAGCTTTCTTTAATTTGATAAGGAAATTAATGGATAAATCAGAAAAATTACAAAGTCCTTCAAACTGACATTCATTTTGTAGGCTCAGAAATGTGCATGTATTATTATTTTGTTTGACCCATAATAGTATTGCGAGCTCCCATCAGAGCTATAAGGAAACATGCAGAACAATGCAAAAAGGAATATTCTTTAAGTTTTCCTTTATCACCAAATGCAGCTATATATACTTAATGCTCCTCTGATTATGTTAGGAAACAAACTTCTGTGTCTGGGCCTTTTGATTTTTGGTTGTTTGGGGTTTTTTTCCCCCCTCCAATCTAGGAAGACTTCTGTATTCAGGATATACACAAAGTACTGTAGCAGGGCAAAGTATTTTTAATGAAATAAGAAATTAATGGAAAATCATTGTTTTTGATGTCTTGCTTTTAATCTTCAGACTTACTCCAAATTCTGTGAAATGCTCAAACTTCAAACAGGACATTTTTCCCAATGAACTGAACTTCACATAAATGACAACTGATAAGATACCTAACATATTCCTGTCTACCTGTTTGGTTACTGAAATTTATGGTTTTAAATGACTAAAAAAGTTATCCCAAGAATTACTTCTGCTAGCTAGAGAAGAATTATTATCTTCTCAATTAAAGAGGAAAAATGAGAAAGAGATGGAATCTTAATATTAAGCTACTTCTGAAATAAATGCAAGACTTCTTTTGAAGTCCTGTCCAAAGTCTGCCCTCTGGCTTTTTTTCATTCCACCTGATTTTAGCCAGAGGACTCACCTTGGCTGTAGCAGCTGGGAGTCTCTGAGTGGAAAGATGCAGGAGTCTTGAAATACTCATTGTCTGAACCACCATAAGAAGGTCCTTGGTGGACCTTGGTTCCAGTGTAGGTGCCTCAACTAAGGTGGGAGGAATGAGGGATAAAGTCTGTGCAAACTTTGCCTGACAGTATGCAGAAATGCAGCCATGAGTCCTCAAATGATTTCTCGTCAAGGAATTACCAAAGTGGGATATCATATAGATGCAAAAAAAGAGGTGAAACCATCACTGAAAAGTATATGACAAAATATCAACTCCTTACAACAGTCCTATTCAACCTTATAATCAGTTTCATTCAGCAATTAAGGATTACCTTACAAATCTGACTGAGTTTTAATTTAAAGTATTATTGATCTTCAGTGAACTCTGCTCATAACCAAATAACTAGAAGATGAAGCTGAGAATCTCAGCAGCATTTCATTAAGAAAGGCCAAATGCAAAGAATTGTGGGGTTTTTTTAGAATTGTTGTGATAAAACAATATTATATACATAAATATTTGGCTTGATTTCAAGAGTGGAAAGAACTCAGTAGTGTTGCATGTTTGAAAAATAATAACATTTATTTAGGATGTGATTTTTTGGGCAGATACTACTAAAATCTTAGTTGCAAATATTATCCTTTTTTCTGGAAAGGACAAGCTAGAAGCTGTTGCTTTTTTACTTTGACCTTTAGATGCTACCTTAATTGTCATCATTTCACATGTTATTTAAAAAGAAGAGTAATATACAGCAGTAAAGAAGTAGGATTTATTCTCTATCTCTTTTTAAAAGAAGCCTACAATTTGAATTGTGTACCTCAGGCTTTTTTTTTTTCCTTTTTTCTCTTCTCTGCCAGTGTTCCTTTTGATTGCTTGGATGCCATATGGTATTATGGCCCTTTTATCTTTTATATGACTATCACCTGCAGGCAGTTGCATCTGAGCTCCTGATCCCTGACCACAGCTTCTCCTAAACCTCTGTGAAGCATCAAAAAGATTTAACAAAAGGCCAAAGAAATGAATGATTTTTTGCTGTTGTTAAAGGATCTTAGTTGACTGTCCAGGTTATCAGTGCACTTATAAATGAAAAATGTATTTATTGAGTTTTGTCTAGTCTCTTGGGCTAGTGCTCCTTATACAGTAATAAATGTCCTCTGGGTCAGACCACCGTGGTAGGCTTTCAGTTGGAGATCATTGATTCCAGCAACTCTCTCAGGTTCGATAAGCTCAGTTTAGCTGTAGTCATTTTCTTTATTCTGTTATAACCAGCAGCACATACTGTACCATTGTGCTTTGCGAGTTGAACTCGGTGTGAACTCAGGGGTGATACCCTGCTTCTTCAGGGTGGAATTCTATTTGAAATAGTGAAAATCTAGTAAATGCGAATTATTAACTATGTTGGAACTTTCACAGCTAAAGCTTGGGTTTTTAAATTTCCTGCATTCTTCAGTCATTAATGAAAGAGGATGCAAGTGCTGTTGAAGTTACGGTTTGTTATGCCACTACAATGTTGAGCATTTTTGGTTCACCTCCTGACAACTTTGTGCCACTGAGCAGATTCAGGTTGAAGTGGCATCTTAACAATGCCTATTTTACTAAAAATACCTGAGAACAGTGAACCCACAACAATATTTCATTATCTCGTGCCAGGTGTATCCAGTTCTGAGCTCAGAATTCTTATTCCACAGCTCAGCTTCAAGCACGATTCAGCAATGGGTTGGTGTGATCAGAAATGTCTCTCACCTCCCTGGGGCTGTTACCTCTTTGGCATCCCTGATCTGCTGTCAAAGGAACAAAGTCCATACAAATGCAGTTCTTTCTAACTCCTGGACATGGGCATATATAGGGGCCCATCTTTTACCAAAACCACCCCCATGAGAGGTGTTTTGAAACATAACAACTAACAAATACTTGCAATTTGGGATGACTGATGGAAGTATTAGCTAGACCTGCCTGTCCTGCTTGTGAGTTACACCTGTTTGAACTGCTTGTCTATTCCTTCCATAAGGTGTGGCCTGCTGTTTGAAGGTGTGCCATATTCCAGTTTGCTTTGCCTCAAAATATTTGTCTTAAAATGTTCTGCAAATTGTGGGAGTTCAATCTGCACCTCCAGCAGCTCAGATGCATGTGGTGGGGTCAGGATGGAGTTGGTGTTAGTTGGGTCCCCAACTTAGCACTTGGTCCCACTGTTGCTGGCTTGTCTCCTCACCACCCAAGGTTACTTTGAGAATCATCATGTTTAGAAGTTTGAATGTCCCAAAGATGGTTGCACTGAAGGGAAAATTTGATGTTAATGCAAAATATGCTTTTAAAATACTTTCCCATTGTATATAATGTTGAAACATTCAGTGCTGGAGTAAAAATGAAAATAGATACATTATTCTTACCCTAATCCTTCCATATATTACAAGGATTCTGTTGCTTTTTCCACTTGTTCTTGGATTGTATTTATAAAACTATCTTAGCAAGGTACCACACTAAAATACTCTCCAGCTGACAATAATCTCTTTCTCAGTATTATCTGAGCTTTTGCTGACATGCTGAACTTTGACAAGGATATTACTGGATAATACTGCTGGCATTTGATTCTTCATTTACTAAAATAAATAGAAGAGAAAAGGAGCCAAATAATTATTTTATCTTGTATATTGACAAAATGCTTATTTTTAAACAAGAGGCGTTCTTGTGTGACTTTCTGCTTTGTATTATCAGAAGCACTGAAGCATTTCCCTGTCTTTTCCTTTACAAAGCATTCTTCTTTTCTTGTTTAGACCATTCGCTGATCGGCCGATCTGAGATTCGTCTTGGCTGGCATTATTCCAGCTTTAATGCTGTATGTCAAAGCAAGTGTCTTGGCTTCCATGTTATAAACCCTTGCCCATCTCCTTGGCAAACGAGGTATTTCAAAAAACCAAAACACTTTCACGTTGAGCAGTTTTGTCTAGTTAATTAAAATGTTTTGTTTGCTTCCTCTTCTGAGCCTTCACCAGACACCAGGTATAAATAAGGCTCTAACTGAGATCTATAAAATGGTGGTGACTGAAGTTAGAGCGGTGGCTTTCTGAGTCCATCTTGTGTGTGCCTGGTGATCTGAACGCAATGCGAAGTGCCTACTTAAACAGAAAAGACTGCACAAAACTTGTCTTACTTATTCCACAAAATGATTGAAAAAGATCCCAGAGTTTTTTCCTAATCTGATTTAATGGGGATAGTATCATGATGGTTTCTCTGATGCTCCTAACAGTGTACTTTTTTCCTCTGGAGAAATACAAACCCACTCATTTCCACTAGTAGTTTCTATTTCAAAGCACACTTAATAAATTGAGTGAAAACCTGCTCCCTACTGCAATTACTATGATATCTTTAATTACTTTGATTCCAAATACTGTGGGGAAAAAACATCTTTTCCAACCGAAAATTTCTAAAATTTGATTTTTTTAAAATGGCTTTTTTTTTAATGTCAGCAATAAACAGTCTTCATATACTTCAGCCTATAGTTATTCTTCCAGAAAACAAAAGTAAATATACAACAAAATATAATATACTGTGGTTACTTATAGTCATTAAAAAAAAGTAAATAAAAATTGGGCTACACCTTTTGTAACAGCCTCACTGAGCTAGAGCTAATGATTGACAGAATCTACGGCGCATAGACAGGACAGTGTTAACGCGTCTGTGTAAGCAATGCTGTACATCTCTCTGTCTGGATATACGGCCGTGAGCTGAAGATTGTTTATTGTCAAAGGCTGAGTGGCTAATAAATGCTGGCAATGGCTTGGATTCACTGGAATGCTGCACAGCTGCAGCATTAGTCAGACTTTCCCTTTTCTGAATTCTGTAATCCCTTCAATATTGCATTAAAGATGTTTTCAATATTTATCTGGATAAAAATGTGCTGAATATTGCAACTGTTTAATTCTGATGTTTGTCACGTAGGAAATCTGTGTAAGGCAGAAGGTAACAATGTTTTTATTGCTAAACCCTAACGCAGCTGCTTCTTGCGTGGTTTGGTCGTTCGGAGCCTGGCGCATGGGCTGTTTCCAGCGCTTGGTGAGCCTTCGCGATCGTGCGGAGGTGGCGGCACGTCAGAATTTCTGAAGCCAGATTTCAGGCCTTAGGGCTTGGCTGAACTCACTGAACTGACCCGTCACCTTACACAAGAATCAGAGTTCCTATAGATTTTGGTGTCAGTAGAATTTAGCAGATGGATTTTGGATTTGTTATATTTCGTAGTCCAAATACTTGACAAGCCAGGAGTCAGAATGGTTTATTAATATGTCACTATTTTTTTATTAGTTTTCCTAAACGATCAACTGGTCTATTGTTAGCTGATCTATTGTCTCTCTCCCAACTTTTTTTTTTTTAAACAATTTTTATCTATGAACCAGATTATTTGGATAACAGTGATTGCAATTAATGATGTGGGAGCAGGGAAATATGCTCCCCTTATGTTGTGGGTTCAGAATTAAGACAGGGAATCCAAACACATGCAATTCAAGTTAACCACATAGTCTAATGCAGTCCTGGCGATGCTAGAGCTCACTGTGTCCATGTGTTTCCACCAGCAATTACTTTCCCAGCTGCTGTTGAAAAAAAAGGAAAGCACACCAAATGGAATGGATTGTAGGCACCAAAGATAACCCACTGCTGCTTGGGATGATTGCTTTAGACATCAGCCTGACCTGAAAACAAGTGGGCTGTGGGTATTAAGAATAGAGAAGGTCATTAAAAAATCATATTCAAATTCAGAGTATTTTTTGTACTTTTTTGCCCAGCTGTATTTGTAATAGCTTGATCAGACTTAACGAAGAGCCTATTGAATCCATTAGCTGTAGGTCACTGATTCAAGCAGATTAACAGTAGCAGAAATATGCGTTAAGTGAAGGATGAATTACCGGTGTCTGTCGAACTACTTGCAGTTAAAGCTAATTTCAGTCACTTGTTGGCAGTCACAGTGGCACCAACAAGTGAGTGGGTCATGGAGATTAAACCATCCATTCATTCTGAAGTGGTCCCTTAAGGAAAAGCTGGGAGAACATTGGGGAACTTTGAATGAAAGTTACTCCTGTTCTATGGAAATGTAGAAAGCTTTAGGAACCAGAACTGTTGACACCTTCTGGGGCATAAAAAAATTTGACTGAACTCTTGCAAGCAAACATTGAAAACAAAAAGCCTAGCATTAAGTTGAAACTACAGCATAATAATATGGAACATAAATTTGCATTGCTTTGTCACATTATCTCTTTATGATAAAGTCTTTTCATCTAGTCTCTTGCCAATGACTCACTGGCAAAACATTTAAAATGATTCAAATAAACAGATAAAATGAATACTAGTTTCTTTGTTCAAGAAGAAACTGACAAAAAATGAAAAGGACATAAGTCTTGCTGTTCAATCTGTGTTTGGCTTTTGGGTTTTCAGTATTTTCAAGTATGCTAAGCAGTTTCTCATCCTGTGCCACTTTACATGAGAGCCAGTGTATCTCACCCATCCAGCCTCTGGTGCAGTTTGTCATACTTGGTCTTTATACTCCGAACAATGATTTATCTTGTGGTAATAGCTTAAAAGAAATGAACCCCATCCCATTCCAGACACTGCATTTCTTTTCAAAGGAGAAGAATAACAGGTATAGAAGATCCTCTGTTCTTGATAGTAAAAATCCATAACTATTTTATTATATTCTTATTGAGTTGAAAGTCACAGCACAGTCAATCTAACACGTCTTGTCTGGCAGAACACATTGCATATCAGTTTTTTTGTGTTATGTGGTTGGTTGGTTGTTTTTTTGTCAGGATCAGTGTCAAGAAATGTGAAGAAAAATCCAAGGAATGGACACTATTCAGTAACTGTCAAGTGAGCAGGGCTACGTGTGCTGGTAACTTATCTTCACCATAGCATGGGATGCATCTAATCAACTGGAAAGTTGGGGGATAGACCATAATTATGAAAGTAAGATACATAGAAACATTGAGAAATATGTATATTCCCCCTTGCCGAGGTCGATAATGCTCTCGTCACAATTAAAGCTTAGTGAGTAACTTTGACATCGCTGTCCCCTGTAGTAACGTCACAGACCCCAATCCACATGGACTATTTTGCTACCATGTCACATTTATTTAATTGGTTTTCCACTGTCGCACCACAGCTGCTTTTGATATTGCCCAATCAACATTTTTCTCACTCAGCAAACATGTTTTGCATTATGTTTTCCTCAGATCCAGAGGCATTCATTTTTCTATCAGATTAAACTTTCAGCCCTTAGTTTCAAGTGCTGTGGGCTCCTTTCAGTTCTTCTCGCTTTTTGGATGCATAATATTTTTCCAATCAGATGTTGCTTCCGGCCTTTATTCAGAAGCTACCACTTGCAAATCACTGTGAAATATGTGCAATGAAGTTTAGGTTACTACTAAGTATTGTAGCTTTCCTTAAGGCATCTCTTTCCCTCCCCATACACAAGTTTATGTGTTAATATTAATCATTATCATTTGTTTATGGTCAAGGAGACACTGACCTCCGCTGGGATTTACAGCCCTTGTCTCAAACAGCCTGTTTTGTTTGGCAGGATTTGCTGTTTTTCTAGCTATGCCGCTGTTGTATGGCTCTGTCAGCACGTCCTGACTGTGGGTGAGTGTGGCAATAAGCAGGGGATGGCGGGGGTCTCGCTCACCCCTGCCCAGTGCTCAACTCTCCAGCTGCCCATAGCAGCACTGGCAGAAGAACAGCCCAATGCCCGACCTGCCCCCTGGACATCCTGTAACCCCAGCATGGCCAACCAGGTGCCCTTTGGAGACGATTGAACAATGTGTTTGGGCAGATTGTATCTCTTGGCTTTGATCTGAGCTTAGAAACCCACCAATTATTTAGTTATGGAAAAATGTTGTACAAGAATAACATGGAAGGAATTGTATGACACAAATACTATTATACAAAGATACATATCTGCAATTTTTTTCTGTTCAGTTTGGGGGCACTGTTGCAAATACACAAAGCAGCTGGTTTGCACCTGGTTTGTTCCTAAAAAGACCTTTGCTCATGAGTAAGTACATGACTAAATGTAACATTACAGGTCTAATCTACTTACACTCATAAAACCTCAACTTCAATATGGATGCCCTGGAAAAAGGGATGAAGCAATTTTGTCAAGTTTTAATGCAGAATCAGTTTATATTTACATTATTAAAAGTGGAGTTTAAGGCCAAGAATGTGTATAGCCAGACATTGTTTAGGGGTTTGAAAACACAACTTCATGTTTATTTTTCTGTCTGGAAGGTGGTTGATAATCCTGACAATGACCACATAGTCTGGCTTCTGGGCTATCAATGGTAGCTGTTCTTATTGCCAATCTGGATCTTCAATAACTAGATTCAAGTTACAACTAAATAAAACCAGAAGACATCTAATAGCAAAAAGAAGGTTCCATGAAAAGAAAACCATTACGGTTGGATACCTCCTCATAGATTTGGGTTTGTAGTGTCTTATTTTTGTGATTGTATGACTTATGTTCTCTCTGAAATATAGAAGCAACAAGTTTGCCTTTTACAGTCACTGTAATCAATAATACAGTCCTTCAACTATTCTGTTTTCTGAGAGCCTGATCAGAAATGAAATGCCTTTCTATTGCAGTCCACCTGCTTTATTTAAAGCATGGATTTCAGTTTTGCTCTTTTTCTTTACCACTGCTGCACAATCCTCAAAACCATCTCTTCCGTCCTGCGTATGAGAAGGAAATAATGGCTACTTGCTGCTGGGCTTAAGCATAGCTCTTTAACAGGAAAACTACATTTTACTTAGGAGAATAACATCATGTGGCAGGGCTATGGCAACAATAACACCTCTACTGCCAGAAAACACTTACCCTGGGTGGCTCAGGTGGAGCATTTTTCTTATAGTGTAAATTCCCTGTGGTACCTTATTTTCTACTGAGAGCTAATAACTACCCTGTCTGTAAAGCAACTGGTCTTAAGTTTATTAGCTTGCAAGACAGAAAAATAACAGACACATATCGCTGACATTTAACAAAGATATCTTTCATGGCTTTCTGTATTTTTTCATATGCACCACACGTTTCTCTTTAGTTAGAAAAACACATTTTGAACCACACTCTGAGTAACTTCTTATGAAGCAAAGCACATTTTCCAAAAAGTCCTTAATGCTTCACCAAATACCGAGTCCCTTTTCAGAAAGTTCTAAAGGTTTTTGCAAAAAAAAATAACAGGTCAGCTTCCCCAGCAAAAGCTTGCTGCAGCAGCCATGCTATTTTCCTTGGCATCGTGGGAGAACATCATCCTATTCCTGCACTGAAGTGGAAATGATTGCACAAATGATTTTCATATGAAAGTGACTTCTTCAGACAGTATAAATCCCCATTCACACTTGGTTGAAAGTATAATATTAGTATATCCCTTTTGAGTGGAGGTGAGGGTCACAAGAAGATGTTGTGTGTGATCTCTCTAGAGCAAAGGTGTAGTGACAGAACATTCTGGTGGTTAAAGGGAAGAGCTTTCCACTTGCTCCTACATGTGGTGGGTAGGTAATGCACACAGAAGGTGGTCCAGTCCAACATGAATATTTTTGTTCTGGAAGCATTCTGCTTTCAGATAATATTTTTAGCCAGAGTATGGTGAGACCATAAGGAGATAAAAGCCACCCTCGACTGCATTTTTGATAGGCAAATCTGCACAAATTAGCTGGTGCTCAGTGGCTCGGAGCACATCATTGCTGGTTTGCTCTTACAGTGACCACATCCTTTTGAAATAACAGCAAGTCACATGTGAACTTGCTAAGATCACAGTAAACAGCAGGTACTATGGAAAAAATGGAGAAAAAAAAAAAGGTGGTTTGTTTAGTAAAATTATTTCTATTTTAAACTGGCCTCTACAATTTTTGGAATGTGAATTTTGGTGTGCAATGAAGAATTTGAAAAATTGCTCCTCCCAAGTGGCTCAGCTTTTGAGTTGAACCATGTGTAACTTCAAAAGCTGAAGCTGAATGTTATGAAAGTCCTGCTTGAGGGCCCAGGACTCTACTGAAGTTGTGACAAAAGTTTTGCTAGCTTAAATGGGAACAGGAACAAACTTGTGATTATTCTTTTTAAAAGTCTATGAAGAAGCCCAAACACCAGTTGCCCTGTGTAACATGCTGTGATTCTGTGATCCTACAATGTCAATGCTAATTGCACGCACCGCATGCCGATCTCACAATGACATGAAAAGCAGAGGGACTGATCTTTTTCTGTGACCCAAACACACACAAGGTCTACCCAAAAGCCTGCCTGAATCGTACATTAGAGGACAAAGAACTGGGATTAAAATAACCCCCAGAAATTATCCAAGCTTCATACTAAAGAGAAGGGATTAGGGCTAAAGAAGGAGAATGCTGGTGTTTCACCATCAGTTTCATATGGCTTAGAAGGAATGCATGTATTGCTCTCTTTATTGGTTCACCTGCTTAAAGGTGCACAAAGGTGCAGTCTTTTATATTATTATTATTATGAATAACATTATATTTATTTTATTATCTAATTTATATTATCCAGTGCCAGCGGAGCTTCAGCTTGAGCTGATGAAATCAGTGTCTTTGCATGACCCACCAGAAGAGTTGGCATTTGACAGAAAGCTCTCCCTCTTCCTCACCCTCTTCTGCTCCAAAACTTTGACAAGTCAAAATGTTAACTTTTTTTCTGGATGAGTGGCTGTTGATAATTTGGATAGAAATTATTTGGCTACAATACTTGTGGAAAAAAACATAGAACATTGGGAAACGTTTGCAAAATGTGGATAGTACAACCCTGGGTTTTATTTGGACAGTTTCCCAGGCACTGCAGAAATGGGAGCATAATGCTTTTACATTTTGAATTTGAAATAAAATGTCATTTTCAAAGTACCACATCTAGAATCTAGCATTCAGGGTGCTTAGAAAAATTTGCTTGTCCTTTTTAATCTACCACTAGGAGCAAAGTTGACAAACAGCAAAAAAAGCTTCCTAAGATGTGAATATTCATGTGAGAAGTGCAAGCTAGAATTCCACATAGGTTTGACACACTGAAGGCGTTTCAGGCAGCTTTATGGGAGGTAGCCCGTAGGTTATACATGCCATTTGCACATTCTTTAATTGCTGTTGGATAACACAGCAGATCCAGTGTTTCTCTTGTTTTGGATTATTTTATGACTATACCAAATTCAGACTTTAGAGTATCTTGAGACACAGATTCTGGTTTATCTTAAAATTGGCAAGAACTGTTTTTATGAATAAACACTGCTGCTCTTTACAGTATTTTATCTCTGAATATGACATTAGATTTGTTGGAATTACTGTCTGAGAGAGCCCAGGGACAAATATTTCCATATTTACAAATTTCATATAAGGGCAGGTTGGACACTTACAGTCTTTACAGTCTTTTTCCTTGGAGAATGATAACAGTGACAAAACAACAGTGCCTTCAAAACATGGTGGAGATGTGTTCTCAAGTCCGTGTGTATCTTGTCCCCGTCCGCCATGTAGCAGTTATTTCAGTCAGTGTGTATTTCAGTCAGGGTTTCTTTCTCTAGCACTGTAGACTCATTTCCATCCAGCTCCTGACTACTGCAGATGCTGACAGGAGGAGAAAAGGGATATTTTGAGTGTATTATGCCTCTGCCCACCTTTTTTTTCCAATTTCCGAAGTATTTCTCTTTTTGTGGTTTTTCATGTGCTTTCAACAATAATTTTGAAGGTCTAGTGATTTAGAATAAAATGTAACTGGTGCTATTTCCAGAGTAGTTGAAAATTATGGACCCAATTTTCTTCTGCTTTATGTAGTCACTAAACGAACACAAAAAGGCTTGCATCCTCTGGCCCACTCAAGCAGCAGTAAGGTCAACAGAGCTGTGATGGTTGAGGAGGCAAAAAATAGCTTTAAATCCGAGTAGCTTCTTTCAAAAGCTGTGTTGTTTAGTATTCAGAGTTGATCTGTCCTTCCATCTCCTTGTGCTTGAAGAAAACATTTATGTGGTTGACTGGCCACAATTTACAGATCGTGGCGGTAAACTTGGGGCTTGCAATCAGCCTCTTGTCTGTCTGCACATACTGCTCACGCGTGATTAATATGTGCTGTATTAATCATGGGTAAACAGTCCTGTATGTGTGGTTGACCAAATAGTTCTGCTTTGACTAGTACACATCCTAGGCCAATAAAAAAATAATTTAATATTGCCACCAAATACAATGGTTTTCTGTAATAGCTAGAGAATGCAGTTTGTAATTTGAAACTGTTGTACAAATGCAGAGACATGTAATTTTTGAAGGATTTTCATGTACCATCTGAATGAGAAGAAAAAAAGCATTATTTTCAGATGTTTCCCAATTTATTTTTTAAAATTGTAGCACAGTCTTGAAGTTCAGTTTTAAAACTCTAAAGTTTAGAAAAATCAGAAAGAAAAAAAAAATAAGAATTCATAAATATATTTTGCTTTTGTTTCTTTTAAAAAATTGCTTTACTTACCCCTATTCAAGAGTAAATTGATTTCTGATAAAATGCAATTAATGCTACGTGTACTCTATAAGCATAAGGATCATAGGCTTGAGTTTCAAAATTCTGATGTTTTACGTATTTATTCAGATGAGCCTCTTTAGCAGAATATATTTTTAATTCTTTTCTTTGCAATGGCAGCATAAAACAAAATCTACCCCTTGAAGTTCATCAGTCTACTTCTATTCCTTTTCCACCCTCTTGAAAAAAATAAATGGAATTTCAGAGTCTGTAATTGTTGCACAGTGGTGACTTGCAGGTGTTACTCCATGCTTCAAATAATGCAGTCTGGGCAAAAGACATTTGTATTGTTATGTACATTTACACTGTCCTCAGCCCCTAAAACGGGCCAAAACTCATGGAGTGCTGAGTGAGTAAACAATATGTGCCATGGAAAAAGGAATAACATTTGGGAAAGTCAAAAAGAAGACCTAAAAATTGTAGGTTTTCCATCTTTCTTTTACTTGGTGTCATTGAGCAGTAAGGATTTATACATTAAAAAACCCTTGTCTACTTGGGAGGAATCTTTTTTAACCTATTAACAGGACAAGGAAAATAGGGTGTACTACAGTAACATAACATTTACTTTACAGGAATAGACAGTATGTCGTATTTTGTGGCACTGAGGCACTTTAAACATATATTTGTAGTTGACTGGTTATAAAGGTGTGCTCTGGGTTCCCCCAATTTTATTGTTAAAGGAAAATAATTAATATTCTTTCCTACACCTGGAAAACTGCAATATCCAGAGACTCCTGCCTTGACTGTTAAAGACGCAGAAGCATATCGATAGCTCAGCTACAGTAGAAAGGTTAATAAAAATATATGGCATAGTTACAATGAACTCTTTTTTTTCACAGAACTGCACTATAAATGGCATTATCACTATACCTGGAATTGCAATTTGCACATTATAGAGGCCTGGAACAATTTGGGACATTTATTTCCCCTCACTGTAGTAATCTGCAAATGGAGTGACACCATTAATGGAAGAGTCTATAAATGAGTGCTAATTACGTGACCAGATTGAGTCAAGTGGGGTGAGTTCTCATTTTGCTTTGTTAACTTCAGTTCTTACTTGACAGCACAAAATAATTAATAATGACAGTGACAATTAATAGTTGGGACATACACATTGTAAATGATGCTTTCAGCATTTTAAATGTGTGATAGGAATTTATAGCATCATAAAATTCTCTAGGGGAATTTGTTTTTAAGTTTTTGTTATATTTTTACTTCACAGATATCAGGAACAGTAAAAACAAGTATATTATAGGGAGAATACTGCTGACAATGGGATTAATAACTTATGAACAAACTCTTTAGGCTCTAGTTAAATTAGAGTGGTTTTGAATTTAATTACACTGATACTGGAATATTAAGTTTTATTATTAAAATTGTATTTTAACAACTAAAAATTGAATAAACACTCCATAACCTGTGCTTAAGCTGAAGAGTCTATAAACATTGTTCAATATAGTTCAGCTTATTATTTATGTGAAAGCCAAGTTGTTAATTTGAAAAGAAGAAAAAACATTGCATATTTGGGGGTTTTATAGACCATTCAGGTTTCTTTATGATTTGTGTTTTTTCTGATGAAAAACTAAGAATAAGTATGAAGTATCATAAATCTCGTGTTTTCCATAAAGTAAACTTTATAAAGGTCTTGCATAGGATGTACCAAGATGAAGTTATGGCTGAGCTTTTTATGATGATCAGTAAGATGCAATTTTTAAAAGGTTTAGTACAAAAGCAGAAGGCAAGAGCAAACCAAAGCTAATAAGCCCCTTAACTCCTAGGTTCCCTGTCTCCTGCTTCACCAGATCTGCCTGTTCTCATTTAGGTGGGCTTCTTCCCAGGAAAACAGTCTGTCTCACCAGGGATTTTAAGACTAAGACTTTAATGAGTGCTAACATTAGAAGTGCATGCAAACCTCTCCAGCACAAAATAACTGAGATAAGAGAAATAAATTTCAAAAACTGATAGTTATTTTTATGTCAGTAATAAAGTCAGTTATTTTTAGGAACATTTTAATACCAATATTTACAGTGTAAAAGCTATTATAAACTTTAATGAATTGTTGGTAAAAGCTGTTTTTATCTTTTCTCATGGAAAGGGTTCTCACAGTAAATACATATAAATATGTGTATGCAAAAACATTTCAGAGGAATCTTAAACTGGATAAAGTCTGTACTGAAGAAATTAGATGACTCTTCTTGTTTGATAGTAAAAGATCAAATCCCTTGAGGCTTTGTTTGAACAAACTAATCTACCCTAATGACTTTGAAAGTGAAAGCAATACAAGAGCAACACTATAGACAGCACTGAGGTCTTTAGTCTCTTTGCTGTTAGACCTCTCCTGATTTACTGCTGGACTACCAAATTTTACAACTTCCATTTCAACTTCCGTCTTCAGCTCGGTGTTTGACCCGCTGTCCTTGTTAAATCCTGATATGAGTGCTAGCTTAATTTTGGGGGGAATACTGGGGCTTTTGATCTGTGGGAGGTGAGGTGAGTTTTACATTATTTTATGCTCCTTCCGTCATCCACATGTTTTAATGCAAAACCTTAGAAACAACAGATTAATGTGAAAATAACAGTAATACTCCTCTATCAAAAATCTTCCTACCATTTAAATAACCTGATTTCTGACATAGGAGTCCTCTTTTAAAACACTGTAGCACCAGATTCTTTGGCAATCAGTCTTTCTTCCACAAACCCACTTTTTCACACTTTTCTCCAGCTACACTACCATATTGGTACAAATTAGTGGGATGATATGTTGTAAAGTACATCTTAGAATGGCATTTGTACATAAGGAAATTGAAATCTATTTGGAAAATGTTTGACATATTTATATGAAAATGGCCTGCAAAAATAACTATAAGTAAAATCTTTGAATGTGGGTGACACAATGATTTAGTGTCTCTTTAAATCTTTTGTTGTTGTTGTTAAAGGGATATATTGATATTTCCACTTAACTGAAAATATGTTTCTTTGAAAGTTATGAGCTTGTTTCTCTAATGAGTCCAGCTTTAGGACTAAATATTTAAAATTTCATTGATAGTACTGAACACCACCACTTTGATAATGATTTTGGCTTGTAGAGGAAGACTGTAACTACAGAAACCATGAAACGAGATTCATTTGACCTGAATCATTGTTCAAGACATCATCCCCACCTGCTGCAAGAAAATGAAGAGATGATATTGTATCATTGTGTTGGCCACATAATACAACCCCAAGGTAAAAACTTGTATCTCAAAAACGTCTTGATGGGTTGTGACCTGAAGTCTTTATCTGTGGAAGCACTATGCAAACAGAGAGGATGGAAGTAAGGGGAAAGTAAAACAGTTTTGTGTTATACATTGAGATATTTCAGTAAGAGCTGCTGATAGATCTGAGGAAGGTCATTGAAAATGGCTAGAGAGAGTGAGAGTAAAAAGCAAGAACTGTCTTTGTAACCTATGTCTCTGTCTGTGTAAAGATAATTAGGAGTGGATTAGAGGAAAAAAATAAACTTCATACTTCTGTGCAGTAATGGTGTGTGCTGAATCCCAGCCCCCCACTGCACGTGTACTGGCTGGCCAGCTGCAGGCACACTTTGTGTGAGAAAAGCCTTTCCTTCCCACGGGATTAGTCAGGTCTAATCACATTTTCATTACTAGCTTGCAGGTTTTATGTCCTTTGAGTCCGAGTCCTAAGTATTTTGTGCAACTGGTACCGAGAGAACTATGTGACTAGTAATTGTTATTGCTTTACAGATTATTTTTTTTGTTGTTCAAAAAATGCTAAAATAATAATTCCACGTGTAAGTGTATTAAATAAGCTGGTAATTTGTAATGATAGTTGCAATTGAAACCTAATTCTTTGATGTCTAAGATATTGCAATTCCTGAGGAAAAAAAGAGAACATAGATTAAAATGTTTTTATCAGTCTCACCTCAGCTATTCAGAAAGAACTGTCAAGCAGAGTTCAATTTATTAACTTACCAATTTTGAGGAGCTCTGTCACAGGTTGGTCATAATAATCCTTAGCAGTGTATTTTTTGGTTGTCAACAAGTTGTGAGGCCTCCAGGGAACTATTACGGATGTGGGAGTACTACGCCGTATTTCAGTGCATCTCCGTATCTGTTTGTGGCATCAATCTTCAGGTATTTTGATTGTTTCCTAGTTTAACGGATTTAAACTTCTGAGATCTTGAATTAGGGTGTTTTCTGTTGAAATCTTTCAGCAAATCATGCTGCTTGGCTGATTTAGACCTTTGGTTGCTTTGCTAGGGAGACAAATACAAGAAGAAAAGATCACCAAAAAAAGTCACCAGCTAAAAAATAACTATCAGTTCTCTCAAAGCTCCCTCTTTTGAGAAGTAGGAAATAGCTCTGAAAGTGGAAAAGTACATCAAATTGTTGGGTTTTGAAGTGTGTCCACTCACCAGCAGTAGCTTAGGCAACAGAGTCCTGTGATACTTTCCAAACAGCACTTTGCTGTTTTCCACTCCAATCTTACTCAAATAGATGGTGGGGGTTGTACAGTCAATTTAAATGATAGTCATTAAGAAACGTGTCTATTAAGTTATCATGTATTCAAGGGGCCAAAGCGAGTCTGCCCAGAAACATATGAAGGCTATTTTATACAAATACCTGACCAAAAAAAATTATTCCCAAGTCATGAATTGTAAAATGTAACAGTGAACATTGTATATGAAATTAAGATCTTGTCCAAGGTAGAAAATATAAGTGGAGCCAGACTTGGGTAGATTGTTCGTTCCAGTTCTATGCTGTCTCTATACCTACTACATCTCTCCTACCTATCGTACAGTAGAATGAGTTTACTTTGTGTCCCAGACTGGCCAGGTTGTTTAAAAAAAAAAAAAGTGTGGTTCCTCAAGGAATTTACACTCCAAATGAAGCCAGCACAGAACATGAAAATAACAAACAAATGCGAGGGTAGGAAATTAAGAACAGGAGGTAAAGTAAATAAAAATAAAGAGCCAGAACTCCAGCTGCTGGAAATTAGTGTAGTTCTATTGAAGCCTATGCAATTACGCTAACTGAGCAATTGGTTCATTGTTTTTATTTATTTTACCCTTTGTTCCTTCCTTTCATTGGAGCTTCAAATTAACTGAGCTGAATTAATATCAGCTGAAGAGCAGTTCTAATGTACATGCAGCAAACGCTGGTATCTCTATGGAGAGGGAAGGGGCAGAGTGGGTAGCTTCTGAGGAGACCTTTCAGGGAAAAGAGTCACCGTCTACCTAGACCATAGTTGTGTTTGTGCACACTCTCATTTATTTTTTTTTTTCTCCTTTTGACCTTTTTTCCCCCAACACATGTCACCCCAGTGTGGAGTCTCACTGTTGGTGTGGGTACAGAGGGCAGCACAAGGGCACCAGACCTTCAGGGAAGGCAAGCGAGCCAGCAAAGGAGGTAGCAGCAGGTATGGTGGGGTCATAGCCACACTATATAAAAACACAAAAATTGAATGTTCCTCTGATCCTGTGTGTTTTTCAGCCTGTCCTCAAAACTGTCTGCAGCAAATGCGAGATGAGGGCCCAAATGTGCACCACCGTGTTTGCAGTGTGGTGGACCAGGTCTGAACTGTGCCATCAGGAGATCAACAAGAGGGTAGGGGAGATGCACCCTGAGGGAGGCAGCTGAGTAAATCATCTCAGTAGTGGGGTAATAAAGACAGGAGTATGTTCACAAAGTTGCAGTTTGCAGTAAGTGCAGGTTTTGACAGAGTTGATTAAAATGGGTTTAAGATAATGGTAGGGGATTTTTTTATAACTGTTTTAATTTTTACTTGGAGAGCAAAATCTATCCTTTTTATTAGAGATACAGTAATAAATTGATGACTGTTTTGAAATTAATTTTCAGTACAAAAGACATTTCTTACCCAGATTTTATTTCCTATAGTTGTTATACAATACATCTCTCCTGAGTCAAAAGACTTGATCCATTGCTCATTCAATGCTTAAATATATATATATATTTATAGGCTTGCACATCATTACATGGAAATACATTAAAAGAACATTAAGCAACATTAAGTTCTCTGAAGCAAGGAGTGCTAATGGTAAGTGGATTTGCAGTTCTAATTCATCTGCCTTTTGCATTAAGGTACAGTCTTTAATTACGTGTTCACACTTACTCTAGGCAGTTTCCTACTATTTCTTTTCTTTTCATTATTCACTGCAGAGCCCTTTGACATCTTTAAGGCTTGAATTAAATGTGGAATTACACATTTGCTTTTGGTCTCATTTAGGACATTCATCAATGTACCAGCTAGGATCTGGAGAATATTAAGATGTTTATCTCCTTTTGACATACAGGGCTACTATTTCCATCTTCCAGAGAGAGAACTTAAAGAGAGATAGAGCGCTGTTTTAAATTTAAGGACATTTAAACTGGTAACAAAAATGAGGCTCAGAGGGAAGAATATCCTCAGTTCAGGATTTATCTTCATTCCATGGGATGGAACATCTTCTTTTTGGAGGTGCTTATTTTTTAGTGGAAAAAAAGCAGCTCAGTATGAACAATGAGCCATTATGTGCAAATATTACAGTCTCACTGTGCAGTACTATTAGGGATTTGGCTCTGAAGAGTTCTTACATAGAAGTTAACCACCTGAGCTGCAGAGCTGCCCTTTCTAAAACCCAGTCTCAGAGGATGTGGCTGTTTCTGAGGTCAGTCATGAGACGGAGAAGTTTGTTGCCCTCCTGCCGATGAGCGCTAGAAATTACGGACTTCCTGGCTGAGGTCACAGCCCCATGAGCTCAGAGCCTTTTTTCAAATCCTATCGAAATTCCCACAGTGCAAGGGAAAGTAATTTTTGTGACCTGTTGGCTCTCTCCATGCTGAATATTAAAAGGATTACTGGAATCAATGGAGGTGTTAAACTTGAAATGATTTTGGATGACATGTAGAACAAGGCAACCCAGATACAAAGGTGCATTTTACCTACTAAAATAGAAAATAGAGTACCACCAAATATGTCTTCTACTATGTGTGTTGTAATAGCCTTTATCTGCTATCAGACACCTAATTCAAAATGTACTTCACCATCAGGACAAAAACCAGCAAAATTAATTATAATGAAGAATTCAATAAAAGTAGAGCAAGATAATTTTCATCGCTAGTTTACTACATGATCTAGTGGTTCTTTTGGACTCTTCAAATATTTCAGTAGGTACAAACAGATATTTGTCTTAAGCATCAAACTTTTAAATTCAGAGAAGAAAACTGGATACCCTGTTACAGTAATGAAAGCTATTTGGTGACGTTTCTGCTCATGTCAGAATATAAATTGTAAACAACCCTCTTGATTAGTTCTCTTAAAGATTTTTCTATTCCTAATGGTCCTCTCATGTTACTCATCATACCGTGTTTCTGTGAAAATCATGTAACTGGTAGAGGATTCAGTATTTTCATTATTCATTCTGAATTCATTAATAATACAGGTAAATTTAGAGTCAGGTACTTTTATTTCCTCCTTGAAAAAGCAAAGAGATTTTTAACACATCCTGTGACTCTCCTGCAGAGAAAACCTTCAACTTGATTACACATGTGATAATTTAATTTTATTTAGCAACAAATAGTAGCTATCATGCATGATTATCAAGATAACCTACCAGCAGCTGAGGAAAAAAAGAGTGCCTTAATTCATGAAATATGTAAACAAAACACTGAGTTTTATTTTGAACATATGGATCCCATTCACTTTATTTTCCCATACTGTTGAAAACTTTAATTATATCTGATGAGACATAATTAAATATAATGAGAAAGAAATGCATACTCTAGCTGTAAAGCAGGTGGAGCCATGGGATTTTCACACGTGTGGCATAAGATAGAAAGGGGACTGATGCTGTGGTCAAAATCTGAGGCTTCAGTGAGGAATGGAGTGAGAGACAGAGGAAAAGAGTAAAGAGTGAGGGAAAGGTCCCAGGAGAGAAATGAGGAAAGTGAAAGCTATTATCTGATTATTATTAGTCTATGTGTCCTTTTTACTTCAAAGCCCTTTCTGAAGCGAGCAGTGATTTTTTTGTGAAGGACTGGTGACTGCCATCAATGACAGGCTCGTGCTTCTGTAGAAGTTTGTTCTTTCTTAGCAGTGTGCTATGACAAAATACCCAGTGGGAAAATGTTTCTGGAGAGGCAAGTGTCAGCTACAATAGTGATCCATTTTCATCTGATGCGAAGATCTGCAACTCTTATGTCTTGCAGCCAAATCGTGGACTTCCCAAATTGCTAACATGCTCCGGTAGCTGTGCGTAGCGTGCCAAGAATGAAACCGTACCTGCGATCTGAAAGAGATAAAGTGTAAGTGAGCTAATGCATGAAGTAAAACTTCAGGAATTTTAGTAAAGCCAGATAAAAACAAAGAAAAGATGAAATAAGAACTGATGTGAAATAGCACCTAAACCTAAAACAGAACCTGAAAATGTATTTATTCTCTCTCAAAAACAGAGGTATGCGGAAGAGCCCTGTGTGGCTCCCCTCTTACGAGCTCCGTGATTTTCTAATCAAAATTACAAGTACCTGACAGTCTTCCTGACTCAACCTGGGAATGGGAGGAGTTAAACTTCAGTTCTTGCTGCAGAGCTATTTTCAAATCCAGGGGAGGATCTGGATAAGGAATACGCAGCCAATCTGATGAGTGGGATTTACCAAGCAGCTGCAGAAAACATGAGGCTGCAAGCTCAGTGAGGCTGGTTTCCTCAGCACACACAAAATGCAGACCTCATTTTGTACTGGGAGCAGCTGTGTGGTACTGGGAGCATGGATCTGGCTGGGATCAAATGCTGCCCATTGCCTTGTGTCAGTGGGCAAAAAAAATATTCTGTAAAACCCAATATTCACTCTCGTGTGAGACTAAAAAAAAAAGCTACTTCAGTATGTTAAGAAGTGCTTACTTTTGTCTGTAAAGCTACATAATAAGGGCAGGCTAATAAATTTTTCTCTCCAAAATAGCTTGATTTAAAAAAAAAAGTTATTGGTTTTTTTTTGTTGGTTTCACTCTCATACAACTTGTGGGAAAATAGCTAAGGAAAAGGTTATGGAAACACATAGGGGAATTGCTTAGGAAACTCTACACCGTGAACCATATTTTTTTCTGTATCAACCTCAAAGCACAGAAAAAAAATGGATTTATCAGTAGGTGTTGGTATTTGAATCTCTAATTTCAGTTTGTTTCTTTGCCTCTCATCCTGGGGCCTGTGCTGCCCCAGCAACTTGTTTTGTGAACCACGTAACTTCCTTAGACAGGGATTAGAAGAGCAATGGTATATTAGCTTTGATTACCTCCTGCCAGCTTATAGGGAACAATTTACTTAAACTTTTTGCTGTTTCATCTTGGAGCAGATCAGTATGGGATAAAGATCAGCTCTTCTTGGCCCCTTCCTTACCTTTACTGTCAACATAGTAAAATGTCCTGATTTTATTCATCTCTGCAATGAAACATAGGAAAGGGGGACTTAATTTGCAGGCAATATGAAGTTCAGATTATTGAAATTGTTACCTCTTTCAAAAAAGTAAATGTATTACTGAATGGTTTTCCTATATTTTTAACAATTAGACCTCTCATAACTGTCCTTGATAACATTAAACTGGATCATTATTTTTATAATTAAGTGACAAAACCCACTTTCAATATCATTTTTATTAACTGCATTTTAACTTAGAGCTCTGATATTCCTAAGGGTACTTGCCTAGCTCACAGTTAGGTTAATGCAAATGATAAATGTATATTACTTTTAAAGAGTAAAATTAAAATTCTTTTTCATTTAGTAATAAAGAAGAATTATATGGCTTTCTCCAGCTGATACAGTTGCATAGATAGACTCTTGAGAATAAAAGTGAGAAGAGCACATTTCCTAATAGCTGCCTGTATTGTGCTCTAAATTCCCTGAAATGCTTAAATACAGCTACCAAAGGGAACTTTCTAACACAGGCGACTTTCATATCCGTTCATGTGATTGTTGTCATTATCACGTTAATGAGAAAAGTGGAGAATGAGTGGAGTCCTGAGGGAAGCTTATGTGACAGGTATCATAGTTGTTCCATGGTGCAAGGGTAATTGTGTATTAAAATATAGCACGTCTCCTGAGCCAGGCTTCTACTACTGTAGCTGGTTGCATGAAGCAACAAAAAGGTTGGATAATTTCAGAGTTGTATTTTTTTGTTTTAATGGCATTTGACAACAACGCCTGCTCCAGAAAATTTTACACCAGGTAAAGTTTGGCCTCTGAGTTCTGCCTTTCTGTCTGATGTAAACGTAGTTATCCAATGGATTAATTATTTATAGTCTGGCCTTTCTATAAAACTACCGTTGTATTTCTATTTACTGGTTTTAAAACATTGTCTATGTGGGTGGGCAAAATGATATTGCAGTGCTTACCTCCCGTGCCAGCTGGCCACCTAAATGTCTGACTGTGTGTGTTCAACTTTGTTCAGTTGCCACATGACACGAAGCAGGGCTGTGACCCCAGCGATACTCCTGCTTGTAAATGTAAGCTTGGCTATAAAAATTGCTGTGATTCCATCAACACTACGTTCCTCTGTGATGTTTTCTGAACTCCTCTGTTTGCCAAACCTAGTAGAAATAAAGTTTTTTCACATCTAGAAAAGTAAAATGTATTTGGAATGGGACCAAAAAGTGTCATCGTTAGACCTGAATGTAAAGATTATTAAAATAAGTTTTGCTTATAGTCTACCAAAAGAGATCACAAGTACTGTAAAGTCGTGTTCTTCTTCAGACCCCAGATCTCCTTTCAGGTTTCAAACGCTTTGATTAGAGGTACACAGAAATAGAGTTTTGGAGTTTGCTCTTGCTTAATGTGATATTCTACATCAGGCTTCTGCCAAAATCCTGCCAGCTGGGGAGGACGAACACTACGATGTGTCTAAGCACGTCATAACACTGAGCGCTAAAGTGGTGTGTCAGAGAATTGCTTTTACTGGCGTTATTTCCCTGTTTCTGTGAACATTGGGAGGTCGTCGTCATGAATTACATCTTCATCAGCGATATCACTCTCTGCAGAACACAACAGAGACAAGAACTAGAGGGCAGAAACGGGAACTGGCTTTCTGAGGAACTGTCACTGCACACTCGACTTGTCCAGACTCTTTCTTAAGCAGCTGGTATTGGACACTATCAGGGGCTAGTTGGGCTTTTCATACAACCCTAAACAAGTATGTTTTATGAAGGGTGAGGTAATATTGACTAGTTGAAATACAACATTTTGTGACCAGATGTTAATAAGAACTGTACAGAGAGAGATGAACAACACATTGGCAAGTGTTTTCAAGTACTGATCTTCTTCAGATACACTGACAGAAACAGATAACACACTAGGAACTCCTATGAACAGATTTTCAGGAATCTACTTTGGTTTTGCCAGGGAAAGTGAAGTCAATGCTAATCTCTCGTTAGAGCCCTCAGGATGGTTCCCAACAACAAAGTGAGGACCTTAGTGCTGCCACCCTTGCTCCCACCACTTTGGCCTCCTGGAGAAGGTCTCTAGCAGCAGCAGCACTGGGAGACGAGCAGAAAGCAGAGACAGGAGAAGTTAGAGGAAGTGTGGGATAAAATGAGAAGAGGTGCCAGCAGCCAAACCTCTCTGTGCTTCTGCTGGCACTTGCACAAGATGAGACTTCCAAAAGGACTTAATTATATCCTGCTGAAACCAAAGTTGAGCTTACCTTGTGTGCTTTTGAAAATGTAACACTTTTAATGGCTATAAGAGCCTTCTTTTTCCTTTTTTTTCCTTCTTTTTCCTTCTTTTTTTCCTTCTTTTTCCTTCCTTTCCTTCCTTCCCTTCCATTCTTCCTCTCACAGAGAGGTGGATGGCATGGCAGAAGGTCTCACTTGCCTTGCTGTAAAGCTAGCCTTTGACTTCAGCTCTGCTGTCTGCTGCAGGAATCTCCTGGTAGACTCACTGCATGCCAGGACTTGGCCTCTCACGTGGGCAATGGAATCACAGGATGGCTGGCTTGGAAACACTGATGGTATTTACAAAATTTCTTGCTTATCTCTGCTAGACTCTTGAGTCAACCATCCTTAAATGGGCCTAACTGGTTACTCCAGTCCCAAACTATTTCTGATTGTTTTAATCCAAATAAAATAGGCAGCAGGCATAATGCATTTTCTCAGAAAATAATATACACTTTAAAAAAAAAAACCTGAAAAACCTAAAAACAAAATCTGAGTTTTGAAGAGTGATGAAAGTTGGCAAAATAATCTGTAAAGGAGTCAGGAAATACATGCTCAAGGTAAAAAAAAAAAAAATCACACAGTATTTTAAGACTAACCTTGGGGTTTCTTGAGTACAAAATAATAGTATTCACCAAAGAGACGTTTCACAATATTTGGATGTGTATTTGATTCTCTGGCTTTGCTGTACTACATAAAAGTCAACTTTCTGTTCCGTTCACAAAGGCCGTGAGATGTGACTGGGGCTAATAGGTCCAGTTCCAGTGATTTCAGGGGACTGAGTCAAGGGATTGAATCCACTTCTTAAAGGTGCTCAGGAGTAGGTTATGCCACCTAAGGTTGTGCACAACCTTATATGTATTTACACCAAATCAAGAATATATATTTTCTTATACTTTTCCTTAATTAGGTGCAAGTCACGCAATATTGATACGCAGAATTACTGATTCCTCTCATGAAACATTGTTTTTACTTATGTCGCTACAGAATTTCTGGTTTTGTTAGAAATTTTTTTAACTTTTTTTTTTCCTTTTTTTTTTTTTCCAGAATCAGTGGAGAAGCTTCCCTTCTGTATTGGCTTCCAGGAAGTAAGGAATGTACAGCGCACTGCATAACAGGTATTCCTAGTTTTTATACATGTATATAATACAGCAAATCATCAGTGGTGAAAGAATATTTCTGAGGAAGCCTTGATATTGGAGAGCCACCATATCTCCTCTGTGTATGTCTGAATTTGTTTGTTGCTGTACAGATGTGTAAAAGAACATTATCTCATGCACTGGTGAACTGATTTCTTTGCACGGTTATGTACAAGATCTACCAGGACATGTAGAAATGGGTGCAGTGTTTGGAAAGAAACAAAATTCCCATCCTGAGGGGGTCCACTGCTGTTTCCTTTTTGCAGGAGGAACAGCAGAGAAAACTCCAGGTTTCTCTCTGAAGTTGTACCCAATGTCTCAGGACCACGTAGGAAACATTTTGAAGTTTACTCAACCAATTTTTCCTCCTTTTTTATGCATGTTCTGGTCTTTGCTTTATTTTAACTGTTTTCTATTTCTCCTTTTTGGGGACTGACTAGGTGAGGTGACTTCTCATCCCTACTTTGTACCCCCTTTCCCCTGCCCTGCACTTCCCAGCTCACCTTGCATCCTCACGGTCCGGACTGCCACACGTTTGACCTGTGGGCAATTTGGTTTATGTCAGTTCAGTCTCAGAGTTGAGCAATCAGCATGTGACATTACGGCGGTGTTTGTGGATTGATGGTGGCCAGCTAATGTTGTAATGTCTTTCTCATCTGTTGGTCCTTTCAGACCATTCTTCAGAATTTAGTTCCCAATCTCAACATAGTAAACATTCGGAGTGGGCTGATGATTACTGTGGTATCAGAGATAGGGGCAGCTCCTGGGTGAAAGCCGGGGTCTTGTGGGGCTGCTGTGCACGTCTTTAAACTCCTGTTTGACGTTAGACATTGAACAGTGGGTGAATTGTCCTGGGTTTGCTAGGACAGAGTTAGTTTTCTTCTTAGGAGCTAGAACAGCTGTGTTTTAGTTTCAGTGTAGGATTTGTTGTGAGCAGAATGTTGATAAAGTACTGATGTCATGCTTTGCTGTTGGAGCTCAAGGTAAGTAGTTTGCAAGTGCAAAGGACTGGGAGGGGGAAGCATAGTGAATAGCAAAACCCCAAACTGGCATTTGGATGTGCCAATTAAATATTCCATATCATATCATGTCATGTCAGTACATGGCAGAGAGTGAGAGGGCAGGCTGTGTTTGGCTGCAAACCAAAAGGCTAAAACCACCACAGTGAATGCAGTGCAGCAAATTACATTAAAAGGCATTATTTTTACCATTATTTTATTTCAAATTATTTCAAATTTCAAGTGAAGGTCATTGAATTACAGACATGACATAAGAAGAGCAAATCCACTTATTCAGGTATTAACACACTTCAAAAAGTATTTTAAAATACCTAGAAGTAAATTATGCTTCACTGAAACTTTGCCATCGAGTGCCAGAGCTAAAGCTCTGTGCAGCTTCAGCGGGTCCAGAGTCTCCTTCACGACTTTTAAATGCTGCTTCGCTTTAGGAGGTTCATCCTATACCCTTCTGGAGACACAGCTCCTTTCCCTCCCTGCAGAACAGCTGTATTCTATCACTCAGATTTTGATGTGAATTAATCACTATTATCTCACTGTTGAGAAATTCAAATGCAGAAAATGGATCCATTTAGCTGCATTGTTTCCTGATGTTGCCACTGGACTGTTATTCCATTTTGGCCTTCTGGAACATGAAGATGTAACTACCTGACCAGATCACTGAGGAAACAACAATCTGTTAATTGAACATGGATTTCAGGAAAGCCTCTACTTGTATTTCTTGACATAAACTGTTCCACAGCGTTTAGATTTACTGCGTTCTGCCACTGAGCGATGATTAATCTTTTGTGGCTGGTAAAGTGAGTCTTTTGTGTATGAGGTTTGAAAACACCTTTGAAATCTTTTAAGACAAAGAGAGCAGCAAGTGAATGAGTATATTCAGGCATTCAAAGAGAAATGTGACATGAAGCAGAGTTTCACTACTGATTCCAGGTATTCGCAAGAATAAAATGGCTAAATTGGTAATCATTTAAGGTGAATATAGCAGAAATGATAATGAAAGGAAAAAGGATATTTACTGTCTTCCCAGATTATAAATATAGCACTTGCTGTTGGACTGAAGGAGGTACGTCCTTAAAGAGATTAAGGAAATGTATCTCCCACCAGAGATTGCAGAGAATCAGGCATTTCATTCTGGACCTCACAAGTTCTGTAAAATTACAGATTTAATAAACAAACCATTTTATGTCTCTGTAAGGAACTTAGAGGGGATTTTGAAAGTCAAACACTGAGGACTCTTGCTTTGACTGTGGTGGTAAAAGTAACATCTGCCTCAGACATTGTAACAACAGACTGTTCAGATCATTCTTCTCAGCTGTAGTAGGAGACTTGACAGACATAAGCCATCCTCCCCCTTGTTTCTACACTTATATCTCTCAGCTGAAATAAACCTTACATCAAAGTACTTGTATCAAGGACAACCAGATTTAATTTTACCTTTCCCTTTCAGATGCTCAGTTCATTACAATAACTTTTGTGGTTTTCCAAATAAAACAACAGTACAGAAATAAAGAAAAACAATCATTTTGTTGACCACATTCCTACAAGGCCACAAAATCTCATTTTTTTTCCAAATCTGTGACAAAAGACCTGGCTGAAATGTCTACCACACTCACATACATTTACCAGTACGGACTCAGGACCCTGTGGGGTGTGACTAAGGCTACTACCCACAAGTTAGTCCAGTGATGCCGACGCGTGTGCTGCCTCTTCGTGAGAAGTGTCCCTGACTCGTCAGGTACAAAAGCATTTAGCCCTGGGAGCGGAAGCAGACCTGAGATCATAGCTCTATGTCTTTCTTTTTAAAACTACATTATTATATGTCCATGATAACGTTAGCTTGGGGTAAATGCAAATACAGAGAGAAAGAAAAGGACCAAGTCTCTTCATTGCTGCTCTTGTGTCTGTTTCTTTGTCTCCTCTTGGGGATACAGTTCTGCCCAGTGTTAGCCCACCACCAGAGACCTGTTAATTCCTACCAGTTTGCTGATATCCTTGGTGCCAGGCAGTTTTTTAGGGATTGTATCATTCTTAACGGTTCATAAAACAGGAACATTAGTTTCATTTCATGCTTTTGGTTTAAAATTTCATGTAGGTGCTTGGTTAAAGATTTGGAGTTCACAGTTGCATGAGTTTTGTGGAAGCTCTACTCTACAAGATTTATTTCCCCGAGGAAAGTTAAAAGGCAAGTCTCAGACAAGGCACTCAAAAAAAAAAAAAAAAGGCAAACAAAGGAAAGATAGAAACAGCTTGAGGAGCATTGAAAACTTTGTTTTAGTATGGAGAGATAATAAACAGTAGCTTTCAGGGCCTTATCGTAATGTATTATCTGTCTTTCTAAAGTGGACCAAACTAGTTTCATTAAAACATCAATGACAACAAAAATGCATTTCCCCAAATTGTCTCTTCTCCTGGTCAGAACTTTTTTTTTTTTGGTCTGGCAGGTGTAGCCCATTTACTGCAACAGAAGGTGAAAGGTCTGATGTTGTCATTGTGGAATTTCGAGGAGACAGCGCTGAACTGAGCACTCAGTCCTCTTCTGTGAAGGTATGTGACAGTTTTCCCTGCAATCTCTTTCCCAATAGTTTCCCAGATATCCTACTGCATCAGCTACTTTATTTACCGTTACAGTGGCTCATGACCCTTTCTCATGTGGAAAATACCTACTCCATCACAAAAGGGGTGAAGTAAGGGGTTTTTTTGGTGACTGTGAGGTGCCTTGGTGTTTCAATGTGCTTACAAACTTGTAAAACTCGGTTTTGATCCAGAGATACACATGTCAATGCAATGTGTCCATTTTGATTTATTAGAGACAGGCAAATATTCTGAAAAGGTCTCTAATCTTTGATGTAGCTGATGAAATGTTTACCTCAGTGCCCAAAGTTGTTAGTGGTATCGGTTCCAAGTTCCAGGGCATATATTTAGCGAGACATCAAGAATCTGGTCCAAGACATTGATTAATTATGGCCCTAAAGTAGTGCATAAAATCCATCATAGGAGATAATTCAAACTGGGATCACAAAATACCCTTCACAGCCAGCAAGAGATTGCCTACAGATGCATAGGACAAAAGGCCAATGGGGGTGATACTTTTTTAATATGATTCCTCTCTGGCACTTAAGTTCCCTGTATGGGATCCCAAAACTCTTCTCATATTAAACTCTCCTTTAAAAAACCTCTGTAGTATATACACTCTTCCTTCTTAAGAACTCAAACCAAGTGACACTGCTGGATAACCTAGCAGATGGTTAGTGTGTTCACCCAGGAGGCAGCGATGCAGTTCGGTGTTGGACTGCTGTCCTCCACCCAAGGAGCTCCCGTGCTGGAGCTTGTTGGATTGTGCTCCTGGATTGTTGCTCCTCACAGAAGAACTTCACAGCTCCCTACTTTGCTGACCCAGTAGCTGCCACTGTCACAGCTGTACCTTCTGTGTCCTTTTCCTCTTCCTCCTCCCATCTCTTAGTCTAAATCGGAAGTACAGGCAGCTGCAGTATTTTATTTCCATTCCTTCACACGTTTTCAGCTGACGTAATTCATGTCATCTGTATTCAGCCCCCTCCAGCTTCTTGGACTGACATCTTTTGCAACCATCCATACTTAGTACGTTGGAACTGTTCCCCTTGTTTTCTCATCAGGCTCAGGTCCAGCACTCATAACAAAAGGCAGGTGATCTGCGTGCCAATATTTTACCTCATTCAGGCTCCCTAGTTCCCTCTAACTCCAAACTTCTCAGGGATAAGAAGAAGCTGAGTACAAACGGTCACTTTTTTTCAGCTCTGCCTGTGAGCCTGTAAGCCTGTGCTGGTGTGCATGTCAGAGGAATTTGAAAACTTCTTTGAAAAAACCAAGTGCTAGCTTTTTTACATCAAAATCATCGAAACAGATTATACCAGGTTTTCTTGCAGAGTGTAGTTACTTTAATTAGCTGGCAAATTTTGAAACATTACCCTGTTGTAAACAGAGACAGTAGTTTGATTGAAATGCCTGCATCTGAATAGCCAGAGAATCACTTATTCTCTGTGTATGAATCCTTCCTGTCTGTTGTCATCTTTTAAACTTGAACCTACTGTTCTCCTGCTGTTGACACCCACTGTGTTTCCTGAATGTGTCAAAAGTCCCATCCTTTTCATAGCCCTTTCACTAAACTGATTTTACGTTTCCTGCACTCATTCCTAAATGCTTCCATGCTTTCTGCATGCATGTAAGCAAGTGATTGTACATGAAAGATGTACATATGAGCAAGCAAGCCTAGAGGAAACTGGTGAAAATATTCAAAGCTGGAGGCTTACTTCAGCATCTGGGTAAATGGCTTGTCTACTGGGACCACCGAGCATGCCTGGGTCTTGTTCACTTCAAAATTCTTCTCTTTGTGCTCATCAGTCAGGCTCATCAGTCGGCTCGCAGTTCAGAGGGGAGTGAAATGCACTCATGCAGTTTGCTTATTCTTGTGGTATCTCAGAATCACTGACTCTGGAGAAAACTAGGTATTCTTTCAGACATCTCCCAGGTTATTCTATACAGCTGATGCAAAGCCACAGAGAGGAATTTTTTAGTGTCTGAAGAAGGTTTGATGGTGATCTGACGAGACCTCAATGATTTTTGCTTACTGTGTTGCCAGTAATGAAGCTCAGACTGTTTTGTTGGTAGTCTTTCTTAAGGACCCCTTCAAGGACATCTTTCTGGGTGGATTCAGAGCCTTTGTCCTTGCTGTGCCACTGCTTCCAAAGGTGCTGACTGGAATGATGAACGCTGAACCAGACGTAAACCTGCTGAGGGTTTTGTGCCGGCCATCAGACAGTGGTTTCACTTGGTACCGCAGTTTGTCACAGGGGTCAGGACCAAATGAGTCACACATCAGGGAGGAGAGGTCAACCCGACAAAGGGTAAGGAGCTGTCATTGAAAAATGCTGATGTGGCTACATCCCTTACTCTTAGTTCTTAATTTCATGCTTTCACACTTTTTTATTTCTGGGGCTGGAGAGGAGTATCCAGTAATCTTGGGACAATATTTTCTTTATGCAAATTTCCTTCTGTACAGAATATTAATCTCTGCCATTGGCATTGACAGACAAGAGTTAAAGTTTCATTTTAAATACAGAGCTTTGACAGAGCATACATAACACTGCTGTGTTTATACAATAATTGTACTTATACTTAACAACATTTAACTTTAAAAGTTGCAAACTCCAGGCCTGCTAGTCCCTTCCATGGTGTCTGCTTAGGAACAACTGTGTAGGAGCAGTTAGCTTTCTTCACAAGATACTGTAGTAACAGGTAATGTTGGCGTAAGGTTTTTTTACCTTATTGGATTTCAGCTTAATAATAGTGTTTGTTATTGCCTAAAAAAAAAATAAAATAAATTTTTTGACCATAACCAAAATGAATCCCTTACAAACAGTAGCTGCCAGCTAGTACTGGGTTTTAAAGCTCTTATAAATTGAGATTTCCAAATATTTTGGCAAAAGCCCAGGAGAGTCTTATTTTTGTTATGTGCTACTTTGCAGGAATTCATATGGATACATTCCATCTCCAGTAAAAAGCTGTATCATGCCACAGGTGTACAGCACACACAACCAGTAAAATAAAAATCAAAGCCTCACAGGTTTCAGCCGTAGCGTACAGTGGTGGCAGGGAGTGTATGTTCTAAACCAGCACTGGGCAAGGTCACTCGCACAGGAAGAAGTGAGCAGTTTTAGCTGAGGAGCACAGGACATCCCTTCTCCCATTGCCCATCTCCTAGCTCCTTTCCCTCCTGCCCCCCTGCTGCGCACGTGAGAGGGTGGTGGGAGTCAAACCAACAGCCTCATCTCCAGCAGCATCCAGCCAAGTCCTACGGAGAAGCATCTCTGCACGAGAAGCAGTTGCTGACCATCAGCCCTGGAGTTTCCAGGAAGGCCGAGGCTGTGATTGCAGCTCGCCTCACCCTGGGAAAGGTCTGAGCTCAGTTTCTATGGAAAATCACAGCTATCGGAACACTTCCGAGCTCCCCAGTTAAGATAGTGAAAAGGGACTCTCCACTTCCAGTTTGTTGTCTTGAGAGGAAGGGCGTTGTGTTTGAGATGTTTTATTTTCTGTACTCATTTCACCACTCCTCTCTCTTCTCAAGTTTCCACACCGAATACCAAAAGAGAGGCAGGCATTAGCTTTTGACAGCTTTATAAAAATAAGTCAGCATCTATTATTTACAAAATGTTCAGTCAGAAACTGTAAATTAGCCAGAATTTTAAAAAGGAGATTGACAGGGTGCCTAGATTTAGTATTTGACTAAGTGCACAAAATTGGAATTCAAACTGCCTGCGAGTATAAAAGAAACTTATAACATTTACTTGTCTGCCAGCTAATTCATATTCAATGTTTACTTTTTAAAATTTCTTGTTTTCTTTAAGTTTCCATTTATTGCTTCATTAACATGGTCCATTTCCAATGAAATAATTTAGGCCAAGAATGCCCCAGCAAAGGCTTTTCTCAGGTATTTACAGGGGTTTTTATATATTACATATGGGTTTTTTAACATATTTCATATTGTTTACCAAATCACGTGGGATAGAAGCATGTCTGCTTTCTCTGGGGAAGTGTCACACAAGTAACTTGAGTGGGACTGATCTCTATCAGAAGAGGGAAAGCACGGGCTGTAAAAGGCTTCAGGAGAATCCTGTTTCCATTGCCTTTCACTGGAGACTCCAGGCCTCAGCACCAAGGAGGCGTAGTCTGTGAGTCTTGGGGAGCTGGAAGGGCATTTTCCTATTGGAAAGGTTCTCTAAGGGAAGTGTCCCTCCATCTCAGCAGGGTGGAGCCTGGGAACTGATAAGAGCAGCAAGGGAAAAACAGCCTCTGGAGTCTGGGGAGGAAAAGGGAAAGGAGGGGCAAGATTGGTGACTTTTACCTTAAAAAACCAGTGTGTTGAGATTGCAACATGCACCTCCACTGTACAGTGGTGATCATTCCTCTTTCAGCAAAGAGCTGAGAGTGTTTGGGGTGGGACAGATTGCAGGTTTGGAGCGAAAAGGGCTATCAGACCTGGAAAGTACTAAATGCAGTAGGGGACTTGTCTGCTAAAGAGCACGAGACATACCTTGTAGATTCACAAAGTTTTGAGATCTACAGTGGAAAACAAATAGGGAACATCAGAAATATGTTTAAGCCAATGTGTTCACCTGAAGCACTTCAGCAGTATTATGTTACACTCATTTAAACAGCTTGATTTTGATCAAAATGCAGGAGCATAGAGCAACATACCTCGAATAAAAGAGATGTGACTGTATATGTGAGTTAAGATAACAGAAAAGAGACCACTTCTTTGTATGTTGATGAAAACAGGTATAACCCCTGTCTGGCCAAACCTAGGTGTGTTTTAATGAAACTCATGTTCTCATTTCTCTCTCTCTTTCCCCTCCTGTTTCAAATCCACACACAAGACCTTTGTTCCCTACTCCTAATTTTGTCCTTACTCATTAGCATGGCAGTGTGATCACTGTTCAGTCTGCCAGGGACACGGAGCCAAAGCTGACCTTCAACATTTGATAGAGGTCTTCTTGTAAAATACATGATTTACCAACAGCTGCAGTGATGCTACAACAAATACGTTAGTGTATCGGAGGACTGGGATGCAAGTTTGTTTGAACAAACTCACCAATAAAGTTATCAGGGGAAACTGGAGGAAGTGGGTCACCACTTTCCTGATAATATTTACGACGGCCTGTAGATAAGAGGACTGGAAAGGAGGCCCCTCTTTCTTCCACAGTTTATCACACAGCTAATGCAGAAAGACGAATTGTTGTAGGATAACCTCTGATGTCACGTGCTAGCTTTGTCACTCAGACCATCTGGGCAAAAGCATAGAATTGTGTGGAATTTGGGGCAATCACATGATGTTTAAGATTAAGATTCTGACAGAAAGAAGGGGGAGAATGATAGATTTCTGTAAGGCTCGTATTCTGAAAGCAAAGGGGAACCTGTGAGCAAAGAGCTCTGTGCTCTTAAGACCCAAGAAGTATTTGAATGTAGTTTCTCTGGCTCGTGCACAGAAGCATGAGGCAGTTGTCATCCATTGATTTCAAGGTCCAAAAGAAAGAGAAAGCTGGCCTGATGGCTCTGGACTTTGAAATGCTGTTCTTTACTGTGACACACAAGTAGTATGGACACCTTCAGCAGATAGATGTTAACTTTAAGGAGAAGCAGTTCTGATGCTAATAGCAAAATGAGAGTGACATTAACAGTGGTGACTTTCTCCTTCCTTTAGCATGCTGAGCCGTATGCAGAAGTGTCAGGCCACGTGCAGAAGTGAGCAGCATGCACATCCCATTATACAGAGCAGCTGGGAAGTCTAGGAACAATTTTAATGAAATTAAAATACTGTCTAAGCTCCTAAAAACACTCCTGGCAGCAAATCCTTGCTTCCTGAGTAGAAATGTGCCATGGACTAGTAAGTGGGTGGCTCTAATTCCTTCTGACCCATCCATCAAAAGATGACATAAACTGCACACGTGCCTTATTTTTGAATAGCTAAGAAATCAGGCATGGGTACTGCTTAACTTCAGTGGCTATGTCTTACAAAGGCAATCTCAGAAGCTTCTAGTTTTAATGATAGCAAAGGTTGATTGGGAGGTAGGAAGGCCGTGCTAAAACTTAACCTACTTCTTATGCTTTTGTGTTTCAATAATGCTAATTTAATTAGCAGGAGTTAGGGAGAAAGCTCATATGAGCAGTGCCCCATGGTGAGGGTAAAGGGTTTTGAACGGTAAGAACAATTTTTTTGGCTCCTCCAAATTGCGGTCCCCATAGCATGCCCTGCTGGAGCACGCTGAGGAGCTCTTCTGGTGGTTCTTCCCTTCCCACTCACAAAATGAATCAGGTTAAGCAGGTTGGCAGCAATGTCCTTCTTTCACTGAGTTTGGAGGGGTTTTATGGACCCATGGCCCTTGCAGGAGCACTGTACCAGAGACCCAGGCAGCCAGCAGTGGAGCAAAGTTTCCCCCTTCCCCGCCCACCCTCAAAACCTCAGGCATTTCAGCCATCACTAAACTGGGTAGTCACCTTTGAGGAGACAGTCCCTTGGGACTCCACCTGAGCAGCATACCCCTGGCATTCCTTGGAGTACTGGAGCCATGGTTAGCAGTGAGGGCCCCCTCACTGGCTGTTTGGATTTTCAGCTGATTCCTCTAATCTGTGCTAATTCTAGTCCTGTGGAGACTGTGGAGAAGGACACTGTTTCATTTGTAAGGAACAAATAGCAAAAAAGTATGACATGAACCTTGCTGAGATTTCCTCTTTAACCCCTGTCTGCTGTATTTTTCCATGAGGCTCCACATGGTTTTGATTTCAGATCTTCAGAATGTATTTTATGCTCCTTCCCTGGCCTCCTTTGCAGGACTTTGTTTTGCAAAACAGAAAATATTTCCTGGGTTTATATCTTTGTCAGTAGCTTGAAGTGGGGAAAGTCCTTTTTAAAAAGCCCAGTGCTTGTGGGAAAAGGAACTTGTTTCTGCTTGTTTTCCACTACGGGGTAGCTCTTTCTGCTTGTGGCCCAGAAAGTCTTGCTCTTTTATCCATGTTAATTGTTTTCTGCATTGCTGTATTTCTTCATTTAAACCTTCAACCTATGTTAAAGGTGTGACTCATTAGCAGTGGCTGTACATAACCCGTGACAGAAGACTTGGTGTAGATGTGGTTAGGGGCATCACACACCCCAGGGATGAGGAAGACCCTTTCCCAATGGAGAGCAAACCTTCCTCTGGCCACTGGAAACCTCCTGGCCGCAGAGCCGAGCAGCACCTACCCAGTCTAGCAGGAAATTTGCCTGACAGAGGAAAACTGTGTCATAAAACTGATTTTATTTCTCTCAGCTGTCTCAGCCTTTGCGTGGTGGAGCAGGGAATGTAGTGGGAAACCAGAAATCGCCTAGGGCTGCTCCATACGAGCTATTCTTGGCTGTCAGAGATGTCCCTGAGGCTGCCTTTGGTCAGGCTGAGGCATAAAGTAGTTCTGGAGTCAACAGGGGTTTAAGCAACAGCAAAGTTTGTGTAAAGCCCACCATTTCCTCTCTTGTCCACACCAAAAGTAGCTGGAGTGAACCAGAAGTAACAGTGCCCCGTTGGTTTTCAGTGTCTCCCCATTAGATCTCCGAGTGAGCAATCTCTTCAGTCAGAGATCCTACGTGTATTGCTCTAGCGCTCGTGTGCAACGATACATTGGGAGTAATTTTGTGGCTCCATTTCTGTGGTGGAGAAAGTCAGAAGGAGCCCATGGTAACCTGAAAACTGCCCGCGGATGTGCTGCAGGGAGGAGAGGGGAAGCTAAGGTTTTGTTTGGAGGAGAAAAAAAAATGATGAAAGCGAACATGAGCCAAGACATAAAGTCTCATTTTGCTCCCATGTGCTAGTGCTTGAGCAGACTATTGTTCTGGACTCAGAGATTGGTTCTTAATTATGTTGAGCAGTGAATGGTTTGAATTATGGCCACATAGTTTGGTGAGCATAAGCCTGTTAAGAATTTTGGCTGGAGAGCAGCTGCAGGGCTGCTCTGAGATCACAGAAGGTGGCTGTTGCTGGAGGTGTTTTCAAGAATTAAGAGGCATACACACTGCCACCTGAAGTCCCACGCTTGAATGCTTTATCTAAATCTGCCCTTGTCTTTATTCTGCTATTTCAATCTAAAATAAAACATCTTGTATTTATTGTATCATCACATTTAGACACTACCATTTTGGAATCTCCTGTGGACATCATCAGATCCAGATGTTTCCAAATGTCATCATCCATACACTGAAATGATTACAAATGGAGATATATTTCTGTAAGCTGTTGCTACTCGGTGCAGATTGCCAGTTTCCACTGGCTTGGAGGAGGCTTTTATTTTTAATGGGGTAGGGATGGCCCCAAGTTCAATACTGCAGATTTTTAAATTACACATATCGTTGCATGAAGCACAAGTGGTTGCAGTCTCTGTTCGCTCATAAATTTGGGCTGATTTCCTAAGAGGTTACTAATTCTAACACATGTAGGATGATTTTAATATTGGGATTACACAATTTGATTACCTATCTCTATCTGTAGAGTGTGTGATGTGAGTTCATTATGCACTCTGATCAAGGTATTAAAAATACCATTCATTTCCAAGGAAGAACTATTTTTTCTTCACATCACTCCCTTTGCCTAAATTATCTGACAGCTGCACTGATATTTATATGTACTGTACACAGCTCTCTCTGGCTCGTGAATGAATACTGCTGCCCTCTACTGCAATGAATATCTAATTCCTGCTCAAAGTTACATACTCTGCATTCTAAACATGCACAAATTATGGGGAAATGAGTTATGTGGATGCCCAGATGCAAGTAGAGATACAACCAACAGCTCAGAAGTGGCAAAGGCTTATGCTGACCTCTTTGGCATTGCTCTGGATGTCACAGCATGATTAGAGTTTCTATAGTAGGGAAAAGAAAACATGTACCACCACTTGCTGATATTGTGCCCTAATTAATAATCTCATGCTACATTTTAGGTTGTCCCATCTATTTACTATTTTGGACACAATAACAGCAAGTTGGGGATTCTAAATTCATGGGTTTGGCCATCAGAATTATGAGTATCCCAGTGCTAAAATCTTAGGTACTCTTCTCTCTCCTGAAAATGGCACCTCTGCATTAGGTATGGTAGCTTTCAGGCATAATTAACAAAGTTAGTTATGCTCGCAGGAGTGAGACCTTTAAGCCAGGATCCTGGGTGAAGGATGACCTGTTGTGACTGCAGATCATTACAATACAGTGCTGGATGTAGTAGCTGAATGTATCTCATTTCCTACTGCTCCCAAGTGGTTAATGGACGTGTTGAGGGAACTGGGGTTGTTTAGCCTGGAGAAAAGGAGGCTGAGAGACCTTCTCGCTCTCTACAACTACCTGAAAGGAGGGTATAGAGAGATGGGAGTCAGCCTCTTCTCCCAACTAACAAGTGATAGGACAAGAGGAAATGGCCTCAAGTTGCACCAAGGGCAGTTGAGATTGGACATGAGGAAGAATTTCTTTCCTGAAAGGGTTCTCAGGCATTGGAAGGGGTTGCCCAGGACTGCTCAGAGCCTTTCAGAATGAAGTATATTCACCCTCCTTCGTTAAGCCATTTCTGTCTTTAATCACATTTGTCATTAGGAGCTCACCAGGTCCCCGAACGATACTGTCATGATCAGTTGGCTTTTTCAGAGGACAAAAATTTAGAGACAATAAGTATGCTTCAAATGTAAAGGGTATGAGTTCCTCATAAGTGCATGCTACTCATTTTCCCAAGATTTAAAAAAAAACAATTAAAAAAAAAAAAAGAGAAGGAAAACTATCCAAGAAACGAATTGGAGAAGAATTTGGGGCAGTAGGTTAGAGATGTGCCTATGCCTCACGGGAAATTTGAGAAATATTTAACTGTATTTGGTGATGTTTCATGTCATGCTTAAGACTGAAAATATGCAAGAAGCAAAGTAATATTTGTGACAAAGAAGCCCTCAGTACTGAAAGAGCCTTTAAATAAGCAACAAATTGGGGATTCTATGTAAAATGAAATTATATTTACCTTTTGTAAAGCAGCTACTGACTTTATACAAATTATCAATATAGTAGCAGCAAAAAGAAGAAAAACCTGAATTTACATATATGCAAAATAATAAAATACAAAAAAACACAGACTGCATTTGATTTCAAGCTAGGTTTACAGTGATGGAGAGAAACTCACCCTTACTGCTTATCAGCTTTTAATAATGTATATTGGACTTTCAGAATGTATATTGGAATTTCAGAAATGGTGCCTCCATTTTATTGTGTGGAATGGAATTTTAATTTAGTAGTTGGGCTAGTGTTGACAATTTCAATAAATCAACATTTGAAATTTTATAAATGGCTGAATATTAAAAGTCAAAATAGATCCAGATAAAGTTAATTCATAGTTAGATTTTTTTTTCTTTTTGAGTTAGCACATATTTTATACTCTCTCCAGTGTATTTTCTCATTGACCTGGTGATGAATCTGTGGCAAACTTGCGCGACTTCAATAACTGAAAAACTCAGCAATGTGAAGAGCTGCCAGATTCCAAAAGCAACTGATCCTACTAAATTGGAAGAAATTGGTAACAGGGGGTAATTGTTATCACAGTTACATATGCCATAAAGATATTGTTTTCATTAGTACTTTCTGCCAAGTCAGCTAAACTGTGCTCAATAAAGTCCAGATACAGGGGACTCGTCAAAGTATTGCTCACGAGAGGTCTTCGTGTTGTTATTGGACAAGGTATAAAAGCTCTTGGGGAGGAAGGGTTGTGATACTGAGGAAAATATTTCATTCAGCACCGTACGTATGCGTCATACGGTGTCGTGAGAAGAGTCTCTGTCAACTTATTACGGAAGTAATGCTATTGATAGTACTGAAAATCATCTGGAAGGGTACTTTAAATTAGGAGGATAAGAAACATCCCTTGCTGAATCAGAGCTGAAGTAAAAACACTTAAGGTCTTGTGTCTCCTGTATAATTGGTTAAATGATCTGCTGATTCTTAACTAGAGTCTTTTGGGGAGGATTCCTCATGTGACAACATGAAATTACCCCTCATGTCTTTGCTGGAGAATTGATTTCTCTCAGTGGGTGAGAGTGGGTATGCACTGGAGAAATGGGTAGCAATGAAGAAAAAGAAAAGTCAGATGACTCTTAGAGTTAGCTAGTCCCTTAGAATTTGGAAAAGATTGTAGCTTAGTCTTGCCCTTGGTTTGCTTTTCTGCCTGGAAGTTCTTCTAGTCCTTCCTAGGCAAAAGTACTGTGAAGAGAGGGAAGCACTTTTTCTTTCAGTGATGTGCCTCCAAAATTGCTGCAGGAAATTTCCTCAAAACTTGTTTTTGTGATTCATTTGATATTTTTAAGGTACAGTAGTTTTTATCTTTTCTCCTATTTCCAGAGTCATCTACACACAACCTGTGCTATGTGCTTTCCACTATTCTGTCTAATTAAATACCAGTAAGTGCACGTTGTTTTGTTCTGCGTGTGACTTTTCTAGCTGGGAATTTCAGGAGGCTTTTTAGTTTGCTTTATTTCCCAGCAATAGGTAATCATCAGACTGAATCTCCTGACAGCAACATCTTGAAAACTGCTGAGCCCTGTGTGCCTGTGAGGTGGCCAGTTATGTGACCACGAATTTGGAAGTATTTTCTTGGAAGTATGCCACATAATTACAAACCAAGTAGATTTCTTTTTATCCCTGAGGTGAACTGTTTTCTCCTGAGCCTTGAAGGTCTGCTTTGGACTAGGAACCAGGTTCTCCGTGCCTGGTGTGTGTGGTAGGATGGGAGGCAGCAGAGGCACAGAACAAGGGGGTAAGGGAGAGGGTGCCATAGAAATATTTGGATTAAGAAGGCTGACATCTGAGCTTGTCTTTTTAATCTTGCTCAGTTTCTCTTATTGATGTATGTACAATGGCAATTTAGTGGCAGACCTGCATCTCGGAGGAATTACTAACTGATTTGTGAAATACATGACCAGCACAGACCAAAACTAAGTGATAGGCAGGTAATCCCAAATTTTCTTCCCAGATTGCTACTTAACATGTGAGACTTGGAGCTGGGGACAAATCACCAAAATTTATCGATGATGTACTTAACCTAAAGGTAAAGGCAATATGGAACAGAATGTGTGTTACATACAAGGTGTTTGGGAGCTCAGGTGGCTTTTGGTCTATTCCAGGAAAAATGTCTTGTAAAGTGTACACTGGGAGATAAATGTGGCTCTAAATAAGTACCCAAACCTAAACTAAGTAGAAGAGCTTGAACTGTTCTGACCGTGATGTGGAGCAGAAAAGGCACCTAAATCCTAGTATTTTGGTTTTCCCTAGGATACATTGATGCTCACTGAGGATCAGTTCTGACTTCAGCTCCTTCTGTGATGCCACCTGATGCACAAATGCTAAAGCCCTGTGTAAGTATGGAGCAAAAAAAGTAATGGATTGAGTTTTGAATTAAGGCTATAAGGGGATTTTGGCTGAATATTTAAGATGAAATCAAGTATTTGTGCAGGAAGCTGGCCATTCACCTTCCCATGTTTATCGCTCATTACTGCCTGGCTGTATGCAGCAGACACTGAGTTGGCAAACCAGAGTTTTTCAGAAATTTTCAGTGAACTTTCTTTGGCACTAAAAACACCATATTGCTTTACTTTGCATGCTTGACTTGTACAATTCCTGGCGGGAAAAATGGCACTTTGGGGTTTTTGTATTCATTCTACTTCTGAAATCAGAAGTGGTTATGTCTCTCCTGGCAAACTATAAAGCAAGCGCCTGATTTCCACTTTGTCTCCACCAACCTCCAGTTAACAGAATTCTCTTGGTGTAAAAGTGCTGCAAGAGTGGACTGAATCGCAAATTTATTTGCAGGTTTAATTGAGATCGATCAGACTTGGGTCTAATGAAGTACAATAATTAAGTATATGTTTGGCAACATTTGTCTCCTGGTTAATATTTTTATGTTCAGATGTTCTATTACTTACAGCTGTTTTCTTTTTGCTTATTTAGCTGATTTCCATTTTTAAGTAATTTTGTGTGATTTTGTAAACATTTAGTAAACATTACAATACTGGGATTTTTCAAATGGTGCAAAACTGAACTGGCTTGCTTAAGTTAAAATCTTATTGCACTGTAAAGTCTATTCTTGTTTTTAATTAGCACAGGATTCTTCAATTTAATGTATTCTGTTTTCTTGTAGATAGCACAGAAAAAGTACTGCTAAGTTCTGTACTTACATTACAGTTTGCAAAATTATTCCTAATGGCAGAGGGTAAATATTTTAGCTTTTTGCTCAGAAATAATGAAATAATAATCAGTCTTACCCAAACATTTGGATTTGTCCATTGTAATGCCCTACAAAGTTTTACTAACGTCCGTGCATATGTGCAGGTTGCTAATTTATTAAGAACTGTGGCAGGCAGGTTGTTTAGGTGGTGTTTTCTCTTGAGAAGACTTAAGATTCTGTGTATTTGAATGATTAAATTAGCATTAAAAACACCTCTTTCTCTATCAAGCCTTTCAGGTTGACTGCACTTGGGATTCATTCCCAACTCCACCATGTTTTTTTGACTTCAACATTGAAATGTCACATAGAAAGAAAATAATTCACACCTCTCTTGGGGCTTGATTCACCTGCCCCTGACATAAATTTTATGCCAGCATAACTCCATCAAAAACCATGATATTACTCTGGTGCTATACTGGTTTAATAGAGTAGCAAACCAGGCCTTAGGGGGGTTTCTTGGTTACTTCTAATTTTCTCATTAAAGCAGAGTTATTGAAGCTTATAAAATCCATTTGAGATTTGATATTCCCCATCGATGGCCTGTTGCTGGTAGCATGGTTGTGCTGCCACAGTCTAAGGGCTCCCCCAGAGCAGTACTGGCATTCATTAGACCAAACAGCTGGAAGAACAGTCAAAGGATTTTTTAATATTTTTTTCTTTATTACCACTGTTGCTATTCAGCTACTGTCCCTGAAATAAAGTAAAAATAAAAAAAAAAAAGGAAATAAAAGACAATAAAATAAACAGTTACTCTGTTCAAAAATCATACAACTATTAAGAATTTGGAGGGGATTTCCCCCCCCCCCCCCTTTGCTGTGCTATTCTGTTCCTCTTTTTGTTTGTTTGTTTGTTTTTCCCAAGGTTTAGAAGTGTATTATTTATAAATAAATGAAACCCAAGTTTCCTACACCATATATGATTCTAAGAACCAGACCTGAACACCACCACCAAAATACTGAGGGATTCTAGGTTGGATGAGAAGAACTGGCAGCTCTCTGACATGTTCATCTGGATTGTTTATGTTTTCTCCTCTGGGAGCAAGAGCTTTCTTTGAAAGCATTGCATCACTCCTCTCTGGGAGGAACATTTCGTGATGGGCAGCTTCTTGCAAAACTAGCCAGAGAGTTTTCAACAGTACGTAGTAGGGCTGAGCTTCCCAACCCAGCCCCCAAACCTCCTGTAAGGCAGGAGAGAACAGAATGGATGTAAATGGAAGTGGAAAAATGCAGGGAATGATTAGATGAATTATTTTCATGTCTCAGAGAAGGTCCAGTCAGCTCTGGTTTGACTCATTATTATGGTTTGTAATTGTGTGCATGTTTGAGAGAGGGAAGGTGGCTGAGGGCTCAGTTCTGTAGCAGGCAACCTGAGAAATGCTAATGGCCTCAAGTTCTATACACTAGCTTAGTGAGAACAGAAATTATTCTGCTGCTTTGGCCTGAAGGGACATAGAAGGTTGTCTGCTTCAGGAAAGTCAGCCCAAAGTGACTCTTGTAGCGTGCACTGTTTTTTGGAACAATCTCATGCATAACGAAAGTGGGTTTTCATTTGATTCTGCTTTATTCAATACATACAGTCCAAAGGAGAATCAGAGAGGTTTTTTATTTCATTAGAGGCTAAACTCTAGAAGTGCAGAGACCTAGGAGATACAGAAAAAAATGTTTATGGAGGAAAAGAAAAAGAAGAAGGAAAAAAAGATTATTTAATTTCAGAATAGCTCCTGGTATGCTTTAAGCCCTGAATGAAGATTTATGTTGGTCCCGCTTGATCCAAACGGGTTGTCTCTCCTTAATAACAAAGCTTTCTTTGAGAATGTTTAATGCATATTGCTGCTGCCAGATACAACCTCCTACTTCTTCTAGGTTTTGAAATAGACTGGGCAATTTCTAAGCTTTCTTTGGCATGTAAAGATAATTCATGTGTTGGACTACAAACCAACTGCTCACCCAGAAGCACAGGAGGCCCGGATGATGTCGATTAGGAATAAACAAAAGGAACTGGAAAATTCTGTAGAAGTAACATTTTAATAACTTTGCTTCTGCATTATATGATGGAAAATATCTCATGAAAAGTGAATAGTCTGTGGAGGATTCTCTGCCCTTGGCTATAAAAAGGTTAGTTTTCTTGTTCCCTTACACGTGTATGCAGCAGATAACATAGAAAATGCTACTCCTAGTCAGAGCCTGTTGAGAGGGAAAGAAAAAAAGTGAGACTTCAGTAATAAATCTGGATAATATACTCGGAGAGCTTGGCACAGCGATGGCAGCGAACACACAGGAGAGAGAATGTTCAGTCTGCACTGTGCCACATAGAAACATCTTCAAAAAACAATGCACTTGGTCGGTTTGTCCCAAAACTTAGCATTCCTGATGGAGTGTCAGGGGCTGCACTGCCCCAGAAATACCCTTTAAAAGCCCCAGGTGTAACTGCTGGCCCTTGAAACTTCATGCCAGCACTGATGTGAAAGGAAGGAGGATATTCCAGCAACGTGCCTGTTTCCATGGGGTGCGATGAAGAACAATGGAGCAGAAGACACAACTTGTATGAAGCTACCCCCAGGAAAGGTTTGGTTTGTTTGAAAACTGAGACAAAATGTACATAAATGAATAAACCGAAACGGCTGTAAATAGCTTACGAAAACATGCTACAATAAAGTTGTTTAGAATTCTTCTTCATTATCCTGCTTCACATTTGAGAGGATGACTGGAAAAGAAGATCCTGTATTGTTTTAAGAAATCCACAGGCATTACAGCAAATGAGTGTGTTTTCCAGTTCAAATATTTTGAGTATTTTTTAATGTTTGCACAGGCTCAGGATTTCTGAGCCCATATAATAATCTGCAAAACATCCCACCATTTCTTGCCTTGCTGAGGCTCACCACATGGCATACAGTTGAAAACACTTTGCTGTGGCATGTTTAATAGGTTGCAGAGTAGGCAGTACCTCCAGCCATATGTGGTTCCTTATAGCAACTGGGATGAGAGCCGATAAAATATGACCTGCTTTCCTAAAGCAAATTGCATGGCTCTGTGGCTACCTGAAAGGAAAGACCACTTCCACTTTAGCCACACAAACGTAATCTGTGTGTATTCTGAAATTTATGAGTGGCTACATTACTGTGCAATTAGCCTGGATGACCAAAATGTTGGATAAGAAGGGGGAAAAAAGGTTTGCTACTCATTATTTTTTCCTCTCAGCGTATGTCTGCTTTACTCAGAGTTTCCTATACCTGACTCTTTGGTGTCTGTGACCACCAACAGAGTTTCCCCCAGCCCTAGCAGCCTGGTTTAAATGTGTGTGTTGTATTTTCTCCTTGTCCAGAGGGTTCTGGTAAAGGCATTTATCTGTTGAATGACGTGCAGCCTGCCAGATTCAACAGATGACAGCTTAAGCACAGCACTAGTGACCACCAATGGTGTGGTTTTTATTTTGGGATCCTGCTCTTTCTTTTAAAAAAATTGTTGTCATTATTGACTTTTTTTTTTTACTTCTTCCCCCTTTTGCAAGCTGTTTCTTGTGAGTTTGTGAATCCTTCTGCTCTGTCCCATATTAAGGACTGATCTTGATTTCACGTGCACTAATTTCGTGCTGCTCCTCCTCTAGCCTTCAGCAGTTGCTTGTGGTTTGCGGTCACAAGGAATCAAAAGCAGGAGTTTGGGAACAGATGTGAATAAACAGGCATGGAGACAAATACGTGCCTTCTCGCTCCCTGCCTCTTTCTCACCTGTTGGCCATTTGCTAACCTCTGGTAAATTTAAGACATAGGGCAGTTTAGAAAACACACTGATCATGACTCCCCTTTGTTTTTCTTGTCCTTTTTACAGGTGGAGATTTGTGGAACAGGAAGACAGATGCAACACGGGGTGTAAAAGAGGCAGACTGAAAGGACAGTCCCGAGTCATCCAGCGCAGACCTTTGGTATCAGCAGCAACCGTGTCACAAACCGGTCACGAACTGGTCCTGTTCGTGAGTGTATCACAGAATGGTAGGTGTTGGAAGGGACCTCAGGAGATCATCTTGTCCAACCTCCCTGCTAAAGCAGGTTCACCTAGAGCAGGTTGTGTCCAGGCGGGTTTTGAACATCTCCAGAGAAGGAGACTCCACAGCCTCTCTGGGCAGCCTGTCCCAGCGCTGTGGCACCCTCACAGTAAAGAAGTTTTTCCTTAAGTTCATGTGGAACTGCTGGTGTTCAAGCTGGCAACTGCTCAGCAGCATTGCTGTTAGAAGAATGCTGTCCTGTCCTGGTGCAGCTGAGTGCAGTTCGAGTTAGTCTCTTCAGGGGTGGCACACTGTTCACATAGGATGGTTTTAGAGACCCAGGGAATTAAGAAGTCAGACGGATGTAAATGTGTGTAGTGGAAATGCATCCTTCTGCAATTCTGTGTATCACCACAATGGTTCTTAACAGGAATTTTCTTAGCAAACAACACATGCAAAGATAATAACCTCCCCGCTGACACTGGCAGATATCCTCCTTTCTGATGGACTCGGTTTCATTCACACGCACAACAGGAGGGAGAGGATTATTTTAGCATACTTATTTTCTTTCCTGGTTCGCATCATTTGCTGAGTATGTACAAATGGGAAGGATGCCAAGTTGTTTACAAGAAGATGAGAGACGATTTGAGCCAAAACTATCAGTCCAAGTGCCCTTGAACTTGAGGGATTTTCTGATGTGGCTGTGACTCCAAAAGCTGTGAGTCAGCCCTGTCTCTGAGTGGATGTCAGAATGAATATTAAGGACACAAGCCTCATTCTGAGCTGTACTGTGAGCTCCCACTGAGTGCTAGACGTGAGGAATTGTCCTATGACTCTTTCAGCATAAAACTTTCAAGGCACAGGTAATGTACATCATAAATTTGAGCTGAGAATTTAGCTTTAAGTGTTTTTCCTTTGAAAACCCTTACTAAGCTCCTATCTTCTTCCCCTTCCAGACCACCCGCAGTTGCCACCCACAAGCCAGTCACCCCATGGTCTTTAGAGACCATCTGTCATCCTCAGTATCATTCTAAAAGCATAGGTGCTAAGCCAAAAAAATAACTTTAAACAGGTGCTTAATGTCCAAGATACAACTCATAGAATTAGAATATAATTTGAATTAATATTGACATCTGTGTGTTTACTGCCTACTAAATGCCTGCATATTTTTCTGAATCTTGGCTAAGTACATAACAAAGGATGATTCGATAGAGATACAGAGCTCAGATGTTCGAGGGAAGGAATTCTGCTGTAAAAGAATCAACGGGAGGTACGTCATCGGCTCTGACACACCAGCGTGGTACCAGGGCTGCTTATGTAAAACACTCAAGCCAGGATCATCACCCACAATGAAGCTGTGGATCAGGGAATACTGCAATGACATTTCCAGTACTTCTTGTTTCCCCCTCTCCTTTTTTTGTTTTTTTTTTTTCCCAGATTATATGTTATATGTAAATTGAAACTGCTGAGTAGAGAAGGGGCAAGGAATAATTTTCAGATCAATCAAAGTAGAAGACAAGGTTTGGTGATTTCTTATTATAATCAACCTCAGTAATGTACTGCTGTAATTTTTTAAGGTATTCTTGAGACTAATGCTTGCCTGCTCAGAGAGCTGAGACCTTTACCTGTGTCCTTATCATCTCTGGCTTTGACCATGGTCACCTTCTCTACTCTGACTCATCTAACGCTCATTCAAATACAGCTGCCCTAGATGACCTTCCTTCCTTACCACTACAGTTAAGGTCACCCCTTTGGTTGACCTTGATCACCTTAAAGGTCTTTCCAACCAAAATGATTCTGTGACTCTATGATTCTATGACTCACTGAATCCTCCCCCTGACTCATCATTTGCAGCACTAGAGGACCTTGCTTCTGATCCTTGGTTTCAAAAGCTAAATTCAGATTCACTTTTTTGGGGGTTTTTTGTCACCTCTCAACCAATTGCTCTTTGCTTTCATAATATCTTCGCTATGGTGATGCACATCTGTAACATTTTGAAGTTGTTTTTTTTCTATATTGTATAGTGAGCATGCTATTTGAAATGCTGTCTTTCAACAGCCTGAAAACCTGTTTTGTCCTCATTTGGCTCCGTTCTCAAGACTTAGCTCCTATGCCTCCAGATATCTCCCTTTAAGAAAAGAAAATTATTTGTGATTGGGAAATAGCTTTTACATTTACTTTTTAAATTAGAAATATGGTGTGATGATGGTCATGATATACATGTGTCTTAGGTTGTCTCCACAATATTATTACTGTTTATTGCTTCTGTCGTTTTTGATTTCCCCTTGGGTTGCAGCTTTCACTTGTTGAAGCTTGTCTTAATTTCAGACCCAGATCTACAACTTGCACATCTGCTTACCTTTAGTCATCTGCGTATTCCCCTTGGTTCTGGTGAGAATACACACGTACTTCGCATTAAGCACATGTGCAAGATTTTTGGAATTAAATCATAGGAAATAAAGTCTACTTGTTGTTATTTTTCCCAGCTCCAACAGCTTGCAGCTTCTGCAGGTAGTCAAACATGCAGAGATTTACAAACCACTGCTACTAAAGAAGAGACAGTCGGCCTGAAGTCAGAAAGATTTGAGAAAAGATCCTGACAATATTAAGAAGAGAATTTTTTCTAGCAATAATAGTGGTGTGAGCTTTCATAGCAGAGGTTGTTCCAAGACAGTAGAACTGGCAACAACCCAACATTTTATTCTCTTTTCTCGAGACAATACTCAGATCACATACAGTTTTCTGCCCTTATGTAAATCAGTGTTGTCAAAAGCATGGGGCAGGAGGGATAAAGGAAATGGTAGCTTGTGATTTTGGATGGGGAGACACTCCCAGTGTCACCCGTGCTGGATTCTTTGGTAATTGGAAAGGACTTTGTTTCCCGAAAAACAATCGTGGAAAGGCCAGCAGAAGTTTCTGAGAAAAGATCAGGTGGAAAGATCAGGCTGAAGAGCCATCTGTACTGTGAAGACTGACTGCATTATTATAGTTTTTCTTATTTTTGTATATTTTCTTCATATTTAAACTGTTACAAGAAGAGCTGGAAACAACTCAAATTTCATTTGGCATGAAGTAGCGTTGTAACTACACTTCAATTAAAAAAAAAAAGAGAGAGGATTTATAACTTACGGTATTCTGAATCACGTGGCATGAATTTTAAATATCATGCCACATGATATTTTAAAATATTTTAATTAAGTGAAGCCGTTAAAATCATTACAATTATTATATTTTTTTAATCCTTTGCTAATGCAGCAGTGGCAGAGTAAAATATGAGAGAATATGAAAACTGTGGGAAGATAATCTAATGATAGTTTAATTTTGATATAACATTTCATTCTTCCAGAAGTGCAACTTTAAAAATATGATTCAAGATGTATGGAAGGTAAATAAAATGTTTCATTCCAGCACACAAAATATCATCGTTCCCAAAAGAGAGACATTCTGGGCTGCCACCATCTCTGTGGCCAATGTCTGCATTATTTACTTAGCCTGGGAAACCTCTCTGAAGGAGCAGGGCAGCTCAGATAGGGCCAGATGGGAGGAGGTGGGAGGTCGAGCCCTGCACTCGACTCGTCCCCTGTGGCTTTCCCCAGCCAACTGCTCTTGTGCCCAGCAGCTGAGGAAAGAGCCCCTGCAGCTCCGGGTCCCTGTTGGGAATAGAAACCCAAAAGACAGAGAAAAAGAGAGCAAGAGAGAAAGAAAAGCGGGGGGAGCGAAGAATGTAATCTGGTGTTTGCCACTATTGTCTCCTGAAAAGAGCCTTTCAGGCTCAGTCTTTTGGCTGCACAGAAGTGTATGAGGTGATCCTTGGAAATCAGTAAAGTAGATAAGCTAATTCATTTCTCTGCTAACTTAGAATTAGTTTTGCTGTTGAATGATTTGCTGGTTTTATTCCTATAATCTGTTGGGAATTTAATTCCTTTATATTTTTGAAAAAATATTTCTTCCTTTTCTACCTTTGAGCTGTTAGTATAAAATAACTGCATTTATGAAAGGAGCGTAGGAGCAACAGGGGGGAATGCACTGGAGACCCAGAGCCACGTTTTTTCACAGTGAAATTTCTGCCTTCTCATCTCTGACATTTTGCAGGCAGGGCAATAGTGATTAGTATGATCTGTTTCCTTTTCAGAGTGTATTTATATTTGCCATACAATAACACACATTTTTTTGTTATTTTATGAATACGACACTATCTGCAAACCTTCATTGTTCTCCCTTAGATGTGCTAAATATTGACAAAGAAACAAAAAAAATATGCATGGCAAAACAAGCTGACCTACGGTACAAGAAAAGCAAATAAGCTAATGTCCTTGGAGATCTCTCTTATTATTACTAATTGTTTTTAAACACCACAAATCTCTTCTCAGTTGTGGAATCAAAGACTCCTCCAGTGTCATATTCAGTTTGGGGCAGGACCAAGTGAAATGTGCTTGTCCCAAATGGTAAATTCATGAAGAGGTGGAGCAGGCTGGCTGTGGTGTTAGCAGCTCTGGTTTTACTGGAGCTGCTGATTTTTGGAGCATTTTCTTCTACCCCGCAGCACTCATCCATGTCATGTATCAGGGGAGAGCAATTGCTCGATAATGTACTGAGATATTAGGTAGTACCTGAAAGTATTCAGCTGGTTTGGGCAGTGTCTGGAGTGTACCTCTTGATAATACTCATCTTTATCAAGACCTAAGGATCTGCCTTTGTAGCTTATCCAGAAACTGTCCACGAGCCAAGTTCAGAACAACCAAGAGTACCAAAATGCAGTTACAAGTGCACGTGATACGCATGGAGGCTGTACGGGAAACAGTCGCAGCAGTTGTAGGGCTTGGCAGAAAAAACCCATCCTGCCTCAAGTTAAGGGTACTTGGGAGGCTTATTTAACCTTCCCTCTGGCCATTTGCACACAATTTTATGTTATTATTTACTACATGATTGATTTGAAATGTGAATTTTCCATAGCAACCCAGGCTTCAAATGGGGCATATGTTGCTTTCCAAAATTACAGCACCTCCTTAAAAAGGAGTAAAGAGTAGTGCTCTGGCTAATCTGGCCTCTTGCAAAATGTTATTAGCACAATATGGCTTTAATAAACAACGCATTGTCCCCAATTCTTAGAGTAAGTTTAATAAGGAAAGGTTGCGATTAAAAAAATATCATATATATATTTATAAATATATCTATAAAATGTGCTATTTCAGCTTAATCCATTTTTGAGGAAAAAAAAAAGATGGAGGACATACAGCTGGCAGTGGTAAGACCAAGGCCCTGTGGGACATTTACGTGATGTGGGTGAGGGTTTCTGTGCCACTGCCTTCTTGTTTCACTGTCAGAAAAACAAAACAGTGACAGGTCATTCATTTGTGCATTTTTCTCTTTCCATTTAATCCGTCCTTTTGCCAGAAAAATAATGGAGCATCCAGCAGATGACATAATGGTACATAAATAAATATTTGTTCAAATCCCCTACGTGCAGTCGCTTCCCACTAACAAAATACCAGAGTCAGCTGGACTTCTGGAAAGCAGAGTGTGCCCAGAAGTTTTGCTAGGTTGTGCAGAATTATGTTTGTTTAACTGAGCCTTTGAACGTCTCCTGTGGTTGTAAATGTGCGGGTGCACTCGTGTACCTGTGTGTGTCTATCCATCTACTCACATCATGTGATACAAAACACTTGGACTTGCAAATCCATTTCAATGTTAATTGTTATTCTCAGGTCGACATTAGTAACAAGACCTATCCTAAGCATAAGCAAATGTAAGGTTTTCTACTGTGGACATGAATTTTGTATAACTGATGTACCTTTTTTTTTTAAAGCAGAGTTTGAAGTGTTTCAGCCGTGTGTATATTTGGCATGAGAAAAGAGCTACACAAAAAGAAGCAACCTTCTCACCCTCTTTACAGATTATTTCTTGTGATTAAAGTGACAATGAAAATCAGGCAAAATCACAGCTACTTGTTACCATCTTTAAAAGCAAGTCAAGAACCCAAGCCCTGTAGCAAACAAGTACCAAAACAGGTGAGATAACGTCTCCTCCAGACACTTCTAGAGATGTTTATGAATTTGTTTTCAGTAGGAGATAAATGGGAGCTTCTTCTGCACCTAACAGTGAAGAAGAAGCCCCAAGCCTCTGAATATTCTAATTGCTACACTACCATAAGCTTCCTTTCACAATGCAGGCCAGTGTAAAGGATAGAGGGAACTTGGGGCACAGTGGCTGCCAGATTTATTTCTGTGCATCTCTAGTGTCCGAGCTAGTAGTCTAGAGTCAGGAGAAATGCAACTTCAGAGCTTAAAAGGCTCTGAAATGGTGGGACCTGTTTTGGACCTGCTTTTTGATGTCATCCAAGTGGCACCAGAAGGCTTTACTGGCATTGGGAGATGCCTGGATGCAGGGCTCGGAAGAGCTGACTCCTATTCCTTCCACACATGGGCACAGTTAACCACTTTCAGACTTTCTGTTAACTGTAATTCTGTTCATTCATTCCCAGACCTGGGAATCTGGATCCAGCATTTTTTGCAGATATTCTTGTCTTTTCCACTTTACTGTTAGTTCCCTCTTTTGGGGTGTTGCAAGATAAGTTAGCACATGCTTCAGCCTCAAATATCAGCTTCCCTTTTGCAATTCATGATATTAACTGAAAATTTCACAGGACAAAAGCACATCCTGTGGATTGACTTAAAGCTCCTGTCCTTATTTTAGATCCTTGTAAGTTAATGAAAACCACAGCAGGTTTGAATTTTGTTTTCCTTTTTAATCTAAAGATATTATTTGGTTTGGCTTAAAGGGAATTGTGAGAACTACTGATACACTTAAAGAGGACACATCTGAGCGCTTTCTGAGGACAGCAAATGAACCTTAGCAGTGAGATCCTGCTGTGTGTGAAGATCTAAAATTGCAACGTACAAGTGCTTTAGTGGGATGTAAGTACAGGGGTGTAAAATTAGTTACATGTCCAAATGTGTGTAGTCTAAGATGATACCCAGTTAAAAATGGCTAATGCATAAGGAAAAAATTATTCTGAAAATTTGAAGGACTCAGTTTATACTCCCATCCGAGATTTCTTGTGACATCACACACCATGAAACAATGAAATCTAATAAAGCATGTTGACTTCAACAGACGTTTTAAAGTATGTTCAGAAAGACCTTCCCTCATCAGTGCTGCCTGACTTCAGCCTTGCAATCCTAAATCTGACAGTCATTCACTGCTTCACTAATCTCACTAGCACACAGAACAGCATCTTTGCTTTTCCTTCCCAGCTTGCACCCACAACATGCACCAGCCACTCTTACACTCTGAAATATTTTATGTAGAGTATCACCCATATTCACTGGGAAATACCAGAAACTGATGCAAGTCCTGATGTAAGTTTTCAGTAAAATAATGAAATTAGATCCTAGCTAAGTAGGAACAGTGCACATTTGATTTCAGAGCTCCATAACTCCATAGTTAAAGGCACTATAATTTCATAGTTCTCAGAATGTGTGAAACTCAGGAGCTACTCACGAAACATCAACTGCCATTTGTGGAGGTAAAGTGAAATATCTGTTAGTTGAATGTATCAAAGTTTGTCTTCTCTCAAGGAATTTACATTACACAGAGATACTTCTGATACCTGACATACAGTCTCTTTCAGGGCATTGGTGCTATGTAAGTATTAAAAGAAATGTTCCATTCTTCAACCTTACACAAAGGAAAAGTCTTTTTTTTTGCTTTGGTAAAAGTAAATTAATTAGTTTGAATTCTGTTTTTATTAATGCTAAAAGTCAGGGGAAAAAAGCCAGGACCAAAGCCCCTAATGTCACTGCTCTGCTATTTGGAAAAATGAGCTTGTCTATGCTTGCAGCTCCCTGGGAGAAAGTCTGTCTTTGCAGTGGTTTCAAACCGTGTACAAGACAATAGAAACAATGCTGGGGTATAATAAATGTTAACAGTGCCAGCGGAGTCCGTTCTGCTCCGTGTAATTGCAAAGTGCGTCCAGATGCTGCCGCGATGCGTACCTTGTAAATGCAAATAACGATAAGCAGATAATAAAGGTGGGATTAAACAAGTCGATGGTTTTGGCCTTGTTGCTGGCTGGCAGTTAGGGAGTGTACGTGAAATAAACCATCACCACAATTAGCACTGATTGGCACTCTACCAGTTCCAAGGAGACACAAGATGTTGACTCTCTCACTTCTGGGAATGGTCCCTCTGGGACAGTGTTCAAAGCACTGACAGGTTGGTGCAGTAAAGCCTTACTGTGTAATGCCCAAACTCTTTACTATTTGCCGATGAATTTCAGCTTTGGGGGCTGTTTTTTGGGCTGTCAGTTCAGTCCTTTTTCCTTAACGTAAAGGAGAAGTTCTTTTGAAATTGTTTTCTCACAAAATAATTGCAGAAGCGTGGCCCTTTCCAACACAAAATCCAGGCACAGCTTTATTAGGTACCTAAAAGGAGATATAGGCCTTCTTCCTAATTTATCATTGTGTTTGTTTAACTCATTATCTCCCACATCTCAGGCACTGCACAGACCATCCTCTCAGGACCAGTGGTACATTCACCCTGTAAAAAGCTATTTATTCAATTAAATAGAACAGTTTAGTCTAAAACAGCAGCAATGGAGGGTAACTGTAGACTTGCCTGGGTAAGAATTTCCTTGGCTGTGCCAGTGGATTTTCTGCCTTTTTCTTAACTCTCCATATTTCAAGTCTCTGTAAGAACATTTGTTATTATTCTAAAACTCTAGATGACACGGTTTGCACAGAGGCCTATCAATACCTGCTTAATGCTAAAGGTGAACATAGGTGCTTTGTGAAAATGTGGTGAAAAAAGACTTTATTGATGATTTTCTGGAGGTCAAAAGATCTTGTTATGGAAAGTGAAATGACAATTCAAGGTATTAGTTATAGTCACTTGGTAGTAAAGTATTTATTAGTTATAGTCATTTGGTAGTTTTCCCCGTTTCCTTGGTTTCTTTGAATTACAGCACATGCAGGTCTATTTGAAATAAAAAGTAAGGGCGCTCCTGATACAGGAATTGATGGGTCTGTTACAATAAAGGAAGCTGGAAAACAGGTGAATGAAACCTGAGACAAAAAGGAAGTTCTTTGGCTAAATGATTAAAACTAAGACACCTTGGCAAAGCATGCATCACAGCACACTACTTATTTGGGTGAAGAAATCCCCCAAGTTCCACTTTTTGCACACTGACAGATGAGCTCCAAGCCATCATTTATCGCCAGGACCATGCCCAGGACCACTGCTGTCAAGTGTGCTGTAAAGCCTGCTGCTGCCCACCGAGGCCCATTTGAGGTTCTGGACTCTGGAATTCCGTTTTTGAATGTGTATGACGCAACAGATTGCGTTATAATGAGCACAGAGTTCAAAACCTGGCACCAGTGCCTGCTCTTTTTCCAAAGTCAAGTGTAAAGTCTTAGGGCCCTATTAATGAAAAATCCATCCCATGGATGGATCACAGAAAAAGGAGGGCCTCAAATTGTGAGCAGGATCTGCTATAAAAGCCATGTGCTCATGTAAAAATATGATGGAATATGGGCACAGAAAGTTACATGTGGATTTCACTAGATGCACAGGGATTCCTGGTATGCACATAAATTTATATGTTGTACTTAGAAGCACAATGCAAAGGGTCAGGAGGCTGTAAATATGTTTCCTTGCTGCATAAAGTAGGGTGATAAACAGTGACATGTCACAATCCCCGAAAATCAAGGTTGAGACCAAACTACAGCTTGAAGTAGGACAGCCAAACCCAACTGTCTGCTGTCTGTGCATGGACAGTAGAGCTAAGGAACTCAGCAGATTATGAAAGATATAGCAAGCCTTAGTTTTCTTTATCCTGCCTAATGTTTTTGCTTCTAAAGAATGAAACCAGTCACTCTTGTATGGTATATCAACCTCGCTCCCTGAACAATCTGGGGACCTGTTCATAGTTTATACTTATCTGAGTATTTGACATTGGCTGCAGGAGTAGTCAACACCTGGTATTTTTAGACAGTTAATCAGTCCTAACATATAAATGCCTGCTAGAAGTATTATTGTCCTCAGAAAAAACAGTTGTTTTCCCAATGAAGTCTGCAAGTTAATATACTCTCTTTCATTTCTTTTTTTCTCTTTTAATCAAAGAGTTCAGGAAAAAGTATGGCAGAAGAATTTTCCATCAGAAAAGTTCACTGTACTAATATCTCTAGCCTTAGCCAACTTATGCAAAGCAGACTATTCTCCTTTTTGTAATAGATTTAATTTCCCGTCCATCTCTGCTCATTCTTTCATGGACAGCCTAGATTAGCATAAAGGCAGGCTGGGTTCCTGCTGCTCACTGTCTGCACATTGTACTTGCAGCATAACCTGCTCAGCTCCCTTTCTCTCATAGCTCCGTGTGTGCAGTCTTCACCTACTGTTAATCCCCAGCGTGATGGGCTTTGTAGAAGAGACAATGCAGAGGTCCAGAGAGGACTCTCTGGGAAGGAGATTTGAGGCCACTTTGTAAGGCTGCTTTCAGAAGGGTCCTTTCTCCTTAGCATATGCATCATCCTGCTGTCGGGAAAGGCACGGAGAGGAGTGAGGCCAGAGCATATGGTCTTTTGGCAATTCCGGATAAGAGCTTTGCTCTTTGGCCTACTTGATTTATGCCATCCCAAAGATTCTAAATTACACCTAAAGCAGCTCCAGCCTCTTTGGTATGGATTCTCATTAAAAAGCATGAGCCATTGTGACTGAAAACCAGTCTTCCTCACCAACATTAAAACCTCAACTGCTCTATACATGAAACACAACGCGACAGCAGCTTTCAGCTTTTTACCCTGTGAGCATGGCATGGCTGCTGGAGGAAGCGTTAAGCTGGCTGATTCAAGCAAGGACATCCAGGATCTACCCGGTACCTGTACATCGTCGGCATTGCTGATGCTGCTTAGATTTTTACATATGACTATGAGGACAAATTTCAGCTCCAGAAGCAGAACTTCACGCTACATCGTGAAAGAAATGAAGCCTGCCTGCGCTCCCAGCCAAGCACTGGTAAGGGTCACTTCAGTGTTATAGAATCAGTTGTGTCAAAGTATAACGGCCTTCAACAAAGGAAAACGGGAAGTAAAGCACCTTTGCTCAGATTCTACTTTCATGCTACCAGGGTCTTTAGGCAAAATGTGTACAGGTTGGGTCTTCGGAGCGAAGGAACAGCAGTCATAGTCAATGTGTTCCATATACCCTGAGAATTCGTTAAGCAGTCTGTTAATTACTGGTACCACTATAACAGAGGCAAGAGAGTGAAAAACTGACAGTCTGTTTTTACAGTCAACAAAGAGGCAGAAAATGAACACCACCAAAACTGTAAATATGTCACAAAAGGTTCAAAAATGTGTATTTCCAGAGGACCAGAAGGATTCATTAAAATTTTGACTTTAGCTCTGAAAAAGAATTTAGTTAGAACATAGGTGATTGTCATAAAAATTGTGTATATTGGGAAAAGTGACAGTGTTGTCTGTTGCAAAGTAGGGAAAATTCCATCTGATACCTTCTAAGCATCCCACTGTCAGGTTTTATTTAATAAAGTGGGGTAATTAATACAGTTTAACCACATGATGTATATGTAATATTACTATACGTGTACAAAATGCTGTAAACATAAGGATTTTATATATAGTATCCTCTGTGAGAAATCCACTCTGTCCTCCGAAAAGGTTTATCATTGAAAAGGCAAGATAGGTTACAATTAATGTGCATAGCCTGACATAAAGTCCAGTTCTGCAAGATGTTACAGAGCTTTCTTCTCTTACTGCTGTCACCAGGACTGCACATTCCTTGAAATGATTTGCTTAAGCGTTTTGCAGAAGATAAGTGTTCCTTACATCCTTAACATTTCCAGAAAGAGAAATGAGCCTGTGTTTCCATGGACAGATGGCTCAGCCGACATAGCTAATGCTGTTTGGGATTTATGTAGGAGAACAGGATGGATGAGCTCCCTTTATACAGCACTCAGCTAGAAAAAAAAGTAACATTCTGAAAGGGCTCCCTCTGTCCCATCTTGCATAGGAGATAAGAGTGAGAAGGAGATGACATTTGGGTTTTCCACTAAATGTAGCTGCAGGCCCTCTGGAGAATGACTGCTCTTGTGTGTGCATTAAATAACTAGGTAAGAGTTAGCAAAAGAGCTGAACAATTTATGAAATTGGTTTTGTCCATTTTTAGTTTTCCCCTCCACAAGGTCTGCACATTCTGTTCTGTAAACTGCAGATTCTCAACACAGCACACACTTCTGAAAATGGAATATTGTCCTATTGTTGCCAGAAGGTCCCAAGTAGAAAACAAAACACAACAAATAAATCAACTGTGATAAAAACCACCACCACCACCAACAACAAAACAAACAAGAGCACTCTCCTCCTGCCATCTTGCAAAACAAAATCCTTCAGGCATGATTTATTAGTAAAAGCAGCTATGGACACTTAATAGCGTACATCTGGATCTAATGAACAAATGCACAGCCAAAATCATTTTTTTTTTTCCCAGGGTTTAAGTGAAGTAATTAATCTGTACTTTAACAAAAGCTTTTATTTCCACATGAAGAGGTGGGCAGCCATTCAACCAGACATGATGGAAATTGTTTCGGTCAGTTAAATTGACCAATATTTTTCTATTACCTTGAAAATAAAGAGGCGAGCATGCATGTGCTACTTTGAAATGTATGTCTCTCCCTACAAGATGTTTAATATATATAAATTTGTATACAACTATTTATGAATCTGTTATACACAAAGTAATACACTTGCATTAACATGAAACATCACAATGAGTTAGGATCATAAATAATAGAAAGGGTATGTGGAACGGAAAGGCTGGGGTATTCTTTACTCAGCTCTACAGCCTTCTGCCTAGAAAAGCTCATTTTGAAAGCAGATGCTCCTGTCTACTACAAGAGAATTGCTGTTTAAGTTTTTGAGGGGGTATTCACTGCTTTCAGCTGGCAGTCAGGATTTTTAGCAATGCCTCCCATCATTAATTGCCCAGATTCTGTTGCACGTGCATCAGTAGGGATGGGAGGAGCTGTGCTTAAGGCAAAAGCTCGGGCAGTTTCTCTCTGGCATATCTATAATATTTCAGTACGCGTAAGCGATGGAAGGAGGCTCACCGAAGTCAATAGAACTACTGACACGTTTAAAGTGAAACACGTGTGTGATTGTTTGTAGAACTGGAGTCCATGATTTTAATTCCCTTTAACAGTGGCTTAACTCTTAATATCACCCAGCTAGCTGCCTGCTTTTCTTTTACTCCTTTTTTTCTTGGAAGCATGCCACAATTCTTTTCAAGGAGCTTTTGAATTAGTCTAGCATCACTGCTAAGCAGCACAGCAGAACATCGGGCACTGTTGTTTAGTTTTTCCAATTAATTTAGGATTTGCAGCTAAATATAGGTGACATGATTTAACATATGAATAATCCGTGAACCATTAAACAGCAAAAGTTCAGTGGAGAAGTTTCTTTTAAAAAAAAGCCCAAGCAAGATGTTTCAAACACATGCCAAACATTTCCAGGGTTGTTTGCAGCAAGTGGCCGAAGGAAAGCTGGACAACTGCAAATACAGGAACTTTAGCTGATGGATCATTAAAATCATCACATAACGGCTGATGACTTCTTCATAACCAGGTAGCTTGTACCGACTTTATTACAACCTCACTCTCTTTCTGAAAATCTTTTCTAACAGGACATCAGTGATCTCTGAAGGAGATGGACCCAGTCAGTAATTTTCTCCTTGCTCTGCAACTTAAACTGATGTATTTTTCATGCAAGAAATTAGTCTAGAGCTTGCAACCATACAGGAAAAATAAATCTGCAAGAGGTATTTGTGTTGATTATGGCTTTTCTTATGCATTATTCATTTACTGTAAAGAACAAATCTTTAGGGTAAAAAAAAGCTAATTAAAAGAAAGGGGAAAAGTACTTTCATCCTTGTAGTTTAGCTTCTGTATGTTGTAAAGCAGTAAGATATGACAACAGTGGAAACTGAAAAAAAAAGTGACATAATAATGAGCTATTTATATCCAACTACATAAAAAGCTGCATGAGCTAAATATTAACCTCATTGTCTTTATTCTTTCTAAATGTTGCCCAGAGTGGCCCACAAGACCAAGAATTATTCAGCAATCTAATAAGGAGAATTCTGTCTGCCTCCAGCCATCCTTTCTTTGTGAGCCAGTAACTAAAATGGATCTATTTGGGTCCTATATCTAGCTTTGCCCATAATTAATGACCTGATCTTGGCTAGAGCCCAATAGCTATTTTTTTATATGCAGTTTTTACCCAGCAGTTTTTATGCTGTACTGGAAAAGCCTGCAGTCTGGCTTTCCATGCTACCAAAGAGAACACTGGAAACATATGAGTAGTACCTGAGAGGAGCTACTACCATTTAAATTACTGTGGTTGGTAAAGTCTTCCTTGTTCCCAAAATGACATTCTACAGGATTTCCTGAAGTTATACTTTACCTCCTTTATCATATATCTTAGTAATTGAGATACTAATATATAAGGTGTATGAAATATCAGATTCATGTCCTATTTGAAGTATTTGAAAGTACTGAAACAATGCAATAGATAGGATAGCTTAACTGCTTCCAGCTACTGCTCAGGGATCCTATGATCACAGATGCTTTTATGGAAGTTCATTTATAATGATTTTCCAAAAATGTTCACTTAAAATGATTGCTTTATAATGTTTACTCATTTATTTAAATAACCAGAAAAAAGTAATCAATGATTTTACAGATGAAGGGACTCAGATTTGTATTTATTATTTTTTTTTTTTTTTTTTTAGCAAGAAGCATTGGCATCATTTTCTGCTGTGACTGCTTCAAAGGATTAAATGAAGAATGGCAGATATTTTAGTGGGGGCTCAGTTAATTGTATATCTGGAGATGTAATGAAGCTCTGAAATATTTCTTCCCCCGGGAGGTGAGTGTGCTGGCTATTACAATAGCTTTCTTCTTTCATACTTGACAGTTGAAGAGCTTTTTTAAATAGCAGCAGGAAGTCCAGAGCTTTTCTATGTACTCCTTTCCTTTCAGTATGCCGGATGCTCTGGCACCAGAGAGGCTTTGAAACCTTCTCCTATTTCTTCAACACCTGATGGTGATTGTTTGACTGGAGATTTACAGCTGACCTGAAACTCAAAGCTTTCAAAATAGCTGAAGTTACAGAAGGTTGAAATGGTGCTGGATGCACTGGAGTGACAGTGCTACTGGCATCCGATGGCTGCTGAACAGTGAAATGAGATGGTAATTTCTGCATTCCAGTGGTCACATGTTCCTACCACCAAAAACACCAACACAACTCAAAGAAAAAGTTATTTAGAGGTCTTATCTTCTGCACACATTTGCATATGTTTGAGCTCTAACCACATCAGTAACATTACTAGCTTTAGTAGAGTGTCTCCTGTGATAGTTTATTGCACGTGTAGGTACTTGGAGGATGAAGGTCTCGGTTATCTCTGAGGGGAAGCAGCCCAAGAAGCCATGATCAAGGAATAAAAGAGGCTTCCTCCACCTTCTCTCAGAGTTGGTCCCATCCCATCAGGGCTGAGAAGAACTGATGAAGCCAGATAATGTGTGGGGTCATCTCTGGCAAATTTTTGTGGCCTGGGCAGTGCTTTCTGTCACAGAATGGCAGCATCACAGAGTAGCTGAGCTTGATGGGCACCACTGGAGCTTGTCTAGTCCAACCCCCCTGCTCAAGCAGGATCAGCTAGAGCAGGTTGCTCAGGACCATATCCAGTTGGGTTTTGAATATTTCCAAGGACAGAGACCCTGCCATCTCGCTGGGAGACCTGTGCTGCTGTTAGATCACTCTCACATCAAAAAGTTTTTTCTTATGTTCAGAAGGAACCTCCCATGTTTCAGTTTGTGCTCATTGCCTCCTGACCCATCACTGGGCACCACTGAGAAGAATCTGGGTCTGTCTTCTTTACTCCTACCATTAGATATTTATACACACTGATGAGATCCCCCGAGAACTTCATGCCTACCGCTCAGAAATGGGGGGTTTCAGTGGTACTTGCTCCTTTAAAGCCACAATACAGCATTTGAAGTGACACTGTGAAACTGCAAAACAAGTGTGCCTGCAGTTATAAATAAAAGGGGAGGCAAGGTTGGAGATGATTTATGTCTGTAGGAAGGAGAAGTTGCTATAGACACATAAAAGGAAAGCCGTGAAGCTTTATTAACTAAGACATAAAAGGATTGCTTTAGGCATAGAGTTCCCTGATGTAATAACAGTGAGAAAGGACAATTTAATCTAGAGATGAAACTAATTCAATATCTGAACAATAATTTCAAACTGTAAAATACTCTCTCAGTACTCATTCTTTCTCTCATTAGTCTTGTTATTGCCATCCCCATCAATGTCCCTATTAAAATGTGAACATGTACTGACAGTAATTCCCACGTCTGTAAGAAAAGGCTTTATGTGGAAAAGGCAGTAACTACAATGAAAATCCTTTGGCAGGCAATGTCTTTTTTTCTTTAAAAAAAAGAGAATAGCAGGTATCACACTGTCAAAAACCAACCCCACATCTGAGTGAAGATGGAGTATAATTTATTTTAAGAAACACTAATAAGTAATAAGCTAGGATAAAGAGATTAAGAATCTTTGAGGATCTTAAATTATGGCATGTCTTGAATTAGCTTCTTGAAATTATTGAAATATTCTTAAAATTAATTTAGTGTGAATCATTGTAACAGAAAAACTGTATCTAACAGTAACAGGCAGTGAGCTGCTGCTCTTACTCTGAGTGTGTACAGTTAATTGTAGTCAATCACGCACACACAGAGCCATACCCAGGTTATGTAGGTAGTTATACATTACCAGGCATTGGTAGCACAATATCCAATTTCCAGGAATACTACTGAGTCTGGCAGGAATGAACCGGTGCTTAGGAAAAAAAACCTAAATGACATGACCTAAAACTAGCTTGGCAACCTACTTTTTAGGCTGAAAAGAATATGTTGCAAGTATGAGTCAGAAAAATCACTTGTCCAGTTTTCTTTAAAATCTAAAGCACTTATTTAGATATTAAGTTGTGTAAGTCTTGAAAATAAACAAATGGATCTAAGTTTTCATTGGGAATCTATATTTGTATAGTAATAGTGTTTGTGCAGGTGGATCGCTGTGTACCTTCCTAACTTGATATCCAGCCACATATTATAACAGACTTGCCACCCTCCCACCCCTGGTCTGTATGTTTGCAAGCAAAATGTGCCATGAAAAAAAGAAAACTCCTGAAACCACTATTTACCAGAAATTTTTGTACTTCCCTTCAAAGAGAGAGAGGTCAAAAAATTACTCAAAATCTAAATGAAAAAGTCTATCATCAAATGCATTAAATATCCAGTTTCCACATTTAGGATAGTTCATTACAGTACATTTTTGGTGTTGCTTAGCCTTTGTTTACCTCACATCTTGGAAATACAGTAGAAAGTTCAAGCAGAATCTTATAAATAAAAATGTCTGTGATTTTTTTTTTTTTTCATTAAGACCCCCACCTCAAACCTTAAAAATTCTTTGTAGGTTAAAACTTCTTACAGTTTATCAAGTTACATTAAGAATAATGTTTTTACTGTTATTTTATGAGTCCATAATAGAGAGTTTTATAAGACAATTTTGAACTAAAGCATCTTCAATAAAACATAAAATAATGACCTTGTTAGAAGAAAATACCTATAAATAACAGCTGCTTCTGCAATGCCCGTGAACAGGTTTAACGTATCAGTGTATGCACAGTTGTAATACAGACCAGTCCATAAACCAGGGAGCCTCTAACTTTTTTATGCTCAAACAATTTAAATGTTGCTTTTTAAGAGCTTCTGACTCATGCTTTCTTCCTTCACTTCTGTTGAAGGGGGGTAGGAGCTTGCACTATTAATAATTGCTCTTGGAAATAAAGTAGTGAAATATTTTTAGGTTAAAAACAATACAGATTCTTGGGCAGGACAGGTTTAGTCAAACACTTTATGCAATAAGATTAGAGCAAAAGGTGGTAGAATTGTTTTAAAGCTAGATTATTTGAAAATCTCCCTTGCTTGTGTCTTTAATGCCACACTTGCTTTTCAGTTATAAAACTGCATTCTGAAGCAAATCCTTTGCAATTTTCCAAACAGAAAGAAAGCACCATATTTTAAAGGATGTTCTTTAAAGTAGGTAAGTTTCATCAAATGTTTTAAAACTCGTGTTAAGGAGCAGCAGTCCTTTTGCCATCAGGCAAGCAAAGTTGAAATCTGAAGCTGCAGTTTGCTTGTGCTTGGAGAAATTGGTATAGCTTTTCTCTTTCTTTCAGAAGTGTCTATACTTCATTACAGCAAATGAAGATGTAGCTCTTCATTTCATTAAACAGATGGCTCCAAAAAATGTAGCCCTCAAAATGACAGTGGCTTTGTGTCAGTTCAAAACGTAGCACTAACTGCTCCAGCTCAAAGCACACGTAGCAATGCAGGCAGAAACCTGTAGTAGCTTTTACACATCTCAAAAGGCAGCTGCTCCTACCCATAAAGATGTAAACACTGATCACAGAATCACAGGATGGTGGGGGTTGGAAGGGACCTCAGGAGATCATTTAGTCCAACCCCCCTGCCAAAGCAGGTTCCCTACAGCAGGTTGCACAGGAAAGCATCCAGGCAGGTTTGAACATCTCCAGAGAAGGAGACTCCACAGCCTCTCTGGGCAGCCTGTCCCAGTGCTCTGGCACCCTCACTGTTCTGTACTAGTAGCTGGAAAGGTGTTGATAACGCACCAGTGCTCGCACAGCGCCAAGGCTGTCTCTCCAACATTTCTTCCCCCCGCCACCTCCCACTAGGCTGGGGGTGGGGAAGGTCTTGGCAGGGGACACAGCCAGGACAGCTGACCCAAACTGGCCAAAGGGAAGTTCCATACCAAATGATGTCTGCTCAGAAATAAAAGCAAGGGGGAAGGAGGGGACATTTGTTATTTACAACGTTTGTCCTCTGGAGTAACCGCTACGTGTACTGAAGCCCTGCTTCCCAGGAAGTGGCCAGGCATCGCCTGCTGATGGGAAGTAGAGAATAAATATTTGTTCTTCTTTTGCTTCTATGCCTGTTGCTTTGCTTTGTTTTTATTAAACTGCCTTGGTCTCGACCCACAAGTTTGTTTGGTTTTTTTCCAACCTATTTTCTCCCCTCCTCATCCTGCTGAGAAGGGGGGTGATAGAGTGACTAGGTGGGCACCTGGCATTCAGCCACGGTCAGCCCACCACAACTGGTTTGATGAGCACTGGTGTGTCTGATCCGTGTGAAGTCCAAAGGTACTTCCAGCTCCAAGGAGGTGACTGGCTCACCAGGCAATCCACCCCCAAAAGCCAGGACAGCTCTGGCTGGAGTTGATTAAGGAAGCACTGAGGTGAGAAACTCAAATGGAGCTTTGGCAATGAACTGGGATGTTTGTGAGCTTTCATGGGTCTTCCCTCTTTATTCTTCATGTTTCATGATTGGTTTCCCAAGTCATGGACTGCAATTGTGGTGTCAGAAGCTGTAAAATCATAGAACCAGCAGCTCCAGAAAAAGAACTATGAAAATACCCAAACTGCAGTATGAATTTATTTGCAGCTGAAATGTTCTATGTACACGAATGATTTGTCTGAAAAGCAGCACTTTCCAGGGTTCCTGGAAACAAATTGAATTAGCATGGATGATTACAAGTAGAGCTGTGACAATGACTCACTCAAGAAGCTATTGAAACAATAATTTGTGACTAATATTTTCAATTATTTGCTCAGCTATAGCCATGACAGTTCCAACCTCTTATATTGCTTAAAATTTATTACTTTAATACTGCAACAGACTATATTTAAGTATTAATTGGAAGACAATTCTAGATATGCTTGTAAAAAGGGCGTTATATCATAGCAGTGATGAATTAAAAAGTAGAACTGTATAAGAAAGTGCTGTCCCTTTTTAAAAAATGTTTTGAAAATAAACCAGATTGTTTTTTCTATTCTTTTGTTTAACCTCATATGGAATGTAGTAAGTCACTGTAAGTCTATTGTAAGACTCTTAAGAATGGTTCAAAAACAGTTTACAAAGATTTCTACATAACTCTACAGACTTAATTCCCATCACATTCTGTAGAAAATTCTTGATAATGGATATCTGCTTTTATATATATGTATGTATATGTGTATGATAATAGATATCTTCGTTAAACATATTTATGTATGTATATGTGTGTGTCTATATATATATATATATATTTATGTGTTTGCATTGCCTTGAGGATTTATGGTGGAATTTATTTGTTTAAAGAGATTAAAGAAAATACTCATGCAATAGTCATGAAAGCCTTATCGTGGACTCATTCACCATCTGTTCGCTACAACTGACTTGTAGGAAAAACCAGAGGGTAATAGAGAAAAGGTTTATTGTAAAAAAAATTGCATTTCATTAATCATATGAGTAGTATTTTTTGGTTTGGAGCTTTTAAGTAATATAGAACACACAATATAGAAGATTAGTGGAGTATAGATCCTATTACTGTCAGTCAGGAGCTACAAGACAAAAAAAGCTGTTTTTCTCATATTGTTCGCTGTAGACAACTGCATTTCTTTGTACCATTTACTCAAAAAGGTGTATTTTCTTTTGGCATCCTAGCATGTCAAAGGCTTCTTTTAAGCACATGGAACATCTTGTTTTTCCATTTAATCTCTCCACTGCATCAAAAAACAGAGTAATAGTTGGAGAGTTGTTCCTTGGAGAAGAGTTTTCTGTGTGTTCATCTGAAACAAGCAGTCTCGTGATGCAAGAGCTCTGTATGATAAATAGTATTTGGAATGAAAAGTTTAATGAGTACAGATATTATCAGAGTTGTTCTTTAGCCCCAAGAGAATATTAATGGCATGTGTTTTGTATTTCATGATGTACTTTTTGAGAACTCTTAATTGATGGAAAATACTTCCATTCTCAGAAATATGCAGTGCTTGCTATTGAGTAAGATTTTGTGTAAAAGTAATGTGATTTGAGTAATTATTTTTTGGCTGACACTGTGTAGTTACTTAGAAGACCTTAACTAGATACTTTATGCATTCAGTATTTATTGTTTTGAAGCCTTTGCTATCCTCAGTCAGCCTTCCAAAAGGCACTTTAAAAATGAGATGAAAAGCAATAAACATAAATAAATAGTAATGTTTTTCTGCCAATATCTAATAACTGTGCTTTTGTATAGAGGCAGTAGCTGCTGGATGTTGAGTTCAAAACAGACTGTAACATTCTATTTCCTAAGTAAGTCCAAGATCACCAAATGGTCCTCTCAGTTACGCATTCCTCTATCAACAGTTTGCTTTTGTTCACTCTTGGGTTGTTTTTCTCTTAAAACCAGAATTATGTTTTTTTAAGATCATATCTATTTTCTAAATAAAACCAACATCACCAAGCATCCCTCTCTGTATGGATTGTAAGAACATGTAGTTCTGAACTCTTAAGAACAAGAGTATTTAAAGCATGACAACAGAAAGTGATAAACTGAAAGGATGGCTTAGAACAAATCTGTGTCACTGACAACACAAACAAGGATGTAGGAGATGAATTCAGCCAGAGCATGAGAGAAGAAAGCTGTTATAAGGTTCCTCTGCTAGGCAATGGATCACTTTGCTTTTGAATAATATCCTTGAAGCAAATAAAAAAAAAAAACCCACAACAACCAACCAACCCACCATCTAAAAGTATATTTTAGCCCAAAGCAACAGGCTAAGATTTTAATTATTATTCCATATTTGGAGAACACAATTTTCCTTAATTACTTTCAATAGACCTGTTAATAATCTCTACTTACATTTTTGAGAAGTTAGTTTCTACTGCTTTAAAGTGACAAATGCAGTTAGTGTTAATCAGAGTGGTGCTGTTCATGGTATTAAATTAGGGTATTTATGACCCAGGTTATATAATCTGACATTGTGAGGATCTACAAGATACTCCTTGCCTTGCTTGATGCTGTGCATTATTCAGCCATCTCCAGTCAGGCAGCTCATCTTACTTCCCGAAATCTCTCTTACTCGCCATTGACTGGTAAAGAAGTTCAGAGAAGTTAGTCTAAAACAGTGACACTCTTGCTTATTCCTAGGGTTTGATTCTGCCTTTTTATTTGTGCTGAAATGGTACTTAGGTGGCAGAAAAGGGACAAATTCCAAAGTAGAGTATGAACCAGAATAAACTACATTGGCAAAACATAAATAGAAGTATCGAGGTCCAAATGACTCACATTGAACAGACCTTATTTCATGGTGCCTGACTTATTTTGGGAAGTACTTCAGCCATGAGGAACTCCACTGAAGTGCTTTGTCTGGAAATATGTCTGCTTAAGATAGCTGCAACACTGACTTTTGATAACATGTAAGCACAGTGTCAATCATTGCTCAGATACCACATAATTGGAATTATCCACTAATCCAATCACAGCAAATTAAATCCGTGTGCATGCACACACACACACATGCAAAGGTGGGGAGATATTTCACCATGAACAGTTAATAACAGACAATGTTTCCCCTGGTTTATAAGTGTCAAGGCCATGACAATCTACCTTCGGTTCAAAATAAGCTCACTTGCTAATCAGTTAAATCACTGCCATGATTCTTTACTTGGGTATTACATATGCTCTGGAAGCTGCTCAAAGACAATTGGAAAGTGATAATCCTGTACAAAAAAGTCTCTCTAAGGAAAAGGGTGTAATTATTTGTAAATATTATTTCATGGATGCACCAAACCCAGTTTTTGGAGACAAAAGACACTGAGTGAATGCTACAGATGTGGGGCACAGAAAGTTTTCAAGCAGATCATACAGTGACAGACTGTCTTACCCAACAGTGGAAATTCTGTGTAAATAAAGTATGATAGAAAAATTACCAGTATATTTTTCCAGGAGAACTCTGCTAAATTTAATCTTCTCTCCAACTACTTGCGTTCTATTTCGATGCCATGGCCTATAGAACAGCAGCAACCCAGAGAACTATTTAACTACAGCAGCATAACACGGCAGCAAGAAGAATTTCTTTCATAGAATCATAGAATCCTTTGGTTGGAAAAGACCTTTGAGATCATCGAGTCAAATTGTACCTGTCCACTACTAAACCAGATCTCTGAGCATGAAAGCTTGAGGCTATCTGTATCATTCATAAATCAAACTACATTTTCTGTAAAAAATGGTAATAGAAACTCCTCAGTATGCTGTTCTCGGTTTCCTAACAATGTTCCTATTGGAAATTAAAAACTCAATAAAGGCCTTAGATGTGTCAACCTCTTCTTTGATGCAGAAAGAGAGAAAGCAGCTCTGTGGCCATGCACTGCTGCTCAGCGTTTGCACATCCTGCTAGTTGCCCTCTTGGTGCTATGGGGCTGTCTTGGCCACCACTCTCTGCGGTGTGACAACAGGAGCAGAGAACGTTTGGAAAGCCGTGAACTGCTCCTCTGAGGCACAAAAACACCTCTGTAATAACCTTGTTTTTCCATCACACTGCCTGCTGCTCAGCCTCATAGAGGCTGCTCAAACAAACAGAAATGTTTTTATAGACTGTGCAGTTAGACTTGGAGAAATGGGAAGGTTTTGGGTTGCAAAGCTGCAGCTGATTATCTGCTGATTATCTGCGTTCATTTGCACGTTTTCCAGCAGTTTGTCTTGATAAGTGTGAAAACCTCTGACCAGTCTTCTTCCAGCTCTTAGTGACTGAAGCTCCTGATGGACTGAATAACACCTCTCTCAGCTTCCCAAATTTTCTCTCTTCACACACTTACACTAGCCAGTTTCAGATGCATACTTGGTTCGTAGCAAAGAGACCAGTGCTCCAGATTATGTTTATGGAGTGCAAGCAGGAGTACAGAGGAAGGAAAGACAAAACTCATGCCTGGGAGGTTTTGGCACTAAAAGTCTTACACATGCACACAAACGAAAGTACTGATGGATATTTAATTATAATCTTTTTAAAGATGTAAATATACCCATGGCATTTTATAATCACAACACAAAGATACATATTTCTGCAAAGAGTGATAGAAAGATGCTGGCAGATGTAGAAAATGTCAGAAGTCCTCCACCATTTGATTTAACCCAAAAGTCGTAACTTTTTAGGTTTCTTTACATCAGTACTTACAGTAGCTGAAATTCAACAGGTTCAGTCACACCAGTGCAAGTGCTGTGTGGCTTCTCTCATACAATTGTGAAACTGATTATTCCAACATGCATAAGCTTACAAGGGCAGAATATCTGAGCAGTTGGAGTAGATAACATGAGTATATATAATCTTCAGTTACAGCACTACAGATCTGTGCAGAGATGACAGAAGGAAACGACTCTGTAAAGCAACCACTGATGCAAAGTCTACCCTAACATTATTTTAAATACACACAAAACCCCCGTATTTTAAAAAGTAATATGAGGGAGAAGATATATATATATATATATATATATATATATATATATATATATATATACACTTCTTCCTGAAACACAACTCAGAGGAGTCTTTGCAAATCAAAGTTCCCTCTGTCTCCTCTGACACACAAAATTCCTCTGTGATAATCCTTATTTTGGGCCTTTTGCCACAAATTGACATTAGATGAATGCAGAATTATCACTTGAATTTACAAACTGCGAGACAAGGGGATTTGCTGACTGATTGAATTATCTTCATGCAGTCTAGCACTTCTGCATGTCAGATACTACTGTAAGCTAGAAATTGTTTCTCAGGGCAGGATACTGTACTAAAGGAGCTGAAGAATTAACACAAACAATGTGTGTTAGAAAGCAGGATAGTTTGTGTAGTGCCCATTTTTCAAACTTCCATTATTTTTCCCCGTAAGCCTCATACCGCATTACTTAGGCGCTCCTGCTGAGCGAGACAGGCTACGGGATTTTTTTCCTCCTTCACCCCCTACCTGTCAAGATATTCTTTGTTGAGCTTCGTGTCATATGGCATTGGGAAAGCTTTGTTCTTAGAGTTTAATTCTCTTTTCCAAGTCTGCTGTGGTGTGACATTTACAAACTAATGCACTTGCCCTTCATGTAGCCCCTAACATTAATCCTATGCCCAATAGGAATTACGGATCATTTTGCTTTGAGAAGGACTTTCATCTGTGCTCAAGGAAATTCAGGAATAAACATGTAATGGAAGCCTTTTACTGCCTTTTTCAACAACAGCTTTCTTCGTGTATGCAACTGTTCAGTTCTTCCTATTAACGTGTATATTCAGCATTACATTGACGGTTTAATTGAGGCATAATGGCTCTTTCTTCATGCTCCTGAAGACAGCTATAATAAAAGATTACTTACAAAAAAATTGTTAATAAAATTGATAATATATATATTTTTTTATGTCAAGACCAAAATCAGAGTCATCCAACTAAGTGCTTGTCCTTTTTTTCAAATGTATGTAATAACAGCTATCCCCCTTTTCCCATCTGAGTCCTTTTGTAATCCTCTGAACAACATGGTTAAAAGATGCCACTGCTATTTTCTTGGTACTATGAGTTGGTTTGGGTTTTTTTTTAAAAGCAAGAGCCCTTACATAGCAGCAATTGACTGAAAATTTGCTCACACAAACTTTTAATTGGCTGTTATGGCTATTCTACTGTATGACATAATGCTTTGTGTTGTTAGAAATTAAAAAATTAAAAGGTGAAGCATGTAAAGTACCATAACTGGAAATAAATAAATCGTTACCACTGGTCCCTTCTACGTAATGTCATTCCTATAACAAGGAAAAAAAATTTTTTAAAAAAAGAAATAAAAATATACAGAAATAGGATATAGAAGTGAATCATTCTAAAAACAAATGGAAATGCTTTTTGGAAAATGAAACACTCTGGGTGTATTTGAAACCTGATTGTTTGAAAGAAGAAGCAGCCTCTGGTTAACAAATGTTTTTCCACAAAGCCATGGTGAGTCTCCTAGAACATGATATTAAATAGCAGGGCAGCTATTAAAGATTGATAAATTGCTGTAAGTAATTTTTTTTTATTTGAGAGTTTGGCTTTATTCCTCCTTGTAAATGTCTCCTAGAAAAATCACTGCAGAATAAGTAGTAGTTTATATCTGATTCTTATACCCTATAATGCAGAATGAAGACTTTTGGTCCAACTTTCAAGTAGTCTCCTTATGGAAAGGTTCCCTTCATGTTTTTCACTGATTTTTGCTGAAAAATCAAGTGGATATTTATTCCTCTTTTCTGCTGTTACAGAAGAAACCCAACAGTAGGTAACTACTGAGATTTTTCTCCACTATAGAAAAAGCTCAGCTCCAAAGGAAGAAAAAACCCAGAGATTTTATAAAAATTGCCAGTGCAAATAAGTGGTTGAAATCATTAGAGCAACGCCTGTAGCACTTCTAGGTGGTTTGTGAATAGCAATATTAATCAAGTGATATTGCAAAATTTTCATTAAAATTAAAGAGAGCTTCCCCAAAACCATCAGCAAGGCTTGGGAATGCCAGCTTAGGATGCTACCATCTCCTGCCACAGCTGTGCTCTGCTTCCCCCATCCCGTCCCATGCAGCCGCGTTACCAGCAGAAAAATAGCTGCTACTTCCCGGGCTGTTATGACATGAAAATCCCCTCCTGTGATTTGTTGTAGCCACCTATAAGCAGAGTTAATCTGCTGAGGCACAAAGCTGAGCCCTTTCCCACAACAGCCCCTCAGGATAAACAGACGGAGGGCAGCCTTCACGCCAAAATGCACAGCTCGGACAGAAGCAGAGCTACCGGGGGAGAAATACAGGATGCAAGAGGTAGGTACAAGCAAGGGTTTAGGCACCTGAAAGTTAGACCAACAGCTGTTTCAGGTAACACAAAGCAGCAGGCGACAGAGCTCAGAGCAGCAAGGCTTCTGTCAGGCAAGAGGTGTCTGCACTTGGTTACCAAGCTCTGCTCTTGTCCATGCATCCTTTGGGCAGGATGGTTCATAGAATCGTATTTGTTGGAAAAGAGCTTTAAGATCATCAAGTCCAGCTGTAAACCCAGCACTGCCAAGTCCACCTCTGAACCATGTCCCTAAGCACCACATCTACACATCTTTTAAATACATCCAGGAATGGTGCCTCAACCACCTCCCTGGGCTTGTTCCAGTGCTTGACAACCCTTTCAGTGAAGAAATATTTCTTAATATCAAATCTAAACCTCCTCTGGCACAACTTGAGGCCATTTCCCCTTGTTCTATCACTTGTTACTTGGGAGACAGGACCAACACCCACCTCACTACACCCTCCTTTCAGGGAGCTGTAGAGAGCAATAAGTCTCCTCTCAGACTCCTTTTCTCCATAAAGACAAAACCCCAATAAATTCTTACTAATTATTATTCACTGATTATTTCCTCCATATAAATACATTCTCCTTCAGAAAGTCTGCTCCCATGCTGAAACCACGATTCAGGAAGTGGCTATTTTCTGCTAACATCACCTCCATTCTCTCATTCATTCATGTGCACATGTCACTTGGTATCACTTTTCTGTTTGATGACAATAAAACTCACCTAATTAGGTAACAACAACTTAAGACATTAACTACATCCTTGTAAAACCACAAGAAATTTGTGGGACAGGTTTACTGCTGATGTTTTACTACCATTTGCCTTCATTTCCTTCAGTTGTATTTTGACCCTTAGCAATATTAGAGACGAAATTCTGATCTACACTAGAAATCAGGGGCAAACTTGAAATGACTTTAAGAGCACTGGGATTTCTCATCTAGTTCTCCATACAGCAATAAGAGGCGTCGTTCTCACGAGAAAGCCCCACTAAACCAGCCCTCCGTGTGCAGTAATATTTTATACACAGGACGTGTGGATACACCACTTTTTTAAACAAAGTTAGAAGAACAATAGCAGTCTAAGTCAAGCACTCAGCATATGGGAAATGCCAGAAGGGAGATTCTCTGTGTAACTTCACTTCAGACCCCTTGTGTGCTTTGGTACTCCTATTGCTTACTGGGTTATTTTTGTTTTTCCTCAGACCTCACTGAATCACAGGAACTCTGGCAGATTAGCAAGCAGTTGTTCACTATTTCACTGCATGGACTTTGTTTAATCTACCCCCTTCCCACCCCCATTCCTAATGCTATTTAAACACAGTTAAGAGAACACTTTATTTCCTCAGAATTTATATCATGGCACTAGTCATTGCTTCACAGTGTATTTATTCTCACAGGATCCATTACTCTCAATTTGCTTGCAGAAACTGGATGTACAGAAGTAAGAACGTCAGAGGGGATAATTTAGGGCATATGCTCTGAAAGACCTATTCCAAAATATCAAGACCCTGATTATTAAGAGTTCAACACCACATATCAAAAAAAAGAACTCACAATTAAAAGGTTCGGTGATTTCAGATGTGCCTAAGGTCCCTAATATTGCATACATCAACACTTTATGCTGTGAAATATCTCAGCTCGGTTGAAATAATTAATATCATCACACTTAAAGCCAGTTAGTCAAAGTAAGATCGAGTTCAGCAACTTCTGTGTTATTCTTAATTAACTTTACGACCTGTCCTCTGAGTGAAGTGCTATAAATGTACGTTTTGTGCAAACAGATCTGTAGTAGCAGACACCTTGTAAATATGTCCTTACAGAGACAGTAATTCTTTAAGAAGAATAAAGCACTGGAATTAAAGAAAAAACCCTCAAGTGTGCTCAGTAAGTCTTGTGACTAATTTTTTCCTCTTGTGGAAAATGCTTGGACCCTTTGGAGTGTTTCTCTAACAATGAAAATGCATTTCATTTAGTCATCCAGTTGTCAAGATGTTCCGCCAGATAAAATATCAAACAAGGTATTTGCTGAATATGTGACAGAAATCTGAGCGTTGGCAGTTCCTCCTCAAGCAAACTGGGATATGGAGACGGTGACAAAAATGTTCCATTTGCCTTGGGAGATATCACAGAGGTTGGTTCTAGCTGATGGGGAAGGACAGTTCTAAGTGCAGTGTCCTGAGGATGTTCAAATGCTTAAATATGCCATTTGTGAATACGTAGCATCCCAGGCACCTGAAAAGGATTTTCTCAGGTCCTAATGTAGGACTACAGTGAAAAGATGGATATGTAAAAGGGTATCACCTGTACCTGTAATTATCCATTGTACTTCATATATAAAGATATGCTTAACATTTAACTAGAACGTATTTTTTAAAAAATTCTTTTCTATAAACATTTCACTGAAGTTTTGGCATGAAATTTCTACAGCAAGAACTGAAAATAAAACAAAATTAACTTACTAGAGTATTTTCCTGAGTACTAAAGCCAAGTGAATTACAGAAAATAAACATGTCATAAACAGCATGAAGTAAATTAGATTTTAATGGTATTTCTGATATAGTTCATGAACAAGAGAGGATTTTTTATGTTTACTGGAAAAACAAGGGAGACTAATGAAAAAATGAAAACCAAAAACCCCAGTCACTATATGAATCCAGTTTGATTGGCATTTAACTCTCACACAGCTGGACAGTCAGTTGGTTTTACACTTAGTATACATCTTCAGGACTGAATTTTATTTAGTTGTGTGATATGCAAAGGGTGTGAAGGAGGAGGATTTAAAGCTATATAATGATTGTGATCTTCATGCTAAATGAGCTCACTTAAGGGTAGGTTCAGTGAGAACCTGAGTCCCACCAAAACTGTCAGCATATAACCCTTGGACATGAGTAGGAGCAGCTAAGTGACCGGGTAGGCCTAGCATCTTGCACAATCCAAATATACATGGCTGGTTTGGATCTTGTTTAACACAACCTATTTCTTCCTTTTCAGTTACCAGATAACCATTTTCTCAGGCTTGAAATTCTCAGCATAAAAGACGACAACATAAGCCCTGAAGAGTTTGAAGACAGAGTAGCCTCCCTAAAATGTAATGTAGTACAGATGCTTCAACATGTCACTCCTTCAATTCACTGACAAATATCTATTAAGTTTTCCCTGAACCTTGAAATGAACACTAGCCACTCATTTCAGGCATCTGGGTAAAATAAATCTTAAATTGAAAGTTGACCTCATCACCAAGTGTCATTTATTTATATTGGATTTCTTCCTTTTGAGTAGCCTCTCTGTATGTACTAGAGGATGAACAATTAAGGTCTTTGCTTCAGAGAAAGGAAGGGTATTGGAGGTCACCAGCACTATGTATCAGATTTTAGCCAAGAAAACTTCTTTAAGTAGGTTATTAAATCACAAAAATTACAGATTAATGCTCCACTAAGAAGGCAAAAAACTGCTGAGTTTGCTTCTGGACTGTTCTCTGATGCACTGGAAGTAAGGCTGGAGACTGGAGATGATTAATCTTGGGATTGAAATTTAAGACAAAATATTTATGTGAAGGACCCTTAAGACACATTTCTCTATGTCTTTTTTTAACTTCTCCAGAAGTTCTTGTAATACTCAGAAAAGTCTTTTAAATCATATTTCTTGTCTCATATAGTTGTAAAATAATTTTATTCCTCTTGGATTATGTACAGGAAAAGTGTCTTCAGCATTAATAAGAACTTGACTACACGGCTATTATATAAAATAGCCTTTCCCAACCTTTTTTCACTCTAATCTTCTGGGGGAAAATAATGCAGATAATCTTACAGTGCACTACATCTGCTCAGTGGACGAGCTGGAGGACTGGGGCGATGAATAAATAATGCACTGAGCAATAATGCTGAACAGTTTTTCACACTGTCACAAGTGCAGTTACAAATATTTCAGATAAGCCTTGAAGCCATTAGGAACTGGGCCCTGACTAAACCTGCTGGGGCCCAACTCGCTCTGTGGAAATTACTGTGTGCTTAGAGCATTTGGATTTTGGTTTTCTGTTGACCATCACTGTACAGATCACCTTTGGAGGCTTATGGAGCACACAGCTGTGGGAAGAATAAGATAACCAATACAGAGTGCGATGATGAGCATGGTCTTACAGTTCACTAACATTCTGGATTATAAAAATGAAACAAATGACATCACACCATTTAGAAGTCAGACTTCACAAAGAACAAGTGGTCATACTAGTGGCAAGTAGTGATAGAACAAGGGGTGATGGCTTCAAACTAGAAGAGGATAGGTTTAGATGAGATATTAGGAAGAAATTCTTTCCTTTGAGGGTGGTGAGACACTGGAACAGGTTGCCCAAGGAAATTGTGGCTGCTCCTCCCTGGAGGTGTTCAAAGCCAGGTTGGATGAGGCTTTGAGCAACCTGCTGTAGTGGAAGGTATCCCTGCCATGAGAGGGGGGGTTGGAACTGGATGAGCTTTAAGGTCCCTTCCAACTCTAACCATTCTATGATACTGCCTCAGGACACAAGACATTGTGATGTATCTTCAGGTCTGGAAGATGACTTTTTCACATCGATGAATTATACATTGAAAACATATATTAAGGGTAGGGCTCCTTAGCAGAACAAGGAATCGAACCAAGGTCTGATTTGTCTTGTTCTTTGATCACTTCCTTCCCTCAGAAAGCCAACAGATAAGGAAAGGCTGGAGCATTTAGCTGAGTTTAGACCATGTGAACATGTTCTTCAGCACAGCAGTCATGGTAAATTTGGCCTCATATAAGTGAATTAAATGAGCAAGTACTCTTCTCTGAGCTGCCATAAGCTGTTTTGCTCCTCAGCCTCTTTCTCTTCTTTCTCATGTGTATGTCACAAATAAATTCACCGAGGTTGTGAGACTGCTGTAAGTGGAGGCATACAGGTGAAATAAAGACATTTGGATAATCCTATCAAATTATATTGATAAAAACATATTTTTCTGAAGTTAGTATCAGAAAGCCCTTCTGGTACTGGAATACTCTTGAAAGCCAATATATTCATTTATTGCCTAACTCAGCCTTTTTAGCCATTGTGGCTATCGCTGCTCTCTGTGTATCACTAACGAGAGCTTTGACGACACAGTAGCTTACTTCCAAACTTGTAAAAGTGTCTTAAACCACCTTACAAAGTGTGGAAAAAGTCACTTGGAAACTGAATGCAGAGGCTGCACACTCAGTTTACATAAGTTACCAGGCTTCTAAACCTTTCTTCTCCCTGTCCAAATGTGTAAGGTCTCCAATAAAGAATAACAAGTTGCTATTCATTCTTGTTAGACTGCTGAAAAGGTTGGCAAAAAATCTTCCAGCCTTCGTAAAGTAGCCAGGTTGCTGGCAGAAGTCCTACCAGTTTCTCATACTGCACATTCACTGGTGTGCCCCAAGAAATCACCTTAAAACAATAAAAAACCTTAGAAGAAAAAAAAAAAAAAAGAAATGTTCATAGAATCATAGAATGGTTTGGGTTGGAAGGGACTTTAAAGATCATCTAGTTCCAAACCTCCTGCCATGAGCAGAGACACCTTCCACTAGACCAGGTTGTTTAAAGACTCATCCAACTGTTAATTTATATCAACTCAAAATAAAGAAATCCTCATAACTGGCTCCTTGAGGGACACGTTGTGAAGGACTCCTGTGCATGTGGACTGGGTGCAAAATTGCTGTCAGCACTAGAAAATTGCCTGGAGTTTATACACGATGATGTAGATGTACATGAAAGCCACTGGAAAATCAAAAAGGAGTTTGAGAACTGTACAGTTTGTCCATACAAACATAGCTGATGTGTAGCTAGAGCTAAGAATGCACTTTTGGACTGAATCTGTTTTCAAGATTTCAAAGAAGAAAAAAAAAACCAACAAACAATAAAGAGTTTTGGAAAATTGTTGTAGTTGTTCTAGGACCTGAAGCCAACTCATCTTTACAGTGTCCCAAAATCTGTCCAGCCTCTCATGAGATAACGGGTTTCAGAACACTCCTGTGGCTTTCTGATGACACCAAATCAACTTTTTCGATGAAAGGAATTACCAGGAAGGTGTGTTAATCTCTAATTAGCATGCAGCACATGCAAGTACAACATGGAATCTATCTTGGTCCCAGAGCAGACAAGTTAATGCATTTAACAGGGTCCCAGGGAGTACCAAACCAAAAAGGAATGCACAGTTTAGTGGTTGTAGATTATCTGTCCACAAACTTTATATAATAACCAGAATTAGGGAGTAAGATACTATGGTATTATGTGCATTAAAGCTGCCACAGACAGATCTTATTTCAGTTTAAGTACTGCTCAAATCTTACACAAGCAGGTCTAGATCTTCTGTGGAAAACTGAAGGTGTGGAGTCCTGGCCCCACAAATGCGCTGGGAAATTTGCCATTGATTTAGTGGAGCCATTATCTCACCCTAGATCCTGAAAACATTTAACAGATACAGTACTTCCCAGTGTGTTCTCTGGGGCCAGTCAATACACTAAAAGTTCACTAGCTTTAGCCTGAGTAGCTCTTGCTGAATAGCTGCCCCTCTAGACGTGCAGGAGGACAGTCAGAAACTCCAACAGAAAGTAGCCACAAACAGCTGATCGGGTAATGGGCATAAGATCCCTTTTTACCAGCCAGAAGATGAGCCATCCTTTTCATAATTTTTAGTACTGAATAAGAATCGTGAAGAGAAGATTCATAATGATGATGTAGCTGCAAAAATGCAGCTTAAAGAATGAATGAGCTGGGAATACCACTGTTTCTCTTTTGGTGAAGTCTGAGGAGATACCTTTACAACACTGACTGGCATGCCTTATTCATCAGCACAGAGCTTTACAGCAAACTATTACCCCCCTAATGTCTGTGAAAACTCATGTTCTATTTGTTACTTCAGTTCCCTAGCATGAACATAAATCATGAAATCAAAATAATTTAGGTTGGAAAAGACCTTTATGATTGATTAGTCCAGCCATAAACCTAACACTGCCAAGTCCACCACTAAACCATGTCCCTGAGTGCCATGTACCCAACTCCTTGAATGCTCACAGCAGTCAGTCTTAGAGCAGCTGCTAAACAGCACTTAATAAAAATAAAATACTAACTCTAGCCATGCCTCAGTTTCTTCATGCCTCTCTTTTCACTTTTAGGAAACTTCACAGTTAACTGGGAAATAAGATGCACGACAAAACAGGCATGCAAAAGCATCTGCATAAGAAAATTTAAGTGTGCCTTACCTGTCAGTCCTGCAAAGCCTCAGGCTCGATTTATGCACTGACCCCCTGAGTATTATCCAAGCATCCAGCAGAAAATCCTATTTTTTCAGGCATCTAGCCTTGACTTAATTTGATTGACAGAATATATTTTTCCAAGATATTCTTGGACACATACAGGATCAGTGGCTGCAGTATGTGTGGTGGGAGGTGGATGTATGAGGTAATTAGAGATGGTGAAAGGCATTTTCTCCTCTCTAATGCATGTAATGGGATCAGAGGAGAGCAGTGAGATGTTTTTTGTTTCTCCCAAAGGTTCCACCTTCTCCCTCTGTGCATGGGTGTGTGCCAAAATATATGTGTGTACATAGGGGTCTACTCTAGAGGAATATGAATTAATTTTTTTCTGGCTGCTCACTATGCACATTTGGGAAGCTTTGCTGTTCTGAGCTGGTAGCTAACAACTGAAGTGTGGACAAAGCGAATAATGCTAGGACTTGGGAGTGGAGTTGAGGAAACACAAACTTGATCTACCAGGCTTCCAAGTACCACCAGTGTGTGTGTGAGAGAGAGAGATACGAGAGAATTATTTGCTGAAATTAAAGGAACAGTCCCTACCTAGAATTTATTCTTTAAAGTCATAAAGTTTTCTAGGTCAAGATCCGTATCTTGAAGAAAGTGGGGAAGTTCTCACTTCTCATTAACAATCTTTCAAAGTGCTTGATAATTCACTTCTGGGGATTTCTGTGAGGTGAATGTGTGCCTCCTGGGGCAGCTAACTAATCCTTACCCTGAGACATTTTGAATCAGAGCTTCTCAAGACAAACACTCTCATCTTAAGGTAAACACATGCTACTAGTGAATTCTCTGCTGAAGAGTCAGCAACCCAAATCTCAGAATAGGCTCCAAAAGGTTTTTCCAACACTTATTTAAGGTAACACACGCCTCCTCCGGGCAGGAATACTGACTGTAGAATGAAACTAAGCTGCCCAAGGTACTGCTTAGTCATTCCCCTGTTCACTCAAGTTACAGTGGAGAAAGAGAGAGTGTGTGTGTGTCTGTCTACAGCCGAACCTGGGAAAGGCAAGAGATACCACAGGACAAGTGCTTGGTAATGAGATTTGCTCTCAATGTAAATTCAATATGTATTTTCGTAGTCCACATTTCATTCCAAATGAGTCAACTAACTGTTCAGAGTTAAAACAGCAAGCTGGGAAAAAAACACTTCATGATTTTTCTGGCAGCATGGCTTAAGCCTATTGTTTCAGTTAAATTTTTTTGATTTGGGCTGGGTTTTCATTTCATAATTTTCAAGAGGAAGCTGAAAGCAACCTCCCCCCAACATTGTTCCTTTGACTATCCAGCAAACAAGGGATTTGAATTGCTCCATCATGGCACTAAAGAATGAGTATAGGCTCTGATGTTCCCACAGGCAACATTTTCAATACTTGCAAAGAAAATGGATCTGGGTTTTAGTTGAAACTTGGGTCAATCTGACAAAAGACAGGTAAGCTTTGTGGCTTTAATAAGTAACTTTGGCCTAAATTTCAAACAAACCTGGGGCAATTCAAGCTTTGGATTTAAGTGGTTTCATATGTCTCTTGAGTGCAGGTCATTTTCCTTAAATTTCAGTTAAGAGTCTGAGTTTGCTCAATCCTGAAAGTCAGAGTTAAATTTAGGGGTGTGAACCCATCTGGACTAAAACTGAAGGAAATATTGGCACAAACCTCAGCAAAATGAAACTGCCAAAACTTGAAACAGCTCTGATATATACATCTACTCAGAAAGAGAGAGAGTTTAATAAAAGTCAGTAGTTTGTCATAATCATAATCAATTTAGTCTGTTTCACTCGAAGTTTGAGGGAAAGGAAGTCAATATAAGTCACCTATGGCTTTATAAGCACTTTGACTAATTTTAAGAAAGCAAAAATTTAAATATTTAAAATTTTGCTAACATTTTCTACATGCTAATCAAATGTAAATTAGGTCAAGAAAAATTAAGAGGCATTTGGTCTAACAATGCACTGGGAATAGAAAGAGGAGAGAAAAGAGGAGAGGGGAGAAAAGGACAAAAGAGGAGAGGAAAGGAGAAAAGAGGAGAGGAAAAAATAGAAGCCTAACATTAAAGAGAGTTTGAAATCCATTAAAACACAAGTCATGAACATCTGAACTGGAAGAATTTTGATAGACACTGTTAGGTTTGGAGGAATTTTATGGCTTGCACAGATTAATTTGTTCATTACTTGAAGGGTGAGCTCACCCCATGTTAAAATATCAGGCTGAACTGGGTTATTAATCTCCAGAATTCTTGCAATTTCAAGTTTATTTTTGAAGGGTTAGGGAGCTTTACTCATATTGTAAAAATGCAGAAAACGATACTATTTATCAAACATAGAGAATTTCCCAAGTGCTCTAAATAACTGTTTAAATTTAAGGCAGATTGCAGAGACTGAATAAACAGCTTGATAAAGCAGTGTATGTAACAAACAGCTCTAACTGAGCTTTTATACTGAAAAAAACCTTCCTCACAAGAATGTCTGTGTTATAATGTGACCATTGTTTCTCTGGGTAATTACTGCTGTCTATGCCAGTGGGAAGCATTGCTGTAAAGCAGCAGGAGTGTACACCTCCCATATGCATGGACTTTTTGGAGATCATATAGGACGAAAAAGAGCTGGGGAAAAAACATACAAATGAAAACAAAGATCTAACAGTTTATTTTTCTGGGAATGAAATCAGTGGAGTCCATAATGCACTCTCTATATTTATTGAGTATGCACTCATACACGAGTTACTAATCACGAATAAGAGTGTCAAGGTGATAACCAGCCTTATGTACATAGTGCTGTTCAAAATAGCCCCTTTGAACCTTGGACCATTTCCAAACTGTTCAAAGAAAAATATGTTTTAACTTAGGCCATTTTTATTTTATATCTTAAAGGTATTGTTCCATTTCATAGTGGAGCTAGTACTTTGGAAGGTAAGAGGAGAAAGTGAGCAACACCTGAATGAAATGCAAGGAAAAGATCTACATGGAGAAAAATTAAATTCATTGGAAATAGAAATATTTTAGAAATTTAAATGTGTTTATTGGAACTTGGAAAGATATATCCACATCTCAACAAAAAGATCACACACTTCTTATCCTAGAAGAAGCAGTGTAGCTTTCTAATTTTACCTATATTTTTGTGGTGTTTGCTTTCTATTGTAATTCTACAATACTACTAGCAAAACAGCTAAAATAACTCCTCCTTGGAATGAGCAGTTTTCCTGAAAAATCTTCATTGCAGTTGGAGTTTGAGGGAAACTTTCCATGGAAAAATGTAAAATAGAGGGTGAGGCTGAATGCTTTTAAAATGTAAATCACACATTAGTGAAATATAAAAGCTTTAAAGCCTTTGAAATTAAAATTACAGAAAAGCTGATCACTGAAATATAAGCCCTTTTTTATTTTACTTGTATTCATTATATTATGTATGAAATATAATTTTGAGGGAAAAAAACAGGAAGCTAATAATATTACAACCCCATATACTTTAAAAGCTGCCAATTTAAAGATACACAAATCATCAGCTTTACCAGTTTGCTCTGATCGCTTCCTGCTGACGTCAACAGAAATGTTGACATAAAGTTCGTTGGAGAAAGGATTAGGACATACATAAAAGTACAGAAGTTTAACAAAATTCCTTAAGACCACAGAACATATTCCTTCTAGAACTTAGCACGTATTTTTCTTGTGCATGCCTTAAATGCATGTTTTACAGTTGATTATTAATTCAAATATCTCACTAGTTCTTTTTCCTACTCAAACTCCTGTAGTAATGACCATCATAAAACCTAAAATTTTGTTGCTGTTTTGTGAGAAAATCTTACATCTGAAAAAATATTGCAAGTGAGTAGTGAGTTGAAAGTATTTTCAAACTTTCAAAACATGGCTTTTAATATGCTAAAACATTAAGCAAATCAAGTTTAGCAACTAAAAACACTGCATGACTTTATAAGACATTTCTAGCACATTTCTGTTCAACTGTGTTCATAATCATTATTTGTTGACAACTGGATTAGTGCTCTAATGTATCTGTTGCTGATAGTTCTTTTTTTAAGTCCTCTCAAGGGGAACTTACAATGCTCTTAAGTTACTTCTGGAGTTTACTGTCTTCAACCAGATTGACAGTTCAATAGGAAGAGGCTTGTTATCCTGTACTCTTCTGTGTAAATCTTTCAGGTTTTTTGGAAGTTTCAACATACAGTGAATAGTGCTCTATTTTCTAGGGAAAACACAGGACATATGTAAATGTTTGCTGTGTTGCAGTTGTGCCTGAGTTCTGTTCACAAATATAAATCAGTCCTTCTCGGGCTTCATCAAGAACTGGCATTTCTGTAACAATGTCTTCTACACTTGGCTTGGGCTGATGTGGACAAGAGAGAAGACAGACTTCCAAGACAATCATATTAATCATCCCTTCATTCTAATTTTGAAATCCTACTGGAAATAAAGTCAGAAAAAATTACCCCAGTTCTTTTCATTATATACACCTGGCTAAAAGCCTATCATGAGTTTCAGTGAAATGGTTTGAAAGGGCAGTGATAAAAGAAAATTGTCCAATATACTTCGTAATTTGGAGGTTTGTATATTTTTTTTCCCAAATGTTGGCTATCCTTATTTTATCCCAAGCAGTAAGAGGGAATAAAAAAGATCTTTTGTTCCGATTATTACAGCTGTGTAGAGTTGTCATGAACATGTATCCACTTACACAAAGTTCACTTACTTCAAGATTAGCAGTATTTTATTGATCTGAAATGCTTAATCACCCTGCACAAGCAGACTCCTGCAGGACTGAGATGTACTTGTTTATCCCAAAATAAAGGCTAGTATAAACCATACAAGAAGACATGTTCCCTGAACAACAAGTTCCCTGTTTAAGGGATGAATATGTATGTAATTGGCAAACACCAGATGTGTTTCCAGAACACAGGTTGGTGAGGTCAGATTAACAGAAGAGTTAAATTTTGAAAAAGTGATGGAAAGAGCTGTAGTCCAGTACTTAGTGCAGGAAGGAGTTTCTGAAGCATAACAAAAAAAAAAAAGACTCAAAAGGATGGAGAGGAGATGGAATATATACTCATAGCAAAGTAATAAAGGAAAAATGAGATCACTGCTAAAGGAGTAAAGAACTGCAGAGAGCCTTGAAAGCAAAGTGCGACAATAGGGAACCTGGCAAATTAGGTGAAAGAAAGAAGAAAGTGAAATAATCTGAGGGACCCACAAAGAGCCAGATTTCATTTTCACTGGAATGTACACTGAAAATTGCAGTTGTCCATCTAAATAAAAATAGTCCTAAATGTGGCATTAATTCTGATAACAATGGATAAATATTACAGTTAAAAGTGTAATTCTGTCTGGCATACCACTGCTGAATGAGGCAGCTGGTCCACTCTGTCTATGTGAGACGTCTCGAAGCACTCAATGCTAACGGTCTATTTGTAGTTAAGGAAATATATATATTAATATATAGGTAATTTCTTTTAAATTGACCCAAAATGTTCTTAAAAAGTGAAAGTATCTTTTAAAATACATTGTCTGATTGGTAATGGCACTGTTACAGCACACGGTGATGTTTTTGCCAGTTACCTTCTAATGCCAACAGAAATTATTTGAGGAGGAAGGGCTCTGATAGACACTATGCTGCAGTTCACAGTCTGTGACCACCAGTCCTCCAGCATCTGATCTCCAGCTGGGTTTCAGTGGGGTACCTTGGATCAAACTGTATGCAGATAGTCACAGCAGAGATTATCTCTCTGTTGTCTGTCAGTGCACTGATCAGGAAGCAAACTGAAGCACAGTGTACGTGCACAAGGGTGGTTATGGAATGTCCTTACTACAGCAGCTACCACAGGCTTTCCTGCCTTGGGGTGGAGGGGTAAGAAGGCATCTTGCTGACTTGTCTGCTGGAGGTTGGTCAAATGACATCACATGGCAATGATGAAGAACTGGTTTCTTTGGATTATTTACACCATGGTGAATAAACACGTGAAGAACCACGCTGAGGGCTAGCACATGACAACACTTTCTCCTCTGACATGGTCTAGAATACCTCTAAAAGCTCTAATACAAACAGTCTGACTGTGAAGCAAGTGTGGATTTCAGATCACACTCAAGCTATAGTATAAATCTATCAACTTACTTCAGGAAGCTTTCAAATGCTTCTGAGTATCCCCTAGCAATTTCATACCTAAGCTATCGAGCTATGTTTCACATGGAGAATACTATGAAGACTTCCCTTTCACAAAGGAATGACCCAGGCTTGACAGTATGGGATCCTGTGGCAACTGAGGTCTACTGAAGCACACACATAAATGAAGATATGGAATCTTTAATAAGTCTGAAACTCTTAAGAACTACATTTTTCTTCTTCTTTATATTTTATTTTCTGCCTTTCATCACTCTGGGTGGAAGTGATCTGGTCCCTCAAATCCTTTTTTGTTTCTGCATTGAAATACTAGATATTTTATACCCATCACAACAGTATCTCAGCATATAAAACTCCACTGTCAAAAAATCATGTATACTGTTTAAAGTTGATCAAAAGTGGGAAAGATGTGCTTGATGATGTGCTGAAAACCTAAATCAACATATTTTACCTAGCAGAAACGTGCCATTCTGAGTGCTTAATTTCCTTGAGAATTTTATCTTGAGGGTGAACTCCCTATGTATTCCTTGGTACCAAATATGTGGTTGTCCATGTGGATCCTTACTCTCTGAAGAGACCCTCTCAACAAAGCTCTGCTCAGCTGCCTATGAAGTTTATAGGAGCAGAATATCTTTGAGAGAATTATCCATCATATTTAACCACATTTGGTTAAAATTAGGTAATAGTAACAAGGTAGACAAACAGGATGTTCCTCCAAGCTCCATTTCCCCATGAAATGAGGCTGAAATGAGGAGCTCCTCCACCATACATGTTTGTTTTTGTGGAAGCCAGCAAACATTAAGGCTGCAGACTAAACAGAAACAGCAATATTGGTGTATATCTTGTCAGGTTTTTCCATATTTCCCTTAATTGTTTTCAACAATTTTGCCCATTTTTCATATATAAGCATCATTTTACTCTCTCTGCAGACCATCAGCTCAGATATATTATCAATTATGGAATTAAGCCAAACCCCACTGTTCCACTTGGCAAAATCAGACTGATTTGAATTAATTGTGGAAGGTCTTAACACTCTGCAGTCATGTAATTAATATTCATGCCAGTTCCTTTGGCTGCTGTTAATATATGTCTTGTCATCTTTGTTGGTAGACAACGCTGTTATGGACAAAAAAGTAATGGAAAACATAAGTCTTCTCAAGAGATACAAATTAATTCTGCTATTTCTAGGTTTTGTCTCTTAAGGTGTCACTTCTTTAGATCAAAAGCAAGTTTATTTTCTCATACTACAATAAAAAGAGAGAGAGAATGTATATGCCTAAACAGGCACAACTGATTTCTAGGCAAGGTATGAAGTATTTCTTGGTGACATATGTAAAAGAAGGAAAAAAAAACCCCAAACAAAACAAAAAAGTGGCAGAACTCAAATAAGTATTAAGATCAGCACGTAATTCTGGGTAGATTATCTTATTTCATTGTGTTTTTTCTCATGTGTTTTAATCTGTCAGTCATTCAGGGACTCTAGTGTAATAATTTTTAATCTGCATATTGTTGGCATAATTAGATGAAATTATGCTCAAAAATATTCCTGACCTTTCATTTTTTGATATGAAGGAAGATGGTTTTAGCAGTTGCCTGGAAAAGCTGAAGAGTTAACTAATAGTTGCTTGGAATGCAAATTGAAGAACTAGAGTTTTCTCCAATTCTCCTGTTGAGCTTTCTGGGAGAGCCCCAGGGCAGCCACTATAGTCACTCTTTTAACCACAGAGTTTAATTCCATGCAGGAATTTTGGTTGATTTAACTGAGGTAGCTTATTCAATTTTTTTTTTTCTTCTAATGTTGCTTTTTTATACCACATACAATATATATTTTTCTTATTCTGCAGCATTTGATGTTCTAGTTACATTAAAAAGAAATCAATTCCCGCTGTGCCTAATTTTCCAAATGAAAGTAAAGAGAAGTGCTGCATCCCCCCACAACCCCCATTATGCTAATAGTGACTTTGGGGAATCGCCACAGCAAAAGTTATGAAGTTTTCATGGAAAACAACAAACCCCCTGCCAAGTGTGTAGGATATACAAAGAGACTTTGCAAATAAGAAGAGAGTATCAGAGATACGCTTCCCTCCTCCAGAGCAGATGATTTTGCACAAGGGAGAATGCAAAGTACCACTGGGCTCAGCTGAGTAGAGCAGTCTCTTGTTCTCAAAATAGAAAGTAGCCACAGCCACCTCAATGGCTGCTTCTCTCATTCTCTCTCTTAACTTGCTGGTTACAATGGGTGTACACATTTGCCAATTATTTCTGCTACAATGACCAGAGAAATATTTAGATATAGATTGTCTACCTCGGTGAAAATAGCTCTTCAGTCCTTCAGATGGATCTGTTTGTCTGGAAACTTAGGTAAATAACATATGGCTAGCAGATTTTATTGATAATTTGTAGTGCTGTAATTTCATTTTAAGAAGGTATACAGGCAAATTCAGTTTACCAATACGACAGAAGAGTTTCAGCTACATCACTACAGCACTTCCCAGCTTCATCCATGTCAGGAATTATTTGAGGAGGACCTTTCTGAGTTATTTTATTAATTTATCTTTCTAGATACAGCTGAAGAGAGCTGTCTCTCTGACACAGATGAAAAGCATTCACTTTTCCCAATTTTAAACTGAAGTTTTTTAGTGCTATGAGTCTTATAGAGTCAGCTGCTGATAATTAGTCTATCAATAAGGCATACCAAGGTTCAAGTAGATTCTGATCTTAATCAGTTGACTTACTCCTGCCACATATCTAAAAAAGGTAGAACATGTGATATGTATGTTGAAAAGTAGCAGCCTAATAGCAATGAGGTAATCTGAAGTTTACAGTATTTTTGGTTGGATTTGTATTTTGAAAATCCAGATCAAGGAGTAATTCAATCTGATTTTTGTTTCTTTTGAACTCAAATTTCAAGAGCTGAAGGTAGGATAAACAGCTGATGGTTTTGGCTCATCCCTACTGAGTAGTGGAAAAAAAAATCAAAACACAAAAAACTACAAATGAAAAACCAAAAATCCCCCTTTTCTTTGTCAGATTGCATGTTCCAGAATTCTTGGCCCCATCTGAATTGCTTCAGTTGTTTTTTAAGGCATCATATTCAAAAGAAAAAGAGGAATATGAATCTCCCTGCCTTCACAGAAATAGAAAATCTCAAAGTCAAAGGCCATTTGTATCATTGCAATATATTGAACTGTGTCTCATCAGGTTTAAATTCTTCTTTCTTAATCTCTCCAGCAGAGCTTCACAAACTAATCTCTGCTTCTTTTCTTCTAAAGCAGGACTAAAGAAAAAATATAGAAGAGGGGAAAAAACCCCAACAAAGAATCCAAACTATTCATCAGATATGGCTATCTTTGTCAAAGCTTTTGTCTGCTGTAAACTTCTATAAAATAAGGTGAAAGATAGACAGTCATGGTCCAAAAGCATAACAAATAAGAAAACTTGGGAATCTTTGGAAAAAGAAGTAATTCATGCTCTGTTAAGGGCATTAAAAAGCTGTTATTGGATCTCATAACTAAACCATGTTATAATTACCAGCAGTTAAAGCCTCAAATGGCATTTTATCCTCAACGGAGGAAAGTACTCTTTCATTTTATGTTCTTTATTTTTTTTTTAAACCATGATCAAAAGCTGTATATCTGTCAACTTCAAACCATATCTATGAATTACAGTAAAAGAAAAGAAGTCATCACCTCTGGGAGTTTTTCAATGAGAAAAAGCAGATCAGAGAAGTAAAATGGAAATGGACCCTACACATACTTTCCACGATTTCTGGCTTTAAATCTGCACAATAATTTAAATTATTGAATGCACAGAGAGTATTAAATCATTGTGGTTTACTTAAAAGTGTTTTTAACTTAGAATACAGGGAATACAAGACCTGCTACCTGCATTTATCTGCAGATGCTGATAATTCTTGAGCTGAACAAGGAAAATGGATTCAGCATTTTACATGTTATGCAATAGATGTGTCTGTATAAATCAAAAGGTTACTCTGAGCTGGCTATGGGACTCAAGCCAAGGTTACCTATCAAGAGATAACACGCTATGAGACTTTCAGGGAGGATACAGAAAGAAAAGTTGGAAACCTCTCTGAATATGAAGAGCTGGGTGTGATTCTAGTCAGGTGCCGTTGCTTTTAAATGAGTCTTTACCCGTTCTGTGCAGTAAGAGAGAAAAGACACGACTTGAATCACTTCCCTAAGAGTCCATATCAGCTTGGTATCACAGAAGGGAGAACATTTTGGTTTTGCTTTGCATAGATAAATAGCTCACATTTTTAATACATACATTTTTTTGTGGTTAAAAACCTTCTTTCCTATGTCTAATTTCATTCCAGCCAAGTTGTCCATAAAGAGTTTCACTAGAAGCCAGTCAGACCTAAGGTAGGTTTGAGGCTACAAAGGGGATGGAAGCTGCCTCTTCACAAGCTGCCACATGTAGAAGACAAGGGGCAATAGGTACAAATTTAGAGGCAGGTTTTATCCTGACATAAGAAAGACATTTTTTACAGCAAGAACAATCATTGACGGAACAAGTTCTGCAGGGACAAGGTAGAGTCCCCATTGCTGGAGGTTTTCAAGATGCCTTTGAACAGGGTGCTAGGTAATCTCATCTATAGGCTCACTTTCCCACAAAAGGGTGGACCAGATGATCTTTTGATGTCACTTCCAACCTGGGCTATTCTATGAGTCTGTGATAGGTGGTGTTCTGTGGAAAGGCCTGATGGAATCCCAGACACTGATTTTAAGAGCTACCATGCTCCCAAGGGCATTTCCCCAAGGAAGAAGGGAATACCAAGAGGAGGAGTGTGGGTACCACAGGGAGTAATAGTAACTGGAAATTCTCCAGACTCAGGTGACTGAAGAGTTTTTAGAAGCTAGTGATCACTGTACACTGTCCACATGGAAGAGTACTTGTCCTGGCTTTTAACATCCCATAACAAAACGCAATACTTCCTGACTAGACCTCACTGAAATCAAAAAGAATTTCAATATTGGTTCAATTTCACCAAAGAGCTTTGTTCAGATTAAGGAGTAGCACTGAAGATGGCCAACTGTATGCCTATTCCACAATTTTTCATTCTTTTTTCACTGCAGACATTGCTCAGGGTCTGGGCTACCCACTGTAACACACTGTCCCCTAGAGATAGCTGAGATCTCTCTCTAAACTAAGCATCTTAACATGGACAGCTCAGCTGTGTTAACCCAGCAGTCGTCCAAACTCACATTTGCTGGTTTCCTACTGCTGCGTATGTGATATCCTGCAAATTTTCTACAAGTGAAGTGTGGAGATAAGATCAAAAACTCTGATCTAGACAAGGATCTAATGCCCTCTCTTTAGTTTCAGGATTCCAAAGACTGATGTTGTGATTCAGGATTTTAAATCTTCCCTGAGGAGGTAGCACTGAGATCTAACACTCTATCTTTACTCTAAGGGCAAATTTATTTTTCTGAGATAAAAACCTCATGAAGGTTTCCTCTCTTCACCTCAAAACAAAATCCTAATTACACATTAATTCTAGTATATCTACCTGTTTGTGATGAGTCAAACTTATGCAATAAGGAAAATAACAAAAATCTTCCTTTTTGACGATTTACTCTTAATGGAAGCTAAGGACAGCTCCCCTGAGAAAAACCTGCTGAATTTTAGCATCTTCTAAATGAGCTTGAGTCAACTGATAGATTACTATAAACTTATTTGAAACCAGTAGTTAGTCTGAGCAATAGAAGTGATCTTTGAATTATTTTTGGTGGAAAGCTTGACAGGCTTGACCATAGAGGCATCAAAACTGGTGGAGGTTTTTTTTATGAAATGATAAAAAGTTAAATGGATCAATCTGGGACAGTACCAAAATCCTCCTCCAGCAGGAAACATATTAATATTATTCTGAAGAAACATCACACAAAGAGGGTTAACAAGCATGTGGCTAAGATGTGTGGGTTTTATAAAACTTTTATAAAGAATCTAGGCCAAAATACTCCAGCATTTTGAAAAATTTAAACCCATGTATCTTTACAGATAATTGAACCAAACCATGCCTGCCTTAAAGTAAAATATAAAATATTGACTCATATTTCAGAAAACTCATCTCTAGACTTCCATGTATTATCTGTAGCAGATGTTGACCGTGTGATTGGCCATGCTGTTCATATTTGGTTAGAGCAAACCTTCAAAAAAAGGTCTTTGGGTCATGTCAGCAATGCCACGCACACGGAGTTGCACATTTCGAGCTATTCAAATGTGTAGAGAATGAGTAGAAGGCAGAAGTCACCAGTAGGTAGAAGAAGTCACCAGAAGGCAGTCACCAGCAGTGACTGGAAGAGAAAGATAAGGAATTAATACACTGCTATTACTGCAGAAGCCTCTCAATTGGAAGTGTTAAATGTAATTAGATAATGGCTTAAATATTCTAGATCTCAGTTCATATTTACCACCTTCAGTGCGTTGGTAGCTCATTCAGATCCCTACCTCACACACATTCAGATCTCTACTTCCTCTTTTCATGATGTCTCCCTTAGTGACAACAAGATGAGGCTGGAAGCTTAATAAAACACCAAGTCTTAACAAGAGACTCCTCAAAACTGTGTCAGGACAGAACTAAACTCTGGGTGATACCTAAATGCCGGAACAACTATCACTGACTTCAAAAAATGAAATACCAGACAGGAAACCAAGGATGTTGGTCTGAAGCAATGCAGTTGCCTGTAAGATTGTTACACATTTTTCATTATCATGCAGTCATCATCAAAATATGTGTCTTGATTTGAAAAAGCAGACCACCAATGATATAAAAAAGGGAAGGGGAGAAAAAAAGCCCTGTCCACTCCTCAAATGTAGTGTCTTTGTGGTTGTGTCCCTGGCTGTCAACACTTCCCTTCCTGCTTGAAAGATTACTAGGAAAACAGGGTTCTGCCAGTGCCAGTGGCCTCAAAAGCCTCATTATATCTTGATGATAATCCCATAGAGAACACAAAATCTAAACACTGGCCATACAGAGTCCTTTTTAGTCAGGGTACACACATGCTTCAGTCAAGTTTAGCATCAGGTGAAGCTCATATAGCTGCACACAGCCACAATAAGAAAAGACCATGAGAAACTTGGCAGCTTTTATCAGATTTTCTATGGAAAAAAAAAAAGCCAAGGGCAGTCAGGGGAAAGGATCTGGACCCAAATTCACTCCCTGAACTCCCTTTTCTTCCTGGGCATCTGTGGTTTTGTCTTCTGGAGGGGGAAACTGAGGCCTATGAGAAGAAAGGTGAAAAAAAAAGGGTGAAGGTGGAAAGCTTGGAAGTTTTTCTCATGAGATAACTAAAGGTCTTGTGGTCATATCTTAATCCCATCCCTTTGGAAAAAAAGCTTACAACGCTTTTATGGTTTTATGCTCTTGGACTAAAAGCCTACAGCTGTTTTGAAGGTTGACATAGTTCTAGCATATAATTAATACCATTTCCATTTAACTCACCAGTTAAATGTTAAACAGAATGCACAAGCTGTGACATATTACTGAAAAGAAGCAATGCATATTGGACAATTGACTTAGTGGTGGCCTTTAATGCTGTGCCCTGTTGGTGCGGTGGCTGTGGTTACCATTTTTCATTGGAGAAATGTCAAACAGTTCATGGACCTGGCAAACATAACTATCACAGGCAACTCTGCTTCTGCTTGCTTTCATCTCATGAAACAGTTGCATCTGCTTAGAGCAGGAATAGATTTATATGCATATATGCAAGTTACCCTCTGCATATCTATTTTTATAGAAATACACATAGGATACAGAGTAGGTCTGGTTGCAGTCTGGTGTAGTTTATCTCTGCTAGATAGCCAAGAAACAGGACAATTAGGTTTAAACTAGCTAGTTTTGGAGCATACTTTCTTGGCTATCTGCATTCCTGGAAGTCAGTTCTGTCACTGCAGTGTGGATCCACTCTTTAAGTGAAAGATTCATTGTGAATACTAATTCACATATGCAGAAATCATGTCTTATGTGAATTCTCCAGTATTTGGTGAAATTGTTTCTGTGATCATTTCTGTCTCTAAATTCTTCCTTTAGTGTGCTAATGGAAAACAGGCATGAAAAGGAAAACAGGCACAAAAGAAGTAAGATGTTGACTAAATATTGCAACATATTTTTCAGTATTTCCATCACTCTAGTCAACCAATGTAATTGTGAATATACATTTGAATCATAGGATGAGGTTTCTCCTGTGAAAGCTATTCCTGGCAGAAGTCCTGGTTAGCACAGATTAGAAATACCACTTAATGACACTAAAGAAATCAGTTCCCACTAACAGTAACCAATCAGCTGGCACAGTCTTTATCACTAGCAGACAAATTTGTCACGACTTAGCTAAAAGCAACAACAAACCAGAACATCCTACTCAATACAGTAGGGATGAAAAATACACCAGCACTAGCCACAAAGGAAAATTTTAAGATATGTACTGAGTAAAGATTGTTGAGTCTCACCGTTCCTCTTGGCTTTTTTGTTGTGAAGGTACTGTTTGAGGGAATTTCCCTCTTTCCAAATCCTTGGTGGGGATACGTCAGGAACTGGGGCTTGCGCAGAATGCAGTCACTGTGGACAAGCACTGCTCTGAGCTATTGTAATCACATTATGCTCTCCTTATGTTCTTTCCATCAACTGACTGTAATGTGGCTGGTTGGCTTTGAGTTGGGATTATGAGTTTTGAAAGTCTTCAAGGTGTTGGGTCTGGCTGAATCTTAGACACACAGTAACATAACACCTGCTTTTTCAAGAATCTGCTGCCACTTCTGAAATTGGCAGGTGACTGTATTTTTAACTGCGGGGGGCACCACAATCCCCCTAAAACCTGATTTTATTTATTCCCTCCTAACTTTTAAAATCTACCTTTGTGCCTTCTCTTTAATTTCCAAAGGTGTTCCCAGATTGACTACTGTTGACTCTATATTATTACTGCCCTATCCAGTTGTTTTTATGATTTTTCTTGCTAGATTCCTTACAATGTTTTTCGTGTTTATATTTTGAGAACCTGGCATTATATTTTTGTTTTACTGTTTATAAGCCTACACAATGTTTATTCTGTTGCACATGATCACGTAGATAAAGCAAATGTGGTATGCTGAAAATGATATTGGGATTGGTAACTGGGGATTTTTCAATATTGCCTTCTCTATTGGGTTCCAATATAAATCTAGGCAGTAATTCAATCAGGAATATTTCCAATTGTGTGAGACTTGAGAAGAGACCTTCTTTGCCTCTCTGCTGCACAATCAGAAAATTCCTCCCTGAAAAATGCAGCCAGCACAACTCTACCACTTTGAAATTGTATTGCTGTTTAGTATGAGACCAGTACTGAAAGAATGACAAATGTCTTTCAAACCGTTTATACACACATATGCCTGTTGCACACAGAAGAGCTGGCATTGCTTACTTCATTTTTTTAAGTGGTCTAACTCCAAATGGATATTTTTGGTTGGTACTGGATGCAAGATGGAATAGAATTTGAAACAAATGGTTTCCCACAAAAAATAAAAAAAAGAATTGAGAAAGAGAGTGATTGTGAAGGCAGCCTCAACAACTTCTGGGGAAATGCACACTGGTTAGCCAGTTTTACTTGAAATGGGGAATACGTTTTTTTTCTGTGGCTGAAGGTCTGATTGCAATTTTTGTTTTGAGAAGTTGCTTATTACTTGGCATAAATTTTCAAATTTAGCACAAAACTAATGAATCATAGAAATGTTGGTTAGAAGGGACTACTGACCATCATCTACTCCAACCTTCTGTCTGAAACAAGACTAAAGCCAACCTTAAACTGAGTCAATTGTGGCTTTGTCCAACCAAGCCCTGTAAACCTCAAAGGGAGGCAAGTCCAAAGTCTATCGAAGCAGCCACAAGCAGGGACAGTCGCTATCACCCACATTAAAAAAAAAAAAACAAACCAAAGAAAAATGACAACAAAAAAACAACTTAAAGAGCACTTTCAGGAAATTATAAGACCTTTGCTACCACATTGTTCTCTGCACCCCCTTAACCTCTGGAAAAGGTTTTTTCTCCTTATGACCACAGCTTTTCTAGTGTGCCACCATTTTGTCACCAAGAAAAGAATGCAGCAGCAGCACAAAGTGGTTACTACTGTTTTATTAAATAGAGATCCTCATAAATTCCAGCTGCTGACCATGTGTTCCATCTTTTGATGTGCAAACTCATTTTCATTTTAAGAAATGCTGAGCACACATGCGACTACATGCTCTTGCAAGTCCCCAGGCTTTATATTTGTGTTGCACATAAACCCTCAGCATGTGACTTTAGCATGAAAGACCTGTTGAACGTGCCCCTGTCACCTCATAATCACTCTATCTTTTTTTTCTAAAAATTAATCTGACTTTAAAAACTGATCTGGTGATCATTAGACTATTTTACTTGAGCATTATCTAGCATACATAATCTGTGGAGATAAATGAGGAGATAGAGATTTCAGCCTGTAGTCGTAGTAATTTGAAGGAGAAAGGATTGTGCCCTGACATCTGTGGCAATGCAGGATTGGAATTCAGAGTGAAGGGCAGAGGGCAAGTAGGGTTTTGTTCAGAAAAGCCACCAAGATTTTTAAAGAGTATTTGCAGTGATGGTTAAAACCCAGCAGGCATGACATTAAACCTAATATCTAGCTAGTACTGCTTGTGAATGCTAGCAGCTGATATCCCTAGTAGACACATAGTCATTTTTTCCCCAGTTAACTTCACTGGAATTTGGAGGAGGTATTTCATAAGGGGATTTGATCCATTTACTACTATAACTTTTCTAAAGCCACCCAAAGTCACAAAAACCCTTATTTGGATACTGCCTCCTCAAAGAGAACAGGGAGAGGACTTTGGAACTTAGGTTGTTTTGGCTTTTGTATTAATATTATGCTGTAGATAACTGTGGTATCTTAAAGGCCAGAGGATAAACTCTCCACCCTGAGGAAGCTGGCAACCAACCACTGAGGTTTGAGAACCCCAGTATGAGTAGCTGAATTGCAATTCAACAGACCATCAATCATAATCACAGAAATTGGTCTTTTAATTCCATCACCTATTGCTTAAAAAGGAGAGCTTATTTAAATCTTATCCTTACATATACTCAGTGAAGTCATGCATATCAAAGCACATCAAAGAAACAGAATTGAGCAACTAAGATAGGAGGTCATGCAGCCTTCAATGACTGGAGTAAATGCAGCTCCAGGCAACTTTAATGCCAAAAGGAGTTGTTGCTTTCAGTACCCCTAAGAGTATATAAGGAACAGAAATATATGTATATAAATAAGGAAGGGCAAACATACAGTGTAACACTGTGTAATCCATTAAATTATTACCTGCCAATTTTCCAAGACAGTAACAAGGAAATAGAATGATCTGAATATGCCTAAACCAGACACTCAGTACCAGCAGGGCTTAGAGAAGAGGGGAGATGAAAGTTGATTTCTCCAGGGAATAGACAAGAAATGGAAGAATGCAGCTACACTCCTGTAAGTGGTGATTGGGCAAAGAGAAGTTGTGGTTTGTCTCATGTAAAATTATCTAAAAACAAGAGCAATGTTCTGCTTGACAGTTGCAATGCTGGCCTTGAGAAGGAGCTGGTTAATAAAATATAGCAAAACTCTTCAAAAAACTATTTAAAGATCTATTTCCATATAACTGATATCTTGTTTACGTAGCAAAGACTGAGGCATTGTGGTTAAATGACTTCTTCAAAAGATATATTGAAATACTTCATATTGCATTATTTTCAACAGGATTTATTTAGAATAAAGTTGAGTGTTGATTCTTACAAGGAAAATTTATTTTAAGAAGAAAAAATAAGAAGGAGAGACACCCCTTTGATTAATACTAGCAGAACTAAAACTATGCCAAAATTCTGCCATTCTGTGATAGTAGCAAGGTTAAAAAGGATTGAAATACAATATTTTCTGAGGGGAAAAACCAAAGCATTTGTACAAATGACTATTTTTGGTTTTCAGTCTTGGAGTGAGGTTTCAAATAAGGGCTGTAGATTTTTGCTGAATGACCCTGTTGCTGGAGCCCATGGGGGCTGTAGCAATACCGTAGGATCCGGGGTATTTCTCAGCTCTTGTGCAAAGGTGTATCCACTGGCCACTTTCCAACTCTGTGGTGGGACAAGGTTCCAAGCAGACGTGGCAAGGGAGAGCAGTAGGAGAGCCTGAAGGCAGTGAGTTGGGGCAGGCAGTAGCCACTCCCTCGGGGCCAGCTGCATGGGGACTCACCAGTCCTGCTGTCCTGCTCAATGCAGCCTCAGCAAACATTGGTCATAACACCTCTGGAGTGTAAATTAGTGTTTGAAGGAATAGCTAAGATCACTCGTACTGACCAGTCTAGGGGAGGTCAGTTTTGGATTATGCATAATGAAAATCAGCCATTTAAAACAGCTCCCTCTACTCCAACCTGAATTATTGCTATATTCTGGAAAGGCAAGTTGTTTTCTGGCTCTTGAGAGTGACGAGGTCAGAAGTGCACAGAGAAGAAATAATATCTAAATGCAATGTCAACTTCTGGCATGTTAAACAGAACTGAAATAATTTAATGCGGATGCAATGCAAGGACTTTTCTTCTTCTCATTTTTTGCCAGAGAGATTTGTATAATACGTGAGTATTCAGCTGCCAAAACCATCTACATCTCTGACAGAAATCACATTATGTTTTGTGTCTTTTTTCACAAAGACTGACAAATACAGCCTTCCTCGTTGCTTTTTTGGTAGTGGAAAAAAATTAATTTGGTCAGTATTTTTTAAATCCTGAGATTGTTCCATGTCTGTTTTCATCTTTTGAAAAAAGTTGAAAATGTTCTTTTTTAATAGAGAGAGCATTTTTCCATTCTCAGTAATTGTGTGCAATTTCACTAATTAGCTGGTATTTTTTGAAAAGAACTGCAAAGGAAACCTCAGCAACTTACACACCTCTGTTAACCTGTAAACTCAATTATTTGTGTACTTGAATTTAACTTACAAACTGAAGTAAATATTTTTGCTAAAAAGGAGGAGAATCTTAGACCCTTCTTAAAATTGTGTCAATTGCCCAGAGAAACTTACTCTTGAAAAACATGTAGTTCAACCAACCCATTATGGTCTTTAAAAAAAACAGTAGTTCTGGGGGATTCCCTTTTCCATACTTTCTCCTTTCAAATAGGGTTGGACTCTGAAGCATTGCTGTCTCGCTTTGCTCATGGTAAACCAAATCAGATTTCAGACTTGTTATCTTTTTGACTCTCTTTGTCTTGAAGTCATCAGAGATTTTCACAGCTTTTCTTTGAGCCTGAAGTTTCTTTTGCGTTAGCTTTTCATTCTTGAAACATTACAAGCATGTGAACCACTGGCATTTGTTTGTGACACTGGCCTCCCCTTACAAGCTTCTGCAAAATGCTTGGTCTTGACATGGGACTGAGGAGTGCTAATTTGTTCTGTTTTCCTGATGTGCCCTGCAGAAGGGGCTGATTAATGAGCAACTCTTTAGGTCTCTAGAAGGGAAATCCCTCTAAAACAGATCTTATCAGAAAATGCAGCTAGGGCTGTCATTAACCCCCAGCAAGTTCCCCGAGACTTGGCTGACATCCTCACATTCCACAAAATCCTTAAGAAATTTGCTCTCTGTTCCCCTGCAGAGTGATCACATGTTTAGGAAACCCCTCACATGAACCAGATTAAAAGAAGCAATGGACAGATCTTTATTTATTGGAGAAACTGAAAAACACAGGCAAAGAGGTATCAATATGAAAGAAAGCTTAGAAAATATATTTTTTTTAAAAAAGTTTAGAAATGTGTGTTCTGTTGACTCTCTCTTGTTCTAGAATAACAGGATTTCCCTCTGTAGGACCTTTGCTGAGAAAGAAGAGGTTAATACCGAATGACTGGATACTGACTAGGGATGAAGGCTCAGTACACAACATTTTTCTAGTTGAACTTACCATAGGTAATTTCTAAACAGCTATTAATCAAAAACCACAGTGTGCACACCTTTATTGCTACCAAGACAGCTCATAATTTTTTTTTAGGTTTTGGTTTTTTTGGTTGTTTTTTTGCAAAGTATCAGGTAGTCATAATGAAATACGCTTGTCTCTCAAGTATGCAGTGAACATATTCTGATTACAGAAACAAACCCATCAAAACCATAGATTTTTTGTGAAAATGCCATCTTCTCTGTAGAGGGGTAGTTTTTTGTCAAAGCTGCATTTCTGTATTCCCATCAACAACAGTACACCTGGCTTCAGAATTTCAGGAAACTAAAAAGTGAGGATTACCATCTTGGCTCATAAAATGCAAATTATACTCCAGATTGGTTGTTTCGGTTGAAGGTTTGGGGAAGAAATGTTGAACATCCAAAAGATGCAGTAAACTGTGATTTGAGAGGGAAGGGGGAGGGTTAATAAATTTAGGTATCTGTAATTTACATTGGGAGAGGAAATATTCCTGCAATGCATGCACATCAAAGCCAGCTGTTTGCGTATTTCAAACCTATTGGACCCTCTCTGTTCTCAAGGTTCTAGTTTAAAGAAAATGGGCAAGATATCATCATCTATTTTACTTATAATTTATTTAATTTGGAACCAGTTTTATGTTTCTTTATAGGTGATTTAGTGCTCAAATGACAGCAAAGAGTGTAAGTGCAGACTTGAAGAGAAAAGCACTAACCATCAGTTCTTGTTGGTTTCATTCTTCCCACTATACAGAATTTTAACTAATGAATGCAGTTTTCCTGCTCTTGGAATAATAAATTCAACATGAGAAAATTGCTCAGGGAACTTACAAGCCAGAGTTACAATGTACAAGGCAGAAGACTAACAGGAATTTAAATGAAGATGGTAATCATTAAATGATCCCTTCTTTGAGGATTTACATTGGAAAGCCTTAGCCAGCTTAGATATTTGAGCCAAGCCCCTTTAGCATTAAACTCTCTGGTGAGTGTAAGGAAGCTGCTGGTTTACTGCAGAGTCCCTTGAGAGAAGGTAGGATGTAAAGGCAAGTCTTTTTTTCAAATATTACTTAAGTAAGTTTCATAACAGACCTGAAGAGGTAGCAAAGTTATTGTTCCCACTTTACAGATTTGGAATCTAAACCACTAAGCAATGAGGTCATTTCTGTGAGATCAGGCTGCAAGCAATAGCCCTGGCCATCTTACCTTAGAGTCTGCCTGAGCAAACAGCTTCTTCCCCACAATTATTCTTCAAGGCAAGATGATATTATCACTTAACAGCTGGAGAACTGATGCCCAAAAGATTTAGCAACTTCTTGGAGACTGTACAAAAAGTCTTTGACAGGTCTGGAAACTGAAACCAGATCTTCTGAGCCTCAGTCTAATACCTTAAACACATGCCCATCCTGGTTCCTATCCTTTTGTCTGTTACTTAAACCAATTTTACCTGATTTGACTTTAAAATATTGACATACAGAATATAATCTGGGAGGTAATAGCAGTAGCAAGTGCAACTGGTCAGTTAGCAGCAGCAGCAAAGGCTCTGGCAGCCCACAGCACAGGCACATACAACAGAAGCAGAATTTCAGCAGCATTTTGTAAAAGAGGCAAAAGTCCTGCAACATACGATCCTCACCTGATGCAAAAAGCATCAGAGCTCCATACCAAAGGCATTATATACTTGTTCTCTGGCAAGACATACCTGATTGCTGCTTAAAAGATGAAAAGGATGCTTGATGCCAGATCGGATCTCCAACACATCTTGTGAATGGCATCCCACTAAAAAATAAATAAATAAATGAATAAAAATAAATCTTAAGATCAAAACAACAACAAAAAAGTCACAACAAAATCAGCATGCTGGAGGAAACTTACTCTCTCTCCCACGTGAACTAAAAGGCCGTCTGGGAAGTTACTTTCATAGCCCAGTCAACAAATGTAGAAAATCATAAAGATATCTTAATTGAGAAAATAAATGATTCACAGCAAGTCTGGGCTATCTCAATCCAAACAACAAAGCAGCTCAGTTTATTTAGGGAAGACAGATTGCTGGAGAAAATAGTTATCAAACCACAAAATGACTAACCAGGGACATCCCTGCAAAGAGATTTACTTTCCTAACACAATGGCCCAGATTGTTTGTTCTGGTCGTTATGCTCACAGAGCAGTGCAAGAGAGGGTATGCAAATTAGGATAAGGCACTTAAATTCCTCTGTAATTCTGGTACTAGTCATGTAGTCCTTCATGTATTGTCAGGGAGCTCTCTATATGTTTCCTGGGCCATTGCAGCAACCAGGGTGACTGAGGAGGAGAAATTCTCTGGACACGTTACCTTCTTTCCTGGTCCCATTCCTTTTACCGTAGCAGTGATGAAAAACATCTGTTGAGGTTGTTTCCCTAAGACAAGAAAAGACCCATTTAACCATGGTTGAGCTGTGGATCTGGATGAATAAACAGTGTTTGTGCAATTGTTTAATAAACTTTCAAAAGCCGTGTAAAAAAAGAATTTGTTATCTTACATAAAAACCATGGGAAAAAAATAAAGGAATGAGAAGTGGGTATAAGTGGGTATAATCAGAAGTCCTTCTAACTTCTTGATGTGTACCTTATCATGGTATTTTTCTAGACAATGACTTCACATGCTTTCTGAGATGAGTGAATAGCTATTCCTCTGAAAAAAAAATCAGTCCCTGGAGGGGCATTTTTGGAGATTTCTCTATTCTTGTAAGGTTTGACCTCTGGTATTTGGTGGCCAGCATTTCTTACGAATAAATGAATTAGAATTAATTTTATGAAATGCTGTGGAATTATCATTCCTATTTACTGAAAAGTCTGTGTTAAATACTGTGAGTAATTAAAGAAAATCTGAGGAAAATTATATAATTTGAATAGAGTCAATACCGCAATCTGTGGTGAATTCACATCAAATCTTAATATAACTTTTAGATTTGTTACCAGCTCATCATGCAAACAAAAAAACATATAAAGATATGCTGCCCTTTTACTGCACTTCACAAAGAATGTGATGGAAAACACAGAGTAGAAATATGTTTACGAAGCTACTCCACATAATCCACGTGAGTAATAAGACTATACATAAAAATGAAGGTCAGAAGAGAATTGTTTCCCAGAGTAATTTGTCTGACATGAACTGACCCAGTACAATAGATGACTATTCAGTGTGCTGCCTCATGTAAAATTCAACTATTTCCCAAAACATAAGAGGAAAAAAATAAATAAAAACAATATGAGGAAGCAATTGATATTATCATTCCCGCATTGTTCTTTACCCTGTAAACCAAAATAACTCGAAGGACACCATGAAATCCCCTGATAAAATATCAAGGAGACATAAGCCTCCAAAAAGCTTTTTGCTAAAAAACTTAAAAACTAGAAGACATTAAGACTACCACACAGTTTATTTTCCCAGGAACGTTTTTGGCACTTAGGAAATTTTCTTTGGTGGTAAGCTTCACACACAGGCCATGTCAAAAACATACAGGCTGGAAGCAGTTCCACTCAGCCCAGCTGGGCTCCGAACCTACGTCAGGATGAGATTTGTGCACAAATATTTCTTCTTTGCCCATGTCTTCCTTTTCCCTAGTAAGAAAACCCAGGCACGTGGGAGGCAGCTGCAGATCTGGGGCTGGACCCCCAGCAGCAGGCAGGACCATGGGACACATACCCACCACATGCTCTGGGATAGGCACCAGCCTCTCAAAGACTTTCACAGTTGACAATAACAGATGATTACTCACTCCTCTTATGAGGTGCAGCTGAGGGAACTGCGATTGTTTAGCCTGGAGAAAAGGAGGCTGAGGGGAGACCTTAGCTCTGTCTACAACTGCCTGAAAGGAGGGTGTAGAGAGGCAGGTGTGTGTCTCTTCTCCAAAGTAAATAGTGATAGGATAACAGGAAATGGCCTCAAGTTGTGCCAAGGGAGGTTCAGGTTGGATATTTCTTCACTGAAAGGGTCCTCAGGCACTGGAAGAGGCTGCCCAGGGCGGTGGTTGAGTCACCATCCCTGGAGGTGTTTAAAAGATGGGTTGATGAGGTGCTAAGAGATATGGTTTAGTAGTGGACAGGTATGGTTGGACTTGATGATCTCAAAGCTCTTCTCCAACCAAAGGATGCTATGATTCTATGATCTTGCTAGAGCACCTTTTTTGGCCCTTAGTTTGCCACTGGAAAATAAGCTTCAAATGAAGAAGGGCACACTTTATGGTCTCTAAAGAGAAATTTAAACAAGCTCCCAAGCAGCTGGGCGAGAGCCAAACCCGAACCTTAAATGGGCACATGTGATGCCCTCAGCGTAGCAAAGAGCGCGGATGCGTTATAGCCAAAACCACAGAGCCTGCGTGCTGCCAGGGCAAGCAGGATTTCTGACAAGATTTATCATTTCTCTTTTGTGATCTAGCCCTGAAGGCATTTCATTTTAATACAAAGTAAGCACTTGTGATGATTAAGAGAAATGTACAGTTGGATCACTTTGTTGTTCAGTGGCCAGTCATAACATAAAATTTGCTGGTTAGTGCAGAAAAACAGCTTTCCAGCCTATGTGTGGTTACCGTCTGCTCCAGCATCTGGGCTGATGCAGCGAGCTCTGACACGGACCGACGGCGCTATTTTACGCCATCGTTAGCTCCCCTCCCAGCTACCCTCGCGCTGCCGCCACCAGCACAGCGTGCTTCTCTCCACAGAGGTTTATGTGCTTAAAGAAAAATGCAAGAGTTTATCAAAAAGGTTTACCTGAGTGACTCTTATCGTCAGGGCCCAGAGCACATCCCTGCTCCTGGGGGTTTGGCTCAGCAGTTGAAGGTGGCCCTGACACACTGTGGGGTGGCTGCAGCCTGGGGCCTACCCCCAACATGGTTGTCCCAGGCCTGTCTCTGGCCCTGCTTCCCTGATCCTGGCCCCTTGCCCGTGGGCCAGCGTCCTGGCCTCAGCCTGTCTCCAGGGAAGTGCCTGGTGCCCGAGGCTGTGCCCCCGGCTGGGGCAGCAGGACAGGCCCGGCTGCCAGGCCTTGGCCTGACAGATCCCCATGGGGAGCCCCCGCATCCCCAGGGAGCCCTGTTCCCTGCCAGCCATGCTCCCTATGCAGGCAGAAAGAGAACGATGCTGGTTTGGGGTTTTTTTTTGTTTGGTTGTTTGGTTTTGTTTTTTTTTACTGGCACTGGGAGAGTGGCATTTGCTGACTTTCCCACCTAAACTGCAGTCTGGGAAGTCCTGTTGTGAGTTGCCTGAAAGTGAAGCACTCTCCTGTGATCCACATGGAGACCCTCACAGTCTGCCCAGAAAAAGGGTGTGGGGCAAACTGAGAGCAGCTCTCACAAGAGGCTGTGGAACACCCAGCCTCACACTTGGCCAGCATTTTCACTAACCTGCCTGTGGTGTAAAACATGTTCAGTGCCTGTAAACAAGCTGTGGCAGAGCAGAGCAGTTGCTCAGCTCAAGGCATGCACAACCCCACAGTCACCAGTGGCGCAACTCCCTCTGACCACCAGCACGGGAGAGGAGATGGCTTCTTTGGGGTGAGAGTCTCTTCAGCTGCCACTGTGGGATTTCCCACATGGATCCTTCCCAACATGAACATAAAATCCCCACTCCAGCTATCTCCCACTTCCTTCCCAAATCCGCTGCCTTTCCGAGGCTGCTGTCCATACACGTATGCCTCTGTGCTCTTTGTTTCTCCCTCCCTCTGTGGAAGCAAACTGCAGAACCTACAGTCCCAACATCTGATTTAAATAAGCATCCAAAAAGGAGGCTGGAAAGCTGGCACACTCGCAAGAGCAAGCTCCTAGGCAAAAGATAGTCAGTGTTGCCGAGTTCCAGCCCGTGGCGTTGCAGCATGCTGCCTAATCAAAACCAGGGGACACGGAGTCCCAGCAAACGCCGCTCCTCGCATTGTCCTCTGCACAGTCCTCCACTCGCTTGTGAGCTGGTTCCAGGGGCATGCCCAAGCCCACTTGCCCCTTTATGCTGCACTAAGCAGTGCCATCGTGACTTTTTAGAGAACAAGGCAGTTGGCAGACTTATTTTGCAACCTAATCACTGCACGTAAATGCTTCCACTGGCTGTTTGCATTTGTGATGCAGCTGGCAAGGAAAGCTTGCACAGCACATACGTGGAGAAAGGGATGACAAAAGGAAGCATTTCCCCTTAGCTATGCAAATAATATCTAATTGTATTCAGAGTTATCAATTACATTTGTATAGGTGGAAATATATATATGTATGGATGTTTTCCTGTGCAACCTGCTGTAGGGAACCTGCTTTGGCAGGGGCATGGGACTAGATGATCTCCTGAGGTCCCTTCCAAAACCTACGATTCTGTGTGTGTGTGTATGTATATATAAAAAGAAAAGACTTGGGAACATATAGATAGAGGAGAGGGAGAAAATGAGAGATGGGAGATGTATTTAAAAGTAAATTGTAACATTTCTGAAAATTCAAGCTGAAAAAACAACAGAAGGGATTCCTACTGCTCACAATTGACAAGTGGATTTTTCAGATGGGATTAATGGTCTGCTTACCTATTCACTGCCTGTGCAGCCTCCAGGAAAAACTCAGGACAGAACTTCAGATTCTGCTATGATAACCCCAACACAATTCCTGTACCTTCCTCCTGCTTTTCCTTTTCTACTTTTTTTTTTTTTTTTTACTGCTTTTTCATTATCATTGCCCTGACCTTCTTGTGCTTGGTTTGGGCCTCATTCTGTGGTCCTTCCTCTATTTCTACTCGGCACCTTCAATGAAAATGCACTTGTTTTTCTATTGCCACTTTCAAATTGAACAGGAGAGCTGGACTGGGTTTCCCTGAAATATTGGTTCTCCTGTAAGTACATAATTAATTCCCCTTGAGATGTTGTCCTGCCTCCTGTTACGTGTTAACAGGTGTTTCTGGGTATAACAAAAGACTTCTCTGATGCCTGATAATAGTGTAATACACAAAGACAACTTGTTGGGTATTGCATGCAGCATTCCTTGGCTGTTCTGTGGCTGGGCAAAGATGTTAGGTACTACCCATGTATAATACCACTTAAATGAGAAGTAGTTTGGACAGAGAACATATACACCTATTGATTTTCCTCTGAAATTATTTAAGACTTATGTGACACCTTGTTTCAATGAAACAGGAGCTAACACTTTGAGATGGTGATAGATGATAACCTTTTACATGGAAATGTATCCTTAACACTCCCCAAATGGGTGTGTTTTTATCCCACTTCCCCCATGGGAAGAGATTTTTCCTAGTAAAAGTTAGGTTACCTTATTGAAAAAAAGGAAATTTGGAAAAAGTTGGGTAACTACTCATTTATACTTTAAAAATACCTAGCCATTGTAGGTGTTGATAGTGCCCAGGAGTTAGGAGGTATGTGTTAATATCACTGAACTTGCAAGATTCTGCAAGTTATTTTTGCAAGTAGGAGAGCATTTTGGATTTAAGAAGGTAGACAGACCCAAGGTGATTGTGTGGGTAGCACAGTGCTCTGGTAGGCCCTTTGCTGACATACATGATGACATGGCAGTACCAAGGAAGTTGTTTCTTTTTTAATTTCCTAAGTGTGTTTAAATAAACAGTAGGGCTTCAGTTCTTCTCTGACACTGTTAGAAATAGATTTACTCTTTCTTCTCATTCTTGGAAGCCGAGTTAACCCAGACAGCCTGAATAGATTTCCAGGTTCTCTAATGACCTCACAGGAATTGAATAATGAAATCATATCTGCCTCTTTACTGAACAGAGACAGCCCAAGCTTACACAGATCTAATTATTGCATTTCTTGAAGATAAATTGCAGCCTTGAAGGCGTCTTGCAATCAGTTATCAGGCATAACTCCATGGGCACCAACTTTCATTTTTCTACAGTACAGTGATGTACTGCCAATATTTAACAAGGGGCTCCCACTAAAATTTCCCTATTAATCTGTTCTATACCCTTGTGTCCCTGAGGCACATATTCTTGCAGGGAAAGAAAATAGTAATGAAGAAATCCATTCATTTATTTTTACATTACTGTTTAAACATTTTCTGACAATCACAGCCAAAGAGGAAAATAAAACCACTTGGCAAAAAAACCTCTATTATATGTACTTTTGCAGGAAATGTTTATACTTCATTTCATTCCTGTAAAAAAAAAAAAGCTGGAGCACTTACAAAGTGGTGTTTGACTTGTGATAGAGTTGGTAGCAGTAAAGATGCAGAGTTACCTGTCTCTGAAAAACTGGCAAACTTGGGAAACGTGTCCTTTTAAAAAGCATGAGAAGGAACAAATCTGTATTCTCAAATATGACAAGAACAACCATTAGCTGAGTGGAGGGGAAGAGATTCTTTATGACTTGCAGTGATCATCACCTTACTACATTGAGCAATTCTGTCCATTCCAGTGGAGTGGAGGAACAGGAAACTAAGAAAGAATAAAAGTCACAGAACCATTCTGTATTTTTAGATAGAAATAATTCTGCTTTTGATTTTGTACAAGGACTGGTCACTAGATAATATGGTTGCAAGAGGATGAAAAGAAATAACCAGATTTAACAAGTAACTAAGGGATGTCCGTAGTGGTAGGATATCATCCCAATACTCCTTTCAATTTGTCTGCAAAACCTTAACAAGATTCTCAAGAAACACCAGGGATTTGCTCCAGTGATGTTGACTTTTTCCCGTCTTTTCATCCAAATTGATTGTGTTTTCAAATTGGCTAATCTTTTACTTGTATTTGCCTTAACAAGTAACCAGAGATATGTTTTTAAGTTTTTATAGATTGATTCCAAATGTAAAACAATTGCTACTTTATTTTTATTGTTTGCATAGCTGGTAGGAGTGCTGAAGTCCTTATATGGATTAAAAGGAAACAGAATATTTAAATATTTTTTTGCTTTAATAAACAAAATTTTTCTTACTCTGAAGTGAAAAAATACATATTTCACTTGAAAGTTCAGAGCTTGCATTAAGTTTTCTGTTATTGCTCACATTTTATTTGACTTTTTAAAAGAACTGATGTGAAAAATATTGAGATGACGTGACTACTCATCCTGATAATGAACCTTGCTTCCCCACCCTGGTAATTAACAAGTAGCCACCCGTTATTAAGCAGACCAAATATTTCAATAAAAGGTCCTGCTGAGTTGTGTCTGTTCTGAAACAGATTTCATTTGAAAATTGAAATAATGAGACTCCCCTAAACTGATAAGCAGCTCAATCAAGCCCACTGCACTGGATCCATAAATCTTAAAGCAGAGTTTAATTATGAGCAGAGTTTTCCCGACAAAGCCAACAGAGGGGCCTTTTCCTCTGCTTGCTGCCTAGATGTGGTTCCCATGATTCAAGTAAATCTCTGTAGACCAGCCTGCAAGAAAACAGCTTGAAGTTTAGACTCAGTTAAAAGGGAATTTGAGGGAGCTGCAAAAACAATGCCCTGATGCTGCTGCTGAACATTGTGGACAGATAGCTGAAAACAGAACACCCAAGAAATTAATTAGCAAGGCCAAATCACTTCCAATTAGGCATCTGAATAGCAAGTCTATGTGGTCCCAGAGGGCCATTCCCTTTGAAAGCAGATGATCACCTCTAAAAATATAACACCTTCTACACAGAAGTGTTTCAGCATGTGGGACAACTAGTAAGAGCAGACTGTGGTAACGTGGGATCCTATGCAGCTTTCTGCAGTGCGCAATATATCTCTTCTAGTGCTATGGGAACATTCACAAACACTTAGAACACGTATATCCTGATCCTGTCTGGGGATACTAAGAGCAAGATTTAGTGTGTGAGAGAAAAACTCATGCTGAAATAAATGGGATTAGCCAGTATTTCTTCTTAGCAAAATCATAACTAAGACTGAGTTGGCACTTCCGTATGACTGTTCAAACACAGTAGTAAATTGGCTTTAAACATTTTTGGACTAGAGAGACCGGTAACTGCAGTGCTTTTCAGATCAGAGAAAGGTCAGAACTTCAGAAGTTCAAGTCAGTCAACGAGTCAAAACAGAGATCCTTGCCTCTGTGTCTTCTCTGTTTAGTAGGAAATAATGCTGGATATTGCTGAAGTAATGGTGTCTAACTGAAAAATCGTATGCATACTATCATAGACAAACCATTAAGTCTTCCCATGCTTTTCAAAGGGCAAACAAACAAACAAAAAACCAGGTTTAAATAAAAGAGGAACCTAGATTTAACAAAACATTCAAATACAGATTACAGCAAAAAGATAGAGCAGAGGTATCAGTCTCTTCCATGCAGTCAACACTGCTTTAGAACTACCAAAGTCTGGAAAACAAAGCTCAATGAAATCAATAGAAATACAGCTTAACATATCCGAAGACTTTTCTAAGTTTTACTCTGTATTCAGTTTGAAACTTAAGAGCAATGTGTACATCTGAGAAAAAAAAAAAAATATGGCACATTCAGTCTTTCCATACAGTGTATTTGATTTTAACTGGTTTATTTTTCTGCTGTGTGAATTTGAGGGAAATCACTGTGCTGTGGTGTTTCACAGATTATGCAGAGTACAAGCTGAAATATTTGTTATGAAAGCAACTATTTGTTATAGTTGCAAATCTTTATAAGCCACGTTGTTGAAAAGCAAATTCAATACTACTGGAAACATTCCCGTCACACACCAAGGAGATGGAACACAAAGATATTCACACTAACAGATGAATGTCCTACCACATACCTTCAGCACTCAGAAGTGTTGCATGTCTAACACATAATCGAACTCATTGATGGAACTTTTCTTTTACTGGGTGGGATTCCAGTGAGTTCAAATGAGCCATGAAAAAAACAAACATTATGGAAAGGCTTCCAGTTTCACTAAGAATGTGAATTGTTTACATCTTCCCTTTCAGATTTCCTGACTAACCTATTTGTTTAACAACCAAACCCCAAATTCCAGCCTCTGTTTGTAGTCTCAAAACATTTGAGACTCTTTCTTCCTAAAATTATTAGGACTCTTGTTAGTAATTTGAGTACGAACAAGAACAGAGAGTGCATGTATAGCGAGGATGTTGGAAAGAGCTTCTTTATATAATGTGTGTGCTCGGTTTTTTGCCACCAAGGGGATGTCAGTATTTTTGGTTCCTGTGTGCCAGTACTGAGAGCCATACTGAATCTCTTTTATTGCACAGACATGAAACTGCACAAAGCCCTAATACGTGTACAGTCCAGTACCTGCTATTTGAATTACAGGAGTTCTTTTATTAAGTGATCATATCTAGTGCACTGTCTTAGGAATTGAAGCATTTTTTCCCATCAGTTTTCAGTGTGTCAAGTATGGGGCAGTTCTGCTCCCATGAAGTCAGCCGCTGTCACTGACTTCTACGTAAGTCAGTCCTTAGTATTTTTGAAGATGCTCTCCTGGATTCCTGGGGAGCTTGTCCCAGACATGTCTCCGCTTTGTGAGGTTCACAATGCACTTTAGTGTCCACAAGCCATTTCTAGGAATTTGCTGGATAACAGGAAAAAGTTATTTTGTATATCCATTTCAGACTTCCAAAATGCCTCTCAAGTGCTTATCAGGGTGTATTATCTGCTTGTGTTATCTTCCTACCTCTCATTTTCATTTTAAGAGAAGGTCTCTACAGATTCCTAGACTCCTCCATAAAATATCTCCAATATTTTCATATGGAATAAATATGAAGTGCAAAAGTCAGGGTTTTTAATAGTTCTTCACAGTTTGCTAAAGGGGAGTCATATAGTGCATCCACTTGTATACCTCTCCTCTCCAGTGAGCCAACCAGAAATTTTCCTAGCAACACTGTGCCTTATAAACACTGCTCCAGACCTTTTATTTATGACACAATTAAAAAGTTACATTCAAGCTTAGTGAGTGTCCTCTCAGCAGTGGAAAATTCCCACTGCCCGTGAATTCACTGGCATGGCTGTGATACTACAGGAAGATCACTGTGCTTCCCAGAGACCAAATGTACCTTTGATTTGAAGGTTGTACTCAAATCTGAAACTATCTGCCTGTTGATGAAAGATTAACAAGTAAAGGAGTGGAACAGAGCATAAAGGGCACCACTTTTGCATAGGGGGAAAAAAGGGGTCATGTTGGGTATGTGGGGAGAACATCCACAGTAAAGCTCTTCCAACTTTGTATTTAAATACTCGCCCATACATACAAATGCAAACATTAATTGATCTACTTTGTGTGATGTTTAACATGAAAATGAACCATGAAAAAGGACTCAAACTTATTTGTGATTGTCATTTTAGATCACAAAGCAGAACATCAAGCAGAAGGATCATATTCCAATACTCCAGAATGACATGTCTGTCTTTGCTTTCTCCAGGAACAGGTTATCACAGCTCCACTCTGTTACACACTGACATCCCTGGTGTTTGCACACATATGCACTACTGCCCCTCTGAGCATAATGACAAAAGGCAGACCTAGCTAGTTAATACTGCAAGATAATTTAGCTGCATTCATTATTTTGATGCAGTGCTCCAAGTTGTGAAAAGCTCATGACCACTAACTACATCAGAAAGAAATTTATGAAGTCAAATGAACTTCAGCACTTGAGCCAAGCAATCAAAATATCAAAACTTTACAGTAAGCATACCTGCTTTTTTTTTTCAAAACAAAAAGTACTTTTTAGTGTAGCTGTAGGTATTGAAAAAAACCCCAAACAAACCAAGAAATAAAGCTGGTGTGTCATTTTCCAAAGATTCGCGTAATTTTAACTTCACAATTTTTAAAATTCCTCTGTCACTTGTGACATGGTATTTGCATGAAATCAGAGCCACCTTAAATCATATCTGAGTTAACACTCAAACTTCACACAAAGCATAATACTTGAGTATATGGAAAAGATTTCCTCATCTTAATTCTGGCCAGCTAGTGATGTTTTCTTCCAGAACGAAAATGTCTGATCTGTCACAGAGTCATCCAGTTGCATTATAAATGTTTTCTTAAATGCAGTTCTGTCTTTTTCTTGCTACTTTGCAAACCACAAATATTTGTAATGTGTTTCAGAAGCTTAATTTTTTAGTCAGGCTCTGCTATAGTCTTTAAATGTAACCTTGCCATTTTGTTTTCAAACTTTATACCATTATCAGCAGATATTGGAATGTAAAGTCTCAATGCCATCCTGGCATTCATTACAGATAAAGAATTGACAGACTGATAAATCACGCCTAAATCCTATGCAGATTGCAGAATGCAGCACAAATGGATAACAGTCTCGGAAGAGAATCTCCCCAAGATGTGGTACATCATGTAACACAAGGGGAGCTGAGACACAAATGGTAGGGGAAAGCTTATACTAACAATTTCTTGACCCCTGAGCAGATGAAGAAAGACTTCAAGACTTTCACAGCAGTACTTGAGCTCACCTTATAAAGCAAACTCTTCTGCAGCATCCAGGGGCAGCAGGAACCGAGCCTGGAAATCGACACCCGCATTCACAGGAGCTTTCCCAGAGCGCAGAAAAGTGGTAATAAATTAAAGATGTAGCATTGTTTTAAAAGAGAGCGAGCGAGAGTTTGAGCTGACAAAGCACAGCATTTTTACCATACGCCTTGCCTACAGTCACTTGGCACACCGCTTAGGTGAGGCAGCTCCACATTTCATTACAAGTAAATGATACACTTGTTCAACTCAGAGCTCACATAAAAGAGCAAGGAGAGAGAGCCACTGCTGCAGTGCTCTCTGCCTGGACGATGCTGATTATTTATATATTCTTTTGTGAGACCTGTCATCCTCAGCCTACAAACAGAACACTTAACTGGCTCGATTTGTTGAAACAGCGTAGTGCAAGCAGGGCATTACATAAATATGAAGTAAGTAGCTCTCCTAAACTCTGTATGTCTTGAAAGAGAGCATTAAACTGATGATTTCCAATTCCCAGCTGAACTGTGAACCATTTCTCACTTGAGCTGATGAAGTTCAGTTCCATTCCTTGCCATTTCAACCCAGCAGGAAAGAAGTGTAATTTCAGAAGATAGGAACAGATTTGCAGTTGAGGAAAACAAGTCTGCAGTATTACGGACGCTTCGCCTCTCTATACATTCACTAAGATTTGTTGTTCCAAATACAGTCCAATAAATAAACAACTCTTCTTGCTTTCTGCCTTCTGCACTGTGGAAGATCTGGCTTCCACATGTTCCTATACCACAGTCAACTGGGAAAAGCTGTAGGTTGTTTTGTTTGGGTTTTTTTTTTAATGGGACAAAAATTGCATTCCAGAAAATGTGTTTTAGAAACAGAGACATAGCAAACCCTGTTATGGTCTCTGCCTGTTGCTTGAAGGTCCAAAAGATGAATTAAAACTTCCCTTCAGTGCCGAGGAGGTGAGTAAGAACACCTTTCTTTCTTGTTCTTGGCCAAGTGCCTCTTCCAACCTGGCTTTCTGTCTCGAGCATGAGAACTACAGACCCCTCCTGAACCGCAAGCTCCCATTGCAATTACAGTCTCTGCAGCTAACTGGTAAGGTGGAGTCCATATAATCGAAAGGAAAGTGCTGTGCATCTCAGATAGGCATTTCACTGGACCTTTACTGAGCATGTTGAAAACAGCTCCACAGAGGGACCTCCCTTGCCATTGTGCAAGTCTAATCCTTCCCATTTTTTTTCTCCTCCTTTCACCTTTACTGATCTGTATTCCTTCTCCAACTCTTTTCATTTCTAAACCACTTCTCTGATCCTCAGCAAGCTGTCATTACCAAATCAATCTTCCTAATCCAAAATAGTTTTTCCAAGTTTATTTTGTATCTCCACAGAATACTCACTGATCTCTATAAAGAGCTAATGTAAAGAGCATAGAAAAAAGTCATTTTCCATGAGCAAATTTTGTCCATACTTCAAAACCTAAGAAATATGTTGCCTGATCTTAACCCATACCCCTTTCATTACATATAGATTAGCTTAACAATTCTCAACACTCACGAATTTCTCAATCAAAATAATTCAGTTTTGCAGTAGTTGATCATAACACCTTTGGTGTTCGGTATCATAGTCTTTTGATCTTTCCTAGGCCACCTTAGTCTTATTAAGAATTCTGAAGAATTCCTGTATTTCATACCTTTTTAGAAAGTAGTTTTTTTCTTAGTATTTCTTAAACTTTATTTGCACCTGAGGCAGATTTATTTAAAGTTCTGGACAATGATTCATGCCATTCTAATTTATATGAGCATTTAGAACTCATCTCTAAATAAATTAAAAATAGAAACAGCCCAATAAACTAATGCTGTACATACTGTCTCCTTATTTTTTAAAAAAAAAAAAGTGTTACAAGAAATATTCATTATTCAAATGGGATTTCAGAACTTTTAAGAGCACGTAGGAAGTGCAGTGTTCCCAACTGTAGGAAGAATAATTTTAGTTTTATCTCTCCATTCTTTCCAAAGAAAATTAAGTTAGACTTTAATTTTAAAATCTGGGATATTGCCAAGCATTGGTGCCCATTCATTTTGCTGAACTTCCTTTTATGCAACGTATTCTTTCAGTGGTGACTATGTCAACAGATTTTTGTTGTTCTTATTTTATTCAAGAGGAAGCGTTTTTTCTCTTTTGCATTGTATTTTGGAGGTTTCAGTGTTGTAAGTGCAGTTTCAATATTCAATGTGCTAAACAAATAACAAAGGATAGAGGTTAACATTTAAATATTACAGATACAGTACAAGAAGATAAAAAGGCTACCACAGCTTGCAGTGCTTGGTGGACTAAAAGAGTAATGACTACAATCACAAAAGATAGATTGATTTCTTTTGTAAATGGCCTTGAAATCTGGGGTATATACAACTGGTCAAAAGTGATTTCAGGGGGGTAGTGGTTTAAATGCATTAGCAGAATACTTACTGATGGTTATTTTCTTTATAATATTTACCGTTCAGTACAGCTAATGCAAAACACTGCTAGAGTCACAGCGGGGGATTTGGCAGCTAAAGAAACTTGGAAAGCCTAGCAATTACAGTTTAGGAATGTGCCATGCACACAAAAAGAAAAATGCTATCATGTATACACAAATAGTAGCATGAACTCAACCAAAAAGAACTATCCCCAGTCAGAATGAGTCAAAGTGTTAGTTTTCTTAAGATGACAGCACTCAGTAGAGTCAGATATTCTAATTCAGGTATTCTAATATTTCCAGCAGATAACAAACACAAAATAACAATACTCTGTTCTCTTAATTTTCCAGATGACTTTATTTTCCTTACACCCAGCCCTGCCATTCACACTGACCTTATTTTCTACATCAGTTGAAGATTATCCACTTGCAAAATGTGCTTGAGTAACAGTGTAGGTAATAATTCAGAAATGTTTTGGGAATTTCCAAGCTAAGTCATGGTATGTTAGCAAGGCTTAAAGCACATAGTACTTCTGATAATTAGCATCCTTATAAGGATGATATTTAGCATTCTTAAGTGTACAAAAGGAGGAGGTGAAACATAAGAAAGCACCACCTATTTTACCTCACTTATAATTTGTTGGGTATGAAGTTTGAATCTCCTTCACACTTCCTCTAGTCTATAGTTTCTTTCAGGAACAGATACTCCACAAGACCAATGACAGCATGAATGAAATTCAAAAAGTTATTTTCTTGGCAAAGAGTGGAAGAACATAATCCAAGAAAGATATTGTCTATCGAGTGATGACAATGACAGTGACAGTTAAAGCCCTGAGGGCTGAAGATAGGTACCAGCCCAGAAAATCACGCAGTATTCATAGTGCATTTTGGGAAAAAAAAAGAAAAAAGAAAAAAGAAGAAAAAAGAAAAAAAGAAAAAAGAATCCAGATACTCTTCCAATTAACACATAACCATTTGAAGGATTATATGTTTGCTATCAACCTCACAAACTCAGTGCTTCACAGATACATTATACACCACAGGACTGAACTCGGAGAACTGCCCCATCCCACATCTGTGCCTCTTTAAGTGATGAGAATCTGTTCCTTAGCAATTCTGCGGTAACACCACAACCTTGTGCACCAAGGAAAAGATGAGCAATTTGGGATGACCAAGAACAGCAGTAACACTTGGGCTGGTGAGTCCTGGAGAGATCATAACTCCCAAAGGTCCTGAGGTTTTTTTTGCCATATCTATATTGAAGGTAGATGCAAGTACAGCTTGGAACTACACAGTCATCCTTTTTGGGAATTACTTTTTTATGAAGAAGTGTAGCAGCCAAAAGGAGGAAAAAGTCTAAAGGGCACTTAAGCATTTACCAGCAACACGCTTTTAAAAGTAAATTTCTGAGTCAATAAAACACATACCTAGCCAATAGGAGGTAAATAGATTCCCTCTAGAAAGGGACTTCATTGGCAAGATCATTTTTCCATGAAAATGCATTAAGAACAAATTAAAACCGGTGACTTGATAGGATACAAAATAATGACTGTCTTGCATTAGATGAGGGATCATTTCCCCTTTGCCAGCTGGTAACAGTGCACAATATGCAGGTTGGTTTCTTATTTGAGAGTTCAGGGCTACAGAGAATCCTGCAGTGAGCCCATACATTTATTCGATGCGCAACCCTTCTCTTTACTTGAGCTGGAAGATGTGAGCCCGCACAAAGCCAGTTCTCTTCCACAAAAAGTAATACTTGTAGTGGCACTGAGAAACTGGTTTCTTTAGGATATCATATACCATTCACGTTTCCCTGAGCTTTACACTTGGAAATTTCCTAATACAAAATTGCTCACCCTTGAGTGACTGCATGGTCTTAGGGGGAGCCTGCTATTCACCCCATTCTGTGACACAGACAAAGCCCACCCAGATAAAGGAAAGAGCGTTAATATGTGGAACACTTTGTCTAAATAGCCTCCAAAGTTACTTTCCCCTTTTCTCATGCAGAGCTTTATCCCAAGTGCATAAGCATTGATGATTCATTGGATTCTGCATAATAACTTTGTCACACTCAGAGGTATGAGCAGTGGTAAGAAACACAGACCAATTTTAATTCTTACTGGAAATATATTCCTCATACATTCATGGTAGCCATTGATCAAAGGGTCACAAAGTCTTAAAAGGGAAAAAAAAACCAAAATATAAAGCCTTTTTTTTTTTTTTAATTGCAGTCAGAAAGCTATCCTTTATTTCAAGTTTCAGTTGTATCTTGAGTTTTTTGGCCAAGTTTTGTACCCGCTAAGTGGAGCATGGGCCATCCCTTTGGCTACAGGAGGGAAGGTCTATTATATGACAGAATAAATAAGTTGTCCCTTCTCCTTAGGGAAGATGGTGGATAAGCCTATTCTTGCAGTTAATAAAATAAGCACAACACACTTACTGGTCTGTGAACAGCAACTGATTTGGCCGAGAAAGATAGAGAGGATCAAGTAATGTTTTAGATCAAGCTTTCAGACACTTTGAAAAGGTAACAGGCGGGTTTATTCATTCAGAGAAATCTGTGGTTATTCAAGGAACTGAAAGCATTTGAGGAAGGAATGGCATACAAAAGAGAAACATTAATTGGGCCGATCATAGCACTGTAGATCTATTTTTACAAGACCCAAACACATTTACACGTAGCTGTTCCTTTGAAGCATTTTAAGGCACCATTTCTTTCTTCCTTATCTGCGTAATTGACATCTTCATTCAACTTCAACCAGCTGTTGTGTGAATTTGTAATCATTTTATTTCTTTCAGGGGAAGGCTTAGTCTTTTGAACTCAAGGAACAATTATTATTGCAAAGCAGTTTTCCTTTTCCAAAGGGACTGCTTTGGGGTCACCACTGCTTCCAGCCTCTCCGGGCAGGAGAACAATGAAGGCGTTGTTGGTGCTGGAACGCCATCCCTTCCAAGGGGGTTGGTGCTTTCTCCTTCTGCGCTCGTCTCTGCATATTGAAGTGAATTGTGCCACATCAAAAGGCTTGAAATTAGCACTTCACTGCCTGCAAGTGTCTGGAAGCTAATTGTAAATCCTATGGGGCTAAGAAACTTTCCTATACCCTTATGGCAGGTATACCACTCAGACTATAAGGTGGCTTACACACTTAAATAACACATTTATTGTTATTTCCTCTCCTCATTAAAACATAATTTTTAAAATGCATATTTTATAATTTTCAGCTAATCATCACACACAATACACTTCAAACATTTTATGAGAAGTGAGCAGCTATTATTCTATTTGGAGGAAGGCTAGTTTCCAGTGACAGGACCAAGGATTATCATGGAAGAGGGATGGAAGCAGCAGAAAAACCAGTGAGTGCTGCTGCCAGTAGTAATCATACCAGTAAATGATCCTACTGACTCTCAGACATGCAAATGGACTTAGTAAACCCAAATGACTTTATAAGCCTGACAATTAGCATGAAAAGTAAATTAACCTTGCATCTCTTTGCATGTTCAAAAGCTTGACGTGTAATCTTGAGCCATACAGAATCTTCCTTTATCCAATCAAACTGCAAGTAACTGGAAGTTTAAAATACTCTTCTTGACTCGGTACACAAGGAATCATTAAAAACAAGTCAGAGGAATCACATCTTCACGCACTGAGAGATCATGATATAACTTCACGCGAACGTTGTTTTTATATAGTACTTTTATACAAACCAAGGCACAATCTGTGCTTGTAAGAGAACAGGATTTACACCGTATTTCTTGTGCTGCTTCTTGGTGCACATTGCAGATCAAATACAGATTAGAGCAGCCCTGATGTTCCACCATAGCTCTGATTACCAGTGGGTGAACCTGAGCCACAGTAGCTGAAGATAAATTCCATCTTCTCTTCTCTGGCACAGCCTGTGAACGTCCTCTAAACCTGAGGCACAATTATATTTGGCTTTATATGGTACCCTTAACATCAGGACATTCCTGAAAATTAAATTACTACCAGTAAAGGCTGCTTTGTAGCCCAAATGGAAATGAAGAACAAGAAACACAAGGTCACCACAAACTAAACAATCAGCATCTGAATAACAAGAAGACTGCTTAGAGTTTGTCATATACACAAGTGAAAGTCAAAGTCTGAAAGAGTCTGCATTTAGCACAGTTCCTTTCTAATAAGGCTTTAATTTCTGGAATATGGCTGATCACCTGAAAGAAAGCTTTATTTGATTCTTGACCTTCTCATCTGGTGACAGTGTTCTGCCTGAAGCCTCTTATGCTTTTTTAAGTAACAAAAATGGTCAGAGTAAATGTGTTCAATCCCAGGTAAGTACTAAAGAGAAGAAACTGAAACGTGCGCAAAGTAGCTCTATAGAAGTTCTAACAAACCATTCTGTCACTCCAATTTTTTTTAGGCCAAGAACTCTGAAAGTCAACAGGGACTTCCATGCCATGGAGAACACCAGCTATGTCCCAGTCAGCAATGCTGGAAAGTTTTTTTACAACTTTCTTAATGGTAGAGAAGATACAGAATATCTTGTAAAACATGTAAATAATGTTTGCATCCCTGTGCAAACATTGTCTTTAAGGGATGCGAACCACACACGTGTTAACATGATGGGGTGAAAGGAAAGGCTGAAAGGCAGCATCAGAGAAAACATTGCAAGGAGCAACAAAAGGTCACAGAAACCACATGATTCCTTGTGCTCCACAGCTGTATAGAGAATATATAAACAGACTTCTAAAAACTAATTAAATTCAGAACAGTATTTTGAAGTACGTGGTGTCAAGCCAGAGACTGAGCCATTGCTCTCATTCGTTCACACCAGCACAGCCCAGTATATGTGGCTTCCAGCGGGTTTACAGGCCAGGGGAACTTTCTGCTATTTCTAGGCACAGATGGCTCTATTTTCCCCTCTGTCTGTTTACCTGACAAACACAGTTGGTGAAAGGAAGCCCAGTCGTATGCTAATTCCACCCAGGCCAAAGAGAATAAAGTTGCTGGGGGCCTGATCCTGCAAATGAGTTCCCCTTGCCAGCGAATGATTAAGCACTCAACTCCGTGAGGTCGCAGTGTGGGAACAGCTCATGGTGCCTACACGAGGATCCTATCGACGGGACTAAGCGCTTTCGTCTGTGCACAGGGGAAGGTTACTGTTCCTGGGGTTTATCTTCCATCTCGTAGCACTTTTTGTTGTTGTTTGGTTTTGTAAAAAGGCTGACCTGGTCTTGTCCTCAACAGCTTCTTGGGGAGCATTATAAAACCCCATTTACACATCTCCTCTGTGTAGGAACGATAATAACTGCAAAGCCATTTTGCTACCCTGCTGTACAAAACATACCAGCCCTGATGAATTACAGACGTAAAAATAACTTGCACAATTTCAGAACCACACGTAAGTGAAAGAAGAAAATGAGATTTTAAAGTGTGCAAGCATTTCCTGGCTTCAGACTGTGGATTTGTTAAAGGTCGAAGCCCAGGGGATGCTGAGCAGTAGTAGACACTCTGGGGTGCTCAGAACACTTTCAGACCTGCCCCAGCTGTAGGAACGGAGGGTGTTTCTTGACTGTATGCCTGATCTTGCTCTCCCTGAAGTCAATGGCAAAACTCCACATCCATTTTAATAGTGCAAGATGGAGCTTTCTGTGGCCATACTGCTAACTCATTTGATATTCCTAACTAGAGCTGCATATCAATTGCCAAAATCAAACTTGACTCCAGATACATATTTTCCAATGTCTGGTTTACCAAGACATGAGAGTTAGCCCTCAAATACAGAGTAAATTCAGTTCCAAATGTTTTGTAATGTTAAGAGTATTTAAGACTAAGGATTAAAGTTAGAATTCGTGTCTTCTTTCAATTTTTTCTAACAAGAATGAAGAAAAAAATAATACAGAGCACAACTGAGATCCACTACATAGAAAGACCTAAAAATTCTTCCATAGAAAAATAGAAACTTATGGAGGAATACAGGTTTCTCTGCACACGGGTAGAAGAGAAAGATTTAAATTAAAAACTACAGCTATTATAAATCCAATAAGGTCTAAGGCTGAGAGAAACAAACGTAGCAGCACCCTAGTTTATCTCATAGGCAAGTCTCTGTGCCTGCTTTCCCTGTTCTGACAGGTCTTTCTGACATTCAGCTGGCTTCTAGGTGGCTTTACAATCGCAGGTTAGAATGGGAGCAGCCAGTTTTTCCGTATCAACTCAGCAGTGACTGACACTCCAAATAAGCTGAAGCTACATTGCACAGTATTGTGGTTTTTGACTGGTTTTGGGGTGGTTTGAATCCTGGTACAGAAGTCACCTACCTCACTAACTAGATCCTCAGTCTCTACCTTTGAAAGCAGGTACAGCCTACGCAACCCAAATCTTTGTTAAAAACCCTGTTTGTAAGTACATGAAAAGTGGAAAGGAAGGGCTAAATATAAATTAAGTCTAATAGGCCACAAACTATCTAGAGTCCCATTGAAACATATGTGGTATGTTCTGAGGACAAAAAAATAAAGAAGAGCAAAGAGGGTCACCCTCTAGGGTTCATTTTTATAACCATTGTATAAGATTTCTCTTTGAGACTGAAAGTACATTAAACAGTCACAGTCTGTCAGTGACCTTATATTTAAGAGCAGAGAGGTAATACGGGATTATTGGTAACACACTATTTTACAGGGCATCAATAACCATGTGTAAGAAATTACCATAGAATTACAAAGTTATTACATGGTTATTTGTGGCTTTGCCAAATACAATGTTACTTGATCATCCTTAGATTAATGGGGTGTTGATCGGGTTTGGCCATTTACCTCCATTCTAGGTCGTAAACCTGATGTTAGCTGAACTAAGTTCCCAGTCTAGCAGCCATAGCATTTAACATTTCTTTCCCTCTGCAAAAATAGGTTGCTGTTGGGAGGTATGATAGGCTTTGTCCCGAGGAAGCAAATCACAAAGTGCTCTGGTTCTTAAATGCAGAGACTATTTCAGGCATGGGCTTTCAAAAAGACTCCATCAAGACCATTTCAATAAACGCATTGTTATTTCATATTCCCCACAGTCTGTAAACAGATTCTCAAAGTTTGGAAATGCATATTTTCCCAACCTATTTGGATTTTTCCATCAAGAGAACACTGCTTGCCACCACCCTTCTCTGCACTGTAAATGGAAATAAAATTAACGAGCTAAATTTCATTTAACACATAACTTTTATGAAGGCAACATTCTTGCAAAGCAGAAGCCTATTGTTTGTTAAATCCTGGTGCAGGCAGAGCCAACAGACAATAAGTTTGGACTTGGAAGGCTGTAGAAAATCCTTATACACATGTGTCTGTGTGCATACATGTATTTTTATATACATGTGCCTACATAGACACACATAGATATGTATATACCTACATGGTAATTGACATTTGCTCATGGATGCTACAACAAACTATAGCTGAGCCAGGAATTTAGACCAATGCACTGCCCTTGTCTGTTTAGAAATGTTTAAAAGAAACATCAAGCTGTGGACCCAAGGCTTTGGCAGAGAGGCTAGCCATAACCTCTGCAGTTTAAACGCTGACGACAACAGGCTGCTCCCTCCCCAGCTCTCTGTTTTTCTAGTTTTTCTCCCAAAACCAAGGCAGGTTGAGCCCAGTCCTGGCACTGGCTATTTTCTTTACTTTATACTGAGAGATCAGTCACAGGGCTCTCAGCTGACTAGGTCTAAGAAAAACATAGTAATATCCTACAATAGTCTAGCAAGTTCACCACAGTGTAGGCTTGGTGTTCCTTATGAGTGAGAGTTTAAAGCAAATTTAAAGATTTTAGGGTAGATACAGAGTTGAAATTCCTATGTGCTTAGGTTGGCTTTATTGGTATACCCCACAGCAGCAATAAAAAAATAAAACTATTTCTAAAAAACTACTGCAATTCTAAAAGAGCTTGACCTTGCCTTCCACCTCATTGAGTAATAAGTAAAAATACTGCGGTCACAGTGCCTTATGCTCATTTTGTACTCACTTTACAAAGCTATAAATGACTATAATGCACAGTCTGGGTCACATATAGGAAAAAAGCCCTCACCTGCTGTCCAGAAAGGGTCACCCTATACCTCACATGACCCTTATTACAGTCTGACCTGTGAGAAAGTTTGGGGTTTTTTTCATTTAATCAAAGACATGGTGTGAAAGAATAGGAAAGAATGCCTTTTCTCTGAAAACTTTTTTCAGAGAAGCAGCAATGCACACGCTGAAGTCCTCTCAGCTTTTATTCCACTCTACCATTGATTCCCCCTGCTATCCTGAATAAAGTAACTACTTGGTATCCCAATCTTCCCTAAATCCCAAATGCAATAGTAATGCTTCCTGTCTCTATCAGTGAGAGAGGTAATTGGTTAATATCTGCAAGCCACTTCAGCCTCTCAGATGAAAAGTGCTATTCATGCTCGGATTATTATATTCAGAGCTGGGAATAATGGTTGATATTCAGCTGTGCATACTGTCTATAACTCAGCTGCCTTTTTTCTTTGCTTGAAACATAAAGCTCTGAGCTAACTGAACACACCTTCCCCCTGCACCACCAAAGTGACTGTCATTTGTCATATTGTTGCAGCTGTAATTCATAATTTCTTTTCCCTAAACCTATGAGGAAACAGAAGGGAGAGAGGAAGACCCACAGCCCCTTTGCCTGGCTGTGGACTTTGCTGTCTCCTCTGCCCAGCACTGGGAGAAGCGAGGGGAGGGCAGGGGCTCTGGCAGGACTGGCAGTGCAAGCTCTCATCACCATGTTTTAATCAAACACAGCAGCTCTCCTGTAAGGAGGGTGTCTGTCAGCAGCTCCGGCAATTCACTGCCGAAAGTCCTGCTTGCACTGTAGTCTAATTCAGGAAACAACTCTTCTTTAAGAGTGTTAACATTGGCATCCAGTACCTGATTCCAGCTTATATTTTAGCAAATAATTTCTCTTTCCTTTCACCAAATTCATCCTCAGTGGAAATTAAAAATATATATTGCCATACTCTTGAAAATTCCTGAATAAATCAAGGGCTGGGTGATTTGAATTTGTAACAGCACCATCCATCACTCCTTGAGCTCCACAACACTAATTCTCTGTTTCTCTTCCATCTGAAAGTAACCTTGGGGATTAAGTACTGGGTATAAAATCACCCCACATTTGTTACCAAAAATATTAGGAACATGGCTATTTCACCTACGTAAATTTGTCATACCACGTTGTCTGAAAAGTACCATTTCCAGATACCGAATATTTCTACTTATTATTTGTGTGGTACAGATTTTGAAACTATAACACTAAAGAACATGTGCAGTTTCCACACCCTCTCACTCCCCCCAGAATTCCCCGTTTAATGATTCAGTTTTAAATTGCAAACTTTGAAACATTAAGGCATTGCTCACTGGAGTCGCCTGAGTAGAAGGTACAGGGATTTGAACGTGGCCTAAGCATATTTAAAATCCAAATGCAAAAAAAAGTTTGATGTTTGTATTCCAATAAAAAAGGAATAAATCTTGTAGTAGAGTTCTAGCTCGATAATTAAGTGTCAAATACAGAATTTGAAAAGAAGATACAAAAGAAGAAGAAAAAAAGACTAATCACACAAAACACCTTTTTTGAGATTGGGTAAATAAGAATTTCTTAAAGTTAAGCTGTAAGCTGTTATAATATTAGACTGAACAGTAGAACTGTTATTTGGTCTGTTAGTTTGCCTTGTAACGTACTGAATTAAAAAAAAAACAAAACAAACAAGAGGAGAAAAAGAACCTTTGAGTACTATATAGCAAGAATATAACATATTAAAGATCTTGCTATGTAAGGATGAACCTACTGAATATGAGGACAAGAGCAGGAGGTGATAGAAATGAAAGCATGGAAATAGAAATTATTACATCTAGCATAGTATCAAACTCAGGGAGCCTTAAATTAGAAACACCTCAAGCCTCAAAATCTGCAGCTTTCTGAGTACTTTGCACACCACTGCTCATCTGTGTCAAAAAATGATGTGCTCAGGTGCAGAAAATAGCTTGGGAGGCCAATTACATGGGCCAGCTGCTCCGAGGAAGAAGTTCGGCTTGTTGAGCTGTTGCTTGGTTTGCCCTAACTGAGCTGGGCTTGTGCTTTGCCGCGCTGAGCTCCTCGAAAGCAAATGAGTCCATATCCAGCAATTGCTACGGGGCAGAAGGAAACTCTTGGTGTTGCAGATGGGGACTCCTTTTCCTGTGAAGGAAGGACCATCTCCTTGTGGTCTTTTCTGATTTGATTTAGACTCTAAAGTGGCTCGACAGACCTTAAGTTATAGTCAATGATAGCAGGATAGCCATGCATTCATTCAATCTCATGTGCACCGATGTTAATGTCACTACAACTATATCCAGAATTACATGCTGAATTAGGACTCCAGCCTGGATTAAATCTGTTGCAGTCTCTGTTCATGTTATTTTCCATTCTGGGAGATAATCTTCAACTGGAAAAGGAATTAAAAGCCGCATGTCTTATAATGTAAAAATGTAACAAACATCAAAAGACATGAAGAAATTAAATGAGAGAAATGGACAAAACTTTGTGTCCAGTCTTCCGTGGAATTCCCCATAACCTTATGTAATAATAATTATTATAGATTTCATAATTTTGTATAGCAATAGACAAATATTTTTCCCAGAAAAATAATTTATGATTTCTTGAACTCTATGCAAAAAAAAAGAGGGAAATATCTAAAATGAAAGCCAGGCATATTTTATGTAGATTACAGTAATAAAACCTCTACCTCTGCAACCATTCGAATCAATGTTACTGTAGGGGTCTGACCCAAAATTCACTGGAGTCTAGGGAGAGATTTGTCCTGACTTCAATGGGCTTTGGATTAGGTCCTGCAAGAACAGCCAAACCCTGCAAAAATTTGTTCTGCCAAGTTCAAAACCAGATCTTTGAATACAAATAAAACTGAACCTCAATATCATCTCTTCTTGCAATAAATTCTTCTGAGTTCATTGGGTAGAAGAAGCTGAGATTTCACAATATCTAAGAGCTCCAGTTCCCACATTCCAACAGAAATAAAGAAACCTGGTGGGGCTTTACTGGTTCCATCTTTTCCCATCTTCGGGGAATACTGAAGACAAGGCTCCTCACCCGTTGGTGGAACTCGCTCTCCGTTCCCACGTGAAAGTGGGTAGGAACCTCTACCACAATTACAGTTCACAGGGTGGGAGAGAGATGAAAAATGCATCCTTCTTTTATTTGGTTTCCTCAGAGATTATGCATATAAATCCTGTGCCCAGATGGAAGGAAGGCTTTCTTTTTTTTTTCTTCTGGTTTTTTTTTTTTTTACCCTCTCCACAACTTCTTGGCTCCCACCTCTTACTTGGAAGTCAGTTTTATTTATTTGGGGAAAGGTGCAGGCTGGACAGTTGCAGCCATATTTCATATATTTCCAGTCCTATGACTTTAATTGCTCTGTTTTTTTCCGCTCATCATTTCCCTACAGCATTCACTCGTCACTGTAAAAACAATAAATCCCAAGATTAATTCCCTGGCTCTGTAGCATATTGAATGCACTTAGTGTCCTCCAGAGAGCTGCAGCAGCCATCACACCTCCTCGGCTGCTCACCGTGTGAGCTCTCGCTGTCTGCTTCATTCCCGTCTGGCACATGCAACCCTCGGGCTGAACTGATAAAGCCACGTAGATGGTCTCTGACATCGCTGGCAGGCGTTCAGATGCAGGTTTCTTTAGATATTACAGCCCTGTTTGATAATGTGGGTCAGGGGATTCTGTGGGAAGGCTGGTCTCTCCATCACTGCTGGCCCGCGCGGGTTGAGGGCTGGGTTGGAAAGCCAGTGATCTTTGACAGCTTTTACTTGCTTTTTCATTAGTTGAAGAGTAACATATATCAGCAAGTTTTGCATTACATGGGACAGATTTTTCTAAACAGCTCTTCCTGTGGTATTCCTCTGCCAGTAATACTTGAATTGAAATGAAATAGCATCATGAGATTTCAGTAACCTGGCTCACCATGCTCCATAAACAGTTTTGTCTGGGTGAGACAAAGGAAAGGTGCTTCTACTCTCATTAGTCACAGTTAAGTCTGAGTATCATCTGTCCTCTGTTCATATTTGAAAACTAAAAAAAATATTGGATAATGCTTAACTACTCTCTTCTCTCTTTTTTTTTTTCTTTTTAAATTGTTTCATATTTACTATATCTTTTGTTCTGCAAAGTAGCAAACTGCAATGAAACCTGTAACAAATCTTTCTGTTTTCAGGAGAATCTGATATTGACTTTTCTTTACCTGGACCTGACAAGACAATGTTTTCTTTAAAAATTTAAATATGGAAAGAAATTATAGTGAAGCAACACTTGGTTCCTTCCCCCCACCACTTCATTCATTATCCATAACTAAAACTCATAGATCACATTAATTCAGAATAAATTACTTTTTGAGAAAAAAAAAAAAAAGATGAAACATGAGTCAGCAAGAGATGCTATGTATAAGGCTTAGATGTCCTTTGGTAACAGAAATATCACAGGGGGATGGCAAGTCAGATTTTGTGAGAAAATCCACTCTCATTCCTATTAAAATTATTTTAATTGACTTCAGAAACGTGTATAAAAATAATCCCCACACAGGCTCTCTTAAATGTATGTAATACTGTATATCCATAAGCCACTATAATACCTGGGTTTAGCATTCATAATCCCAACATTTTTTTCTGTACAATATACACAGAAAAATACACACATACAGATAGATTTCCTGTTTAAATACAGGCCATATTTAAGTGTACTCTCTCTAGGTAAGGACACAGGGATTTAAGTTAAAGCCACAGTGAACACAGTACTTCTCTCTGGTTAACATGACCAAACATCTCTGCATGCAGTGTTCATGAATTGACTTCAATACACTTAGCAGAACAGCTTGACAGTTTTACCAGATCTGATGTAACACAAATTTAAAATATATGGTCACTGGCTACAGAACAGATGACTCTCCCCAACAAATGTATTTATTCATTGTCGACTTCCTCCAGTTTGAGCTGCCAGCTAGTTTATCCTATCCATCAAAGATGTTTTCATTAAAACTAATTAGCTGCTGAAAATAATAGAGTACAAGGGGACATTAGTGATTTCTGTTCTGAAAAAACTTTTTTTTTTACAAAAGTATCATTAATTTCACCCAAAGCTATTTATTTCCATTCTAAAAGCAGAACCCAATCATTATTTATAAGCCAAAAAAGTGGAAATTAAGAGAGAAAAAAATAACACCATAGATAAAATAAAATGCACTACTAACAGAATTCTGACTTTGAGCACATACCCTCACTTTCCCAATACATCTGTAGTAAATTTCTGTTACTTCCAGATACTAACTAAGAACTTTCTCTCCCAAGATCTACATGCCTGTATTACCTACCACTAAAAAGCATTGGAGACACTTTTTTTTTCCTTTTTTTTTTTTTTTTTTTTCCCCCTTGGCTAAGCCAGGACAAATGACAGGAAGGAGAAGGTGTAACTATCAGTTTGAAGATGACAGCCTTCAGAGAGCAACAGTGGGACACTGAGGTACCAGCTCTCTGCTCGTGCTGCCAGTGCTTACTGCCTGGCAGACCCATTTGCTCTCTCCCCATTGACTTATAGGTTACTCCTGCAATAGAAAGAAGGCAATTTCTATAGGAAAAGGCACTTATTAGGTTAAATGATACTATTTTGTGGGGGGGAAGAGGGAGGGAAGCATGACACTTTTCAGGAACTCAAGGTTTTTTTGTGCAAACAGGTAGAGAAGAGCATCCTTGTGACAACAGCCTGCTTCTTCCCTGGCTGCTTCAGCTGGTGCAGTACTGCAGAGCAGGGGTTGCCTCTGGTATATCCTCAGTCCAGCTGCTCTGCCGCGCTGGCTCTGACATGTGGAAGTAGCTCAGTGTAGCAATTTGCTCAGAATTAGAAAGAGGAAACTCAAAAAGACACAGCAGACAGAGCTGGTGCCCAAATGTTTGAAAAAAAGTGAAGTTCTCATGGAGATTGAACTTTCTGTAGCCAAAACTACTTGGTTTGCTGTGAAGATTGTTGATTTACTGGCTTTTATTATTTTAATCTGTCTCTATTAAACTAACAATGTATTAGGAGCCAAATTCTCAGCTGGGATAAATCGTCTGATTTATCAGCCTACCTTCGTGACACTCTTGTTGCTCCAGCCTGCAGTGTTAAATCCCGCTTCAGCTTCATCAGTAAAAGCCTTTTCCAAGCTAAAATGCTGGAGGTAAACAGAGGAAAAGCCTTTTCCTGTTGTTGCTGATACTGTTCAGAGGCTTAGCATGGATTTTTCAGGCTAAGGATTTAATTGCAATGTCTAATCTGAGATGTCTTTAAATCTTGGATGCTGTTCATTAGACAGATATTTTCTGCTTCTTTTTCCAAAACTTAAGCATCACAAAAACAAGAACATATAATGCTGGAGCCTCTAAAACCCGCTCTAAGCAGCTCGGCGAAACAATGGTGTTCCTAGATGAGATTTTTAAAAACTGAAAACAGTGTTTCTAGGAATCTTTGCCAAAGCACTTTGGAACTTCTTTCTACTGACCTGACACACAATAGGCTGTGACTGAAAGAATTTGAAAAACAAAAGATTCAGGACATGAAATGCTTTTACCCCAAACAGCCTGACCGAGTAACAAACTAATTATTCAACGTTTGTTTTCCATAGTGTCCACAGTGTTGTAGGTGCTTCCCCAAGGCAGGAACGTGCAGCTCTTACCTAGAGACCCACCATGTCTGGCTGGGAGCTTTCACCACACTCTCTGCATGGAGAGGAGTGGTAAAATTTCCTTCTAACACATACCTCTAGGGAGAAATTGGGTTAAAACAGTTCTGTTAGTATTTCATCCCTTTTTATACTTTAAACTCTCATGAAAAATGGGATCAAAACTTATGAAGAACTGTTGCCTGACACTGAGCAACAGTGGACAATTATGTTCTTTTGAAATAGAATATATTCAGAATCTCCTCCAGTTATTTTATTAATTATTTTATATAATAAAATGTAATAAATCATCAATTTATTTTCATTTCTTCTGTTTTTAATAACAAGCAAAAATGAACTCGATAATTCCATTTCTCTAATTGGATTGTGAAATGCTGTGCATATATTCAAGAACTGTTTGTCAGCACTCAAATCACTAGCAGATCCTTTACTTTTCTAATTTGCTGCAAAAGTCTGAAATCTACTTCTTTCCATATTTGCTTTATGTGGTTGTGTTGTTTTCACTCCTTTGGTTTACAGCCAAACAGTCACTGTCTCACTCACCGTCCTCCACTCCTCAGGCAGTAGGGAACAGAAATGGAAAGGTAGAAGTAGGAAAATTCACGGGTTGAGATAAAAACAATTTACTAATTAAAATAAAATTATAATGATAATAACAGTAGTAACAGAATATACAATTGAGTGCTGCACAGTGCAGTTGCTCAGCACCCACTGACTGATGCCCACCCTGTCCCCAGCCAGCGATCCCAGAGCAGAGACAGTTCTGGAACTGCAATCCCATAAGAACAAGCTTGAGCGATCCCGAGAGAACACCCCCATGTTCTGGTCAGCCCTGGTTAATGTACTGACATGACGTGACATGATATAATATGGAATATCTCACTGGCACATCCAAATGCCAGTTTTGGACTTTGCTATTCACTACACTTCTCCCTTCCAGTCCTAATGCAGCCCTGAACCAGCCAAACACGATGGCCTTGAGCTCCAGCAGCAACTCGTAACATCAGTACTTTATCAACATTCTTCTAACAAATCCCATACTGAACCTAAAACACAGCTGTCCTAGCTACTAAAAAGAAATTAACTCTGACCTAGTAAACCCAGGACAGTGGTGAAGCACATCACTAATTCCTAGACGAGTCTCACAGGTATATATATATATATAAAACCCATTACATCTCTTTTTTGGTGCCCTTTCATGTCCTGATATTTTTTCCCCTCGATGTTTCATAGTTTTGTTTTTTTTAAGTATGGTGGGTCTCTCTGCATTTGATAGAGAATCAATAGGAGTACAGTTCCTGTGGATTTACACTGGTATAAATGGTGGGAAAATCAGATCTGGTATATCATCATCTCTTCTCAAGTTACTGTGTTTCACCCTCCCTAATACTTTGGAAATTATACTATTTTCTGCTGTTAAATCTCATCCATGTTCTCCTCCTATGCAGAAACAAACAAAATCTAGTTATCTCTGGTGAAGTCCTGCAAATTATAACCTTCCACTCCAAAATGATAGCTTAATCTTCCAGGAAACAGCGCAGACAGACAGCATTTGAGCTTTGTGGGATAGGAGTTCACTGTGGCATGTGAAGCTGGACCAAAGGACGTGTGAAGGGATGCAAGGACTGAACAACTAATTTTACTTCTGATTTTTTTACGTTGATTCTCACAGAGGGGCTTTAATGCGACTGGCCTCAGGTGTTCCCTCTTGAAGACCTCTCTATCATAAAGGTGGGCTTCAGTTTCCACTCTTAGTAAAATAAGTCCATTGTATTATATTTAATGCTTTCAGATGATACAGTAAGCATAAAAAGTATTTAGTTTTAGATCTACACAAATATGTGTCCTAATTTGTATTCACTGTAAGCCCTTCCGCTGTAGAGGCTGTGGGTGAGCATATCAGGCCAGCGAGGCGTGGAGGTGTGCACCTGATCTCTCTCTGTCTCCTTTTCCACCAAAATCTGGCAAACACTGGTCACAAATGGGTGATGCTGACAATGTTCCTCTCCTCTATCACTAACTGACGTGGATGTGGGTACCAGCCCCCCGTAACCCACAATTTGGGGATGCTGCAGTGGAGATGCTGGGGTCAGCTGGCCCCATAGCTCAGTGGTTGTCCCTACGCTGCGGAGGAGCAACTTTCTGTTCCTGTTACTTTGTCTGTTTAAAAATAACGCATCCCAGAGCTGAAGGAGGGAAATTGCAGGCCCCGGGATGCGAGTGCTCGGCCTTCCCTTCCTGGTGCACAATGGCAGGAAGGCACTGCTATGGCTTTTCTGGGACCTGAGTGGCCTGATGTAACGCTGCAAAAGAAATACAACGAGCGTGCATGGCAAATCTGTATACAATATGTGAGCTCTGTGTTAAAGGACAAATAACGCTAGGTAATGTATCTGCTGCATTATGAAAATGTCTCATCTGCTGGCAAAAAAAAGAGACCAAACTGAATTCCTGGTCATTTTGCTGACTGTTTGAGAGCTTGTAACATTTCAGATCACAGAGGTAAGTGACTTTTTTTTTTTTTTTTGGTCAAAATCCATTACTAAGACACCCAAAAGGAGGCAAATTATTCCAAATCCTGAGGCTGAGCCCCCTGCTCTTTCTGACCTACTCAGTGACTTATAGTATGTGGACCTGTAATTAAAGTTACTACAGAGGCAAAGCAAATAAACCCCAAAGCCTATTAGAAACATCTAATCAGGATAGAAAAATTGCACTACAAAAGTATGATAAACAGAACACTTATTATGAGTACCTTAAAAACCAATGACAAATGCAAGATTCTAAAGATCAACAGTAAAAATTAAATGTAAAAAAACCCCCAACACAAATGTCTCCTAAAGTAATGACAATATTTATACAATAGATCTAAGCACAGACCTAATATTTAGCTTTATTTAAATTTTGGCTCCCAAGAGAATTAAAAAACCAGCTGGTATTGTTGATCTAATAGTGCCATGTCAGCCCAAGCAGACAGCGTACGAACTGTGTGAGGTTCAATGTCAACGAGCTATAGACTTGGAAAGACTGAGTTTACTATTTTATTTTATGTTTAAATGTTGTGCTGTGCTGAGAGTGGAATTAGATTAAATTCTAGAGGAAATATACAGTTTAAACCCTGCTTTATTTAGTCAGTTGAAGCAAAGGAAGAAAAATCTATCATCCCACTAGTTAGCACCAACTGAACTGTATATTACAACAACAAGGAGCATCAGCTGGCACAGCTTCTGGAGCTCAGGAACTTCATCCTTTGTAGTTCACTTTGGTTTTCAGGAGGGATCTGTAAGACTAAGTTATAAACAACACCACAGCAATCCTAATTCAGTTCTTAATTAGTCACCTATTCAGAGGAGGTAGTTTACTGTCTGGTTGTTGAAAATCTTACAAAAGGGGTTTTTTTAAACTGTCTGTCTAGGTGCTTACTTGTGGATTATAATGTCTAACTGTTGGCAATGGAAATAGCATTTAGGATCCTTTCTCTTCTAAATAAACATAATTAAAACCAACAACAAAATAAAAAACAGACCCAGAAGAGGATTTTGTTCTGATGTAGCTAGCCAAAATGGTAATTATCTCCAGTATGACATTGTGGTCTGTGAAGTAAGCTGTTCAGTTACAGCTCTCCACTACCTTTTTACATGTTATACATTTATTCTGTGCTCCTGAGAAAATATCTGGGGCTTGTTCAGCATGAAAGGACCTACATGAGAATCAAGACGTATAGGTAATGACATTGACTTAATTAACAATACAAAAAGTCATGTTTCTGACCAGCAAACAAAACGTGAAGTTTTCTTTTTTTATGACCCTGCATTCAGTCTGGTATAGCTGTGAACATTGGCTCTGTCTGACTCTGACTCCTAGACCTTTTCTGATTTCTGTCTTTCGTATAAGGGACCAGTGAACCACTACTAGAAAAGTAAAGTAAAAGCTTGTATCTTTTAGACCTAGCCAGGATTACAATTAACAGGCGTCTCTAGAGAAAGCCTGTGGAAGTGAAAATTGCAGTCTGATATCTAGAAGATATTTTGGTAAATTCAAACAGAGCAAGCTGGGGCATGGTGAGGAAATTAAACGCAGAACTATGTGCTAACGATGCTTTTCTCCACAGTATTCATCCCTCCAACCCCGTATGGCAATGGCCCATGTGCTGTCATTAGTATCTTAGGCTGGTGTACCACGGAGATAACAACGAACCCTGAAGAGCAGAGGAATATTAGAGAAGACTACAAAGACTGATACCATTATGTACATACAGTCTGCAGTCAAAGCAAGGGGACAGCAAGAGAGCAGTTCAGCATCTCCACATCTCAGTTGGAACTAACAAGGACTTTGCAATCACCTTAGGCAGCTTCATAGCTGGCCAATATATATTTACATTTCTAACTTTACACACACACATATTAGTACAAGGCTGCTGACAAACTAAAATCTGGTTTGTTGGTGCCAAAATTGATTCCAGATTGCACATATAGAATTATATAAACAACTTACACATCCAGAGGCTGTGGAATGTATAGGAAGGCAGGAGAGCAGCCAGCTCCCCCACCCACAAAACACCCAAGGGACTATTCGAGTGATACTGTACCCAGGCAACAAATATTTAATTAGAGTGACAAATAGGATGAGTGGGTCTGAGCTGCCCCTCCTCCTTCCTATATTAAGGGAACAAAGTGAAACACTAAGAGGGAAGCTTCTGTAACGCTCCAAACACCTCCTGCCTCGAAGGATGTTTCTTCCCTCTGGCTTTTCCAGCTTGGCTCTTTTCCACCTCATGTAGAGCAAATGTCAGAATAATCCTGACATAGAAATCTCTTGACCATGCTCTAAAGTCTGCCCGCACATGGGAAAAAAATAATTATCTGATACATGCATCAATATGCGACTTCCCTAATTGACACAGACCTGTAGATAAATACCTGTCAGGAGTGTCTTCCCAGGTTCAGGGCCAAATGTATGCTACTGATGTGACATACTGCATGGTATCAGAAGTTATCAGTCTAATATGCCCCATTTTCTTCCTTACATTTCCTCATACTGAGAGCTCATAATCTTTTACTAAAATGCATTTTTTAAAGAAATAACAGAAAAGTGCATCTAAAGCCCATTTTACAGGCAAACTTTCCTGCCCGACCCCTCATTGTTGCATTTCTTTATCCCCTCCAGAATGATTTCTCAGTGATATATAGTGCTAGATGCTCTTTACCATCAGTTTCTTGGCATTAAATTGCAACCAGTTTAGTTTCTGACACATCCGGTTAAACAATAAAGTTTTTGGAAAAAATTGAGCCCTGACACACAAGAGCTGTACATAATTTTTCTTTAATGCTCCTGAAGGCATCTTTTGCATTCAGGAGACCATTTAATAGCACCAGAATTATTTTTTTTTAAAAAAAAAAGTTTTACCTTTCCCCTTTTTTGGATCAGGTCAGTGTGATGAAGAGAAACTATGGAAAATCTCTGGGTTAAATTTCCTATAATATCCTTGCAACCCAAAACTTTCTATATTTTTTTGTCATCTGAAGACGGACATGGCCTCATTTTAAAATAACTATGTGTCTTCGAAACCTGGGTTTCACCTTCATTCTTCAGCATTAAGGTCAAGGATTTTGTCTTATTTCAGGAACAATAGGTGATTAATATAAGCTTGGGTATGACCCAAGTACGTTGCCACACAGAATTTTGCTCTTCTCTGGACAGCTGAGAAGAAGGACTTTGGGTCACTCCATAGCACACACCTAACGTGCAGCCTAGGGATAAACACTGACCTACCCAACCTCATTTCTTCAGCTAGAAGGGCATAACCAAAGTAATATTATAGTGAGCAAAGTTCTCATAAAATTGTATAAGCCCTTTCCTTGTGCCTGGTGATAGGGTCACTAAACTAATTTTTTCTCAGGTCTTCCAGTTTCTTGCTTTGTGAATGCCAGGCCAAGATAATACTGCAATAAACACTCTGTATTATGTTGTACAGTGGCCAGCAAGACATATGTAGACTGAATTTTTTTAATATCAAAGTTATCCTCCTCCTCATTACATGTTGAACCACACAAAAGCCTGTATTTCCTACATGTACTTGTAATGTATCATTTATAAAAGATAAACTAACATGTTGCCTTTGAGCTGTAATTAAATCAATAATGCCCTGTGGGGTTCTCATTAGGGTGAGGTACAGTAGGAGCAGTCACAGCCTGAGGTACTCCCTCCTGCCTGTAGTTTTATTTTCTTTTTCTGCACATCTGCTTCTTATTGTGCCTTTCAATACTAACACCTTGAATGTGAATGATTCTCTTAGACTTTCTGGCTGGCCACCTTGCTATTGCTTTTCTCCTTTAAAAAATAAAGGTAAAAAAACCCTTGACAAAAATGATTTAGTTCTTCTTTATAAAGCACTACTGTCCTCACTGAATGTTTGAGCTATAGCACATTACATAATCAATTATGTAAATGAAGGGAATTTGATATTTCCTCTTGAAGTTTATTGGTACACATTGTACAAGAAATACAATTTGAGATTTTTTTTCCTCCCTTTGGTACAAGCCAAACTGTTTTCTTGTTTAAGATCATCCTTTATGTTATGTGTGTATAGAGGCAGGATTGGCCCAGTGGTATAACCTGTTTTCCAGAAATCTAGGTTAAATTCCCTACCCCAACACACCCTTTGTATGATGCACTTTTAGCTAAGTCACATAGAGTTTGACTTTTCTGTATTTTTAGATCCCCATTCCCTGAAAAGGGCTGGATAACCCCAAGTTTGGCACTGGTGACTCATGAACAAGACAAGAGAGAGGGTGATACTTCACAAGGCATGCAGAGGAACCAGCCCTCGCAGCTGGCTGAAGAGGAACAGATGAGCAAGAAGATGTCTCAGATAACAGCTTCCCCTAATGCTGGTATCTTTGGACTGCAGGGAGGTGCTCAATATATGAAAATAATTTGTGTCAAAGGATCTGGCCTATTTGACCATCCATCCACTTCAGCAATAGATAAGAAGATAGTTTTGGAGGAAGGTATGTACATTTCAAGGCAAAGGCTGCAGCAATTGCACAGCATGTTGAAGATCTCCTGCCTAATGGCATTCAAACTCATGTCAGACCTCCAGAAGCTTTCCTAACACCAACAAATAGGCTCCTGCTAAAGTGGGGGTTTGTTCACCTTCCTATTGAGCAGTTTTTTGCCACAAGAAAGACAGTTTTGCAGAGCTAGAAAAGAGAGTAAGAGTTAATAGGGTCTCACAGCACACTCAATAGGGACACCAAAGTCATGGATTGTAGTTCTGACCCTAAGAAGGGTTTACACTTTAACTGATGAGCGTTTAATGGAGAGTACATGTCCTACATATGCATTTCATATCAAGAACCTATCACTCCGTTCCCTTTCCATTCTTATACTCCTCCTTGTGCTCCCAGCATACGCATTGCTGGAGACAGGGCACGGGACTGAACAGCCATTTGCCCTCACACTTTTGTGTTTCACACCTTGCAGCGTTCAGCTTTTGCTGAAAGAGGAAGAGCAAGCAGAGAAAGACTACATAGAAAAGAGCCCTGCCAGGTTTCTGATTAGCTTGTGAGCCAACAATGTTTTGCACTGTTTAGAAGCTATTTCTATTTTATAGCTATGGTTTTCTCACACTTACTACTTAATTGCATTATAAAAGAATTCCTCCTCTGCCATGGCTCGTTCAAAAGCAGGCAGTACCCAGATGTTACACGCTCTGTATGTGAGCGAAGCAGAGAAGCATTTCACTTCCAGACGGGCACAAATTGCATCTGTCTTTCCTTTGTTTTTATGAGGGCCAGTATATCAAACAGGATATGTTGGAGGCCCCAGTTCAAGTACACAATTCACTTTATGCAAATGTTTACGAGCATTACTGAGTAGGAATAGCTTTGCCATATTAGGAGCTAGGAAAAAGGAATAGTTTGAATAGTATACGTCCAAAATCACGAAGATTTAACCACAGATGTCTCAGCAAAACTCTTGAAAGGAAAACAAAAGTCCAGATAGGAGCAATCTTGTTTATTGATGAAGTTCATGAACTCATTTGTCCCTCAAAGGGAGGTTAAAAAAAAAAAAAAAACAAGGCTCAAAAAAGTGTTCACAAGGGGGAGAAAAGGGAAAAATGTTTTATTCTAAGATTACGGTAGTCAGATTACGGGCAGTTTAATAGGTGACAGTCACACAAAAACCTTTTCATAAAAGGATGGAGTTTTACTGACAGTGTCTCCTATAGCTGTTTCTTTTTCTGTTATAAATTCCTGGCAAACTTAAGAAGGCAAGATCCTATAAATACTGTGGCTGCTCAACATTCAGCCCTTCAAAATTACACCAAGCTTGCACAGCTTTCGAGGCTCCATTTCTCCTTCATCTGTCACTTCCCCCACCACCTTCCCCTTCGTTCTCCAAGAGGCACCAGAGCTTTGCGCATCACCCACCAGTGACGCTGCGAGGAAGTGGATGGTAAGATGAAGCCATCTCCTGCAGAGACTGGTGAAAGCAGCTCCCTCAGCACAGCCCTGTTGTGCAGGCACTAGATCAGCTCCATGTCTGGTGCACTCAGGCTGGGTTTGCACTCTTTTCTAAGGCAAACAGAGCTGTTGCATATGATGTAGTTGGTGCTGACAGAACAAAATGCATATCGTAGACTGGATGTAACACATTTAGCTCTGAAATGCATCAGCTCCACTCTCTCCATAGAAATCTTAAGATTTTATGAATTTGAGGGTTTTTGTGACACATCAGTGGATCAAGAAAGGACTCTTCATTGGCCAAACAGGGAAGGAAATAGGCTAGAAAACAGAATTCAAAATATGCCTCACTTTTTTAAAAAGTCTCTTCTACTAGTACCTATCTTCCTCTGTAAAAGTAACAAAGCGTCAAGATTATGAAATCTTTGTTCAGAACACTTTGAGTCTGGCTGATTTCTATTTATAAATCACAACAATAGAAACATTGCAAAAAGAAAAGGCCAACAAGCTGAAAATTAGAGCTGGAAGCTGCCAGGCTGAGAGTTCTGGTCCTAGTGGTTTGTAAGCAGTGATTTAACAATTCTTCCTTTTTTTCCCCCCTTCCCAATTGCTTACTGCTTCCTCTGATCTGTTTAGTTTTGCAAACTAAACATCAGCCATCATCTCCAGCAATTTAGCCCTCAACAGTTTCTACCTAACAGCCCAGTCTTTAAATATTTCATCCTTTTGCAAGTTCTCTTTGAGAATGCATTTCTATTCCCCTGAATTTCTTTATCTGATCAACTATTCTAGATGCTTGCTAAATATGTTCTAAGAGACATTTGGTCTCTTAGATGTTGCCAACTCTTGTTTCTCCGAAGCTATTTTATTTAGTTTGGTTTCCAGTGCACTTTTTGGAAGCTTTTAGCTACAGAGACTTCAGAACTTTTCCCATTGTCTTTGGTATTCATGCCCCCAGGCCTGTAAGAAAAACAATAAATGAAGACATATTCAGATGTTTCCAAACTCAAATTCTTGTACAATTTCCTTCAGTTCAGAGCAAAAATTTATTTTACATAGTTTTCTTCACTAATTGCTTGTATCAACAGCCTGGCTACACTGCATTTCCCAGCAGTTTAGTTTGCTTTATCATTACAGTTGGGCGAGTCATTCATAGACACTCTGAAACAGAGTAAAAGAAATCTACTCCATGGGCACAGCCCATAGTGCATACTTTGTTCTTCAGGAGCCTCACAAACATTAATTATTCTGCATTGACCATACCACAATGAAGAAATGAAAATATTTGTTCTAAGATCTTATCCCTAAGGTTTTCTGACTATTTTTGGCATCCACAAATCACTGAGACAACTCCAAAGTCCTTCAAAGTCTCTCAAGAAGTCATGTCAAAAGAACTGTGAAAAGTAAGGCTCCAGAAAACACCTGATTCAATGTCTTTTCATTTCACTGCTTATTCTTAAACATGCTTAAGGAATAAGAGTTGAAGAACAGACCTTGTTCCTTCCTCATACTCTTTCCTAAAGACAGTGCTGTAGTGTAAGCAATTCGTGGATGTTGCACATACTTTCCTTAAACTTTTTACCAGAAAATAAATTGAGAAGCTATAAATAGCATATGAGTATATAGAAATGAGTTTACCCTACAGGCTTAATATAATACGTAATTCCAGTTGTTTTCTGTGCTTTGTGTACATTATAAAGCAAGCTCTAGACATTGTATGGTTGATAGTCTAAGTTCCAACAAAATATAAGGAAATAACACCAAATCATTTTTATTTGCTGAAATGTCAAAAGGGCTTTAGCTGACATAACATTGCAGGAGACTGGCTGTGACTCCCACCAAGAGGTACCATTTTCATGGAAGGATGGCAGAGATGAGAAGCTGTCGTGGTGTCTTCTTCACGTTGCTTTCATTGTCCTCAGCTTCCTGACAAGACATTTTTGTTCAACTAGATGTGGACAGAGAAAACTTGCAGACTTGCAAGCTTTCGGTAGGTAATGAAGAAGCAGCGAGTGCTTAGTAGCACGCACATCTAAGCACTGGGTACTGACCTTAGTAAAACTGCCTCTTCCCAGGCAGGCCCCAGAATTTGGCAAGCCCTGCTTCTGGTTACTCATTAAAAAGGAGCTGAGCCAAACGTGTTTGCACAAGTGTCGTGGTCACACTTCTGTCTTCATGATAGTTATGTGATCCGCATCAGAACTGCTCATTAGAAATGCTTCTAGAAATGCCCTAGGAGCCCAGGTTTTGAATTCCAGGTGACACCTACTTCAGCTGCATGTGCAATTAGAGGATGCATAAATAAGGAGGCAGCTGCTTAATTTTCTCCATGTTGGTGAAAACAAGGTTAACCAAGCACATAATGGATGCTGAAGAAAAAAATGATTGTGACTGTGTATTTCTGTCAAGATGAAAGATAACATTTCACAACTGCCATGACACATCTCATTTTGAAAGTCACTCCTTAGTTACTTTCCTGATGCTACAAGCAACCTCAGTTAGGCAGAGTCAATGTGCTATACAAGAAAAGAGCTTCAAATATTTGTTGCTCCAATACCTATCCCATGAAACCTTTGCAGCTTTGTAGGGGCTAGAGAACAGCTGGAAGGGCCTTGACTATGCCTGATGTCCACACCAGTAAGAGAAAATGCCTCTCTGTGTGGTTTAGTTGTGGAAAAGTAGCAATTCAGGCTGTAGGAAAGGGTTTCTGGGTTCTCCTGCCTGCCCCAGCTAATTTCCAATAGGCCCAGCAGAATCTGTGTGAGATGAAGAATGCCTAACTTGCAAAGGACATTACAAAATGTTGCATAACATTTATTTTCAGAGGCAGTATGACTGGTCTTGGAATTTAGTCACAATTAGTACAAATTTCACTGACATTTCCTTATTAGTGTCTGTAACTGCTGCTTCTGTGCAGGGTATGTTGGGCAATTTAATTAAAAAAGGTACTTCTATGAATTACCAAATCAAACCTTCATCTTTGTGACAGGCTTTTAAAGAGCCAACATCAAACTGTGTGAGGAGACACAAAAGGAGCTCACTTCTTACCATTAAAAAATGTGGAAAGTTGGATGGAGCAGTGGTTATTCATTCCAGTCTAACACCTCTTAGGTTAAAGCACATCACAAGTAAAAACTGTCTTTGATACCAAGATTTAAAAGCCTAATGTAAATGTGTTATGCTTTAATCCGTGGAGGTTCAGTTCCCAATAATTCACTCTTTAGAGAAAGTGTAATACTCTACCCAAAACTGGAAGAAATATAAGGGAAGATTAGTCAGATCTCAATAATACTAAAAAACCCCCTACAGGACAAGTGCTTATGTTTGTAAGACTAACAGGGCAGCCAGGTTCCTGATAGTCCTTTCAGAAGTGAAAATTAAAACACAACTTCTACAGTTCATCAAATCTAATTAAGAAACAATTAGGATAATGACAGTTTTGGCAAGAACAAATACACCTTCTTCCATCCATTGATCCTTGCCATTAAAACTGTTAATTACTGCTGCATTGGAGAAGTGTAACTCTGATCACAGGAAGTAATGGGGGAGAGCATATGATCGATGAAAACACAAAACAGCTCAAGGTTTTGTGTTTCTTGCAGCAATTTGTGAGCCTATGGAACTCATGGGTAAATCAGAATTTTTACTGTGCCCATCACCTGAACCCATACTTTTCAATAGCTGGATTTTCTAAGATTTCCAGTGAAAGCTTCTGTTTCACTCTGTTCTAGAGAGCATAACCTCAAAACCATATGGCTCCAAATGGGTACTTTACACATCGCAGTCTGTGAGAACAGCCTGGCAAGATTTATTGCCAGAAACAGTGAAGTTACTCTGAAGAGATACATCCACGGGGAAATTGTACAAGCTGACCTAAACAACTGCCAGTAAAACTGGATACCAAATGCATTCTGTATATGTCACTCATTTTACAAAAGTCATATTTTGGATGTTCTTTAGAGAACTCTAAACATTTTTTATAGGCTCTTGTTCTCCGCGCCTCTTTTGTGAAGTCCTATACCGCAAGATATGAACAGACTTCAGAACTAGAAAGAGATGTACAGCTGATATAAATGCCTCCTCCTTTCCAGATAGTACCCCGGTGATTAGGAGCACCACTGTACAGACCTTTAGAACAACAACTGAGTTTGCAAGGAACATCATGGAGAGACTCAAATGATCTAGATGAGAATCAGATTGGGATACAACAAACTCCTATCACTGAAAGCAATGGCTTGTTGGATCTGAAACCTGTAATAAACCCAGCGCCAATTACTGCAGCAGACTGCAATTTGGAGCAATATACTCATCTTAAATAAAGACCTTGTGTAAGAGGGGGTAATAGATATGTTTTGGTTATTTTTCAAAGGCAGCTGTTGTTAGACAGGGGCATATTGGTTTGAGTGCCCCAGGAAATGTCCTAGCATAAAAACATTTTGTAGGTGAAGAGGTCAAAAGTGAGTGCCCTTTAACACAGGAGGGCTCAGTTTATCAAATGACCCTGCAATTTGTCATGCAGACATCAATATCACAATACATCTGTTACAAACACTGACATACTGTACATAACATGTATATATGCAGCAATTTTTTTCTCAGTATTTTGTACTGTATATGCATGATTATAAACTTATAGACAGACACAGATGGAGGACTATGTTCTTTCTCTGTTCCATTCTCCGGGATGACACACATCAAGAACACAACAAGCGCTTGCAATGTTTCTGCATATATCCAGTTCTGACATTAAAAAAAAATTATTGTTATTTTACAGCATTATCTTAGATTGTCTATGGCCATGCATGTTTCTTCCAGTTTGTATTTAAGCATCTGTATCCATAAGCATAACTGGAAGTAAAATTCTCCTTTTGGCTCTTTGTCTCAGGCCTTTGAGATAGCAGGGTCAATTTTCTCCATAAGACATCCCAGAGGCATTGATAATGCCAGCTTAACCCATTAACCTATCAAGAGAGTGAATTCTGAAAGGCAAATGGGTGCTCCTCTTTCAGGTCATTTTACCTACTTGATGAATGAGCTTTTCTTTTGGAGAACAATTGGACAATAATGATGAGAAATGACCAGTTGCCATTGAGTCACTGCTGCTTGCATAAAGCCCACTAACCTAGGGAAACACTGGAGGACATTATTCTCATTTCATTTGATTACAGGGTGAACTTTAAAACATGATCTACACAGAGAAAAGTCATTGCTACCCAGAGGATCATGGAAGAGCGAGAACGCTTGCTTCAGAAATTTGAACCAAACAACACGCTCCAAGAGAACTATTTGCCCTTTAAAAAATGTAATTTGTGGATTGATGATAACTAGGCACAGTACTGACATTAGCTCCCAGACACCGCTAGACAATAGGAAAGTACAGGAAATCCATAAGTCGAATCATTCTCCTTGGGGGATACACTTTGTCTGACCTGGAAACCACACAGTCAGCCCTGTCCAAAAGAAAAAGATTAGTCACTGAGGTAGGTGGGCTCTCAGTACTACCTTGCATGAGCCTGATGACAGCCTGTTAAGCATAGGTCCTTATGAAAAGGGAGTTGGCTTGAAAACAAAATATTATAGGGAAAACATTACCATTTGAGCTCTTTTATACTTTCTGTCTAAAAGCAAAGACCACATACTTGGGCAGGATGTAGAATTAGCATCAGCAGAGGCTGCGTTCTCCTCTTTAGCCATTAGTATGTGACTGTGAATTTTATGACGTTGCTAGAATTTTATATCTTGCAATAGTCTAATCAAATTCTCATTAATATTGAACCTGAACAAAGAGGAAAGAACTGTCTATGAAATTACTGTGAACTCCTAAGTGCTATGTATTTGTAGAAGGTAGTCTCTTCAAGTTTCCAGTTAATGGGGAAGAAAATCTGCCAATATATTAACTGGCTTACCACAGTCCACAGATTTTTCCACTTTGACTGTATTTGAATAATATGGTTTTGGGTTAATAAAAGTACAGAATTCTTCTCTGCGTTTCTAGTCGTCTCTATATGCTGGGTTCACAGCCTCAGAAACTTCCAGCATCACTGCTTCAGCTTCATTGTATAAGGAAAGTAACCACCCTCAAACTATCTTAAATCCTTTTTTCATTACACAGGGCTTCTCTGCTCCTCACCTTGATTTCCATCTATTCCCTCTGCTCATACATTATCTCCATCTTATAACAGAGTACTTCCAAACAGGCATTTGGGATCAGGGTAATGAGCAAGAGAAAGCAGCGTACTGCAATGACAACAACACAAGCTCCAGTGTAAAGGAGCCCCAATAACCAACACTTGTCTCTTGTGGCAGCCCTAACTCTGAGGTCCCTCACCCACAACCCAGTGCCAGAGCTGCACGTAGAGGCAGGCAATGTTAACCACCACCCCATGTCCTGGTGCATGGGACTCCTTATATAAAATGCCCTCATCAAGAAGACTGGTGAGACTTGCACACCTTAAAATGGCAACTTAGGTTTCTCCTTTGAGATGTTCATAGATTTTTATGGCAGTTTTCTGCCACCATTTCTCCTTTACTGGAGCTTTCCTGTTTCACCGCTAGCTTTCACACTTTCTCCCAAGCTTTGGCCCACAAGCTCTTTAAAAGGGACTGAATAACTTCTCCCACATGACAAATTGGCAGAGCTGGATCGTTATTATTCTTTAGGTTAAACAAACAGTTTGGGTAGGGAGTAGGTCTAGGTTAACTGAGGTAACAAGAGGAACAGAGCTGCTGCTGAATCCAAACACTTGGTGGGTGGCATTTGCTTGATTCCCTCTTGCTGTTCTGAATTGCACAGAATTGGCAATCCCAGTGTTTTGCAATCAAGAATCAGGACCAAAAAATCTGTATATTTTTGGTACTGAGGTCACAAATTAGTGTTTGGGTTTTCTTGGGTTTTTTTTTCCTGGCTTTCCTCCTTAGATAGGAGTGCTAGCAATTTGTTGTTGCATTTTGTTTTTCTTTCTTAAGTAGATCTGCTTTTCTCACAAGCATTTAACTTAGTAAGTCAAGGCTTGAAGAGAACCACACAGCGCAGAAGATGTGTGATGCCACCAAAAGTCTCCAAAGCAGACTTTCCACTTGCAGCTTGGGTGGATCTCTGTGGAGAGATGAGGCATTGCCTCCTTTTAAGGTCTGCTCTGGTCTCAGCATCTGCTTATTTGGGGAAATCTCACAGGATTTATCCCAGTCATTCCTTTGCACAGGGACGAGCTAATAAAAGTTGCAGTTTTCATTTTAAGCAAATCTTTGTGTGGGGTATGAGACTTGTTGCAACGCCTGGACCAGACGGCAAAGTTTCATAAGTCAGGCTTTTTCAGAAGACAGGTAAGTCCCTTGGCAACTGCAAGGAGGAATGGTTGAATTTCATTGTTTGTACAGAAGCCCATACCACACTTGTAAAGTAAACCAATCTAGATTCCCACAGGGTCTCTCAGCTTGTTTACTTTTAGACTTCTGGAAATTTGGGGTAGTTGTTTAATTGGCTTGTTACATTACTATCCTGGCAGCTCCTCCAGTTCGTTTGCTCACTGTATCATTGCAAAAAGTAAAACAAGAAAAAAAAAAAAATAAAAATTAAATCCTATAAAGAAAGCATGATAAAAGTTGCTTCAGCAGTTTTCTAAAGGATTTTGTTGTTATCAAAACTGGCAGACATAAACCAGACAGAGTCTCAGAATAATTGATATGGGCAAGAGGGTAAGCATTTAGTCTCCCAGTAGGCTAGCCACCTGTGCAAACAGCACTTCCAACTTCTATTTCAGTTGCTGGCTCCTGAACAGTCAATTATTTAGGGCTTTCCAGAGATTTCACTGGTGGAGAAAAAAAAATATCCAGGCTCGGTTTTGAAAGGTGCCTTTATCAGAATAGCTCAGTTGTGCAATTACAGCCTTTGTCTTTGTTCCTCTTTAGGTGACTGCAGGTTTTCAGCGAGGTGGCTCTCCTCTGTTTAACTTTTGGGGAGTAGCTTTAGTACTATTTGTAGTGTTACCATTTCCCTCATACCCCACACGATCCCTTCTATCTGCAATCTCTCTGCATGTGCTGCAAAAGAACAGGATGGATTCAGAGAGCCACACATAATTTTATCCCTCCCTTTCCTTCCAAGACAAGAAAACAATTCCTGAGTAACTCCTAATGGGTGATTTCAGTAATGACTAAATACCAGTGAAAATAAACTACTTCAAAATACCTTTTCCTGTAGTTGAAGCTTTCCTGAAGTATTGTTCAACAATACATTGTTCAGCAATAAAGAATGCATGATTTAAATAGAGAAGTCATGAATTCAGAATGAAAAGATGAACAGGCTTATCTCACTCATCTGGATTAGACATTAGTGTACATAATAAGAATATCCATATTGTTTTAGGTAAGGCTAACAACAATAATAAAACAACAACTAAAAAGAGCTATATGTCCTTCTATTTCGGGGAGAACATATAGCTAAATAATACATTTGTCATTCTGGTTTATGATTTTGTAAGTGCTCGTTGCACGGTTTCTTGCACCCATGGTTAAGGAGGATATTTGATTTCAGAAACCTCAGATGATCTATATCCACTAATTGCTAAATAATGTATTTGTCACCTTTGATAATCTATATCCACTAATGGCTCAATAATACATCTGTCATCCTGGTTTATGATTTCGTAAGTGCCCGTCGCAAGGTTTCTTGCACCCGTGGTTAAAGAGGATATTTGATTTCAGAAACCTTTGATAATCTGTATCATGCCTTGTTCTGCACTCTCATGGGGATTTTGCAAGAAACTGTGCTACTTTTTAAAAATGAAATGAAGCTAAACAAACGTGAAATAATTCATGTGGGAAAATACACTCCTAAATTGATGTATAAAATGTTTGGCTCTGATCTGCTCATTAGCACCCAGGAACAGTGCTTGACAGTCACTGCTGACAGCTCAGTTTTCACTAGTGGTCAGGTGATGAAATATCAAATCATCAAATGTGCTCATACACGCAAATATTTTCCCCGTGTGTTCTTCTCTTTCAAGGATTGTTTATGAGTCATACTTGTATTTAATTCTACCTTCACTTTGCATTTAGTGTCTCTCAGAATGAATTGTTCAAATTCTTCCAAATTGTTTAAACACCGATCCCTGGGATCCACCATTGCTTGTTTTCTTCCCGATTTAATTGCCCAGGAAGATGCATGCCCTGCCCCTTTATGCCCTAATAGCTAATGTTTTCTTACCAAGTTTTTGAATGCAATCCCAAATTCACCTTAACGAGTAGTTCAGGATCAAAATTGGTGTTGCTTTTGACCAGCCAGTATGCTGTTACACTGCTGGTGTCATTTGACTCTCTGTCATTGCTGAGTTGGGTTTAAGAGTTATTTGGGTCAAAAGTACAAGGATCCAGGGCCAGGGGTTACCAGCACAGCTGGAAGCACCACCATCTCACAAGAGCAGCTGCTGACCTGCCCCTCTGACAGTACAAAGCACATTCTCTAGACCAGACCTCTTGCACCCAGCCAAACCTGTGCACTATCTCCCTATGGCCACAACCTGTGCAGGGCTCTGCACCTTGTCCTGGGTGCAAGCTCTCCCCAAAACAGCCCACTTCATATCAACAGCTACTGCAGAGCCTAATATCAAAACCAAGCTGAATATGCAAGTAAAAAAGAAAAAAAAGATTAAACAATGTTTCCAGTTTTAGATCTGAACCAGTCCTTCCAACCCAAAGACTACAACCAAAACATTATTGGCAAGTCACTTTCGTGCCAGCATGGTGATGCTTCCCCACAGACACATTTGAGAGCTTTATATAGCTCTAGTGACTCAAGGGATAAAATTTCCAATATATTCCTCAGCAGATTATTCACAGTTCACTTAACAAAACAGATTTTTTTTCCCTTCTGTTAGCCTACAAATCCAGTTCCTCAGTTTCATTCCACTATTCACAGCTATATTTTATTCGAATGGCTATATGCCATGTTCTCCTGGCATATGGCATTAGACTTAAACCATGCCCTGTTATCACCAATAAAACAGAGCACACCGCACTATGCAAGGAAGGTTTAAACACCTTTTAGCTGCCTAAAACCTACTCATTGTTTAATTTGAATTTTTTTTTTTTCTTGAACCACTGAATCCCTCCCCACCTAGGGACATTTCTACACGTGCAGCACTCTGGATGCAATTCCCAGTCTCAAGGGGTTCTACCAAAAGTTCTGCTGTGATGCCTGCACATATATTATCTCCTTGCTTGTGGAGACCTTACAGTCTCTTTCTCCTCCATGCTCCATATATAAAAAACAACACACACACACACAAAAAAACCAACCCATGTACAAGCCTCTAACTTTCCAAGCAACTCCCTCTCAACAGGAGTCTCAAAAGATCTTCTGTGATTTCCATCATGTTTTCTCTTCTGGGGGCTGTCAAGCCCAACAAAAGTGCTGCTGATCATATAGCTGTGACTGCAGACAAAGAGGTATGGAACAGCACAAGGGAGTTAAACTCTGACTTTGTTTAAATTCAGCACAGTTGTTTTCAATAAGCAAGGAAAGCTTCAGCTAAAAAAGTCTGTTTCTGCTAAGAAAGTAAACTAAGATAAAACCTTTCCAGCAAAAGTAACCATTTTCCATGAAAGTAAAGGGAGGCCAAAGTGCATCAGTTTTGTTTGCTTCATATATCTTTTTTGCAGGACCCATCAGGCAAATACTGCACTAAAGTATTCATGGAGCACAATACTAACATTTGGCATCCATCCTGCATCAGCTGAACTTGTAATCATTAAAGAGATTTACATTGTCCAATCTGCCTTGTTTTGACTGGTCAAAATCAATCTTAATACAGGGTGCTGGTTTCTACCAGATGTCACTCATCCCTAAAGCACCTGGTTTTAGAGCTAGTATACTGGGCAAAATCACACCAAAATGAAGATTACATACGCTATTTAAAACAAAACAAGCCCAAGAAACAATGCAGCAATGAGATTCTGTCTCACTGCAATTCTTTACCCCATCACTGGTATTCCCCCTCATAAAATGACAGCTATTTTAATGACTTTATTGCTAATATTTCTATCATGCTTTGGTTTTATCTGATGGGTAAACAAGTACTCCCCTATTCACTCCCTGTAGTATTTGTAAGTGACTTTTTATATGTTGATATATGTCATAAACTAAACACAGCCTGGCTCATTTTAAACTATATTGTGAAAATACCATGGGGTCATTTCAGAGGCTATTGAATGGGAAAGTACAGCTTTACAACAGATTTTACCTTACACTCTTCCTTTTTGGTTTTTTTTTTTCCTTTCTTCTCAGAATTTTTTTCATTTCTACTTTTTGTGTCCCTTTATTGACTTAAGAAGACATGGTTTGTCCATATCTTCTTCTTTTTACTTAAAACTCGCTTTCATGAAAATCACAAATTATGACCCACATCATACAAATAATTTTCCCTTCTACCATCAAAACAATTTTTAACAAAAATAGAAGAAAGCATTTGCTTTGTATTATTTTCCAAGCAAGTTGTCAGTGAACAGTAAATCATTTTTCAGCCTGATGAAACAGCTTTGTGTCTGTCTTATCAACGGCAAAACTGTGAAATTCATAGCGATTCCTACCATTTTCCAATTACTGGAAAACAAAAGCTTAAAAACATATGGAAGTAGGTTCATACATGGAAAGATTACTTTTTAGATGTATCACAGTGTTTCATTACACACAGTTGCAGATATGATAGTCCATAAAATGCTGGCAGATGAAATAAGCCTGTGTTTGGTGGAGTAAATGAGACCTTTAATCTCAGGTGTTCATGAATTTCATCTCTTTTTTCTAAAAATGGAAGGGAAGACCTTGAAAGACCTTGTAGGATATTCACACTCCCAAGATTTTAATATCTCACGTGAAACCTTACTGGGAACCAAAGTTCCCTATTCAATCAAAAAGTCCTTCTCAGAGGACTCCAAGTTCATATGCAAAAGTCTTTGTCTCTACAATAAAATGCACAAAAAGACTAGGCATTTAAATTAGACTGAGAATTAGACTTAATGGAAACCCTTAGCTCCCAGATAAATATCACAAAAGAAATAGCCTTCCCCCCCCCCACCTCCTAGTTGCAAAATTTGTTATTTCACCTCCCATTGTGAGGCAGGACTCATTCCTTCAGCTTTACATACATGCTTCACCCCCACCAGCAACATCAAGAGAAAAAAGATATTAGAAGCATCATTTGTGAAAGATAGTTTAATTGGATATAATTGTCCTAGTATATTCTCTGTGTCCTCAATACGAAATGGTGGGCTTAGCTTTTCCCCCCAGGTAGCTAGAGTTAAAAAAAAAATAATCAAATCCTTTCCTGCATCCTTATCTGCCATCTGCATTGCTACGGTCAGTAATTCTCCATACTAGCAGAAGCACAGATGGATTTGGGGAATTACGGCTTCACACAGATTGTGCTGTATTTTCCCTCAGAATATGAGCTTTTGTTTTTAAACAAATTAAGTACCTCCTTCTCTGCTTGGTTGTAGAGACCCTCTTCCAATATCCAATCACATCCCCACGTAATCCTTTCCTTATTGCAGCCCCAGTAACTACAGCACTGAGAGAAATGAAAGCAAACCTCTTCCTAGAGGTGGTGGGCAGGCCTAGACACTGGACTGGGGTGGAGGACTTCTGTGGAGTATCTGGCTTGACATGTGACCCACGTAATGACCACAGACACAATATCTGACTGTTCTATTTTTGCCTTTTTCCTGTTTTTTTTCCTCATCATGTACCCTTCTGTGCCTCCTTCCTCGAGTCTCTGGGAAGCGCCTGAACCTGTGAAGTTTTTGCAGCAAGATAACTAAGGCAGAAAATGATTAATTCTTTGCCAAATGGTCACCCAAGAGCTGTTAGTCATCAGTTCTGCTTGGATACCAAACTGCTTTCAATGGGTTTTTCCTGCACATATTAAGCCATTGAGTCCAACAAATTTCACTGCATGCGTTGTGTTTTTACGGAGCTCATTTCAACCGATGTGTGATATTTGCATGGTTTTCAGAAAACACATGAAACAGACAATTAACCATTATTTTCCTGGCAATAACAGAGCTGCTGGTAAGTTCTACTTCCATTTCTAATGACTGCTGAAGAAAAAAAAGCCTTTTTTTGACTTGTTATTTATAACATCCACAGAATAGAAAGTAAGCCCACTAGACCAGAAACGACTTTATACTCTTCGCATAAGTTACAACTTTAATAGCCAAAATGTATTAAAGTCATTAGAAAACCCAGTAAACTGGACATTTTTACAGTAAGCTAAAAAAGGTTACAGTCCCCAAAGTTTCCCTCATTTAAGCCACATTCATCACCAGTTTGGAGACAAATATGCATTTAGACACTTTTGTCTGGCTGCAGCAGTATTTTCCAACATCTACTATTTTCTGTCAGCTAACAGCACTGGATCTTCCAAGTGTTGAATTTAATGCTGCAAGTAGGAATCCTGTTCCTGCTTTCCCCTGCTGTCCCCACGCACCCTCCGCTCTCCAGCTGCGCTGCTAACCCGGGGCTGGGATTCCCATCAGTGCCAGGACAAGGCTGGGGCCCCAGGGTCAGAACCAACAGGAAGGTTGCCCTGCACCCTTCCTTTCCCAAATGACCAGAGTCCTGCCCCAGCTGGTTCCTCACCTACCCACGGAGCCTCCTGAGCCCTTTCTGTTGCTTTTTTGACCCCCCAGAGTGTATTACACATAGAATCACAGAAGGGTTTGGGGTGGAAGGGACCTTTCAAGCCCATCCAGTCCAGCCCCCCTGCAGCAAGCAAGGACATCTTCAACCAGATCAGGTTGCTCAAAACCCCGTCCAACCTGACCTTGAATGTTTCCAGGGATGGGGTTTCTACCACCTCTCTGGGCAACCTGGGCCAGTGTTTCACCACCCTTATTGTAAAAAAATTCCTTTTATATGTTGCTCCATCAGTCAATACACCACGCACACAACCAGCTGGGACACTGCTCAGACTGCCTCCTGCCATGCACAGCACCAGGCAGCTCAAGGAAGGCAAGCAGGCAAGACTGGGAAAATCACAGTGACAACGGCTGAAACAATTAGTACAAAAGTAATTTTAATTTTCAATTAAATTGAGTTATGGAATGACTTCCACAATGAATTATGGAAGCAAGCAGTGAGGTGATATGTAATGTTTTGGCATTGAACTCTGCAGATACTCAGATCTTGGTGTACATTATCACAGTGACCCCATTGCAACTGATTAAGTCAAAGGCTACAAAATATTTAACTCTTCTGTTTAATCCATTCCTAGAAATCTTATTCAGTATTCTGGAAAGCAGACTTTTTTTTTTCCTCCATACTTTACATTCCATTACCTGAGTAAGGAAAGGATTAAAATAATACCAAATTCCTCTCATTCTTTCTATTGCAGAAGGCTACAGAAAGTAAACTTGTCACAGGTTTTTGAAAGGAAAACTGAAAAATACCTGTACAGCAGAACTCCAGATTTTGACCACGTGAGCTGATAAACTAAATTTGTTTTGCTGTTTGAAACAGTTTTGTACACTTGAAAGCATTTGATTGAGTATGCAAGGCATAAAAGTTAAATTATCCTGATAGTCATCCTCTTTAAGAGGTAGGGAAGCATACCTATACCATCAGCTTCACCACAGCTCAGCAGTCACAAAGGGCAAAGTTAAACTAGAAGTTTATCAGACAATTCCTCTCCATACATGTAGAAAAGATAAAATTACTAATGCTCTTGGCACATCCACTTTTCCCACCTTTGATTCCATCTTGAGTCATCAATAGCCAAAAGGATCTTCACCTTGAATGTCACTGGTAGTGAGATGTACCCATCAGAAGATATCACAACAGATTCAGTGAAAATACAAATTTCTTTTAGAGGCTTGTCAGAACCTCATCATTGATGTCTGTTATTCAGAAATTTTATACCAGGAGATGAATAGTGTTCCAAAACAATTCCTGGTAAAACTTGCAACTGAAGAAGATCAGTGGGGTAGCAAAAGAAGAGCACAGATTACCACTCGGAACAGTTTAGCTCACTGGGTTATACAATCACATATTAAAAACACAGCCTACTGAATCAACCAAATGCACTTGGGAAATGGGGAGACAGATTGTACTCATGGAGCGGCGGACTGTCTTGGGAAGCTGTGATTCAGAAGAGGATTTACAAGTCATCATGGATAATTACCTCCACATGAACTCCTGGTCCAAAGTTGTAGCAAAATCTTAAAAAATGTTTTTGAAAATTAATATTAATGAGAATGTCAGCGACAGGCCATCCTGCAAAACCTCGTGTTCAGGCTTGGTGCTGCACTTCAGGAAGACGAAGCCAGGACCGGTGAGAATTGAGAGATTTCAGAACTGGAATGGAGGTTTTTTGAAGTGAGGCCAAAGGAGCCCAGCTTATTCTACACAGTGAAAGGAAGGCAAGTAATGCCTTGGCAATGTAATATGCATGGACAAGAGGTTTGGTAGTGAAGGCTGTTAAGACTTCTCTGTTAAATCCTGACAGTGCCTGGGAGCTAAAGTTAGACTAGTGCAACCTTGAAATAGAAGCCTTCAAAGTTATGAAGATTAAACATTAGAATAGCTTACTGAGGAGATGGGTGAGCTTTGACATAAGATCAGAAGACTTGCAAAAGTATACTTTGATCAGTTTTTGACAGAATTTCTTCAGCCTGTGTATGTGTTAAGACTGGGACAAGTCCCCTCCATTTATCACCTTTGTTCACCTTCCCTCTGAAAAATGTTTGCTTGCAATGCCCTATCACATTTAACAGCTATACATTTGTGCAACAACTGTAACTGAATTATCTTCTGAGGGCTCTCTACCGAGGTTGAGCAGAATTAGTTTTGCTTGAGGAATAAGTCTGTTTTGCTCTCCCTTCCCCAGCATCAGAGACTGACTGCAACAAGAGACAAGGTGCTGAGCCTGGGGGTCAGAGCTCTTTGCCATCACAGAGCAATCCTCTTGATTTGCTGAATGCCTAGTACATAATTCTCAGGGCTCTACTGATTTGGGGACAGAAGAAATTTTCCCATTAGCCAGATTAAGGGAGACATTTCTGGCTTTCAGAAGGGTAGGAGAAAACCCTTCAGGGGTTCCATCTAACCATCCAGTCATCCTCCCAGCAGGGCCTTTGCCTGCAGAATCATGTTTTATGCTTTTGAGCACTAATATACAGACTAACTGAAGTCTTTGGTCTTGACACAGAAAACTTGACAGGCGCATAATGGTGTGTTTTACAGGTCTGTACTAGCTGATCTAGCGATCTCTTCTTGGCCTAAGGAACAAATATTTAGGTATGAAAACCATTGACTCCCCAACACACATTTCCTCTAGTGACCTATGTGCTGTGAGCAGAAATACCCCAGGCACTTATTCTTTATGAGCATTCAGGCAATTTGAAAACATCACCTACACAATTTTCCAATCTTTACAAAGAGTTTGAAACCAAGAAAGAAGCATGGGGATCATTACTGAAAAATAAAACAGGCAGTGCTTTATGTAACTGCAAGGTATACAGTACCTCTGTTCTTCAGTTGCACAGTAATTGCTGACTACTCCAGCTCATGGAAAATGCCATATGTTTAACGCCAAGTTGCATGAACATCTCAGGTTCTTTAAATCACAGTGCTGATTAGATGGCCCCATTATTAACTTTAGGTTTTACTAAGTGCAGGCACCAAACTAGGAGCAGCAGACAACAGAAGGAGCAGAACTGCAAAAGCTTTTGCAGGAATCAGAACAGATTCTGTGATCAAACAAGTGAAGCCAGCTCTATTTTACAGCTGCAGAGCATGACTACAGTGCATTTACTGGAATGAAATACAAAGAGGAGGCTATTCTGACATAAGTAAATAAGACCTAAAGTAAATACCTGTGAAAAAAAAAATTCCTTTTACTTATTTAAAACAAAAAATCCATTTAATTAAAAATTATGACAAAACTTTTGCCTTCCCCTTTTCATGTCTTTTTTTTTAAAAAAACCCATACATGTAGGGCTCTTATTCGCACTACAGCAACATAAGGCATTTTTGCATTATCTCCTCTGCTGCAGTTGCAACCCCAGTGGAGAAGCACTGCAGGTTTAAAATCAGTCTTAATTGTGTAAGGCTAGCACATGAGCATATTCATATGGAAGCAGCTTCAAACAATGATATAGCATGTTCTTTACACTTACTTGAATATAAAAGGTTTTGATTTTAAGGGATATGGGCGCAGCAATTACATTAATCAACTCAACCATTTGATTGAGCTCCTCACAGTGAACACCAAGCATTCTGTGTGAATAGTAAGACAATACTAATTATAAAGTGGGCAGCATATGTAGTATAGACCTCAAGAAATAGACTTTATTTCCCCAGTCCAAAAAGTTAATGAATTTCCCTTTTCTCTTTAGAAATTCTTTAATACTTTTTATTTGTCTCTCCTCCTCCACCCCCCTAAAATTAGTATTTGGTTATTCAAATTAAAAAAAACTCTAATATCCTTTCCTTTTTTACAAAGATGACCATGAAATTACAAGACTTATTTCTACCAACACAGTGGTCTCAAACAATTTCTGTATGATTTCTGTGAGCAGTTTCAGCTACAAGCTCCAGTGTGTAAATAGCCACCCTTTCAGTCAGACAAGAGGGAAAGCACTGCAAGCAGAAATGATATACGAGTATCTCATGATTTTCTCTACTACCTAAGCAAGCAAAGAGAAACCAAAATTGCAATATTTTCATGCCTATGAATTATCCAAATGCTCCAATACTTTGTTTCAGAGTAGTTTTACTACCTGTTGATGCAGTCTAATAATGATGGAGTGAACCAGAAGGAGAACACTTCTTAATTATGTACTTTTTCCAACTTCACAAACTATTTGATTTAATCTGAAAAACCTACACAGACTTACATGGTTATAGGTCACTAGGCTTTAATTAGCAAGAATTACAGCAATTGCAAATGCTGTGTCACAGTTTGGTTGTCTACCCTATGCCCACAAACCCTGTTTGTGTCTTATAAACCCTTAACTTTCTATGCAAATGTAGAGATAAGACAGACTTCAGAAGGTGGACTGATGATTTTCTCAGTTTTTCACCCAGCTGACATGGGTGACATTTCAAGATTATACAGATGACCTCTTCAGTGAACTAAAGGAAGTTTATTTCAAGTTAGCTTTCTGGTATCACATGAAATTCTGATGTCAAGCCACTTTCTTTACCTGACATGGCTCAAGCCCATACAGAAAGGTCAAGTAACTTGCCCTAAGTGACAAAGTGACTGAGTGGCTCCTAGACCTCTGCTCCCAGCTACTAGACCTCCCACATTTCTCAACCACCTCACACAGAAACTCAATAGCCTGTGTCATTAAGAAAGTGTTATTGCCTCAAGTCACATCTTGCTAAAACTGTGTGCTAATGTTTTTTGGGGGAAGTAAGTATCTAAAGATGTAGAAAAGCATGACTTTTGCCCTCTTCAACGAGCCTGCAAATGCCTGGTTTGCCCCTCCTTTCCCCCCTGCCCCTGCCCATCTTTTTCAATAAGAATCTATATATTGCCTGATGCTGGCAGCCTGACTCTGCATCAGCACCTTTCCAAAGAGAGCAGATTGCAAAATACATTTCTGCTGTGGGGCTTATTTCTTTTCAGTTGTAACCTCCTGACTCATTTAATAGACTAAGTATCTGGGACAGAGACCAAAACTTTGTAGCTGGATTCTGTTTTCTGTCCCCTAGGGCAATTAAGTCCTTCCAGCAGTGCGAGCTTGAGACCCCTCTAGTGTTGCCTGCTTGATCCAGGCAGGATCACTGAACGAGGAAGAAAAAGCCTAGTGTGTTGGAGTTCATATGTTCCCAGCAAAATATCATTGCTTTGTTTTAAAAAATGCTCTTAAAAGATCTACATGTACAATGTTAATCAGTTAGTCATCCAGCACCAGACTTTAAGTGCATTACATGGACAGGTTAGCCACAGGGCTCCCGTTGACTTTAATGGGAGTTTTAATACAAGAGCTTTTTGCAGGGTATTGGTAATCTGTACATTCACTCACACTGGAGAAAGTTTTAGAAAAGTAAAACGTCTTGAGGGGTTCAAGTTAATGGAAAAATTCAGTGATGTCATGACAGCACAGCTCAGATCTTATATTACTCTCGAGTGTCTGAGCGGGTTGGTGATGCCGTGAGTCCAGAGCTTTTGTATGAGATTTTGCATGCTGTCTTATTTCCACATGTCTGAAGCGTCCTGGAAATTCTCCTGCAATATTTCACAAGTCTTTATGATAGCAAATATGCAAACACAAGAGAAAAATAGTTCCCAGACTGTTTCTCAAGGTAAAATGCAATACTACTTTTTTAAATTAAAGCTTTCTTTGAGGGAACTTTAACTTATTAATACCAGTTTCCCACATGTAGATAGAGGCTATTATTTTCCTAACCCCTCTGAATATTTTGCATACCACCAGAGCTATTTTTTTATTGTCTTGTGCCATAAATCTCAGTGTCATGGGTCTTTTGTGCACACTAAGACATTAGAGGTTCACCAGCTCAGCAAAAATACACACGACTGCAAAGCTACAAAACCAGATTGTTTCTGAGATTGTTTGGAGAAAAAAAAACCCAAAACAAGCCCCAGAATTAGGGCTTGATGGGATAAGTCTGCAAGAAAATAACTGTCATTAGCATTAGACTTTTATAAGTGATTAGGCATGCTTGTTAGAATGATCCTTTAGAAACCAAACATATCTCACTTCCAAGTATGATGCAATACATCTCTCAAAGGATTTATATCTTAATTCTAGACTTGACACTTCAAGTGTGTAATGGATCAGCTCAAAGAGCAGATCAATTTGCTCACTGAGAACACAAACATTTTAGCAGCACCACTGTACTTCCTCGTGTTCTCATCGCCTCCGTTTTTGAAGATACTACAAAAGTAGTAAGGTTTTCTGTCTTAGAAAAGAGAGGAATTGGTGAATGGACTGGATTTAGAACTCATTTCAAGCAGACTGTCACCTGCAGAGGACTAAGAAGAGGTTACTGTGCTATACAATGAGGGCAGTCAGCTATACAATGTCAGTCTAGATTGCATATTAAGCAGCAGAAGTAGCTGAAATCTAATAGTGTGTGAAGAAAGAGCTGGTAGATTTATTAAAAATATGGAGCAAACTGGTTACACAAAAGTATAAAGAATAATTTTGGCAGATGGTTCTTCGGGAAACCTCAGAGAAGAAAATGTCAGAGTAGGAGATGCCAGCAGATAAACAGATTAAATGGAGAGAAAAGATAGGATTTTGCTGCTCTATAGGAAACGTAGTGACAAAATATTCTCATGTCATGTAGATGTAGTGAGAGAAAAAGGAAGATGTCAAATAGGATCATCTGAGAAGAGTGGAGTCTGTTCTAAACACCTGAGTAAAAATAAAAAGAGATATGGTATATATGGCTGTGTCTAAAGAACTGATATAAGTTGCAGTGCTTTCCAAGATCCTGTTCACTGATTATCTAGACAGGAGACCTGGCCAAAATGTACTGTACTGAGGCTCTCTTGGCCAGCATTTCTGCATTTAGTTCCATGGAAACTATAGTACGGACAGGTAGGAGGAAAAGGCCTCAAGTGCACATCCAGATCCCATCCCAGCACTGGGATGTGTCCAGGACCTGCACTTGGACCCAGAAGCCGGGAAGCACTGCCAAATCCCACAATATTCACATCGTCTTAGCAGAGCACAGAAGGATCGTGAAACCATCAGTGTGATGCAGCTGTGAAAAAGGCAAAATGTTCTCCTGGGATGTAACAGGGGAGGCATTTCCAGCAGAGATAAGGAAGCATTAATGCCTTAGAGGGGCCTCGTCTGGCACAGTGTACTTATTCCATGTCCTACACATTGGAGGAAAACTGGCTTGCACAGGAAGAAGTGGAGGCAAAAAGTACCTGGATAAAGGAGAAACATTCACTGAAGAAAGTGAAAGACTGAGCTGGGTGTTTTAGCCTCCCCTTAGAGTGGAAACGATCCCTATGCTTTGAGACTTGTGGACATCAATACCAGCAGGTTCCCATCCACTCCCCAGAGCTTTCCATCACCCCCTGCTTTGCCTAGCTGGAGGATGATGGCATCACCACCAGCTACATCTTTGTCAGCTTGCAGCCATTCTCCCCACCACAGCTTAGTGACTATTAGGGTTAAAAGGAACTTTAAGGTTTCCCCAGGTGGGAAACCCCAGGTTGCTGTTTGTCCAAAGTAGCTGTATTGTTCAGGCCCATGTTGCTTGCTCTCTCCATAAATCTAGCTACTTGACCACAGTTTTGGTTTTAATTTTTTTTCTGGCACGTGGCATTCAGTCCCACAACACACCCAGTGTCTTAAGCCAAGAATGACACTTAATTTTCAAGCAGCCTTATTGATGGTATTATAGCTAATATAAATTATACTGAAATATTTAAAATAGCAGCAAGGTCATTTTGTTGCCCAAAGATAGTATATGAAGAACTTTTTATTTTCTTTTAATCACTCTCACTCAATAGATAAACACTTTGAAAGCAATTGTTTCTAATGCAAAGCCAAGTCAGGTATTAGATAGCAGAGGTTATTAAATATTTGAGTTTGGGAGCGCTGATAATATACTGAGAAATGCTATGTTTTCACTCAAAAAGAGGCAAACCAGCCAAAACCACCACTCTCTAATGAGCTTGACAAGAGCTAGACACATTTTAGGAGGAGACACATCTGGGGCAAGATTATCGATTTGGGCCTTCAGCCCAGGCTCACTTACAGGCCGCCAAATTTGCCCATCTGTGCATACACTTTGTGGGGCGTCTGCCCTATGCAGAGGGCCTTCAGCACAGAAAGCACCCTTCAAATTCCACTTAAATCCTCAAAATGCAGCCTAAGACAGACTTAAGTGACACAGGCCCCTGTGCAAACTTTTTACAGAGGAGTAAACTGGGTCGTTTTTCAAGCATTGACACCTGCATGCACAGCTGATAGATTCTCACACCTGGCTAAACAGATGATTGCATTTGCACCTGGAAAATCCATTTTAGAAATTATTTTTGCATGTATAAATTGTACAGTGTTATAGTCTCTATAGGAGTTCATGCTTGGAAAAGACCATGTGCAGAGATGGTAATCTTAGGGAAAAGCTGCCTCTCAGTGCACAGGACAAAATACCAAAATTGCAGATAAAAGAAGCAGAATTCTTATCCTGTGCTTCTCAGATACTATAAAAAACCTGGAAACACATTTCCCCCCACCTCAATTCCATCAATACTTGAAAACCACTTACGGCTGCAGCCTAGTGCAGTCATGTATCAGTCTCTCTGTTTTTTCCAGGCTTTGCCAACTCTTTTTTTCAAATCTTTGCACCCTACAGTTTTATACTTCAGATTTTTCTGACCAATTGGGGTGGACAAAATTACAAGCACTCTGGCCTATTGCATCCTTCCTCTGACTAATCAGTCCTATTTCTTCTCCCCAAATCAGTGAAGAGAAGCTGACTGGATGGCACGGTGGCAATCCTGGATCATTGCCTTTCCTGCTATCACTGCATAAAGCCATGATGGGATACACAGGTGTGTCCCCAGAATGGCTGAGCTGCTGGGATGGAAAATTAATTTCATGAACACACACCCCAGAGATTCTAACTTAATATCTGTGACCATATGCTATACCCATGGATGGCCAGTGAAGAACTCTGCCTACTCCAGACTGTACCACTTAGTACTAAAAAATTAACCAGAGCAGACAGAATATCCTCCCTTTCCTTGGGATTCATTCTTTTCCTCAGCTCCATCATAGTATTGGATTCATATTTTTGCCTGTTAGCTCTAAGGCACCCCAGGTGCAGGTAATACCAGATGCCTCCAAGTTTTGCATTGAATAATTTTGATCATGAAAAGAGTATCTAAAACACTCTACTGGCAGCAGTGCCTGGAAACAACCCATGCAGGAGATCCCAGTAAGGCTGGAGACATGTCAGAAGAGGGAATCTGTTTCTTTGCCATTACTGTAAGAAGAACTGTATAAACTAAACAGAGATGAAACACAGCAGGCAAAAAGGCTATGACAGTCAAGGAGCACTGGGACTGCCTTGAAAGGCTGAGAAACACCTCCAAGAATAATTAGTAAGGGAGACTGTGCCTCCTTCACCTTCCAGTACCTTGCCCAGTGAGCTAGGAAATGCCTGGGTGCAAGCATCAGTTTGGAAACGCCAATGGAATTTTGCTCAAGCAAGACAAAATAGAAGGGCTCACCCCTTAGGTGTGAGAATTGGCAGCTCAGCTGCATGGAAAATGTAGAGCTGGTGGAGGACATGGATGAAATAGAAGTTACTCTGCTGTGCCAATCAATCATTTAACACCTTTGTCAGTTTGTGCTACCCATATAACTTAACTGGGATATTCAAGTATGGAGGCTAAATATAAATTTATAGGAAAATATGATGCCACATTTAGTGATGCATCACTTGGGTCTGAATCGGTCCTTCATTTCTAAGCTCTTCCATCTAGTTACTTCCCAAAATAAACGTGAACATGACAAAGGAAAAAATGGGAGAAGGACTAGGAAGAAGGATAAAAAGAAATATTCTTTGGCATTTGTTGGTTGCCACCACAGGAAAGAGGACACAGCTCCTTTGTCTACCTATGAGTCTCATGGCCAGATTCTTAAAGGCAGCAAGAGCTACAAAAGGCTACAAGAAAGTTTGTTTCATTACATTAAATGAATGTAGAGAGCCATGGTTTGAGGGAAAACAGGAAAAGAAAAGATCCACCACATCCAGGCTTGATAAAAAAAAGAAAATATATAAAACATATTTCTACTCTGAAAAGTGACTGCAAATGGGGTGCCTTGGGAGTAAGCACTATGCTCAAAACTATTCCTATCTGCCACTCATTATCATGTCAATATTGCTGATTTCCAGAGTATTACTTTCTGTCAGTCTTGAGATGCAACCAGAAATTTCAGAGTACAGCTGAATTTATTTTCCCTGATGAGTGCATCAGACTAAATTAAGTCTCCAGTGGATTTGTAAAAGAATAGCTTATTCAACATTTGTAAATGCCTCTATTGGTATTCAGAAGAATTAGAACCATCTCCTCTGTTTTTCCATGAAATCAGCAATGCTATAGAAGAATAAAAGTTACACCCCCTTCCCCAAAAAGCCAGCAGCTATTATTTTCAACAAAACCCAGGAACAGATCAGCTGAAAAACATCTTAATAAATTCAGGATGTTTACATTTATGACTAGATTTGTGGCTGAAAACAGTAGTTATATTTCACAGAGAGGCACACTCCATCCGCAGCACAAGCGGGGCCAGCTGGGGGTACAGCCCCCCTCAGGTGGGGTATCTCCCCGGTACCTCTGCCCCATCCCCTGCCCCATGGCCATCGTACAGCCTCCACTCACGGGGCTCTGCCCTAGCTGGGTGGCCCTGGAGCTTGGTCCTTCTCTGTCATGGTCTTCCAGAAGCACGTCGAGCCCAGGTCCTCTGCGGCCTCGTTCAGGACACTCAGGTCAGAAAGATTTATGTCTCCATGGACTCAGTGTTTTCTTTATCCAAAGAGGGGAAAAACGACCTGCTTTGCATATTGCTAGTGGACACCAGGCAGGAGGCTGGGAGCATTTTAATTCCCAACCCTCTCTCACCTTTCTCCCGGCAACTCACCTGGCTTCGGCATCAGGGAACCAAACTGCATCATCAGCTTATTGCCTCCGACTATTTTTAAAAGTCCACAAATATAAAAGGCTGCTGAAGTTTTTTCAACTTAGCTTAGCATCTGTGCCCATCGGCTCTCGTGTTTCTTTGTAATAAACTTATTCAAATTGTGTGTTTTGGTTCTGTGGATTTATTACTTGGATGTTTTTCAAAGTCCTAATCTTGTTTTTTTGAGACCTTAAAATGTTAGAGAGTTTGAGCTAATCTTTTTGCCTTTTATATTCTCATCATTTTAGTCCACTAAAAATAAAGCATAAATAATTGGCTATACTCCTATCTGCTCTGCTTGAAGTTTTGATAACTTAAATGTGGTCAAATTCTTCTTTGAAGACAATTAAACTGCAGATTTTTGTAAAGAACAGGACTTGAAGTAGAAAAAAAAAAACAGATACAATATCATATATATAAAATACTGTGGGGTTCCATTCCTTTTACCATAATAATAGCCTTGAAGGGTTTGCTTTCACAAATAATTTAACTCTGGTGAAAGTGATATAACTCAGCTGAAATCAGTGCAGTTTGCAGCAGCTCTGAACTCTGATTCACCGTTTTGCTCAAATGCTTTAAACTTTCCTCAGCATGTGATTTAATAAAGACAAAATGGAACTATCTATCCTAGCTGCTACCAAGTGATTTAATACACCCTCTTTTCAACTAAGGACAAACAGAAAATACTATGACAAGTCTACATCACGTATATACATTTGAGAAGGAGGCTGTTCTGGGAAGTTCTTCTAAACTAAAATATATGCTATTGCTACCATGAGAGATAAAAAATGGTGGGGCTCACCCCTTGAAGGATTTCAGCTAAGAGAGCTTCCTCTAATAGATTTTACTTGTATGACCAGAAACAGAGCTCCTACCAGTCATTCCATGCCTGGAGCTACTCGTCCTCCTCAGCTATGGGGCCAGGACAAGGTGGAGAAGAGCAGTGGGAACCAGAGAGGATGGTGTCCACTGCTGTATGACAGCACTGTGTGATAATGCTGACAGGCCAGCCAGAAGTTTGCCATCACTGTCCCTGAATAATTAGAAATGCATATGGTTTATATAAGTATTTCAAAATATAGAAGGAGAATAAAAAAACAACACAAGAACTGAAGGAGGTGAAATCTTAATATTTGGATATTTCCAAGTGATTTATATGTGATTTTTTCCTCTGTGTTCATTTGAAGCTCAGTAGACTGCTAAAGAGCAAAATGACATGCCTTATTCCCAGGTTTTAAACTCAAGGCTGACTTACATGGGAAGTGTGATCCCTTCAGCGGTACTGCTGCTCACTCAGACAGTTCTGGGCAGGTAGAAGAAAACCTGGAATAAATACAATTGTTCATTCTTCAGAGTGCTGGTATGGTTTTCAGAGGTGTATACACGAAGTTATTTCTGTGCCTTTGCCATTACTGACATTTCAGAGGTTAACTGATACATGCAAAGAGTTGGTTATATGCAGAACTAACCACCTAGCCCGGCAAACACCGTGTTCTGGCATATGCCCATGATTAAAAATCAGACCTTATATGTTAATAACTGAAAGAGCCAATACCTTGGGGCAAACCAGACATTACCAGGAAGAGGACGTGAACTTTCTAGGAAATAACTGTCTGAAAATGCCAGCAATAACAGAGGGACTATTAAATATACCATACTTGCTGTCTTGCTTTATTCACAGAGAAATTCTAGAGGTATTAATTAGGCTAAATGAAATTTACCTTCAGTTTATGAACATGAAATTTACAAGTTACTTATATTAATAACATACCTATGTATTTCAGCCAGTGACTCCAATAACCAGTCATTTTATATTTAATTCAAGAACATACCTTTCCTATCAGAAATATTAAAAGCAAACAATGAACTACTGTTTGTACTCTAGACTCTATCAATGAAATTAATCTACTAGTTTTGATGGACTTATGCCACTAGATGATTGGTACAAGGAAAATTAGAATTAGCCCTAATTTTTTTTTTCCCCAGGAGGTACCTTTAGAGAACAGCTGGCAATAGTACCTGCAGCATCTGTGATAATTTATGAAACCAGTGTCAGAACTCCCATGTTCATTCCATGAGGCAATTCCCCAGCCCTAGGAAATGGCATGGGAGAGATAGGAGCTCTTAAAAGGACAGTTAAAAATAATTTTAGGTAGTGCCAACTGTGATTCTAAAATTATACAGATGACTCTTCAAAGAACAGTCTTATTAAAGGTTTCTCTTAGATGACCAGAAGTAAGTCCTTTTCACCCTATGAGACAGGTGGCTTCTGCCAGGCACCAGTGTGCCCAGTGTCTTGTAAACTCACCTGTGCTCAAAGAACCCAAAACTATGCCAGTGACACCAGTCTCTGAGCCAAGCATTGCTTAGCTGGCTCTTCTCACTTCCTCCCTTGTTATGCCCTGTGACTGGAAGGAGAGAGGAGAATACCACTTGTGCTCCTGATCCCTTAACAATTTGTCCTAAGGCCCTATAGTCCCTCTTGATTGCCCTCAGGCTTCTTGTTGATACTTCATTGCTCTCCACCCGGAATATCAATAGTGGAGAATAATCTGATGGCTTTACTAGGGCGGAGAGCTTTTTCTTGACACCCTTAACCCAGGCTCCAGGAAGGCAGCAGAGTTCCCTAAGAAGTGGGTCTGCTCTGAATATTGGGCCTTCTATTCCCTTGAGAATGGAGTCTCCTATGACAACAACCCTTCTCTTTTTCTTGGTGGCTGAAGTATGGATACAAAGTGTAGGCCAACTTACCTTGGATGACTGCTCCAGTCTAGGTGTAGCATTGCCCACATAATTTTCTGTCTCTACTTGCCAAGCCCCATACCTGTTCTTCAAGGGCACCTGAGGAGGTGGAGTAGCCACAGGGGCAATATGCCTGCTGCACCAGGCAGGAACTTGCCACCATTGCCTCTTGTCTTTTGAGTCTCAACATTCAGCCATATGGCAAGTGGACAGGGGGTCTTCTGTCTCAGGTGGTCTGTTGGCTTGTTTCAGGGAGGTCAGGGTGTGGTCCCAATAATCTATTTTCTTTTCTCATTCCCTGATACTCCTCAACCTGCTGACCTCCTCCCAGAGCTCAGTCACTAAGCAGAATTCCTCCACCAGCTCACACCTCCTACAGCTCTGCTCACCGCTTCTGTCCCACCAAGTCATGAGGGCAGGACAGACTCCACAGCCAGACAGCTGGGTGGTAGCATGTTTCCAGCACTGCTCTATCTGGGAGGCTACATCAGTCCTGGCAGCTGCAGACCTTTGAGCTCGGAGATGAGTGCCCACCATTATGGCTGAGACCTCAAGGGCTTACTCGACTTACAGAGCTGAGGGCAGACGACGGCTGAGGGGAGGCGGCTGCTGAGGGCAGGCTGCAGCGCACTGTCCGCGCGCCCTTCCCGCCCAAACCGCCGCGCGCCGCTGCTGGTGGCGGCCGCTCCCTGGGGCAGCCCCTGACAGCGCCGGGCGCAGCCGCTGGAGCAGCCGGCTCCGCCTCAGCAGCCCGCCCACAAGCTGCCGCTCCCCGGCACAGGCTACCCGCTCTCCCGGTTCAGAAAGTCCCGTAAGAACCCCCAAAAAGAGCCCTTGCCGGTCCTTTTTTTGTCGCGATTGTCCTCAGCTTCAGTCCCTGCTCTGAGCTCAATCTGCTCCTCTTGTCCACTAAACGTGGAACAGGAAATGCCTCGATCTAGTCCAGGTGTTCCAGGTGACGCTGTAATTAAGAAGTTGATTGTTTTCACCCTGCTGGTAGCTGTAGCTGCGAGCGTAACGTGAAACACACCTGAATCCTTTTAGCTCATCCTCCTCCTGCTCTGGTGGGGCTTTTCATTGCCTCACTATTCCTATTTGGGAATTTTATTTAGCCAAATAAAAATGCTATTTTATTTGAGTCATTTACTTCTGGTCCTGTATAGTATTAAAAAACAAAACAAACAAACAAAAAACCCAAACAAAAAACAAAACCCCCCAAACAAACAAAAAACCCCCAAAACAGAGAGGATAAATACTTCCTTTGGTATATGAATTACACACCTGCTGTGCGTGCTCTAACATGGACCTCTGGCACAGCTGCTCACTGCTTGATAGCAGATAGCTATCACTACTTGATAGCTGCTCACTACTGATACAACAAGAGGAAATGGCCTCAAGTTGTGCCAAGGGAGGTTCAGTTTGGATGTCAGGAAAGATTTCTTCACTGAAAGGGTCATCAGGACTCAACTATCAGTGGTTGAGTCACCATCCCTGGAGGTGTTTAAAAGACGGGTAGATGGGGTGCTTGGAGATCTGGTTTAGTAGTGGACAGGTATGGTTGGACACCATGATCTCAAAGGTCTTTTCGAACCAAATGATTCTATGATTCTATACTTGCAAGAGCCTCCTTAAAGTACAACTTCCTACACTGGACCTTTTAACTACAGTGTTGAAGCAGGGAGCCTTTCTCTATGGGGTAAAATGTATTAGTAGGGTACCGCTTCCATCTCTTTTTGGGATATGTTTTAAAAGAAAGCAATGACTGTTGCTATATTTCACGTGAAGGCTAATGTGGTAGGTGCACCTCTATATGTATGTATATATTTGCACATTCAGTCAGGCAGGAGAATTTAAGGAACACCTGTATCAAATACTTGCATGGTGAAATCAGAAGTTGAGCTTCTAAAACCAAAGCAGATCTAGACTGCAGATGTTTACAGGACTGTTAAGCAGCCAAGTCTGCATTTTGAAGTCTAGAATTTAAGGTTTGGCTACTAAGTCCTACCAAAGACCTGCTGGAGATGCCTTCTGCCTTTTGTGGAGCTAAGTCATCAGTTTTATGAGAGCCTGGGGCCAGGAGATAAATTTTCTGGTTTGAGTTGCTTCCTCTCCCTCCTAGCAGCCCCCTGTACTCAGGAACCAAAACTTCTGCCACATACCCTGCCTTCTTTACAGATAATTAGAAAAAGCTAGATAACAAATTAACAGTTCTTCAGTACTTCTTTTTTCTTCCCAGTTTTAGTGACTCTAGGCTCATTATTGGACAAGGGAAGTGGGGAGGATGCTAGCTCACTGTATTTACTGCTTTTGTGTTACTACGACTTCCTGCTCCCTCCCTGAATATTTTACCCACTCACCAAAGGCTGAGTGCGTGGGGAAGGGCATATCAGTTAGGCACATTTTCCTGTCTCCACTGGTTATGGTACTGAATCCTACTTTGCTCACAGCAGAGCAATGCAGTGGAGGAAAGAGCTGCTCAGAACCCTCAATAAGAAGGAATGAATTCGGAGCACTGGATAGATACTGAGTCTCATCTCCAGGTCAGCTCCAATAATGCCCATAAGAGGAGTTTTTAAAGTAAACATGGAATTTTCCCCAGAGACAGCTTTTGTGACCCATTCTAAATGTGCTGGCTTAGTTTATTTCCCAGGGTATTCATGTTGCAATTTAAATTCCATTGTTTGGTCCCATTGATATAAAATGAAAACATTGTTAGCACCCAACACTGATGGCATGTATCTACTGGACTGCTCTGTTCTTTCTCCTACTGTGCTGTTTCTCCTAGAACAATGAGGTCAGCATGCTGGTCATTGTTTATGTTGAGGCACACATCTTCTCTCTTATTTCATTGCCCAGGTGTTAAGCTGGCACTCAAGCCTTAAGCCAGACATTTTCTTTCAGAGTACCTTAATTCATTTTCCTCATCCTGGTGTGAGGAGATTTCTCCCTTTCAATCCTTCTAGGACTGGTTTGCCAAGAGTTATTTACTCTCCAAACTCCTTGCTTGGAGAAGGCTGTACAAGTCCCTGCCTCTGGCTTGCTAATCCTCAGCCACCTCCCAGCAGGTCAGTGGGCTGAAATCATAGAATCATATAATCATTTAGGTTGGAAAAGACCTTTAAGATCATCAGTCCAACCTTTAACCTAACACTGCTAAGTCCACCACTAAACTGTGTCCTTAAGCACCACATCTACACATCTCCCAAGCATCTCCAGGGATGGTAACTGAACCACTCCTGCCCATCTTGGTGTCATCTGCAAATTTACTGAGGGTGCACTCAATCCCCTTGTCCAGATCATTGGTAAAGATATTAAACAGAACTGGCCCCAGTACTGAGCCTTGGAGAACACCACTTGTGACTGGCCACCAGCTGGATTTAACTCTGTTCATCACAACTCTTTGGGTCTGGCCAGCCAGCCAGTTTTCCTCTCAGCAAAGAGTGCACCCTTCTAAGCCATGAGCAGCCAGTTTCTGCAGGAGAATGCTGAGTGGAATGGTGGCAAAGGCTTTACTAAAGCTCAGGTGGACAACATCCACAGCCTTTCCTTCATCCACAAAGCAGGTCACCTTGTCAGAGAAGGAGATTGGGTTAGTCAAGCAGAACTGACTGCCTGGTTGTCCTGAACGTGCCATGTGATGGTACTTAAGATGATCTGCTCCATAATCTTCCCATTTCAAAAGGAAACTGAGATGTCACTAGCAGACAAATAAAAGTGATATTGATGTCAAGGCTGAGGAAAGGCAAAAATATGGAAGAGGAGCTAAGCCAAACCATGGGGAAGGCAACTGTCTCTGACTGCCAATGCTGGCCACTCAGCTTTTCCTATGGTGAGCCACAGGCTGTGCTTGAGACTCTTCAGACCTATAATAAGGCCGTGGTCTTTCAATAATTTTCCTTTCTCGCCTCTCTCATAGCCTTTTAAATCTAAATTTATAACCCTTTTTTTTTTTAAAGGGGTGAGAGAAAGGAACAGGCAATCAATTGGTCGTTAATCTCCCATCTTACTGTCAGAAAGGAAAACAGTCTTTCGACAGAGTTAATTTAATTATTTTTATGGGAGACTTAAATCTCATTAAGAGCATTATTTAGTAATAGAAAATCCCCAGGAGTGGAGGCACTGGAAGGCAAAACTAAGCCTGTCTTCAGCCAGGCATTCCCAGCTCTCCTGCTCCAGAACTCTCTGCTCCTTGAACAGGACTTATGCAGCCGTTGCCACCTCACTTCCAGGGACAGAGATCACACCAGCAGAAGAAAAAGAGAACGAGGTGCTGAAAACAAAGCAGCAGAAAGCTGATGTAATTTAAAAGCCACGTAAGAAGTCTCATCTGCGTTGGGAAGGCGTGGGGGCAGTGGGGAAGCACGGCTGCATCCTGTTAGTATCTAGTGGCTAAGCACAGAAAAGCAGAGACATAAAGAGAGGAGCAATATGTATGAATAAACTCTTCTGGAGGAACAAAGAAACCTCTGCCTGGAATCTGGCCCTCATGACAAATCCTTAATCCATAGTGCTTGCCTCAGCCTTGTTCCAGAGCTGGGTTTATTGACCTAAAATGCTAGGCACATGCGAGAGCGTTTAAGAGAGGCATGTGCTTCATGTCACACTTATCTTTTAGAACAGGAAAAAGGAGGACAATTGGTTTTCCTCCATGTTTCTGTTTCAGCCAAAATCTGAGAGGAATAATAGAATAGTATCTAGGTCTGCTGCTTTAGGCAGTTTTTATGCTAGATAAAATTCAAACCAGAAACTATCCTACCATAAAAACAAATGCAGAAAGATAAAAACTTTGTAGCAGAAAGTGGAAAATGATGGTTTTGTACTGGGTTTCCCTGTAGCTATTTGAGTATTGGCATGAAAGTCATGGTGAGAAAGAAATTGAGCTATAACATTTGTAGCTGGACTGACCATGCTGAAAGCTTTGATTTGGGCCCTGAACTTCTGGGTTGCTAGTAAAGGGTATCTCAAGACTGAGAAAATCTCACACTGAAAGAATGTGAGATCAGGTCAGTGAGGGAACACTCCCAGGCCATGGCATGAAAGGTTGAATCTGGAGGTACCAACCAATTCAAACACAGAGCTGAACTGGGATCAGAGAGGTACCAAAGCAAGAGGTGTTTTCTTCAGAAAGAGTTGCCACGCTGAAGCTTTTGGCTCACTGTTTCTAATATGAAGAAACTGAGCTGAAATCCAGAGTTATGATGTTTGGTTTATTAATTTACTCTGTTTGCTCAACCTCATCTGTCAGGAATTCCAGAGCATCACCAGAAGTACAGATGTCAGCAGTTGGCAGCCCATGATTTCTGGCTGCTCAGAGGTAATTTTTCTCTCAGATTCCCCCTGTGAAAGGTTTGAAATTCACCAGTGAACAATATCACATTTCATGCCTGCTTGCTACTTCAGGTCCAGGAAGTCAATTTCTTTTGAATAGTGTAACAGTGAAAGTCAGAGTGGCTGTTTGCTTTTTGATGTTGGATGGTTCCTACATATGACTGCAGTGCCATAAACTGTTTGTACCTGTGATCATATCACACATCATAAAAATAGCTAACACACACTTCGGCCTACAAATGGAGAAAAAAAAAAAAAAAAACAACAATATGGTTAATTTATTAATTTTTTTCAAAATAGGAGGCTAACAATTAAAAAAATCAATTACTGATTTTTTATTTCAAAGCAGCATTTTGTGGTAATTTTATTTTTACTAACAAACATTGAGTTGTTAAATATACCCAAAGAAACCTTTCTCATCCCTGTATTATCACTTCATTACATTTATGTATTTGGAGCTTAGCTTGAACTGTCTAGGATTGAACAGCAACAGTGGTACTCTCTGCCCTGCATTTCAAGTTAGCTACAAGGTTAGGAAGTTCTGCATTTGAAGGAAGTGAATCTGGCTTATGAGAAAAAGGGAAAATTAGACCTAAAAAAGTTATTTATTACACACTGAATAATTTACTAAATATGAGCAGTTGATGCCATAGATATGAAAATGAAAGAGAAACCTCTCAGAAGGGCTACAGATCTTGCTGGTGCTACTCTAGCAGAGACCAATGATAAGGCAAAAATATACAAAAAAATTAATAAATTTTGGTACACACACAAAAAAAAGAAAAGTTATGCTCTTAGCGGAAGACATACTGCCTTTCCTAAAGTACCACTACTGAAAAATTCAAGTAGCTCACATTTGATATCAGTGCCACACAAACTATTTATCTGGGGCAGGAGAGACTGAAGGATGCGAGGGCTGCAGTGAGCATAAGGCAGAGTGACCACTGAATCATAGAACGCTGTGAGTTGGAAGGGACCCACAAGGATCATGGAGTCCAGCTCCTGTCCCTGCACAGGACAATCCCCAGAGTCAGGCCATGTGTCTGAGGGCCTTGGCCAAATGCTTCTGGAATATTGTCAGGCTTGGTGCCATGACCACCTCCCTGGGGAGCCTGTTCCAGTGCTCCACCACCCTCTGCCTGAAGAACCTTTTCCTCATGGCCAAGCTAAACCTCCCCTGGCACATCTTCCTGCCACTTCCCCTGGTCCCATCGTTGAGAGAAGAGATCAGCGCCTGCCCCTCTTCTTCCCCTTGTGAGGAAGTTCTAGACCGCTATGAGATCTCCTCTCAGTCTCCTCTTCTCCAGGCTGAACAAATTAAGCGACCTCAGCCTTTCCTCACATGGCTTCCCCTCTAAACCCTTCACCAATTTTGGGAACAAAGCACTCAGCTGGGATCAAATCACACAGCTCACTCAATCGTTCCTGCAGTAGCATATCTGTGAATTGCCTTGTACACAGAGGTAGGATTTAAGTATACATGTATGAAAACTATCTGGCTATATAGTAATATATTTCACTTCAAAACAAACATGGAGCTTTTATTGTTCTTTACAAGCAGAAGTAAAGTATTATTTTACTGCTGTTGTAACTGCAGCCCAAAGTTTAAATGTCTTACCCTAAACACAAATTATATCTGTGTGTCTAGAGTGAAGACCCAGGAATGACTCTCTGCTCCCAATATAAAGCTTCTTTTCACACTGAAATCTATGAACAAACACCTCTTGAGTGTACCAGAGATCTGTGATTTCACCAAGACAGAAATTTAAAAGACACATAAAGCAGCAACATTAGAATTATGAAATTACTTTTTTTCAAAAGGTGAGAAAATCCATGTCCATTTTTCTGACATTTAACCAAAGAGCTCATCACGCAGATGAACTTAATAGTATGGTGTGATGCGTTCATCATCTGAGTTATTGCTGATGAGCATATTCTACTATCAACAATAATTAATCAGTTAGCTTAAAAAAGTTAGTACACAGTGTTTTTCACCTTCAATAAATCAAGCTGTATAAAAACATAAACATACAAGAAAATGTTTATAGATGGAAACTCTGACCTAAGGCTTTAAACAGACTCAGACCACCAGAGTTTTGTCTTGTGATTCACTTGCCCCATGCAAACGGTTGTCTGCATGGCACTGGTGACTCCTCAAAGCAAATCCCAAGCAAAGCCCTTTGCAGCAGGAATCTTTAGCAAAGAGAGTGATATCTGATGTGGCAATGATGCCTCTCCTGTCAACGAATGAATTTTTGGACACAAAAGGGCAATGCTGCTCAGTAGTTGCCTTGATAATGTCCTGACATAGTAATAAGTATTTTTGAGTGGCTATACAGACAAATGAGCACCATTCTTTTCTTAGCAGTGGCACTCATTCCAATAGAATTTTTTAACTAAAAGGACAACAAAAGTAATGGAGCTTTTTTCCTACAGCTATTGTTTGGGCACAAGGGATGAATGGAAGAGGAAAATTAGGGAAATGCCTGTAGCAATCAACTAAACTAAGCTGGTGAAGTCAGAACAGACATTATTTCAGTGGGGAAAGAGCTTCCATCCAAGCAGCATAAAACCAGTTTCTCAACTGAAGCAATACAAAGTGCACAGAACAGCAACAAAAGACTATGCTTATATTATTATTTTTTTTCAACTTCCCTTGCAGTGGGACAAATAATCTCCCTGAAGGAGGTAGCAAGCTCAGGGTTTCAGACCTTTAGCATTGCATTAATGGGAAGAGAAGGGGAAAGAGAAATGGGGGACAGTTCTCAAGTCCATTTAACATGTCCTTACAACTTTACTTCAAAAGATCATGAACGCTTTTTAAGGAAATATATATTTGTATTTCCCAGTGGAGCATAGCTTATATAGCCTGTTTCAAGACACAGTTCCATCAAAGCAAATCAACCCTAAGCAGAGGAAATCTGAGCAATTTCACCAGCTAACTTGAGATTCACTTTGAGGTGACTTCTGAGGTACAAGTGTCTACTGTGCTCTTCTGTCAGAGCTCCTCGATGCAAAAAAGTGATCTGGTAGAAGCGTACTGGTCCTGATTGTCTCAGATAGCACAGCTCACAGCCTTGGACATGGATTTAAGCCACTAGCTGGTTTTGAAAGCTTCATGCTACCTGCTGGAACTATGCGGGTTAACAGCAGTAAAGGTGTTTCGCTTAAATTGGTCTTTTCTATACAGACATTACACCCTCCCACAGAAAGCTTTAAAACCATTGTGAACATCTTAGTCTTAGCCCAGTAAATCAAAAAGACATCCTGAGTTTTAAAATTTATGCCCTCTCATAATAAAAACTCCAAGATAATATAGCAACTTCCTCCTCTGTGTAAGCATGCGGCTTTTAGTGATCTGCTTGAGAGGCTGGAGTTCCAGATATGATCAGCATGTTGGTGACACTATGAATGACAGCTAAATAGTGGTTAGATGATGTAACAACTACATATGTATACGTGTTAAATCACATATACAAGCTAGATTCATTGATGTTGAAGAATAAAATTAGTGTTTCCTAGGGTTTTTTGCATGTGATGTTACATAATAGAAATTAAATATAAAAAACATATAAAAATACATAAATATATTTTTAAAAGGTATTTAAAATAAAGAAATTCCCTGGAAAACACGCTACCTCAGTGCATAGAGAGAATGTGTGTTCTCTCAATGAGCCTTTCAGCCTATTAAAGAACATTTACACATCAAGTATCTCACCACACTCACAAGTTCACAAAAACCATGCCCATCAACATCAGCTCAGGGTGGAAGCAGACCCAGACTTCTTGTATGGGCAGCAGCTTCAAGTGAGGACGGGCACATGCTGGTGCAGGGGACACCCCACCGGCTGTGGGGGCCAAGGGGTGAGCTGGGACCCTGCCACAATGAGCTCAAATTACCAGCTAGTTTTTTTTCTGCTCTGGCAGAGCTCTGTGTCCTTTGGTCCGCTTACAGAAATATAGATAGGTGATCATGGAGTCTGTAAAAACTGTTTACATGACTTTTATGACTTTGTTTTTTAATGGAAATGGTATATTTGTCATTTTGGTCAAAAAGGCCCAAAAGTTTACTTTGGAAAGAAATCATAAGGACCCAGAGCTGCCACTGAAATGCAACAAGGATAAACACTACTTTATGGTAGTTAATTGATAAGGCATATAAAAAAGTTAAAAAAATAATCTTGTAAACCTGAGGTAATTTCTTGTATTTCTCTGCCATGACTTCCCTCTTTATCCTTCTCACAGGGAGAGAGCAAGTGGATTCATTTTGGTCTCTGGCACAACGTCCATGTTATAAACACTACTTTTTTATGGCTTCTTTAGCTTATTAAGGTATCAAAAGTTTCACTAGACTTCATTCTGTGTAGGATGCTAGGCACTGTTGGACATAGGATGCTTGGCAGAGGCTGCTCGCGTTTCACTTGCCAAACCTCTAATGAGAAGTTTGCCTTTGAAGTTTTTGCCTTCTTGCTGTAGGATCACCCTGTCCTATGGTTATCCCATTTCCAACCAAGAAGCTTAACTAGAGAGAGGAGTTTTTTGACCCATCTAACTCTTAAAGACAGAGATTGTGTAGCCTTATGTCAGGGAAAAAAACAAAAATAGAACTCTGATTAATCTGATTCCTCTGTCAGCAGATGGGTGGGTTGTTGCTTTTTCAGCAGCTGTCTACAGTGGTAAACACAGCTCTAAATCAGTCAGTGAAATTAGTTTCCTCGTTCCTTATGCTCTTAAAAGGGAGCAATTGAGAAAGCCAGCTTCATATCTACCCCCTAGAAAAATCTAGCAAGAGTTTCATTACAGTGAGGCAGCTTTTTACAGTCATGACAGAGTACTGAAATGATGATCTTGGAATCATGCTTAATGGACAAATTTGGATTACAATTTGGATCAATATTCCATATTTTTCAAGAGAAAGGTTTTTTATTAGGCTGTTAACAACCAAGTTTCAAATATCTTTGGCTTGGAAATGAATAGTGGTACTTCATACTTTGCCAAAAGCTGGGGAAAGTGGTTGGTCTTTGCAAGTACTACGAAGATATCCAGGAAGACGAGGTTTTTGAATGAATTTGTTCTTGAAACCCAACAAAGAACCCTTTAATGACCCATACTAGAGACTAAGGCACCATAACATTGCCAGAACAAAAATCACAAGTCAGGTCACTTAAAGGAAATTTAGCTTGCATGTTCTTATTTACTTACCCATGCACACTGTTACTCTGTTGTTTTTTTGCTGAAGATCTGGACCACTGCTCATATTGTGGATGTCAGATACAAGGAATTGCAGTTGATGAAGAGTGGACTGCAGTTACCCAAGGAAAAGGCAAGAAATGTGTTGCTATGTGGGACCACCTGAAGGCCCTCAAACAGGGTAATTGGTTTGTAAACCTTATGAATTGATTATTCCTTCTCCATTCTGGTTGGCCTTTAATAGAAATGTTATAAATTTCTCCCCTAACCATCTATTTTTCTTTCTTCTGTTGAGCAGCCCATCTCTTTTTAAAGCCATTTCATTCTTCTTTTTTCCAACTCTTTAAGTCTCACTCTTTCTGCAACATGCAAAACTGGTTTGATTTACTGAATATCCACTTATTTTTATGCTTCTGGATATTCTCATGCCAAAACTTACTGAGGATCCATCCTGTTGTTATGCAAGATTGTTATAGGTATATTTAGAATTTTTTGCTTTCATAGTATTTGAATATTCTGGCAAAAAAATCAGTATTGTAACAATCAAGAGTTATTCAGAATTACTGGACAATGGCAAGCAGATAAAGACTCCATTATCTAAAATCAGGAGATTTTTGCTGAATAAGGAAAAGATTTTGTGCATTGTATCTTGAGTGAGTTTACCATTAATTTTTTTCCAAGGTTTTAAGTATGGAGCCTTTGGATATCTGATTTCTGAACATGCTCAACAGCTGGGACCTCTATGGGATTTCTTCATTCAAAGGACAAAACCTAAAGCTCCTGTTGTCCTGATCACTGTCTTTCAGAACACAGCAAGCATTAGGAAGCTCGTATTTAAAACATGTCTGTCAAATCTGAAGAAATTAATTTAAACAAAGTTCAAGGGAAAGACGTATCACAAATGGAGTTTCACCAAATTACATGAGATGGGGACATTTTGCTGTCCCATTCAGAAAGTGATAACAGAAAAATAATAATAGAAAAATAGATGTTAAAATATAAAGGTCAAAAAAATGTTGTTTGCTCTCAAATTGGTGCATAGATCGAGGCACAAATTTACACAAAATCATGAAGATATAGATACTGTCCTCAAAAGCTGTGAAAAAGCTGTACTATGCCTCTTGTGTAACAGTTAATAATTTTCTGTTCTACAGAAAGTTAAGTTACGTGGTTACTTATCAGTCGTCACATTAACATTACTATTTCTTCAGAGCTTTTTCTTTGGCTCCATACACTTCATGCTCTAGATGCTACAGCTCCCAGTACTTATAAATGATTTACACAGATTACACAATGCTTCATTTATGTTTAAAAATTATACAAATGCACTAGAGTATGAATTGGGAAAACAAAGTCAGCTTTATGTAGTACATTTTCCAGTTTCCATAGTGTTTTCCTCATTCTGTCAAGTTAATTCATGTACTGCTAGACACTTGACTTTTAAACAGACTCCAATTGTTGGTTCAAGAGAATTCTAATGAATGCTATTTGTTCCCCTTCATTATTACGCATTTGTAAATGGCAAGAGCCACCTTCCACCAAAGAAAAATAGTTTCCTATGATAGGAAAACCCTGGTTCTTTTCCTCAAAGCTATGTGTTTTCTTTCATGAGCAGTACCTTCATAAAACTTAACTGTAAGAGGGAACCAAGAAGACACACTGTAGAATTTCTAGACTGATCCTGACAGTATTTCAACAACAGCAGCAGCCTGATACTATTGCTGATACTAAACCAATCCTTTCCTACTCCTCTGTTTCACCTCTCACCAGACTCAGTGAGTGACTGCATTGAACTTCATATTGCTGCCAGAGGGTATTTCAGTTTAAATCACTGAACTAGACAAAGATTTGACCATACAGGTTATGCTGAAAAATACTGGAGGCTGTGCTCTCCTGGGATAAATAGTCACTAAGGCCTGAATCCCAGTATGCATGTAACAGCCAGTGAAGGTTTTGGCAGCTGTTAGGCTCAAAAAGAAAAATTTGGAAGCATATCCAAACTGTTGTTAACAGAGACCAAACATTTTCCAGCTTTTCCTAGGTGGTTATTATAAAGCTGACATCTCCCTGGGTATTTCTGCCCTCTCTTTCTCCTCTTGTACAGCTAGGAGCATCAGGATGCTCATCGGACCACCAGAGTCAAAGCACCACACCTTGAACATCATCAAGACCCCAGTATTCCCCTTTCTCTTCTCCAAAATGTCCTCATTCTGCTTGCACCTACCCCCTGCACCCGGTAATTTGGTGAAAGGAGGGTCAGACAGGGAATCACTAGAATATTTTTACTTGCAGGAAAGTATAAACAGGGTGCTGATAAATAAGACTTGAGTTTGATTCACAGACTGGAAGTTGACCTTTAAATTAGATATATTAACATGATCTTTCTGCTTATGGTTAATGCTTGGGTAGGTATTGAGCCTAATAATAAACGTAGCATACTTACTTTCCTGTGCTTAATGCCTTCATCTGATGCATATCTTCCTTCACGATGACCATGAGCAAAGTTTCCAGCTCACCCATCAGACTTTCCCCACGCCGTGAACTCCATGGGATGGGGCAGCTAACATCATGCTTCCACTTAGCTCCTGCAGCTGAGCCATCTGCAGCCAACAAGGAGAAGGCCTGTCCCATAAATGGAAACATGTATCAGTTGCAATGAATAGTTCCATAGCTACATTTTCAATATATAAACATATTAATAAGTTTTATTTACATCTTTGGATTTTCACAGCTTGCGTTTGTAATGATGACCTTCAAGTTTGGCATTTCCTGGCAGTTAATGATCTGTGAAACTCTGGTCTGATGGTTTCACCATACCTTTTACCCCAGCTAGTCATTAGCTGTCAGAAAATGCCCTCCCCATTGGTCATTACTCTTTAATTACATTCATTGATTGCACCTGTGAAATGAACTCTGGGTGCATTTTAAAGCATTATAGGAGCATGTAGATGAAAATATTAGTGGTGACCTTTTTTTTCTGTCTAATGGGTGCTGTATGCTAGTTGTACTTTTAGAGGTAAGGCTATTTCAACTTTTTTCCATTATATAATTCTCCCCCCTCAATGGTTTATAACTGTGCAATAAAAATTCACTCAGTTTGAATCTTGGCAAACAAAGTTTTAAGTTGGAAAAAAAAGCCACTACAGCCAAGTTGGAGTTTGAAGAGTGTGAGATATAAAGGAAACTGAATTTTCTTAAATACATTTTTGTGCTTATATAAATGAAAAACAGATTAATTCTTTATATTTATTGAACTTTGATTGCCATACACAAAATAAGTTCACTGTTGAGTGTGTTTTCCTTGGTCTGAAAGTATAGGCATGTCAGATATATTACTTATTATCAGACTATGAAATGGAGAAAGGTGGTACCTAGGAAAGAAAAATAATCATATGAATAATTAACTTGAACTTGAAATAAAACTCAGAATATGAGGTTTTCCCAAGGTTGTCTACTTCAGTAACGAGGCAAAGCACTCATTTAAATGAAATGCAATCTATCTCCCAGTCCCAGAAACTCAGGGCCCCATTTTCCTCTCAGAAACTCACTGTGCGTGATATATCATATTTTTATCTGAATTCTATTCACCACTAGGACATCTCCAAGGGATCTACCTGAAGCAAGATGCTCTAATGCATCTCTTGGTTACTTTAGAAACACTTAGAAGATTGGTGACATAGACTGTAAGACAGCCAGCACCTCTGGATGACTGCATCTAAATAGATGCAATGGTACCGTGGTAAAAAGGAAAAATGCTGTGGCTAAAGAAACCTCTTCTCTGTGCCATGTAAGACAGATGAATTACTTTTATCATTTTGATCTCAGTGAGGGAAGGTACTGTTAACAAAAAAGTATCTCAAAGTGACCAGAATTTGGTCATTCAGCTGTGTGAAACAGGTAAATGGTGCTTCAAAGCCAAGGAGATGAAAAAAGTCTCAGTTTGCCAACACATGAAAGAGGTCTCATTCGATATCTTTACACAGTCTGTTTTATGGCTCTTTCCTGTTTAAGTACAGGAGTTAATAAGCTCTTGAGTCATTCATGGAAGGATTTTAGCTGCAATCATTGTAAATAAGTGCTAGGCCAGAGGCTTAGTTAAAAGTTACAAAATTATTAAGCATTTAGTTCTCTTAGTGATCTTCACATTTGAAAAACACAAGTGACTAGAAAGGAAGATAAGGAGAAAAATGAGCAGAAAGGCAAGATCTAAAGTGAACCCTTTTCTCCTCATCTCAGCCTTAGTAAACATTTCCAGTTTCATATGAAGGAAGTGATATTCTTTTTACTTATGGTCAGTGATCAATATTGTTAGGGTACTGAAAGCTGGAGAAGATCATGAGGAGACAGCAGCAAGATAACTACTGTTCTGGCTGCTGTTTATTCCTGTACTGAAGACATACTGGCTTTTCCCACCTAGTCATTTACTTGCCTTTATCACATTATCAAGTCTCTAAAGGAGTTGTGGTCATATGGCACTTTTAATCAAAGTACTTCAGATTTGGGAAGCTGAGGAAGACTCCCTCAATGCAGTTTCATTATGCATTTTCTCTCCAAAACAGCAAGCTTTTATAAAATGCTAATGTAGAATTGAAAACTACTGCTTAATGGCTAGAATAAAGGTCCAAGAATCACAGTTCCTGATTTTTATTGTTGACGTTGCATTGTTCATGTTGCCACACAGTTGTTCTTTGGCTTTGGCAAGTCATTTACTTAGTTTCTCTTGGTTTCTAGCTTTATACTTTACTTCATGTAAGATGTATAATAGGTCTAATATATATTACATAGCATAGATTATATATTTTATAAATGTAGAATAAATAAACGTGCAAGGTAGCCATTGCAAAGAACTCTGAAGACCTTCAGTAGAGGTACACACATGTGAATGATTCAAAACACACTTAATAACTGCAATTTTAGTATTTTAAGCAATGTATTTCAATACATTGTGTGCCATTGATAACAGAGAATTAAAGGAGTACAGTAAATTTCCCCAAGAGTTATAATCTCATATAGATGTTTAGTGTTGCACCAAGAATAAGATGGTATAGTCTGTACTTTTCTTCAGAGGTTAGTAATCATGAGAAAGTAAGAAATGTATTCCACTTTGTACTGTTTCCCACAACAGTCTGACACAAAATATATTAGGAGAACTTTGGCAAGCCCCCGATATAATAAAATATTCAGTTTACAAAGCAGAAAGTTTGCCCCTTTTTCTTCCATAAATCTACTATAACAGGCACTTGTGGCAAAAAATACATTTTTGAACACAGAGAAAACACAGATTACTGCATAATCATGATGTAATTGGTTGAAAGCCACAGCGGCTGTTTTCTGTTGCAAGCCATATAAAAGATTTTTGACTATTTTAAGTTCAGGATGAAATGAAGTGAGAGGAAGCCTCCACAGATTTGACTTTGCTGGAAGTCACATGAGCAAATGAAATGAGATCAACTTGTATAGCAAAGGCAAACTGTAGCTGGAAAGGTTTCCTCGTGGCTGCTGCATTACTAAGCTCAGAGGAGAACTAAAGCAATGTAGAGCATTACTATGTTGTTAGTGGGCTGAATACATGGCACTTATTTTCTACTGTACACTCCTACATCAAGTTAATCAGCTCTGGATGGTAACTTGTCCACTGATCAGCCTAGCACCATAACCTTCAAGCATATAAAATACCAATGCAGAAATTAATCCTGTTCCCAATAAGCAGTGTACATCTGGCTGTTTCTATAAAAAAAAAAGGGATTTTCCCAGGAAGAGGTATTAGAAATCAGTCACAAATGTGTTGCATCGATCCAAAACACTTATAATTGTTCCACTTTGGTTTTGAGTACAGGGTTTGCATTTGCACATACACAGGCAGACAGACCCTCCTCATCTCCCTCTCCCTCTTTCTCCTCCTCCTTCTCTCATGCTTTCTTATAAAAGCAGTTGCTATTTCCTGACTGGCTTCCTTCCAGATTTGTGAACTAATTTAATTTGGCACCTTTTAACTCATTCCATTATGCTCACCACAAACCTAGCCTAGGGAAGAAGAAAGAAAAAAAAAAAAAAGGAAATATGGGATAGAAGGAAGGAGGTGGACAGAGAAGACTAGAGGAGCCAGGGAGCCAAGTGTACCAATGCTGCTGGTGTATAAAACATACAGGGCTACCAAAGGGCATGCATACCACATGTTCCATGTTGCTGCAGAACCAAAGGTGTGAGTTGGGAAGGGTATGGCCCTGCTTGCTTGCTGCCCAAACCAAGCCCCATGTGACACCTATGTGATGTTAGTGCTCTCGGGCCCCCAGTTTGCATCTGCATGCAGCCTTCTTTGGAGCTGCCTCCAGCCTCTGCGAGCATTGTTATGTGGGGCAGATAAATCCCCTGTCTCAGGAGCCTCTCCACCTCATTACAGGATACTGCCACTCTCCCATGTGAATGGGTGGAAAATCCTGGGACTTTCTGGAGGCTTTCAGATGCCCCTGCACTGAGGGGAGGGAAAAGGGTCCCCACCACCCTGCCAGGTGACAACTCTCCTCTAGCAGAAGAGAGGAAACTGCAAACAATGTGTGACAGTCACAGCTGGGCTCCCACGCCGGTGTTGAGTCAGCCCAGCTGTGCGCTCCACCACCTCCTGAGCCACAGTCCAGCTGTGTGACTAAAGTGTCCCAGTGTCACAATCAAGGAAACGTGTGGCTGCAGCGAAAAGCCGTAGTGTTTCTTTCCCAGGAGCCCTAAGAGCAGCTCAGAGCAGCTCAGAGCAGTCCCTCAAAACGTGTAAGGCATTTGCTAAGTGGTATGAACAGTTCGAATTTACAATATCCCCTTCCATATTTCACTGGGTGACCAAGTTCTATACAAAAACATTTAACATTAAGATAGTTTTTGTTAAAAAAAAGCTAAATAAAAGTTTTACTGCAAATTGGAGGTTTCTCATACTGCTAGGAAGAAAATAACTCAGCTTCTCAGTCTTGACCATGTAAAAACACCTCAAGAGAAAGGTTCAAAATACCTGAATTAAATCAACCCAATTGCATCCTCTTCAACACCTAAAGGATCAAGATCCCTGTTGTAGTTTAACTTGGCTCCAAACACCACACAGCCGCTTGCTTACTCTCCCCCACCACAGAAAACTGGAGAGGTAAAGGTAAGGAGACTTGTAGGTTGAGATAAAAACAATTTAATAATTAGAATAAAATAAAACTTAAAATAACAATTGTAATAATGATAATAGAAAATAAAAATGAGTGATGCACAGTACAATTGCTCACCACCTGCCGATAGTGATTCCAGAGGAGTGAAAACCCTGAACCCAAAACCACAATCCCAGAAGAGAGAGCACCTCTTTTTCTATCCAGCCCTCATTTCTATACTGAACATGACATTATATGGTATGGAATAGCCCACTGGCATAGCCAAATGCCAACTCAGGTCTGATAATTTTACTACATGCACCCCACATCTCCCTCCCCAGGAGTTTCTTCTGCACCCGCAGCCTAGCAAAACACGGGAATTTGGAAAGTCCTTGTTTTCCCAGCAACAACCAGAAACATCAGTATATTATCAACATTTTTTTCATAACAAATCCCACACTGAAACCAAAACACAGCGCTGTCCTAGCTGCTATGAAGAAAATTAGCTCTATCCCAGCTAAAACCAGGACAATCCCTCATGCAACTGATGTACAATTTATGTTATGATATGCATAAGTTGTTATATGCACCACCACGGAAGAATCAGTGCAACAGTATTTCTGTACTATTTTCAGGTAAAATAAACTTAAATAAAATGCATTTAAATAAAAATAACCAAGAAAATCCAGATGTATGACTTCAGTTATAATTCATCTGCCCAAGGCTGCCCTTGTGATCCCCCGTTCCCAGAACATGAAGACACAGCAGACATTTATATTCTGCCTATACCAGCCTGGAGGGGGAATATTTGCACATCTTCAGATCCTCACACCCTCTGTTGCCCATGATGCATCCCCTTCAACCTAGCTAACAACGTCCTTGCATTCAGGACTACCATGAAGAGCCATCCGCCTTTGTGCAGGTGGCCCCTAACCCAGGTCAGTGTGCTTGTGCCACGCTCAGGTCTGTGGCAGCTCCTCCTGCAGATGCCCACTCTTTATAGCCATGGTCCTTGCAGGGACAAATGTGGACATGTAGACTGTGAAATTGCAGAGTAGGAGTTTGAAAGAGGGGCAGCCAAGGTGGAAGAGGTCTTGGTTATGAGAGCTGAACTTGGCACACAAGTGAGAATAGGAGAAGTCATTGGCCAGGTTCAAACAAGGATATTGTGTCATACCCCTCTGGAAATGGTATCTCACATGGTCTTCAAGGAGGACATGAAGAGGAGCACAGGAGTACACAGTGGGTACCCAGTCAAAAGCATCTTAGCTTTTCCACATGTGCAGAGAAGTTGAGAACCCAATTAACAGGTATTTGGTTTCTCAGAGTATCTACAGTTCTGCATGGAGTCTTCTCACAGGTTAACCACTTTGGGATCTGGAGCGAAGTTTTCTAACATGCCACATGACAAATTCAGGGGTTGCAGCTGAAGTGGCAGAAATCACTGATCAGCAGAGAGGGAGACCTACATGAAATTAGACGTGAACTCCCACTGGATGAGGCTAGGAGGTGGACATGGCTGGGGAGGGACTCAGGTTGTTCTGATGTTCTGTGATGAGATTATCCCATATAAGCAGTCACTTGAAATTCATCTCTGCATGTTATCACAGTTAATCTTTCATAACTGGTGTCTGAACCAATACAATGATATTATACAGGACTTTCATATTTTCACAGTTCCAGAAAGTCCCTCTCTCCAACAAGACCCATAACACGTTAAAGATTGTTGTTGCAGTGAACTATTACAGAATTGAAACAAAACTCCCCAAACTGCTGCTGCCTTGTAACCAGGATTTCCTAGATTTATTTATCAACATTGTGGCTGGAAAAACATGAAAGATTTTCTTTTTCTTTTCAGTATGGTGCTAAAGAGAAAGAAATTTGGTTTCTGTTTCACAGCTCAGAGCAGGGTTGCGCTTTCTGGGAACGGTCCATCCGAGCTCACCTCACTTGTCAAGAGGAAAGCCATCCCTTCTCCCATCTGCATCAGCCTGACAGGCGTGTTTATCTTTCTGAAAATGAGGCTCTCTTTCTGTTTCATGAAAATGACAACTGTAAATTATTTTCCTGAATTCAGAATAACACAGTGAACAGGTGAAATGTCTCAGGAAAGACAATTCGGTTCCTCGGACAACACATGTTCCTACTTAAAATATCGAGAGAGTTGGAGCACATTGTTAACAGTAGGAGCATAGGAAAAATAGTTTTCCACACACAGAGGAAAAGAAGAATGCAACTTCAGTCAAATCTAGTACTGACACCACTATAACTAAAAGCACTTTTCAAATTGTTGCCTATATTTTTTCAAAAGCTTGATTAAGTTTTATTCTCAGATCATCAGCCATTGACTCCTAAGCTTGTGCAGAATAGCTAAGAGGGGAGTTGCATACCTACTTGCAGGAAAACAAACCCAAAATCTCCTGACACATGGACTGCCTTACCAACAAGCATGTCAGATTTTTTAATTTTTTTTTAAATGAATGTTGGTAACTTTTAAGCTCATGCAAAGGAGATTCTATTGAGGAAATATCACATAAAGCTTACAGAATTTGATGATTTGTTTTCATCAGGCATGTTTTATCTGAAAAAGCAGACTAAGTAGGAGAAAGCTCAAGAGAAGCCCTAAATAATGCCTTGATTAGAAAATGATGTTGGGAATCTTCGTTAATTAATCTCACTAACACTTTCGTCATTAGAGTTATTCTCTTTCTTACATACACTGACACCCCTCTATTTTAACAACAAAATATTCTTCAACTTGGAAAAGAAACTCAAATTCTACATTTTCTCTTCAATAAAGCAAAAAAGTACATGTGTGTCAAGCATCCTTTCCAGTCAACAGCTCACAGGCACCCAAGTCTACTGTTATCAACTCCTTTCATTAATGCCAGTGGCCCTAATTAGAATGTTGTCATTAGGAAAACTTTCATTTTTATCCTCAGATATGATGTGAAGTGGAGAAACAAATAAAAACTTACAAGAGTACAGCATTAATGTGTTACTACAATGCTATGATCTAATAGTTGCAAATTATAACTTGTAAAACTGTGATATACAGAGGTCCCTCCTGATAAAATGGATAGGGGTCATAAATAAACATAAGTGGGTGTTCATCTGTATACATGTACACAAACCAAAAAACCTTCTTTTCCTTTACTTGTCAAATTTAAATTGTTTACAGCCTTCATGACTTTGCAATACCTTTTCTCCAAAGAGCTTCTTTACCCAATACCTTAATATTGCTTTTTTTTGCTGCTGTTCACATATAAATAAGGTTAAACCAGATTTCACATGTGCCTGTCTCTCTCTGTATTTCTTTCAGGAATCAATAAAAAGAAAACTGAACATTATTAATTTCTACTTCACTTTATGTTGAAACTGCCTTTTTTTTTTTCTTTTCCAGAAACAATTCAGCTTGAAATCTTCAGAGCACGAGGCTGTTTCCAATGCGGACGGAAGCTTTGGGGGAAATTCTCTGCATTTATTCAGGCTGGGTAGTGCTGGCAAAGAAAAAAATCGGGAGCAGCTGCAAAAATTACTAATCGAAATGGGGCAACACATCATGAAATTTGAAGTCAAATATCTCCCCAAATTGTAGAATTGGGCACTGATTGATGTGCATCTCGTCCAAAGCAGTGCTTAGAAACGTCCAAGTGCATCGAGGTTGCACTGCTAAGAAACCAGAGGGAAATGAGAGCCGTGAGGCTATGGAGGGGCAGCAAGGTACATGCGATCGCTTTTCTCTCTAGTCTGAGCACAGTCTCAAGGTGTTTGGTTACAGAAAAAAAGGTGTCAAATCATCAGAAGGAACAGACTATGATGAGAGCCATAAATCTATTTGGATTAACTGAAATTTTCACCATTTGGCTTCAAGTAGAAGAACTAAATATTTCTTCTCGCAACTAATCTGTTTTGACTTTATGGAAAACATTTTCGTTGCAATAAAGTTATTAAAGTCTTAGCACTTACTGCTTCGTAGTTAATACAGGAACTTTTTTCTCCCCGCCTGCTAGTTTCTCTGCAGTAAATTTCTTTGCACAGGTCGGCTCCTCACTTTGGTTCTCTTATTACTTCATTTAAGAGAATAATTTATTTTAAACCCCAAAGCAAACATAGAATTGAAGAGCAGAGTTTAAGAAATGGAATAAAAAGAAAACAGACCTTCACCTTTCATTCTGCTTGTCTTAAGTATCCACTTTATTAAACTTACTCAGTGTTTAAGTCTGGCTTATTAAAAACCATCAATGTTTAGCTTATGCTATTTTTAAAGCAGGCTGTACTGTGTAGTATTTAATGGGCTGTCCAAAACAGATGAGGCTTTTTTTAAAAAAAAGCAAACAAATTCAGAATGCTCCAAGATATCCATTTGTATAAAACAATTAACAGTCATGTAACCTTGGCCAACATCATATCAACTTAATTTTATAAATAAAAATCTGAAGTGTGTTTATTGCATCTAGTATGGCTACTCATTAGAGATATAATCTGGTTCCCATTAGAAGTTTCAGTGCAGACTGATGCTTACATCACTGTTTAACCACGCTTTTTACCCACACAAAAATCTCTTTACACTGTCAAGGATCATGTAAAGAAGCACTTGTCAGTAGTAACCTGACTGTCTGTTCTACCCCTAAAATCTCAGCTGATGTACCAAGAATCACTTATAATCATCTCAATTACTACCACTCAGTGCAATAAATGGGAACTTTGTTAATAATTTAGATGAGAGCAGAGTTGGCACACACTGAATTTAGAAGCAGCGTCCAGCAGCAGCCACTGTGTTTAAAAATGTTACCTCTGAGACATTGTTCCCATTATGTTTCCAGGGAATGTTGGCAAAATAAGGGACATGACTGTGGCCATCAAGTGTTCTTATTAGGTCTGAAGCAGTGTAATTGTAGCACCTCCTCTGCATCATCATTTTTAGAAACAGGGAATTTGGTATGAATCACGTGCATCTCTTATTTGGTATTGTTTTTCCCTTTTTCTCTGTATGGCACAGTTTGGAAAGCTATAGCATAAAGCCTCAATCCAGCCAGGAAAGTCCTGGTTCCTGTGGTCCTTATGAAAATAAGGAGACTTAACACATGATAAAAGCAGCTCTACATGATACAGAGAGATCTTTCTCAGCTCTGAATAGCCAGCATCTATAACTCTAAAGACAGTGGAGAGCACAGGGTAAAATGATTTGTCTGAACACAGGGCACCTTGTGATGTTTTCATAGAATCGTTTGGTTGGAAAAGACCTTTTTGATCATCGAGTCCAACTGTACCTGTCCACCACTAAACCAGATCTCTGAGCACCCCATCTACCCATCTTTTAAATGCCTCCAGGGATGATGACTCAACCACTTCCCTAGGTAGCCTGTTCCATTGCCTGAGAACCCTCTCAAGAAATAAATTCTTCCTCAGATCCAACCTAAACTTCCCTTGGTGCAACTTAAGGCCATTTCCTCTCATCCAGTCACTTGTTACTTGGGAGAAGTAACCCCCACCTCTCTGCACCCTCCTTTCAGGCAGTTGTAGACAGTGAGAAGGTCTCCCCTCAGCCTCCTTTTCTCCAGGCTAAACAACCCCAGTTTCCTCAGCCACTCCTCATCAGACCTGTGCTCCATGCTGTAAGACATGACTCTCCTGCAACCTGGCCCAAAATGCAGAACAACTTTTGAAACCAGCAGCCCTGCCTAAAAGGTGCCCCCATACATCAACAACAGCTGAAACCTGTGTCACCAGAAGCTAGGCAGCTCATCCAAGACCTCCTCTGAGACAAGTCTCTTTACCCACCACCCTGCTGTGTCTCCAACATCACTGCCATTCCAGCCTGTTCTCAGCCTCCTGCCATTGGGTGCCAGTCAGTCAGCAGCCACCATGACCACATGGACAATCACCGGTGCGACCACAAAGGGCATCAGTTGGCTCCCTGCAGCCACTCTATCTTTGTCCCCAACCATAGTAATTTCATTGCCAGCTGGTTTCTCAGCTCCTGAGGGTGATCAGCAGACCATACGGTCTTTAGAGGGTGGGTGGCTTGCAGCCCACAGGTTTTCTCCTTCCCCAACTTGACTTATGCTTGGCTGTGTTCAGCACCTCATGCCTGTCTGGCAGGACTCCTCAGTCATGCTGGGGAGCTTTGCCAAGGCCAAAGGGCAGTGGGTTTGGTGGGACCCATCTGAGGAACCCCTTGGCAGCTACCAGCAAGGGCTAACACCATCTTCAGGAACAGCCAGGGGCACCTTGCATGGACAGGCATGTGCTGTTCAGGGATTCTGCCCATGTGTTGTCATTCCTTGCACAGCTCGCTGAAAGTCTGTTTCCCTTCCCTGTAAAAATATATCGGTATTTTTCAAAACCAAACAAAAAGCCCCAAACTTTGTTCCATGTCAGAATGAAAAGTGAACATTTTAAAATTCCCAGTAGATAAAGCCATGTTTGAGCAAAACCAAATATCTGGACCTCACAAGTTGCCACATAGCAGAACTGTTATTGCCCTTCAGTCAGCTCTAATTATGAACTAATTGGATGAGTTTTTGTTTCAGACATTTCTGCGAATAGCCTTGAACTACAGAGTCATAGCCAAACTTCTGAATTTAAAAGGCTGCTCCTGCCTTTATACTCAAACATATTGCACACTCTTTTGGAATACTCTGGAAAGCAGGTAAACAATTCAAAATTTGTAGCTCTCAGCTTATCCCCAAATCTAATGTCTAGTACATTATAGAAATAACAGGGAAAGGAAATAAATGCAAGAGGGAGAAGTCATAAAAACAAAGCTCTATGAGGTTCCCATGTAAGGTCACCAGAAGAGTTTAGCGTGTTGCTTTTCTTCTCCCCAGTAGAGCAGACTAAATTTAATTTCTCTTTTCATTTTCTACTTTCCTCTGCTCTTTTCCTCACAATCTCCATCCTCCTCCTTCTCCTTTCTTCTCCTCCAGTTTGAAATTCCAGTCCCAGCCATATGTTTCTCATTGTGATCCACCTTCCATTTTTGGTCATACAGCAAAATGTGGTTTGAAGATCCAAGAAAGTCAAAGCGTGTTGACACAAGGACATTGGATTCTAGGTTTTGTCAACACTGAGCTGAAGAGCTTTGGGCCTTGAATCAATTTTAGCCTCCTTGACCAAAGAAACCCTGCAGAGAGTCAGACTAAGATCAACGAGAACAGATTTTCGAGTGAACAGAGCCATATAAGTATATCTTGCACAACAGAGGAGTGTTTTTTATTTTCTGTATGATCTGCCCTTGCTCCAATATTAAATCCAAACACTACTCAATTTTGCTTGGCATGCAGCACTTTGCAACAAAACCAAAAAGTTTTGTTGTAGGTGATATACGGTAATGAGAGCCTTAATTTCAAAGATCAGATGGCTTTTATCTAGAAATGGAGTTAAACAACAAACTTGAACAACTCCAAGGTCTTGCAATGATCTATTCTGAAAGCAGCACAGCTGGCAAATGATGGAGAGTCCTTCTCCTTTTCCAGATGACCTGGGGAATTTCCTGTTAAAATACTGTGCTCCCAGACGTCTGGGCATGTGAAAGTGGGTCCACTGGCTAGCAGCTGAAAGCTCATCCCCTACCTTGTGATTGAACTAAAACCATGTGTCTAAGGCAGGGGAATGGAAGAGGGTGTAAGGGAAGGAGAATTAAACTGATGTTGACATTAGTTGAAATTTGCTGTAGTTCATGCTCTGCCAGATAGCTGAAGATTAATCTCAAACTGTTTATTTTAATGTATCATATTTCTGACTTCCAGCTAGCTATCAGCTGGTGTAATATAAGCTTTAATTTTGGCACCACCAAGTCTTCATTGTGTTTACATTTTCACTCACACTTTCTTTGGTTTTATCATAAGCAATTTCATGATTTAATGGCACTTACTTTCCTGAATAAGAACAGGTGTAATTGATTTTTGAAGACGGGGAAGAGAGACTTCTTATAAAGTATTTATTTTCCCTGTGTAGTTGCTTGCAACGACAGGGGCTTGGAAGATCCCTTAGTTACATGGCCATTTCTGAGGGAAAGTGAAAATGAAACAGAGGATTAGCTGATTTAAAATTCTGAATTAAGGACCCAGCTGACCTGATTAAATCTGAAAAGTTTTAATCATTTTTCTAGCTAGCACTCCAAACTCCACATTGAAAATATCACACTGTAATTTAGCTCCAACAGAGCTATATTGTAATCAGGAAATAACCAGGAAAACACAGGCGATGTACAATCATAGCAACTAGTAACGAAAATAGACATTTTGCTGAGCAAACAGAGTTATTCTAGTGCAAGTCATTCTGTGAAAGAGTTTGGATCAGTTAATTTGACCCAAATATCTTGAACCACTTAGAAATATTGCTTCTTTAAATTAGTGTCCACTTACATAGGCAGACACTGGGGGTGTGTGAATTCAGACAAACTGCCTGCAGGAACCCTTTGCAGATCCTGACAGCTGTGGCTAGGAAGTGCTCACTGCCATTGCTTCATCAGCCGCGTAGTCGGGAACCACGTTCCTTCTTCCCTAGGACAGGACTGGCTGTGGTGCTCATCTCTCTTCTCACTCCCTTCGTCCTACCAAAGGAAAAGCCCAACTCTAGACTAAGTTTACAACTGCTGGGTTTTAGGATCTGTGGCAGGTTTCCAAGATGACATACTGATGCGTTCAGATGCTTCCAATAAGTGGCAGTGACACTTCTAAGAGGAATTTTTGTAAAATTCATGCATACAAAGCTCAAGGATTCCTGTTTTACATGAGACAATGCAGTCTGAAGGTTCAGCCTTTCTAACCAAGGTGATAATGCTGAATTGTCCTAAACTACACTACAAATATTACAACTCACAAAACACTATATAAGACCTCACAAGTGTGGAGACACACAAGTAAGAGGCAAAACACATCATGACTTCTAGCCAGCTTTCTTGGCTTGACAAAATTTCCCAGTTCAAGAAAGTTACTCTGATTTTGGAGCACACTAGAGAAATTCAAACAGAAGCAATACATATTGAAGATGCATAAAACAGTGAAAGACAATATTTGCACCTCTTATAACATGAAGAATTCACATATAGCATCTGTGGGAGCAAATGAGATGTGTAGGGGTAATGAAAACAGAATGAGAAATTATAAAGGCAATAAAAGGAAAAAAAAATAGGAGAGAACTCCTAGACCTCACACAGCCTCTGTTAAACAATGGGAAGAAAATCTTCCAGGAATTCAGTAAGACCTGAGAAGAAATAGAGGGACTGTTGGAACAAATGGCTGCTGGCTCAAGTTCCACTGAATGACCTTGACTGTGCACATTAGAGCTCGTTGTTACATCAGGCACTGAAATAGAGAACAGACCATAAAAACTCTGAACATTTCCTCCCATAAGATCCCTTTGTTATAGGACTCTTTTGTACCATTTAGTAATAATTTCCTCTCTGACTAATGTTCTTGTGCAAATTATAATGCCATTATGTTCTGATGCGAGCTTTCCCCTCTTTTCTTAGTTAATTCATCTTTATAGAAGTCCTTCAGCTGCCAGCCAGTACTGAAAAGTTATTAATTTCAAGTGACTTTAATAGTGCATGGGAGCTGAGAAGTTTAGCAAACTCTCAAAATATTTCTTTATCAACACTTGACTGAATATTGTGTTTATCTACTAATTTATTTTGCTTTGCTGGAAATCTTTCACCTGTATCTCTGCCATGGTTCATGGCTTTTTCAGCTCTGACAAGGAAGAATAGGTAGGTTGCCAATAGGAAGCACAGGGAAGATGGAGACCGGATGAGCTCTTTATCCTCCATTTCCATGGTAGGTCAATCATAGGGTTATTGTAAAACCTCTCCTCCATTCCTTTCTGCACAAAATGTTAATTTTATTACACATATAGCAGAGCCAAGGAAGTCAGACAAAGCAAGTGAGAAAAAGAGCTGCTCAGACTATTCCTTCCTGTGTGGTTGGCCACATCCAGCTATCAAAGTAAAGGTGTTTCAAGGCAGCATGAACGTATTGCTCAACTATTATTTCTCTTCCGATTGTCCAGAATATAGCTCTCATTTACTTACTCTGTACTCTGGTATGTCCATAAACCCTAACACACACTCCAAGTTATGGTCTACTGGTGCCAATACCTTCACAAATTGTTCTCTCTGCTTCACTAGCAGATAACTTGTGCTCAGTTTCATTAAAAAACTTGGCAGAAAATGTAACATGATTGATGCACCAGAAAGATTGACTATGGTAATTCATCTAATATTCACACAAAAGATGGTAGAAAAATGTTTATAAAGCAACTTGTAGGAAACTCAGATTGCAGGGGGTAACAGACTGTTGTTCATGGTTGGAATCATGTCTGAGATTGCACTATTTCTCCTAAATAACTGTAACAATAATAATAATAAAAATAATTGTTTGCTTTAGAGCATCTGCCATTCAGTGCCTGGCAACCACTTGACTGATCAAGAAGAAAGATACCCTCTTGTTCTGAACAACCTCAGAGGAATCCCACAAGTGGGAGCTTACTCATCCTAAAGAAAGTTTTCTGGGGAAAGGAATATTTTATCCTTTTGTACGTTTCCAAAAAGATTCTTCTGACTGGCTGTGAAAATCAGCATGATCTCTCATTTCTTCTGTTTAGCTTTGTTCAAGTTTAACACAAACAGCTTAAATTCTGTGTGGTTACTGGAACATAATATACTGCCAAGGACTGAAACTATTAAATCTTTTCTTTTATCTGTTCCTCATGAATATCACATGCCCAGACAAATTAGGTTGTGCATAACAGCCTGAGCTTAATATTTTCCCTGCTAAAAAGAAAATACTTGTGATAACATATGTATACATGCCCCCTTCCATGGTGAATTTATAGCATTTTTTCCAATGATGCTAATTAAACAGATTCATAAAGGTTGCAAGACATATGCATTTGCCATGATGCCATGTTTAGAAGCTTGCTTAGGATCTTCAAATTATAAAATGATGTATCTTCTTTTTAACAAATTAATTATACCAGGGGAGAGTTTTGGGTGGCTGGGAGACCAGTTAAAACAGTATGATCAGTCAGGTGGTGCTTACTTCGTCATCCCAGGATTAATAGTCTAGGTGGTAGGGCTACTAGTCCTTCACCAACAGGAGCCTTTGCATTCAGCATCCACACGAAGTGAATAAAGCAATCCACATGAGAAAAAGAGTGGTAGAGGAGAAAACAACATGCTGCATGAGCAACATGGGAATTTAATCCAGCACTTCATCTTACTGAAGGGCAAGGACAAAAGCCAGAGCATTTCAGGGTTTGGTGGGATGAAACTGTCTCAAAAGGCTGTGTGCAATGCCAGGAAACACAGGACTATGTCCAAATGGATCTGATGCAGCCCTTTGCAGTGAACCAACACTAAATGTGAGCTGGACCACATACATCCCCTGTCTAAGGAAACAGGCATAGTCTTACCAGTTAGTGTAGACACAGTCTCCCTGGGCAGGCTGTTCCAATGCTTGACTACACTTCTGGTGAAGAAGTTATTCCTGATATCCAATCTAAACCTCCCTTGGCACAACTTGAGGCCATTTCCTCTCGTTCTATTGCTTGTTACCTGGGAGAAGAGACCAACCCCTACCTCACCGTACCTTCTTTTCAGGTAGTTGTAGAGAGTGATAAGAGAGAACAGGAATGGAGAGGGAGGAAACTAAAGAGAGAAAGCTTGGGATAAAACAAGAGCAAGCCACTAAAAAAACATGTATTACGGGAGGTTTGTATGGAATACTTAAAGTAATTCACCCTTGATTTTGAAAGAGGGATTCTTTTGTCTGCAATAAAAAAGTATCAGTTCAGTGGATATTAATTTTATTTTGATGGATATTTATTTTATTTTTGGGTGATTTTTAAAAAATATAAGATAAGGTAGTATCATGCTGTATTTATCAGGCTCATAGGATCTTAAAATATAAAGATCAGGAAATAATTTAAACTGCATCTATGTTTTTAAAAGAAGGGCTACTTTTGCTTGCATAAATTAGTATGAAATTCATTAGCCTTTCCTAAAAAGGTAAAAAATAAAGCATTAAATCTGCACAAAATGATAGCAATTAAGTTATTATGTATCCACATAATTAATACTTTCCTGAAGGAAAGAAATTTACCAGAGTAAACGCTAATTCCTTTCATAGAAAATCCAGTAACAACAACAAAAGAGATTAAGGCAAAGATTTCAACAGCAGCAGTATTGTTGCAGCTGTAACTGTCTAAGGGCATAGGAGAGGAATCATTAGTAAGAAGATGCAACATCTTTTTATTAAATTGACTGACACAGTTGTAAAACACTGAAAAATCTTGGACAAAGAACACATAGCTCAGAAGAAAAAGAAAATCCAGAAATATGGTAAATAAAGCATAGATGTCCTCATACCTCACAGAGGACCTTTTTGGACAGAGCTCCATTGCTGCTTCCAGTACCGTGAGGTTTCACCCCAGCTGAGGTTCAGACATTGCACAGAAAGGTGTGCCAACAGAGATCTAATTAAATACAGCTGCACCTAGGTATGCTTACCACTTAAAAAACCCCAAACCCAAACATTTTAGTCTGTTAGAAGAGGTTATACTTCATCAGAGCTGGGACAATGAACTCTAGGGAACAAGCTAAGAGAGATGTCACTCACTGTGATTTGTTCTTCTGGAATTTTATTTATGACTGTTATACTTAAAACTTCACTGAAGTGCTGGCCAAAGTCAGACTTAACTTTAAATTTGGATTAACCCTGACTAAAGTTTATCCTGAAGAGGATGAGTTTGTATTTATATCTGAGACTCAAGTAAACTGTTTTCTCTCTCATCCTATCCCTGTACTTGAGCTATGTGGAAGAAACTAAAGTCTATTCATCTACTAAGGAAGCAAAACCAATTGCAATGATTTACAGTCAGACAGTCCCATTCACTTGTAATGAAATGTACGTGCTTATTACTGAGATAAAATTTAAAACCTGAAACGAAGGTAAAAAGCTTTATGGTCATATCCAACAGCTCAAGCACTTTGTATATTAAATCAAGATAGCATGCTGCAAAAGAGTGGCCAAAACCAGGATTCATTTTGGAAGAGAAATGTGATGAGGGATCACTAGACCATCAATTCTGCCTAACATTACAAGAAGCGTACCTTTGAGTTCAATTGGCCTTTCCTTCCTACACACGCCTTTGGCAGGAGCCAGCTCACAGCTCTCGTGAGTTTTCCAGTCAGCTTGACATACATAAACCTAAACATTCACAGGATCAGAAGAGATGTGTGCAAACATACAGTTTTTAGTCAGTCATATGTTCAAAACAATTTGATAAATTTACTTTCACTAAATAGATTTTTCTATATACATAAATGGAAAAAAAACCTGTTACACAGGTTTCTACAGGTGCAGATTCACTGACGCTGCTATATTTGTGCATTTAATTCTGACAAAGGTGACAGAAGAAACAAAAGAACAAACAGAATTATTCTTTTAAAGAGCCAAATAAAATAAATGCTTCTGAATATTAGAATTAATTTAACTCTACTTTGTTTGAAATTCTCTTCACAAGCATCACAGTGTTTTCTAAGGTTGGATGAGGCTTTGAGCAACCTGGTCTAGTGAAAGGTATCCCTGCTGATGGCAGGGGGTTGGAACTGGATGATCTTTAAGGTCCCTTCCAACCCAAACCATTCTGTGATTCTATGATCTCCAAAGAAACAAACTGAATCGGGACATTGCCCTGAAGCACATTTTTTTTTCCAAGGAAAACAACCAGAAATTATTAAATTGCATGTGTAAGCAGGTCACCATGAAGACAATGGAAGCCTAAAAATCAGGCTAGAAACTATACAGCTGGAGAATTCACCAACCACCTATTTCCACATAAGAAGGGAGATTCCAGAAAGGTTTCTGTTAAAATATAACCTAAATTTGGCCTTGATGCACAGAGTTCTCTTAAAAATACATTTCTAAATTTCTTACTGAAACTGTGAAAACTGTGTTGAATAGAAGCAGTGTCCAAGAACATACCACTCCTTTAGGAGTGCCAGGTGCTAAAGATAGCTCTGGTGCATGTTAAGATGGAGGCAGTATTTCAGACCATTTAGCACCACGAGTGCTGGGAAATGGTAAAATATTAAGTCTCAGAAGTTTTTAGCTTTTTTTTCAGGTTAAACAAAGACAAAGGGAACAGAGAAAGACTATTGTAAAAGAGGGAAAGAAGATGACATTTCCCTCTGTTTGGAAATATTCAAGCAGCATATTTGACTGAAGAATTTAGATTTATATTTTACTGAGCTGTTGTGGCCACTTGGTAGAAGAAAAACTAGTTTTGTAACTTGTCAGATTATCACAAGTCGTGAAGTTTTCATCATAAATGAAAGAATTGCAATGAGAAACTTTGTTCTCTCTCCCCTGACATAGCAGAGTTAAGTAAATCACAACTCTTCTTGTTTTATTATAACCTGTTTTAACTTGCTATGTCAGGAGAGAGAAAACAACACAGAATAAACAAATAACATCTCTATTTTGTATAGAAAGGTGGTTTTATATTTCAGCTGTAATATACATCAATATTTTTTCTGTAGAACAACTTACTAAGCACTAAAAGGACTGAAATCAAGAAACACTACTCATTCATTGGGAAAACTCATATCCTAAACTTCAGCCTGTGGCCTTCTGTCCACGCAGCTTTAACCACTTCAGATTTTTGTTTAAACTAAGAAAATTACTTTAAATTCTGTTAAATCTTTCACTTTAACTGATGCAAATGAAAAAATTGGTTAAAACTGAGTATCCTGTCAAAATGCCCATAGTGATGAAAGAGGCTTTGTCAGAGACATTACAGAGCAGTTCTGCCTCTGAGAGGAGCAAAGCAGGCAGCAATGAGGAAGGTCTTCACACTCCAGTTCCTTGCTCTCCACTTTGCCAGACCTGAGAAACTAGAGAGCATTTACAGGAGGCCAAAAAATTGGTGAAGGGTTTAGAGGGGAACCCATATGAGGAGAGGCTGAAGTCACTTGATCTATTCAGCTTGGAGAAGAGAAGACAGAGATCTCATCATGGTCTATAACAAGGGGAAGAGGAGGGGCAGGTGCTGATCTCTTCTCTCTGGTGACCAATGATAGGACCAGGGGAAATGGCAGGAAGATGTGCCAGGGGAGGGTGAGGTTGGACGTTATGAAAAGGTTCTTCAGGCAGAGGGTGGTGGAGCACTGGAACAGGCTCCCCTGGGAGGTGCTCATGGCTCCAAGCCTGACAATATTCCAGAAGCATTTGGCCAAGGCCCTCAGACACATGGTCTGACTCTGTGGATTGTCCTGTGCAGGGACAAGAGTTGGACTTGATGATCCTTACGGATCCCCCCCAACTCACAACATTTTGATTCTGTAATTCTATGATTAATTGCAGAGACCACTAATATTAAGCAAGAAATACCTGACACCCTACAAAATAAGTACCTCTAGTCACTGAAGTGTAACACAAACATCTGTTTACAGTGACAGCTAGACAATTAGTGGTACTGACTTACAGTAGTTGAGTGGTCTTTTCTGTCAAGTAACTGCAGCTCTAGTAACTTTAGGGTTTATTGTTCACGACTACGCAAAATTTGACTGTCCATCCGATAAATCTTCCATTCCAAACTTCTGAGTTACAAAAGAAATGGTTTAACTCCATTACCTTCCTCTTTTCTACTGAATATGCTGTAAAATACTTAAAAATGAATTATTGTGTAAATTCTCAAACTGAAGTTTTTATGTAAATAGTCCACATGTAATTTATAGCATTCTTGTTTGTGTAACATTCTAGCTTATTGGCATTTGTCCTATGAATATACTGTTTTGGAAATTATGCACTACGGTTATAAAACATTCTTTTCCCAATACACCATTTTAGGGGGAAAGAAAAAAAAAATCAGTCTTGAAAGGCTTGTCTAGTAAAATACTTTAAATTTAAATATCACAGTGAATATGTACTTTCATGAAGTAAGGAACCATTAGCTTGTTATTAGAGCAACGAACTTTGCAATTCCATAGGTACCCAGTGAAGTGGCTTTGGGACAGGCATTAATATTATTTATATTATAGAGACCTTGGAAGTGCTGACCAGCTCATGGCAAGAATAGCCATGGCCTGAATAAATAGCACCCAAGAGACAAAAAAAGGGCAGTACTGAAGGAGGCTGGACAAAAAGATGGGAATTATCCCTGCTTGCCTAACTTGCCAGTGAGAACTGATAACGTCCAAACCCCCGAGCAAGGAATTTGCCCTGCATGCCACTTATGCTGAGCCTTTAGAGTTTTTCACCTAGGAGTGTTTGATCCAAATAAGCAAACATACACAAAGCAAAAATACATCTAGAATCAAAGTAAATAAATACAGAAATCTTGCTTGCATGGTAACCACTAAAAGATGTTCTTGCATGTCAAGTCAAGTATATTTCCTTCAAATTAACCATCATTTTGTTGTGCACTTACTGCACATAGAGCTTAAATATTTGCAACAGTGTTTGAGCAGGAGCACATAGCACACAAACATGTTCAGTAAAGTACCAAATATAGTTCAGAAATTTTTTTTGTTGTTTGAACCCTGAATCTTTCTTTTTCTCCATTCTATCAAACCTATTTAAGGCCCTAGGAAGGTGAAAACCACCAGCAGCCATGCTCTTCCCCAGAGGCAGGAGGCTGGAAGGATGAAAAGGTGGGTGTCCTTGTACTAACTCAAGCCTGGACATAAAAGGATTCCATATACTCAGAATAACAGGGGACTCATTTTTGTTCTACAAAGTTGTACTTTGGCCACAGCCTCTAACTTGATTGACAAAAGATAGTGTTATATTTTCCCAATATATTAAAAACACATGTATCAGACTTAAAAACACACAAATAATTGCCAACAAACAGGCTAGGTAATGGATGCAAAAATACCAAATGAGGAAGAGAAGCAAAATACAGGCTAAACTAAACTCTACAGTAATTATAGTCTTAAAGGCCATTACTATACATAAATAATTTATCAGTTTCAGAGTCATAGCCATCTCACAATTATTAACTCAGACTTTTAAAATATCAGTGATGTGGTATCACTAATTTCCATTTGTTGGTTGTTTACTATTTGCAAGCTAGTGTTGGACTTTTGCTTTAAGTGCTCAGTATATTCTTGATACTGTAATAACAACAACAAAATGTTCTTATTCTTCGTTTACTCCCTCCCATATCTACACACCACTGAAGGTGGAAGGTGTCAACTTGAATACGGTGTTTTTCCCCCCACAGGATATAAATTTCATCATGACACTTAAGAACTCTAAAAACCAACAAAACTATTAAAATATGCAATTCTTCAGACCTTTGCTAATAACATGTAACTTAAGCAGCTCGGGCAGCAATTTGAGCAATGAAGTTGTATGCTGAACAGTCTTCTTAAACCCCTTTGGCTTCAGTGACACTTAACCATATGCATAAGACTAGAAGGGATCAGGATTTAATTAACAGCAAAATACACACCAAGCCAGCATTTTAAAAGCATTCAGGCCCTAGGCTTCCTTTGATCACCTTTTTCCCCTCCAAATCCAATCCTTATGTCTCAAATTTCCTAAATACTGACACTGCATTTTCCATGTCTGATAGGTTATTATGCTCTCTTCATGTTACTGCTTACCTGAAACTCGTAAAGGAAAGCTGCTGAACAGGATGCTACATGAAAGTAATTACAAAATCATGTAATAAAGGAGATATTACAGACAGGCATAGGAGGTAGAGTGCATTACAACAGTGATTTGCTTTTCCATCCCAGCTTTCATGCTACAGTTTTGAAAGATAAACTGTAATACAGACACCAAGCAAACCTGAAGTAAGACTTAGAAGACCAAAGCAGGTTCTACTTTACAGAATAACAATCAGCTGCTGACCCCAACAGTGTGAGAAATTTTTTTCCCCCTTGTGTACCACAGCAGAAAGCATATTCTTTGGGATTAGGTTTGTAGGAAGAGCATCTTAAGTTTGAATCACAGCCTAGCCTAACCTTCTGCAGGTTGTCTGTGACAACATCCATTTGTGTTCAAAGGAGAAGCTACTCGGCACTCTTAAACACTTGCTTTAACTTCTTCAGTTTCTATTGATTTATTGCATCAATATTGGGTAGGATTTCATATTGGTTTGATCCTTTGAGTGTGGAAACATTAGCTCTAACTTCTGAGCAAGCCAGAGACATCTAATTGCCCCCAGCATCTGTAAATACTAAATTACTCTAGCAAGTCAGTTTGAAATCTCACCATCAGACTCCATTTTGCAGTCTACAATATCCATAAATTCATATTCCTCCCTGGATCTCCTGGGTTTCCTCTCACCCACACTTCCAGCACCTTCAGCATGGTCCTGTGCCCAGTAGAGTTGAGCTCAGGAAAGTGAGTGATGCCAGGCTCTGACCTGGTACTGAGCCCATCAAAAACTCATATTGAGCTAAGTCTTACCTCCTGCAGCTGTTCTTATATCTGCCTTCACACCCCTGGGTAAAACACATGCTTTAGCTCATGCTCTGTATAAATACAAACCTCAAGACACACCTTGCTTGCCCTGAGTTTTCTGAAAGGCTCCTGCCTGAAAAGGTCACAAATAAGACTTTGCCCTCTTTCAAAGCCAACTGTTCTTGTTGAATCTAGACCATCTTGTGCTTTTTTTGTGAATTTCCTGACTGATGCGATGAGGCAGTGTGGTGCCTTCTCTGTTCACCTCCCAAACTTTAACATCTGAATAAGCAAATTAAAGTCTTCATTCTTCCCAGACATCAGACAAAATGATATCACCACCAGCCCATGTATAAACAGATTTCTTCAGTCTTTTCAGAAACTAATCAGCATCAGTAAATGCTTCGTTTCCTTCCTCTAGAAAAGCCCTCTCTCTTAGATCAGCATTGCTATTTGCAATAGGAAAGGCAGCCAAACATTTCCTTCGGTTTAGTTTTTTACTATTTTGTCTACTCAAACAGCATTTGGATGGTTTAGCCCTCTCCCAGCTAGGGAGCAACAGTGCTGGCAACTGCAACAGCCCTTAACAGCGGATTAGATACAGCCAGTACTACCACAAGAGCAGTCAAAGCCTTGCACATCATTGCCTCCACAACCTTATTCCTCAGACACTCTTCAAGGTGCTGATTTTGAAGCAAGTGTCTGATGCATCTAATTCACTCCACAAGACTGGCAGAAACACAAGAGAAACTGCCTATGGGTCACATATACACAGCCCTTCCCCCCCCCCCCCCCCCCCCCCTTCCTCTCTCTGGAGGGAGAAATGGGGCTGGGATGAAACAGAAATAGTTCAGCTGCTAAAATTGGTTACTACAGGAGGGTTAGACAGGTATAGCCTCCATCTACAACTCAGAATGACAGCTAAATTTCCAGAGAATTGAAATGCTTCATCCTAACCTAAGTCAGTCATTACATTTAGTCTAAAGATACAAAATAAGATGAACTGCAATATGCAGAGTCAGACATAAAACCTGCATGATTTTTAAAAGTTTAGGTGAGCCAAAGAAGTAGGTTAGCTGTTATTTACAGCTGTCAGGAGAGAGCAAGATATATGCTTGTAAACTACTACCTTAAGTGATTTAAGTGCAGTGCCTTATCAGCTCTTTGGATTGATAAAGACACACTAACATTCATAACTAAGATTAAAAACAAGCTTAGCTCAAGTCAAGCACCATGCAAGCCCACAGAGTTCTGCTCCCTTTTCAAATACCCCTTTGTCCAAATTACAGAGTTAAAAATCCTTTTCTATTCATCTGTTAAAAGAAACAAAAAGGAATTCTTGAAGAGGGAAAAGAAATTAGGAGAAAAAAAATGCTGGAGTTCAAGAAAATTCCTAATGTGGAAAAAAGCAAAAGATATTATAGTAGTAATAATAATAATATTAATTATTAATTTTAATATTATTATTATTAATATTAATTAACAATGCCTCACTCCTTACAAAAGCCAAAGCATGAGCATCCTCCTTCCAAGGCCCTCCCAGCTCAGCTTTATAATCCCTTGTGGAGGTGTGGCTTTCTCACACTGCTCAGAAGGGCCACTGGTCTTCATCAACACCTCCCATGCTGATGGGCTGCAGGTGGCTCTTCTCCCTGCAACAGACAATTTCCCAGGGAAATACCCTGGGAAAGGTTCATTTTTTTAACCCTGCCCTTGCCAGATCCTGCTTGTAAAGGAGTTTGCCCCACCACTTCCTTAGATAAGCCATGCACACCCAGGCAGCACTAAAAATGAAGACAGAAACTGGAAGCAAGTACCTCTCAGTGTTTAGGCCGCTCTCCTGAGCAGCAAAGCCTCAAAATGACCAAACTGCCTTCAATGGCATCTACCTTGCTCTGATATCTCTTTTATGAATGTTTGGAAAACGTCCTGCATGAGAAGTGAGGTCCCTCATTGCTGCCAACCCCAGAACTCTCTTCTCAGAAACTCCTCGCCCTGTGCTTGCACAACAGAATTCCTTTGGCAGGTCAGTATCTCCTCATCACAGGCAGACCTTGTAAAGCCTTGCAAGAGGCAGTCAGCCAACCAGCTCAGGATGTGTCTCCCCCAGAACCCCCAGCAGCCCCTGGCACCAGGCTGTGGAGTGCCCCTACACTGAGAGGTGCCGCCTTTGCCCACGCAAGCCCAACCTTGCCCCGCCTGAGCTCAGAACTGACTCCATGCGGCCAGTTCTGATGTCAGGAGCCAGACACGAGTGCAGTGCCTGGGATAACACATCCCCTTCTCTGACATCATGCCACAGCACTGACACAACGCTACAGGAGGTGCCAGGGGTCCAGCTGGCTGGAAGTGTCAGCAGAAGGGTTCATGTCTGTCTACACCCAACTGCATGGACCGGTTTTAAATTTGGCCATGCCACATACCAACACTTGTGCATCCTGACATCTGTCTGAGACTCTAAATCCTTTATTCATTAGGGTGCAAAGATATTTCCACCCTGTTACATGTCATAGCCTTGGGCTGGCTCTTAGAGGGGTGAATAAAGCCAAGATGGGTAGTGTTCCTTTCAGAAAATAAAAGGTAGCTGAGCCCACTTTCCCTTTCCCCCATTAACTGAGAAGCTCCCATCTAGCATATGAAACACCCAGATAAATTCACCCTTCTTCCTTCCTAGACCTCCTGATTTCGGTAACATGGGAGTGGAAGTCCCCACCCAGCCTCTCAAGTCTGGTCCTTCACAGTCAGCAGTGACGGTGCAATTGATGACAGATTTTCAGGTGTCAGCTGAACGTGTAGGTCACTGGCCACCACAAACTGTGCATCGCAGTGATCTTCCCAAAGCCCTCTGAGCTTAGCACCAAGAGTTTACTTGACAGCAGTGCTCTAGCACTGAGCCACTGGAATTTGGAACAAAAAAAAGCCCTTCCACTCTACATGAAACCAACTATGCAACCAGAGGACGGACTGCAGGGCTATAGAGCAGGTATCACACCTGGAGGGCACATCTAGGTTTTGATCCCTTAGTCCAGTGATTATTTTTTTTTTTAGTACTCAAAATCCATTGGAGCAGGCCTTGGAGTCACTGGTTCCCTCCTCTTGGGGAAATCTGCTCGCTACTGAGCTGTTTGGCCACTCAGCTTCTCACTGCAATTCAGTGACAGTGCAATTAGTCCAGGTAAAAAGAAACAAAAATTAAATAAAGGCACAATTAGCAGCCACATGAGGGTAGATGGGTGGGAGGCACAGGCTCAGGAGATCACAGAATCACAGAGATAGGGAGAGGTGAGCTGAAACAGCAATTTCCAACTGGCCATAATTAAAAATCAACATGTCTTATTAAGACCAGAGTGACTAGTCATGCCTGTGAGCATGATTTCAGGTATTTTGGGAATTAAGGACTGGAGCCTTGGCTAAATACAAAAGCATGCAATTTACAGTCCCTGCAAGTCAAATGAAACTTTTGAAACTCTGTTCAGGGTGGGTTAAAAGCCCGTAGTTTTTAATAAAAAGAGATGTTTGCCTTTACAGAACTGTCCTCTTGGTAACTATATTTCTCTGCTGCTTTGGCATGTGTTTAGCCTGAAGCTATTGGAGGGCTCATACAGTCCACAGCGAAGTCCCCACCACTTGTTTCCAGCCAGCTGTCCCCTTAGCTGTGCTGGTACAAGTGGTTTAGGGCAAGTGGGTGATGAACTTGAGAGGAGGAGACTCATTCATGAAAATCAGTGTTGTTTTGAGGGGTCTGCTCCAGGCTGTGGTGCTAGTTGTAGCCAGAGCTGCTGGAAAGCGAAGGTGTATCTGAATTTGGGGAGACCAAGTTATAGATGCTCCTGACTGCATGCCCTTGTTGTGGTGAGGGCTGGCTGGAGTAAGAACTGCAGAGAGGCTGTCCTCTCTCTGCCAGAGGTGTTGGAGGGCAGAAAAATCACAATTCATTCTCTTTGGATTTGCCAAATACTTTCTATGCAAATTATTCTAATTAAGAAAAGTTAAAGTTTGTTTTATTTCACAGTAGTGATTTTTTTTTAAGAGCATAGGTGTCTAAATTTTTAAAACACGCCCCCCCTCAAAAAATAACTCTTCCCTCTAACACTAAACTAATATTTTTCAATTCCTAATATAAAACCCCAATGCCTTAGGAATTGCAGTGAATGGGACTGGACTCTGGGAAATTCTGCTAGTGCTGATTCCTGACATAGGCTCTCCTACTCTCATCCAAGTCAGGAAGGTGGCGAGTGTGAGAAACATCTTAAATGTAAGCATAGAAATTTCCATACTGATTCAGAGCAAAGCTCTACTTTCTCTCAGATAATAACCAGTGGGAGAGGTCTCAAAAAGAGAATGCAAGGGGTAAAAAAGGTTCCCAGGGAGAGCATTGTGAATTAATGGTTGGCTTACACCACAAAGCATTAGGATTTCTATTCTTTTCCTCTTTTAATCCTACACTACTTTTAAATCCTGCATAATGCGGATGTGATTTTAAATAAACTTTCTCAATTCCTATCAGATCCTTTATATCAGTAATAACTTCTGAGAGTGAGTTTCATGTATTTGTTATAACCTGCCAATACATATAAGAGTATATTCGTGTGTGCATATTTTCTAACTTTTTAAAATGCTGCCATTGTGTTTTGTAGAGTATTCTGTTTAATAAGCCAAGAAAAATAGAAATAGCAGCAAAAAGCTATTTAAAAACAGAACAGGAAAAAAAAAACCCATTGATACATAAATTTGGAAACCAAAGCAAAGGGATTTTTAGTTTTATGCTGCAATTTACCGAGTCATAAACCTTGGAGGGAATAGAAATATTGGTACCATTCCTTCAGCAGTAAAATAGCTCTCCCTTTACCCATTCCTCCAGTGGATGGCCACTGCCTGACTTAGCCATCCCCTCTCACTACATTGTTTTAAAACTTGGGTACACAGGACACAGCCAGAGCTGTAGAAAATTACTTGCATTTGCTTTTCACCTCAAATTCTGAAGAGAAAATGTAGGAATTTTAGTGGGCTCTTTCTCAACATTCATAAGGGACTACAACACTTACATCTCTGTTTCTGAATAGATATCCCTGGCTGGAAAGAATTCCTTTCTGCTATTCTTGAACAGTGGCTAAAACCTGGCACAGGAATATTTTATCAGTTTAAAACTATTTCAAGGGCTACTTTGTGTTAGATTTTTGGGGGTTTGTTACTGAAAAATCCTTTGCCAGGTTAAATATTTGTGTTTGGTTTTGTGAGGCCAGAGATCCAATTTGCTAATGTTTCATACTAATCCAACTACCATAACCAAATGGAGATTAGATTGGGACACTCTCACAGGAGTATCACAAAAATTTGCTGTTGTTCTATCTTCTTCTGTTATCACTGAGGATAATTTTCCCATGCAAATGAAAGCTACTAAAGAGAGAAAAAAAAAAAAAGAAAAATAATCTTGAATTTGCCAGCACTGCCCATGCAGCACCTCAGAGAGTTCTGACAGAACTAGCAACATGGGGAAGCTAATGCCAGATGAAAACTTTTCTTTATCCAAAGCTTAGATGTTGAGTTAAATCATTGCATATGTACTTTATATTACCTATTACACATGACACAAAATATTTGCCTGATTTTAATTAGACCAATGTTATTTGACTGTTAGGGGGAAATAAGAATTAGATCAGAGTACAAAAAAGAACAAGAAACATTTAAGCAATTATCAGAGTGTGGCCGTGCTGTTACCGAAGCGTGTGTCAGAGTGTTAGTGTGGAGGACCATATTTAATGTCTTCTAGCAATTTTCACATTAAATTTGCTTGCTGTAAAGAAACAACACTGGTAAAAAAATCAAACTATTTTTAAAATGGAGCTGGACATGCTCAAAAAAGGGTAAGAGTATATGAGCCTTGTGATAGCTCATCTCATAGCTTGAGGAGGTCCCATATACACCCATATAGCATAAACCAGCCTGGCTTTGATGAAATCAACAGGCTTGCTAGAGTCACAGCAAGAAAGAATTTGCCATCTAGTATTTCTAATAGCCAGGTGCTCAAAACATCCAGTAGCAAATCAGTTTCTAGAATCAGGCATTGAATATCAAAATTTTAGTAATATATTTTTATATCATGAATTATTTACTTACTGTATATCTCCCATGGGGTAAGTATCATTCTTTATGTCTGTATTGCCACAGTGTCTTGTCTTACAGGGCAGAAGGGTACAGCTAATCTGAGTTTACTTAACAGTAAGTAATCTTCAGTGTGATCTCAGCCCATTTTGAAGCTAACAAACACAAGAGATTTTCATCCAACAATTGCCAAACTGACTTTTAATTACCAGAAAAATATCTTCCCCATTCTACCTATGTACTTCAGTGATTATTATTAGATTTGATGTAGGATGTGCTTCTGTTTTCCCCTATAGGTTACAGCCATTTTATTTTTTCTGTTTAGAATTTAACTGGTGATCCATAATTAAGTGCTAAACAATATAGGATTATTTTTGTTAGGTTTGGGATTTACAGAAATTTGCTTTACACTGATCTGTGGAAAACCTCAAATGAAGAAGATGATGAGCTGGTTTGGAAGTAAGAAAGGCAATTAGCACCCTACACATAGCACAAGTGTTAGGAGCATTTTGACTGTTGACAGCTTTTGTCCCTTCTTTCCTTTCTCTCTCTTTGCCTCCTTGCTTTAAAGCTTCTTCTGCAGAAGATGGGAGCATCAGTAGCTGAATGAATGTTAATGGCTTGGGCCATCCTTTGAAAAGCCCATGAAATCTTCACTCAGGATTTTTTTCCCCCATCACAAGAGTGCCCAGCTGAAAGTGTATTTGACTTTATAAGCAAAAATTACATCCACTTTCCTCACAAATCACTGCTCTGGAAAACTCACTTTACTATTGGTGAAATGTGCACCAAACCGTGTTACACAATCTCTTTGATCCTACTGCAGAGAGTAAGGACTCTCCACAGGGTTAAAAGATTTCTTCCTCATACATATACACCATTCTTCAGTGTGTGTAGTTTGAGTCTGGTCCCCAGCTTGCCACAAAAACTTGGGCAAGTGCCTAAGCCGCCCTTTGCAGAATTTACAGAATCACAGAATGATTAAGATCTAAGATAATTCTAAGATCATTCAGTCCAACCATCAACTCATCACCATGCCCACTAAGCCATAACCCTGAGTGCTACATATACATGCTTCTTGAACATCTCCAGGGATGGTGACTCCACCACTTCCCTGGGCAGCCAGTACTTATGAATACACCTTCTAAGTGTGGCCCTTGTGAAATGTTTCACTGCCTTCGGACCATTTAATTACAACCTTCCCTCCCTCCCCAAATTAGTCAGTAAGAACTCTCAGTCTGGACTGAAATTAAGCATCACTTTGAAGATGGGCATCAATCTCACACTCATCAGCTCACTAAAAAAACCTGAAGTCTGAGCAGTTTTCTGCCCAACCTTGGAAAGGAAGCAAGACTGAAGACATAAGGAATTATTGACCCAGTCCATCTGTAACTCCCCCCAAAACCAGAGCCCCTCTGCCAGGAGCAATCAGACCAAACCCTAACTCTGATTTCCTGCTTTTTTCATTCTTATTAGGCTATAATGTCATTATATTACGTTTCCCCTCTCTAATTTTGATCAACAAAGACAAGCCTAGAAAGGGAAACAGGACTAAGAGAACCAGGGGATCCGCTCGAGGGTCAGGACGCATACGGTGAACAGCTGTATCACAAACGCCGAGGCAGGCTGTGAATGAGCTCATAAAGCCAAGGCTGGGGCAAGACAGCTTTAAGGCTACTCAAAATGTCACTGCAAACAAACCCTCTATTTTCCCAGCTGAATCACAGCCACACGCTTAGAGACTGTGGTACAAATACAAGGGAATCCACCAAAATTCATAGCTATTGTTCAGGTCATGAAATCACTGCAGCACATCTTCACTTTCCCCTACTGCCTTTGCCAGACCCTGACTGCAGATCACCTCAGCACTGCATGTGAAGACATTGCAGTGCGCAGTGGGTAAGCCCTTGAGTAATTTATCACAAGTTTAGGTGTTAAGTTTGTTTACAGAAATGGGTAAGTGCTTGACCGTTGGGAAATTCTTTCCAGTCTTATCTGAATCATCATAAACTTCCTTAAAAGGTACGTTTGGGAACATGATTTCATGAAGGATTTCTGGTACTTTTAAGACCTTATTCTGCTTGGAAAGGCCCAACAGCTTTGGGCCTTACTGAAATACAGCTTTTCTTGTACTGTTGTCTTACCAGAATCTTAAATCACTGCAAATGGTTAAGAAGCAAGCCCATGCCTGTACTGAATATATATACAGATAGGTAAATCTACAGTTATTTGTTTCTATAATATGTTCAAAATATTTAGCAAAAGTAGATTTTCAAAATGAAAGAATAACATCTGGTGTTCTGTTTTTAAAAATATATCCGTTCTTTTTTCTTTCAAATTGGCTTGTTTCTCCTGACGATATTGAATGAGCACGTAAGTAGAACAGCCTATATTTTACTCATAGTGTACTAAAGGCTTTTGAATGATGTTAAAGACTCCACTATGAAGTAATTATTTTTATTTCATTGTGAAGTTTAATTTGAAAATCAGATTCTGCTCCTGGTTACCTCAGTGCATGTTGGAGATCCTAAGCGCATCCTGAGCCACTCAAAACTGCAGAAGTGCAGATGTAAATCTGAGCAAAGGCCACACAATGAAAATTTGGCTGTCAGCAGAGAGTAGATAGATTTCGGAGCTGGCATGGAGCACGCTGAGCGTGTCTGGCTTGGTGCTACGCACCGAGTCTCTCAGGTTTCAGTTCTTCTGACTCCTCCAGACTGCTGATTTCCTATCCAATTAAAACACAATCAGTGTTTTAACTGAAATATTAAAGAAAAAAAAATAATCAAGGAACAGCAAACCTCAGTAATTTTAGGTTATGTTTAAGTGGTACTGACTGAAAGCAGTCAATGAATCTCTACAGTGTAAATAGTACTGAAAGAACAATTGTAGGGAGAAACTAAGCTTCTGTCACTTTAAATGTTATTAATTATGAAAATAAGCTTGGCTGCTGAGTGAACATTTCATTTTGAGAAACAAGGTTTGAAGAACCGGCAGTGCAGTTTATCCGGAGCAGATAGACTATAACACAGTATAAATAATCAGAGCAATGCCGGCCTTCAGCACCATCATAAGCTATTTATCAGCACACTGTATTGAACCGAACAAGCATTTTTACTGGTGAAGAGGTCACCTCACAAAACAGAGATTAATTATGCTAATTGATTTTCCTTACCTCTGTGAAAAAGGCTTCAAACTCCTACGGGCCGGGCCGGGCCTCACACCTCGCTGGGCCGGGCCTCACACCTCGCCAGGCCGTCCCTCACAACTCGCCGGGCGGGGCCGGGCCTCACACCGCACTGGGCCGGGCCTCACACCGCGCTGGGCTGCGCTGGGCCGGGCCGGGCCGGGCCGGACCGGACCGGACCGGACCTCACACCCCGGCCGGGCCGGGCCACACACCGCACTGGGCGGGGCCTCACACCCCGCCGGGCCGGGCCTCACACCCCGCCGGGCGGGGCCTCACACCGCACTGGGCCGGCCATCACTACTCGCTGGGCCAGGCCGGGCCGGGCCTCACACCGCACTGGGCGGGGCCTCACACCCCGCCGGGCCGGGCCTCACACCCCGCCGGGCCGGGCTGAGGCTCTGGAGGCCTCATCAGCCGGGCCCGCAGCCTGAGGGCTCTGGGCACGCGCTCCCCTCAGGCCATGCAGCCCCGCTGCTCAGCGGTCTGGAGCTTGTGGGCTTCCACAGCCCCTCGCACCCTCCTGCACCCATCCGGGAAGCCAAGGGCCTGGGTTTGTGTGTGAGGCCTCTTCAGGCAGCACCTGAATGCAAATCAAAGCCAGAAGCAAGTAAGTCTATATTTACTGTTAATTACACTCATGAAGCACAGCCCTGACAGGCAGCAGGATGGGGCCTGGAGCTCCCCGATGTTCCCTGGGGGACAGAGATGGACGAAGGGGGAAGGGGTAGGTGTGGGGGCACCTGGACCCCCACCACAAGTGGCCTCAGAGATCTGGTTTAGTAGTGGACAAGTACGGTTGGACTTGATGATCTCGGAGGTCTTTTCCAACCAAGTGATTCTGTGATACCCAGCATACCGGGGGAGCTTTGCACGATGAGAAGCTGACAAAAAAATATTGCCATGCTTTGCTTCAAAGTAACAAAGCTGGTGAAGGGGCTGGAGAAAAAACCTTATGAGGAATGGCTGAGGGAAATGGGGTTGTCCAGCCTGGAGAAGAGGAGGCTGAGGGGAGACCTTAGCTCTGTCTGCAACTACCTGAAAGGAGGGTGGAGAGAGGTGGGTGTGTGTCTTTTCTCCCAGGTAACTGGTGGCAGGACAAGAGGAAATGGCCTCAAGTTGTGCTGAGGAAGGTTCAGATTGGGTGTCAGGAAAAATTTATTCACTGAAAGGGTTCTCAGGCACTGGAACAGGCTGCCCAGGGAGGTGGTTGAGTCACCGTCTCTGGAGGTGTTTAAAAGATGGGTAGATGGGATGCTCAGAGATCTGGTTTAGTAGTGGACAGGTATGGTTGGACTCGATCTCAAAGGTCTTTTCCAACCAAACAATTCTGTGATTCTGTGATTCTCTATTGCTGGGAGGGTACCGGGGTGCTGGATGATGTGCTGCTGGGTGCTGGCCTCTTGGCAGCCCAGCACAATACAGCATTATCTGGCCTATTTTTGCAGGATCCTCACACAACCGTAAACACAAAGGGTTTCAATACGTTTTGCATCTGATTCTGATCTCAGTTATCTCAGTGTAAATCAGAAACAACTCCTGTGAAGCCAATGGAGTTCCACTAATTTAAAACTAATGAGAACGGAGACTTGGGCTGAGTTCTCCTTCTCCCTTATTTTCTGCCAATTACTGCCTTCTATTAAGGCATATTTTTCCTTATGAGGCTACAAGCTTGAGGTGGATTTCACAAACCAGCACTGTTGTTCTTTGTCTCTTAGTCACCAAGAATACCAGCGTGGATCTGCAGCTCCAGCGCCACCGCCCCCATCCGCCACACCCAGACGCTGCTCAGGTAGGGAACATCTAGCAAACCATGCTGTCAGCTGGGGGACACCTCAGAATCCACACTATCAACTGGGGGACATCTAGCCATTGATGCTATCAGCTGGGGAACATCTAGCAGTCACCACCACATCACACCATTCATGCCATTCAGATAACTCAAACTAAAAAGAAAATCTGCAAACATGTTTTCCAAAGCACTGGTGGCTGGATCGGTGCTAGACTGTTCCCTTCACTCAGTGCTAATACCAGTTTGTTTCTCTGGAAAGGATTTGTTCACCCCTGTTTGTATTTCAAGACTTGGTGCTCTGACTAGCACAGAATCTGACAGTAATTAGTCAAGAAGGAAAAAAAAAAACACAATGTATAAAAGAAAAAGGGCTGCTTGTCCAGAAAGCTGTGAGGCAGGAGTGATAGGGAGGTAGAGGAAAGGCTTCCAGCTGGGTGATGCAGCATCAACTCAGAACCAAATAGGGGTTTTGCCTCACCTTTCTGCAGGCTGACAGGCCATACAGAAATGCTGTTGAAGCTACTGTAGATGATGAAATTGGGGCAGCTAATTTATGTAGTCTCAGAGGTGGCCTAACTATAATTTAGTACCGGGAATTTGAAAGCAATTGCTCTCAAGTTTCTGTTCCCATCTCTGCCACCAGCTCAGACCGTTATCAAGCCTGTTGGTGAATCTGGAATGAGGTTTTAGCTCAATTATCTCCCTCCCTCCTGAAAAATGCAAGCAAATATTCTGTGGCCTGGTGTGATGCCAACATATGCCACATAAGTAAAAAAAAAATAAGCAGGAAGGAGAAGAGAAAATCAGAAAACAGAGGGGAAAAAAGGGAAAGAAAGGGGCCAGATGAACAAACTCACTGCAGTTTGATAGTTCCTTGACAGATGAAAATAGCTTCAGTAAGTGCTGTTTCAGATGGTTCATTACTGCTTTCTCTCACCAGCATTCTGTGGAACGATGCTAGTGAATTTTTACTGGTCAGACTGTCAATATATACAATGATAATACAATAATAAACATACAGAGTCATGACTCCAGAGCCAAGCTGTTGAAAGAGTAAAGCTTTGGAAACAAAATGGTTGACTGAGGGCAGTCCCATCCTCCCCCCCCAATCCCAGCAAGCTTATTTATTTTTTCAGGGTCTTCTTATCACTGAGTACTAAAAACAAACCTCCTCTAAAAAAAAAAGAAAAGAACCACCCAGCAACACGAAGAAGAGTGTAAAGACAATGTAAAGACAATGTGCAGATAGCAAGAATAACAACTATTTTCTGTTATTGTAAGGTTGAATGTTTGCTCACAGTTAATCCATAGTGTCTATCTTTATTTCAATGAACTCATTCACAGTATAAATGCCAGCAGGCTCATCCAACAGCAGTTACAGAAAAAAAGCCACTTTGACAACACTCTGCTCTGCTCCCTGTTATTATGAAAGCAAATGAAAAGTAATTAAGGATTGATAACACCATATTTTGGAATTATTAGATGCTGCTTTTACAGAAAAAGTTTGCACAAGGAACTATATAGTTAGTAAGCCACAGAAGGGCCCTGCTTGATGTAAGGCTATATAGGGGTGATGGAGGCAGAGCACAGGGCTGATCTGTTCACTTGCTCTGGATGAACCTGCTTTGGCAGGGGGTTTGGACCAAGTGATCTCCAGAGATCCCTTCCAACTCTGACCATTCTGTGATTCTGATATGGGGCTGCTCTGACAGCCTTAAAGAGAGCAATTACTGCCTCCTTGTAGTCATGCACTCTGATATATATCATCTGAGTGAATTGGAGACCTGAGATTGGCTTTAACAAGTGTAAAACTGATAGACTGAAGTCAGTGTTTTGAGAGTGGATAGATCCTGGGCTTGCTCAAGAGCCAAGGTCCATCATGGCTGCTCACACTGGGCTGCAATGGAAGAGGTAAGCACTGGTAAGTTTTCTTTCTGCAGGGAAGGGTTTGCAATCAAACTTGCTTTTTTTGATGGTCCCTTTTTATCTGCTCTTTAAAGAACAATACCTCCAAGCAAGGCAGAGGTTTCATTAGCTGAATATAACAGTTCTCCCAGCTAAAACCATCAAAAACAAGGACAATGTGGAGTATTTTGTGATTAACAGCATTGAACCTGCACACTAGAGAAGCATATAATTGTACTCAGTGGCATGAAACACTGAATGGATGTTATTATGACCAGTATGATTCCTAAAACACATAGGAGATTTCTTCCCAAAACCTTAGGTGCCTTGACACAAATGAGCAAAGCAACACTTGTGCTATCAGTCCTTTAGAAGTGACAAAGCTCTCATGAAATGCACATACCCCCATGCAGCTCTTAACCCTCGTTAGCATCTATAAAGCCAAATAAATCGGCCTTTAATTAGCAAGGGGGTGGGGTGGTGAAATGGGGAATGGTCACAAAGAGAAATGTGGTCTCTTGACAAAATAACTTTTTCTCAAGCAATGCTGAGTGCTGTGAGGATCTTCTATGGATGAAAGAGGGTTACCTTTCTGTTTGGGTGTGCCCCCATCAGCACTTTGCTAAGTGCTACATCGTTTTCTCTGGAGTTTTTCCTAGATTTACAGCTTCTAGCTATAATTGATCAGCCATATACAGATCACATAAACTGCTAAAAGAAATGCAGTATAAACAAGTGGAAAAAGACATCAAAAGCCAGGAAAGACTGAACAGCAAAGCGTAGATCAGTTACCCCAGTTCCTTGCAGACTGTGGAACTAGGAAATGAGCCTAAATGCTGGCCATATATCACTGCTTATATCCGGGATTTGGAGCACAGAGTTTGGAGGATAATCCTTTATTTGAGGAAGGACTGGAGGGGTATCTTGGTAGGGCCCTATAGCCTGAGTGGTTTTAGGGGAAACTTGCTCTGGCAAAGGGTGGCACATTCTCCTGATATATTATTGAGATGAGGTTCAGATGAGGATGATTTGGTAGTTTTTGAGTGTCAGAAACTAATGATTCTCTTTGCTTTTGGAATGGAGATTTCAGTGAGAACATAGCACCTTTTAAGTGGGGAAAAGAGGGGAGGAGAGGATAAATCACAGCTGTCCTTAGGGAAAAAAAAAAAACAAACCAGAGAGTGGCAAGTCTGCAGTGAGGAGCTCCTTAAAAGTCTTTCATGCAGTTCTGCACCATATGAATTCACTATGACCAGAGCATTATAGTGTAAAACATAGTTTATGCATACTTTGCTTTTTGTTCTTGCTTCTTAACCCCAAATCCCACTGGCCCAGGGAAAAGCTAACTCATATAGATATGTTAATAAAGGCTACTGCAGTATTTTTGTGCAGAACTTGAAGAAAGGAAAGTTTTGATGTTTTGAGCTGCATCCTACTACTTAATCCAGCATTGTTTTCAGAGGAGACCTTCGCTGTCTACAACTACCTGAAAGGAGGGTGTAGAGAGGTGGGGTCAGTCTCTTCTCCCAGGTAACATGAGATGAGTAACAGGATGAGAGGAAATGGCCTCAAATTGTGCCAAGGGCAGTTTAGATTGGATCTGAGGAAGAATTTATTTCCTGAAAGGGTTCTCGGGCATTGGAAAGGGTTGCTCAGGGCAGTGGTGGAGTCCCCATCCCTGGAGGGATTTAAGAACATAGTGCTGAGGGACATGGTTTAGAGGTGGACTTGTCAGTGTGAGGTTAATGATTGGACTCCATGATCTTTTCTAATCTAGGCAGTTCTGTAATTCTGTGCTTCTCATGGGTTTCCATTTCAGCCTATGAGTATTTGTGGATGCTCTTATGCTAAAGAGGGCCTCTCAGCACCTGAATTCAGGTATAAAACATCTCTGATTTCCGTGCCCAGGAGCCTGGGTGCGTGATGTAGGTTAGAGCTGGATGCACCACATCCCTGAGAGGTAGACCTAGGTACAGCTGGGACTGAAGAGACCGGTTTGTGGAATAGTCAGATTTTTTACTAAGGTAAAATCTGATTTTTTTAAAGAAATAAAATAAAAGTTCTCCTCTGTTCATTTTGCACATGCGTGTTTTCTTACACATATAAACCTGGAGTGCAGCATTTGACAGAGCTCTTTTTATAACAGCTGCTGGAGAAACAGCACCAAATGAAAAGCAGTACACAAAAAAATTCATTAGCCCGTTCTGCAAGACTGAGAGTCCAAAAGAGACATTTGCTAAACATGGTGTGTCTTTCAGCACAGGCCTGGTGGAAACATTAAAATGAGGATCAGCAACTACCATAAACACACATTCCTTAAAGCATCTGAAGACAAGCAGTTTGTTTGCTGTCACTTACTGCAAGGAAAGGAGGCCAATGCTGGCGGTCCTTCTAAAGTGATACAATTTAATGCACTGCACTTAGATTTCGGGATAGTAGATGCCTCATAAGTGTGCACAGTGAGTAAACAACAAATACTAAATTACTTAATGACTCTCAAACACTGCTGAGAAATTAATTTGCTATTTATAGCATTTTAAAGACAAATCTGTCCAATGTATGGGTCATCTGCTGTCAGACCTAAAGCTGCCAAGAAACCACTTTTAGAGCTCATAAGCTTTCTGCTCTTTACCTGGAAGGCTCACTCTTTATTGTAGGGCTGAATGAACCTATACAAGCAATGCCCTTAGCCCATTGCCAAAGCAGGAGAGAAGTAGCCTGCAGCAGCTCATAGCCTGGGGGCCAAACCTACAGCAGGAAACTTTTGGGCTATCTGGGGAATTGGCTGAGTCACCATCCCTGGAGGTATTTAACGGACGGGTAGATGGGGTGCTCAGAGATCTGGTTTAGTAGTGGACAGGTACAGCTGGACTCAGTGATCTCAAAGGTCTTTTCCAACCAAACAATTCTATGATTCAAAGCAAGAACATCATGTTGGGGTGTTGTTACCAAACACTATCCCCATGAAGCCTGTGTGTGTGTGCACCTCTGTGACCATCAGGTAGTTTTACTGTCTTACCATGCAGCAGCCTCACCTCTCCTTTATTTACCTTCTTGTTCCACTCTGGTCTCTCAGGTTACATCCAGCAGCAAAGCCCTTGCTGTGCTGTGGCTCTCACACTAATACAGCCTGCTTCTCTTCACTGAGCTGGTGCCACTTATGCTGCTTCAAGATTGGGTATGGCTCCGTGCAGTCCTGATGGTCACGAGGAGCCTGGCCAGCTCCAGGCTGTGAGCTGCACAGAACACTCAGGGTTGGACAAGAAGCCAGGTTTGGTCCTGTTCTGCTGGATTAGCTTCTGGGAAGCCATCTGGGAAACAGAGATGTGGTCATGTAAATTGATTCCAAGTGGGCTGTGAACAAGAGAAGTCCTATGTTGTCTCAAAAGCATGACAGAGGCTTTAGATAACTGGTGGCTGGACTCAAACTGTTGAGAACAACCTAAAACACTTGAATACCTCATGGAAGTTTAAAGAGCTAAACATTTGAGATCAACAAAATTTGGAAACAATCAGAGTTTATATGAGCAATGGAACATCCTCACAACACAGCATAATCTCACCAGACCCTCACATCTTATTCAACCAGCAGGAGACCTCACAGCTTTGCTTGTGCTTATCTTTTTATTTTGCCCTAATTCTGTGGTGAGCGAGTAAGTACGGAGCGCTAGGTTGCATTCCCATCAGAAGAGATGCCAGAGAGCAGCAAGGTGATCCCTGAGCCCCAGGAGTACCCAGATGCACTCTGAAGGACTGTTCCCTCACTATAAATGTCAGAAATCAAGGATAAAGAGGAAGGAATGTGTCCTACCGCAGCTGCTCCCAGGGCTGCAATCTTCGGTGACGTATAGAGTGGAAAATGTGTCAAAGTGGTTTAGCAGGAAAGAAAAAAACGTAACGATGAGGAGGGTGGCTGAGTGACAAAAGAGTCATGAAACAAACATCCAACCACAAATAATGTGATAGTTTTATTTGTTCATATTATACTGCTGACATGGCATGTTTTTCCCTGCTGACTGTGCTTGCTGTATCAGCACTGAAGTCTGTCAAAGTTAGAGACTGCCTTCTCTGTAACAAAAGGGATCATAATCAATAGACAATTCCTTGCGTGTTGCTTGTGTTGTCCTGGTTTTACTAAGCTAGAGCTATTTTTCTTAGTAGCTAGAACAGCGCTGTGTTTTGGTTTCAGTATGGGATTTGTTACGAGAAGAACGTTGATAATGTACTGATGCTTTTAGTTGTTGCTAAGAAAAATCAAGGATGTTCCAAATTCCCATCTTTTGCTAGTCTGCAGGTGCAGAAGGAACTCAGGGGGAACATAGTAAATTAGCAAATGCAAATTGGCATTTGGATATGCCAGTGAGATAGTCCATATCATGTAATGTCATGCTAATTATATAAATGAGGGTAGGCCAGAAAGCTCTGGGATCTCTCTCTCTCTCTCTCTCTGGGGGATTGCAGTCCCAGTTTCAGGATTGTTTCTGCTCTGGGATTGCTGGCTGGGGACCAGGCTGGGTATTAGTCAGTGGGTGGTGAGTAATTGCACTATGCATCATTCATTTGTATATTCCATTATTACTGTATGATCATTATTATTTACATTTCAGTGAAAGAACCCATGGGTTCTCTCACTTTCACCTTTCTGATTCTCTCCCCCCATCCCACTGGTGAAGGGTGAGCAAGCAGATGTTTGGTGTTTGGCTGCTGGCCAGGCTAAAACCACTACATGTGTCTCGATGCGAGATCAGTATAATCAAGAAAAAAGGACCCCAAAACTCAGGTCATTTTGGTATGGTTTTCTGCAGCAAAAGAGGAGTACAGCCTCTTTGGCGAAGCTGCAGCTGTGGCAGTACAGAGCTGCTTGCCTTTCACACCCTCACAACTCAGTGCTGGCTGTGAAAACTCAGAAGCTGTTGCCTTTAATGATCCCATAGCTGAGAAATTGGCTGAGATCCTTTCTCTGGCAGTGGGATCTGCATAACCTTGTTAAAATAGTTGTTTAGGTAACCTGTGTCTTCTGAAAATGGGGTTGCATGGCTCAAATCCCTGGATATACAGCATGGTGCTGATCATAACAAGACTCTACCTGGCATCAAGTAAAAACATTAAACAAAAAACAGGTCTGTGTGTTGGCTGTCTATTTTGGTATCAATTTGGGTCTAGAAGAAAGAAAAGCAAAAGAAATAGCTGACACAGGAAGCCAAACCTTGGTGCCTTTCAAAGGTGAATGAGGATTTCTCTCTTCCACATGGGTTTTGTCCAGTGTGGAAGGTCATCTGGAAGTTGTGTGTGACCCTCCCAGTCATTTTTTAAGCCTCGATAAACAGGGAAAAAACACACTAGAGGAAGAAGAAAGGAAAGTACAATAGAGCAATTAAGACCATTAAAGGGCTCTGGAAAAGGAACCTTAAAAGATTTTTTCCACAGAACTCTTAGAGTTTACAAAAATGTAAAGGACCCCTTGAAAACATTAGGTTGCCTGCTGCTTTTTGTTTAGGAACCTCCATCCAGCCGTCACAGGAAAGATACACAGCCTCTTGGATGTTTCCCTAACAGTTCTCATTTTAGGTAATGTAAATAACATTTTTTACATTAACATCTTATTTATGTAGAATCTTCTGTCTCAGCAGATGTCCTACAGCTGTAGGTGTATAAAATACAGAGCAGGGCTGGGGGTGGCGGGAGAGGATTAATCTCTTCCTTATACTTACACAACTAAGAAGCAAATTCAGTGGAGCTATACAAGTGTTATCTGACAGCAAGTATCACACAAGCTGGATATCAGACCCAGAGCTGAGGCTCTGTCTGCTTAAGACACTGCTTGCCTCATCCCTTGATGCCTGGTGTATTATATTTTTGAGTAAAAGATGTAGAAGAAGTCTATTAGACTTCTATAAATAATATTTATTATTTATTAATAATAAATAATATTTATTACTAAAGAAGCAAAATCTTTTTTAGATGGCAAAAGAGGTTCACAGGTGGCAGCCTTATTTGCTTCAAATTTGGTTTTTTATCTCCTCAGGGATACTGTCATGCCATGCTAGTCAACAGACACACAGCAGAGTAGAACCAAAAAGTTTTTCATCCATATAATCCCCCTTGCCAATCAGTGAAAAAATGAGATGTTTACAGACTGTTAATTGTTGATAGGACAAGAGGAAATGGCCTTAAGTTGCACCAAGGGCAGTTGAGATTGGATGTGAGGAACAATTTTTTCGCTGAAAGGGTTCTCAGGCATTGGAAGGGGTTGCCTAGGGCAGTGGTGGAGTCACCGTCCCTGGAGGAATTGAAGAGTTGTGTAGATGTAGTGCTGAGGGACATGGGTTAGTGGGGGATTTGTCAGTGTGAGGTTAATGATTGGACTTAATAATTTCAATGGTCTTTTCCAGTCGAGGCAATTCTGGGATTCTGTTTGTAAGTCAGCTGCCTTTTTAAGGAGCTGGAGCATCTTGTCCAAACCAGCACTGTGTGCCAATACACGGGTTTGAAATATGGACTTTTCCCCTGGTGTGCTGTTTTTCTGCTCACTTGTGAGCCCACCTGTTGCCAGATTAAGCCTTTTTTGACTCCTCTGAAAGTACAACCCAACCCTTCCTGTGTTAATTCTGAAATACAGCAGCCTGTAACTGCTGAGATCTGCACACGCTGCCGGTGTCTGTGAGGGCACAAGTACCGGTTAACACAGCGATGCTCCAATAACTGCGGCCAAAGGTAGGCAGGTGCTCATTGAGAATGGTGCTGGTTAATTAGCCAGGAAATCTCTGCTGCCTCTAAACTCTGCTGTGATAATTGCTAATGTGAGAAGTTCACACATGTGAGTCAGTGCTTTGTACAGCCAGTATCTCAATGCATGTATACAGCTCATACATACCTATAGGAGGAGCATCTAATTGGGCTAATGTGCTTGACTCAGCCTGGCCAATTCAGAATGCCACATGCACATCACCAAGGAGACAGAAGTCTGCTCACAGATGTTTGGGGACCTGTGCTGTTCTTCACTAACCACAAAGAGTCAGCTCTTCAGCTGCTATAAATCAGCAAAGTGCCCTTGTTTTCAGCAAAGAGGTGCCAGTTTTGCACCAGGACTGTCATCCCTACAGAGGAAAAAACAGGAATCTGCAGTATTTGATCTTATTAAAAATATTTAGTGAGGGCAGATTTTAGCTTCATAACCTGTTGCTTGTTGTGCATTAACTACGGTTTTCCTAATTACCTTTACAGAATCACAGGATTGCCTTGATTGGATAAGACCTTTAAGATCATTAAGTCCAGTCATTAACCTCACACTATTCTTCCTCATATGCAATCTAAACTTCCCTTGGCGTGACTTGAGGCCATTTCTTCTTGTCCTATCACTTGTTACTTGGTTGAACAGACCCCAGCTCCCTGCACCCTCCTTTCAGGTAGTTGTAGACAGTGAGAAGGTCTCTCCTCAGCCTCCTCTTCTCCAGGCTCAACAACCCCAGTTCCCTCAGCTGCTCCTCATAGGACTTGTGCTCCAGCCCTTCACCTTTGTTTTTCAGGCACTGAAAAATAGACTCTGCAGCTTTGTTTTTCACAATGTGACAGTGTCTCCTGCCAAATGCTGATGAGACAAATTGGAAAAGGTTCTTTTAGTTGTTACACCACTGCTTTTCTCTTGTCACTGATGTTTACCAGATTAAAAACTCTCAGTGCTCTACAAAAGTCAGAAAGTTCAGAAGTGTTAAAAAGCCCCAGTCCTAGACTCCTAAACCAGCTACAGAGAAGTCCTATTAAAAATGCAGAACACTGTGTCCTGCACAAGGAGAACAGTTAGATATGTACATGTCTAGCTATTTCATGGATGGAAAAAAAAGAGACACAATTGCAGACTCGTCATACTCCACTTCTCTCTTCAGAGTATTGAATGTCACTTAAAGCAAAACAAACAGCCAAGTTCATTTCCCATGACAAACATCCAGGGACATCTTAAAATCAAAACAGAAGCAACCATAATCAGAAGGCAAAGGAAACTTTGACAAAGCTTCAGAACCTTGTCAGATGCAATTATTCAGTCAGGGTAGGCAAGTGAATGAAAAAGAAGGGCCCCCTTCGCCGCAGACTGCTGAGCAGTATCGAAAGGTTTCACACAGGCATTGCTATCTGCAGCGTTAGCTTAATGGAAAACCTGCCCTCGGCTTTAGTGCTAAAAACAAGGGAACAAAACTGAGAAACCCAAATGGGGCACAGCAAACTGCAACGGAATCTCTGCTAATAGCAGCAAAAGGAGTCGAAGTGCCTATCATTTAATATAATCTCCCTCTTAATAAACTGCCCCTTACTGCAATCACAAAGTTCAATCACAAAAAATCAGCTATGTTGAAGTAATGAGAATATTTCTTACCTCTTTCACGTGGCTCAAGCTGCAAACTACTTAGGAAAAAACAAATGGATCAAAACCATAAACACAACAGGATTAGAAAAGCCCCAGCTGACACCCACAGTGCATGATTTGCCCTCGATGAAAAGTAATTTTCTAATAAATCTGAGGCTACATTTGAGCATCACTGGCACTTACCAGGAATTATCTCCTTCAGGAGAAGTAGGGAACAATAATAAATATTTAGGCAGAAGTTCACAGGCAGTTCTGAATGCTGTCCTGGTAATATCACAGGCAACAGCTGTGTTTGGGACCCAAGCCTGGTCCAACCCAGTTTTTGAGGTTCAGAGCAGGGTTTTGGTATCAGAGCTCAGCTTTTCTTTCTCAAAACTAGCATCCTGCCTCTGGCACGATGGTGTCGTAACTTTCCTCCTAATAACCCGTCTTGTCCATTGTAATCCCCTTCTACAAAGCTGGGCAGTGTCATCAGCCTTCTCCCCACATCATGACAAAAATGGTATTCTCTGCTATGTGGGGTTATGCAGCTCAGTGCAGCCTGTTTTGATGATTGCAATGAATTCCACAGGTGTAAAAAAAAAAAGGTAAAAAAATGTTCCTTTTGCTTTTTAATACGATTACCAACAGTTGCCTTTAGAGAGACAAACCATTCCAGTTCTCACGTAGCTTTCTACAAACTACAAGGAATTCTTAGAGAATGATGCTGTCACACCGTGTCTCTGCCAAGGTTTAACAAACTGTTTTAATAAGACTTACATTATTAAAAGGAAGCTGTATTTTAAAGGAAATTACAATGCATATTTGGAAGTATTCTAGATAATTACACCAAATATGGTTGTTGAATGACTCAATAACACCCATTTCTCATCCAGTGGATGTTCTTTTATATCAATGGCTTTTTTTATATATATTAATGTTTATTTCTTATTCCCTGATTTGCTGTTTTAGCTAATTGCACAAGATATGTGAGAACAGACACTAATTACTAAATCAGACTTTGGCTTTTAAAAGACTCAGGGGAAATAAACTAACAAATGGGAAGACAGGGACCTGTTTATTTTCCCTCCTCTTTGCCCGATGGCCTGCACAAAGTATTTTAAGAAAATGCACAAAATTATAAGGAACAGTGGCTTGGTTTTTCATTACTGGAGAGAGAGAGAGAGGTTGCTAATCTGTTTTCCAATCATGGAGTCTTGCCAGAGAATTTGCAAGGTATTAGCTGCCATATGGAAAGCATGTTCATGAACGGTACATACATATGTTGCTATGTGTACACATCAACTTATGCACATGTCCATAAAGCCATCCTCCTTTGTAAAGAGAGTTTCTGCTGCCATATTTTATTCAGGCTACACAATAGTTGCTGATTGCACACACCTGAACTACTCCCTGGTATATGTTCATTGTGGCCATGAGGGTGTTTGATGAGAGAGGAGGTCCTTGAGAAAAATATATAAAATTTTCATTCCATCATGGCCTTCTGTGTTCTGCTGCTGCTGCTTCAATCTTCTCTTTTACTTCTGGCTTTTCAGTCTGGCACATCTTTTTACACTGAAGTTTCTGGTCTTCAGTGGATACTGCTTTGTGATTTCCACTCCAAGCTATCTCACTTCTCTTGACAATTCTAACACAGTAGTTGACACAGTAGGTGGGTTATCTGAAATATCACACATCGTCCTTGGGGCTCAGGCAGAAGTCTAGAAAGACTGTAATGATTTGGGCTTTTAATTGGTATGCTGGTGATTTGTCCTGGCTGAAACAAATTTTCAGATGTGGGCCTTTTGTCTTTGTTTTTGTCTAGCTGACACTGATGACTCCCTGAAGATGCTCCCTCTAAAAGGATTTAAATCAAAGTTAAGTGCATTTCCTTTATCATTCCTGTTTAGCAGTGGCTAGGAGGAGCCACTTCTCATTCTCCATCTATTGGTAGTTGTGCTTTCCATCTGTAATGGAGGGAGCAAAGCAACACCTTGCTGGATCCTTGTTTTGCCCCGTGCTGAAAGTAAAGCAGGAAGGTAGTGTAAGATATAGAATCATAGAATCATTTTGGTTGGAAAAGACCTTTAAGACCATTGAGTCCAACCGTAAACTGAACACTGCCAAGTCCACCTCTAAACCATGTCCCTAAGCACCACATCTACATGGCTTTAAAACACCTCCAGGGATGGTGACTCCACCACTTCCTGGGCAGCCTGTTCCAATACTTGACAACCCTTTCAGTGAAGAAATTTTTTCCTGATATTCAACCTAAACCTCCCTGGCACAACTTGAGGCTGTTTTCTCTTGTGCTATCTCTTATTACTTGGGAGAAGAGGCCTTTCTTGGGAGAAGACTCATTTCAGGTAGTTGTAGAGAGTGAGAAGGTCCCCCCCCCAGCCTCCTTTTCTCCAAACTAAATAACCCCAGTTCCCTCAGCCTCTCCTCATAAGACTTGTGCTCCAGACTCTTCACCAGCTTTGTTGCCCTTCTCTGAACACGCTCCAGCACCTCCATGTCCTTCTTGTAGTGAGGGTCCCAAAACTGAACCCAGTATTTGAGGTGCCACCTCACCAATGCCCAGTACAGGAAGATGATCACTTCCCTAGTCCTGCTGCACCCACTGTTTGTGACACAAGCCAGGATGTTGTTGGCCCTCTTGGCCACCTGGGCACACTGGTGGCTCATACGAAGCTGGCTGCCCACCAACACCCTCAGGTCCTTCCCTGATAGGCAGCTTTCCAGCCACTCTCCCTGATATGGGATGATGTAGAGCTGCAAGCAGCCACGGCGCGATCCATAACAACCACAAAGAACAGGCAGAGCATGCTGCCATTTGACTGGCATGAGGCACCAGGCAGGGTCTTTCCATAACCAGCCCTTCATGAGTTCTCCACTGAAAAAGGGCTTGAGGAGCTCAAGCCAAGTTGGTGGAAACTTCTGAAAATTGCATCCATTCACCAAAACGAAATACTTCCTTGGAACCACAGATTGAGCCTTTTTCTTCCCCACCAGTAAATGGCAAATTAGAGGAACAGATTTTTGTCATTCATGTGGAATTACTTCAGAGCAGCCTGTGGAAACCAGCCCTTCACTTTGGTCTGAGGCAAAAGATAGTATTACTTTTGAACTTGCCCTCAGCTTAGGCTCTTGGAAAACTCAAAGAGCTTCTGGCCTGGGGTGCTGTGAGAAGTGGATCCCAGCTGAGGCCTGCAGGGTGGCCAGGTACCACACATGAGATGGCTTCTACACAGTCTCTTGTGAGGGCATCTCATTGTTACCTGGTTAAACATCAAGCAGTTTTCATCATTAGCAGTAGAAACGCTTCTCAGTGCTTTCTTCCAATGGAGAATTGCAACCAACTGAAATGCCCTGTGGTTTTGTTTTAGCAGGTTGCCAAACTTTGTGGCATTGCTTTTGTAGATGCTTCCTCTTATGCTTAGAAGTTGAGAAATTTGCCTGCTACTATTACAATGTGGGGGTTTTTGTTTGGTTTTGGTTTTTGTACACACTCCTAAATGAAATACACATGGCCATAAAATTGAAGAGCAATTTGGTTGAGAATTTACTTAGTGAAGATCAGAGATAAAGGTATTTTTAAAAACAAAATCCAACTTAGAAACACTTTATCCACTGCTGATCGCCTCAGCACAGAAGGATGATGAAACCTGGAAGTCACTGGAAAAAAGAAAATGCCCTAAAAATGACTAAGAATCCAGTTGGATTTCTTTGCTAGAAAAAGCTCTTGTAAGGCTTGGCTGAATGAAAGGTGAGGTTCCTACAAAATATAGGAAAGGCCAATTGAGTGCAAATATCCAAATTTCCAACAAAGCCAGGCTGTGATGCTTACTGCCAGCCTGAACACTCGCTGCCATTCAGCTTCATTAAGTGCTAGTTATAGAAAACCAAAGGGAGCACATTGGGATGAACAAAGCACTGGCTTCACAGAGCAGAGGCAAGATTGTTGAATGAATACATAGATGGACAAGGAATAGGATAAAACCAGTAAAATAGCATGAGAAAGCAGAGAGATCAACCTTTTCACTTTCTTCCTCTCTCAGCCCTTTCACAAAATAGCAACCTTTCTTCTTGATCATCTTTTTCCCCTCATTCTCCTTCCCAAATTTCAAAAGGTCCACAACAAAAAAGATTATTTAGGAGTCTCTTAGGGATTTCAGTTAAGAAAGTGCCCTTTACCTGGCAGCATTTTTAAATAAAATACTTACATTGAAGGATAATATTATAATTTGATTTTTATGCTTCAGAAATATAACCAATAAATACAATTAAAAAAGAGTACTCTCAAAGTGAGAGTATTTTTTATAATACAATAAAAAAAAGAGTACTCTCAAAGTGGCACAGGAGGTGACCAGTAAAAGCATACAATACATTATCTCAGGGGCACTTCAGATTATCACCTGCAGGAGCTGGCTGGCAAAAATTAAATACAATCAATGTTACACAGAAGAAATAAATGAAATACAGTAAATTGCTGTAGTGAAGCTAGAATAATGTGCTGATATCAGGGTGCTCTTTGCACTTCTTATTTGTGACTTTGGTGGAAAGATCTTCAAATGGATCGATGCCAGAGGAGTGTTGCCTCAGGACAGCACATTTCTCCCCTATTTATTTTTTAATAACAAAAAAGGGAAATGGAGGGTGCTGGACATGCCTGGAATCATGGTGCAGGTTGGGAGAGGCTGCTGGAGGTCATATGGTCCATTGCCCTACTCAAAGCAAGGCCAGCTATGACACTAGATGAGGTTCACTAGTATGTTGGCCAAGCAAGTTGTGAACATTTTCAGGGACAGGGATGCCCCAGCACCGCTGGGCGATCTCTTCCAGCACTTAGCCCCTCCCATTGCCACAACAGTTTCCATCATATCCAATGGGAATTTACCTTACAACCACTGGCAGCTCTCTTCCTTTTGCTGTGCACATCTGAGTTGCTTCTGGATCCATCTTCTGTTTTCAAAGGCATCAGCAAGATCCCACATCCCCTTCCCACCTCAAGCCTTTGCATTTCCAGACTGGAGTAACACAACTCCAGCAGGACTGTGTCCTGCTGATACTTTGACACAGGTGGTGGTCTGCACTGTAGACTCAGAGTCTCCTTGTTGATGGGTGCTCTTCTCACCAGAATGTGTGATTTTATGTTACTTTTTAATGTAGTGTGTCTTCCTATTAATTTTGTGGGTTTAAAATTACATAACTTGGATGACAAATGTGGGAAGGTCTTGATTCAGACAAATCTAGATTCCGCTTCTTTTAATAATTTATCCCCCTACCAGAAATTACAGTATTTCAGAATTCTGTTAAGTTTTCCTTTTCATAGGTATACAAGAGAATGCCAAATAAATCTGCCATATCCCTGCCCATTTCCATCCAATTAGTCATGAGGAGAAAACATCCCCATCTCAGCCAGGAATGACAGTTCACCTCTAGAAGAAGGTGGCCAGTGGCACAGCTCCCTCCCTCATCCCACAGCAAAGAAACCTGAGTGTTTCTCTGCAAGCTACCAGCTCACTAAGTCAAATTGGTGCCATGAGATGTGCTAGAGCCTCCTGTGCACTGAAGTGAGCAGTGCAGACTCTTTTCCTTTCCACAGACTTGTGACATATAATGTCCCAGGTTTTGAAACAGGACTGTGCAGTTCCAATGATGAACCAGGGGAATGATGCAGCTCACTCCTCACAACTCTAATAACTTTGGATGATTTTTTTCACATGATTCATTTGGAGCCCTTTTCTGATTCTCATCGTGAAAGAATTAAGAAAAAAAAAAAAAGGCAGAAAGGAATCATCTGTTTAAGTGTCAAAAACATCTCTGTGCTTTTCAGAAACAGGGAAACAAGGAAATCAGTAAAATATACTTTTGTCTATCACAGAAAGTGTCAACATTTAGAGGAATGCACTACAACGCGATAAACTGTAAACAGCATTAAAGTTATGACATCAATTCTGTGGAAGTCCACATTGCATATTATTTTTTCCTTTCACAGAACTTTTTTTTTTAATTCTCAGAATGCTTAACTGGCATAATGCAGTCCTCAATATGTTTGGTGTTACATTTAAAAGATTTCATTTGTTAAAGTTTTCATGTGTTATTAAAATCACTGCTTGGATGTGGTACAGTTTGTATTAAAAGGATAATATTAAAACTAAACATACAGCTTTTTAACAGATGTTTAATTACAGCAGATTCTCAATCTCCAAAATAATTTGTGGATCTCTTGTTATTTCAGATGAAACTACTTACATACAAATGTGGGCTACTTTGGCCCATTATCTTTTCACTATTGTGGGGCAAGATGAAGTTGGCAGCTTTTTTAGCCAAAAAAGAGTCAGCTCCTCATTGCCAGTTCTGAGACAAGCTAACCAAAAAACTCTAAACCAAATGAGTAACAGATAAAAAAAATCTTTGAATTGTTATTCTTTTTCTGAGTTCTTTAAACAAAATACTATTAATTCGAAGTGTAACCTCAGAACTCACCTCTTGCCTGCGGTCTGAACTTTTTCACTCTTTGCATTCTCCAACAAGTTGTCCAAGTTTGATTTACACTCTCATACAAGAATGCAGTTATTTATTGTTCAACTGCTGCTTTATTAAAGCAAGCTCTTGTTCTCACACTCCTAACTATCCATCTACTGGAAAGCTTCAGGTTTGGGGAGAGGTGGAATCCTTCATTAGCAAACGTAAACCCAGTTGCTACTAATAAACCTCTATGGACTAAAATAAGGTTTTATTATTAGAGATTTGACAGTAGATGTGGTATTTTCAGACATTATCTTAGGCTCAGCAACATCACAATACCATCTCTTCTCCATCTTCCTGAGACAGGTGAAGCCTGCTGGTTTTCAATCATACCAAGGTCACTCATGAAATACAAGAGGGAGATGCTGAATGCTTCTCTTTACCGTGGTAAAATTCATCCCTTTGTAAGGGACCACGCTGGACTCAGTGGGACTTCAAGAAGTGCACTGGGCTGGGCCTGCCCCTCTGCAGAGATTTGTTTAATTTCCACAGTGATACTAGTCCTGCCTTTACTGGGAATGAACTCTGAATGTGGAATTTTACATCATCACCTTGCTTCTTAAAACCCATTTTCTGAATAAAATGCTCATAAAAGTGAAGATTGAGGAGCGGAAATGAGAGAGAAAAGATGAAAGGTTTCCAATAACAAACACTAAAGATTTTAAATAAATATTTTAATTCTATTATTGGCATTTACAGGTAGAAAGCATACAGTATGTTACAGTTCTATCAAAATGTGAAAAATATGGATGTTACATAAGTAACAAATGTAAAAAAAGTATTTTTCTTACCTTCCCTGAAAGTAAGAAAACTCTTCAGCATAGGAAAATATTGATATAAAAACACAGCTTAGGTAAAAAAAAACCAAAAGTTTTTACACAGTACGATAGGTTCATCAGATCTGCATGAAGACGTAAGGACTTTGTGAGGTTCTACTTTACCTAAAAGTTTTGGGAATTTGGGACAAACAGTCAGCTACATTAATGAATCTACAAGTAGTTTTCCCTCATATCCACTCCAAAATGCTAGAGTGCAGTAATTTTCTATACAATAAATAATTCTTCAAAGTTTCCATCATAGAAAAATCATATAATGCAGAAAATGCCACTCCAAGGTCACAGAGGCTAGGCAGTGCTTTAATAATAATTAGGATAATACTGATTATAGTGCTTGGTAATGTCGAAGCACTTCGGACGAGTTAACTAATGAGTCCTCACAACACCCCGGTGAGGTAGGCGAGGAAGTGTTTCTCCTACCTTTCCATAGCACAGATGGGAAAATGAAATCTGTGGAGAAGCACAGACTGCAGCAGCAGCATGGCCAACATGAGAGGCCAAGAGACCTGGGAATTGTGGGGTTTTTCCCTCGTTCCCATTGATCGTGCTGCTGGGCTGGGCTGGCAAATGCTGATCGCTCCCCTCCCCACTCTGGAAGCACTGAGGGAGGTGGGCAGGGACCTAGGGTTAAGCATCCCCAAATATTTCCTAGAGATTCAGAAGCTCTCACATGACTTTGTCAAAAAAAACACAACCAAAAAAAAAAAAAGAAAAGAGGGAGGGGAAAAGAAAAGGGGAAAACCCCAAATAAACAAATAAACAAGCTGAAAGAAAAACAAAACAAAACTCCTAAAGTGCTGACTGGCTTGAGCTGCTTCTAGCACCTCTTGTATGGAATAAGACTTACAGCACTGTTGCCAGCAATGATTCAAGCTGATTTAATCCATAAAGTTACAGGTGAGCAACTGCAGGATATGGTAACTACATTTTCTGAGACACCTTAATACTGAAATTCCTTCATTCACCGTCCTTCCTCCATGCGCTCCTTAAGGAAAATTAAATCCTCAATACTCTTGCATCGTAAAACATGTTAGTAGCTGGAGACAATATGCACATCCTTCACAATTAAAAAAACAACCCCAAATTAGTTCATTTTCAGAACAAAGCATTATTAATTTAAGAATCACAAACCAAACAATGGTAAATAGGAAACCCTTTTCAAAGGCTGCATGCCGAATATCTTGTTTTCAAATACAATGCATGCAGGAGAAATAAATTCATCCAAGCATAATTAAATTAAAAACGTTTTCAGTCTCTTTCAGCAGCATAATGGTTATTATTTTTAAAGTCTCCTCCAACCAAACTGGCCTGGGGTTCAAATGCTGACCTTTGCTTTTTTACAACCATACAATGGTTTGAGTGGTCCCCTGCGGTAATACCAGGAGATAAAGCCTATACATACTGTTCTGCTTCCCCGTCCTTGGAAGCAGGCTTGGTTGTCCCACCTTTGCTGTCTTCACTTGCTGCTGCTGCTGCTGCTGCTGTTTTTTCAGGAAGTGATGCCAGATCTTTGAAAACATCCACATAATGCCCAAAGCCCGGGCCCCAGTTCAAGAGGTTGTCCCAGTTGAAGCTTCCCGCTTGCTGGCCCAGTTTGACGGGCAGGGAGCTTTCCCCAGCACTGGTGGTGGTTGCCTGTGCCCCCACCGGCCCCCCCTCGCCTCGGCGCCCAGGGTACCGCCGGGGCTTCAGCCTGGCACCGTAGTTGTCCTCGTCATCCGCATCGGACTCATTGACCTGGGATAACTTGGGCATCCTGGAGGTGTACGCTATGGGCTTATCCCTGTCGTACTCCATCTCCGAGCAGGTGAAGGACTCGTGGGAGTCGCTGTCGGAAGAGGACTCAGGCGCGGGAATACCATCGGCTGGGTTCCTCGTCCGGGACAGAGGCCTTCTACAGTCTTCCTCGGAAGAGGACCGGCCATGGTCTGCGCTGCAGATGCTGGGGTTTCTGGGGCGAGGGGTGTTCAGTCTCTCCACCTCTTCAATGGACAGCCCCACTGGAGGAGCAGATTCCAGAGGGATCTGCCCAATGGGCTGCTTCAGGCGGCTTCCCGGTCGGGAACCGTGGCTCGCCATGGTCTGTGGGCTCTTACTTCTCCTCCCCAGCCGAGTGGCGTAGTTAAAAATGCCGGGTTGGCAGACGTCGTTGTGCATCTCCAGTGGGCTCCCTTCCCTGATGGCGAGGTGTAGCTCCCTTGCCGGACTGTGCCTGTAAAAAGTGGATGATTTGGAGAAGGGTGCGGGGCTGTGCCGAGACAGGGGGTTGGGAGTAGGGCACGCCGAGTGGCTTAACGAGGTTGTCCTCAAGCCCTGCCCGTAGGCGGGCTGGTAGGTCAAGCTGCTGGCCCCCAGGGGCATGGGGGATTGCCGCGCGAAGCCCAGCGGGCTGTGTCTCTGGATGGAGAACTTGGGCGTGTGGCTCCGGAACTGCTTGTAGTGCTGGATGATGTCGGCGTCCGAGGGGGCGATGCTGCTGGCGTTGTCGATGTCGTAGTGCTCGATCTCAGGCTCGGGGGAAGCCAGTGGGGCGCTGGGGATCGTCTCTGTGGCATGAGGGATGTCGGTTTCATCGTAGATGAGATATGGGTTTTCTCTTTCAATGATATCGGGTTTGGGATTCCCTTCGGGCTGCTTCCTGACAGTCATGTCATCACCATAGGGTGGGATGTTGTCAGGGTCATCAAACGCCACGTTCTCGCTCCCCTTTTTCTTCTTCTCCTTCGTTTTCTTCTCTTTTGGGGCTTTTGACTTCTTTCCTCGGCACTGGTTGCAGAGGATGAGGCTGAGGACCAGCAGCGCCAGGACCGTTGCGCAGCTGCCCACGATAGCCGGCACGGCCCAGAGGGGCAGGGACAGCTCAGCAGGGTGTGGGGACGGGAAGCAGACATGGCCACCATTGATCCCTGCTCTACACTCGTGGCCCGGGGCACACGAGACCCCCAGGCAGGCCACCACCACCTCACACGTCCGTCCTGCGTACGCCTCGGGGCAGCTGCAGGTGAAGCCAGCGTGGGCCCCGGGCTCGCAGCTGCCCCCGTTTTGGCAGGGGCTGGAGGCGCAGGCGCCTGGTGGGACACACTGGTAGGCGTACCACTGGTTGATGCACATCAGCTCGCCCCAGCAGGGACCGCTGGCGCAGACGTTGGGGCCGCGGCAGCCGATCTTCACCGAGGGGTCTGTTTTGGAGAGAGTGGCGAGGCTGTGCTTGCCGGCGAAGGGAAGGCTCTCCCCACCGTACTTGATGTAGGAAATGCAGCCATCAAAGCCTAGGGAGAAAAGCAACAATCATGTCAATGCATGAAGACTTGAGTATGCACTGTCCACAGAGGCCAGAGACACTCTGAGCATCAATATCACGCTAAGGGGGAAACACTGTGATCAGCAGATGACAAGATCTGCAGCGTGCCTCATGGAAGGGGAAATACAAACACAGGAGCAACAAAATGGAAAACCCAGTGCTACAATGGAGGCAACAGCCGTATTTCATGGGTAAATCACGCTGGAGTCACACACATGGAGCCTCCGTGTTTCCAGGAGTGTACTCAGCTTATGATGGCTTCCTGCCAGCTTCACCTTGCGTTGTGATTGATGTACAAATATCTGTGGTGTTAACCAGAATGCTGTAATATTTACACAACCACTTACTTCACTAGAAGGATGGCTCATTCACAAATGTTCCAGTATCTGACAATCTGCACTGAATTATCTAGACTCAGGTGTAAGGAATATTTTGTTGCTTCTATTAAATATTTCCTTTTACATTGTAATGACTATTTTGTTTGTAAACTTTGTAATTTTGGGGGGTTCATATTAGAGAGGAACTGAAATATACTTTTAAGCAGAACAAGATTAAGTAAAGGCTGGTCATGTCTGGAGCTTCTGCCATAACTTCTGTGCGTGCACCTTTTAAAACTAATGATTTTCAGATCTAAGCTGTGCATAGAAAGATGGAGATTAAAGATAAGTAAGCAATTAAGTAATTTATCTGAAGATAAATACACAGTACTGACATAAGTGATACCAAGTTACCTTGGTTCTTTTAAGTCTGCCAAATAAGAATTCAGAAACAGACCATGGTTTTTAACCTCAACACTAAGACTTCAAGGCAACAAAAATATTCTTAGGTGAGTAAATAAAATGTACCAAAACCTGCAATTAAGATGCTGAAATTAACATATCATGTTTTCTAGAAGGCCTGGAAGACATTTTGCACTCCCATTACTTTCACTAAATCTGAAAAAAATCTGGCAATTGTAAGCAGAAGTCTAAATATAATTTGAAATGTTGATCTGGCTTTTAAGAATTTTATGGGCTGTGAGGAAGGAACTACTGTCCCATTAGGGAGTATCTACCTCAAGCTTGGAGATTGGGAAAAAAGTTCTAATTGAGGAAAAAACATAATATAAAATGAAATGAAAATCTGTATTTGGGTAATACTGAGTCGCTCACACATAGTCAACTCTGCTGCTCACTGAGCAGATTAGATTTGAGGTTTGCAATGCAAATGGATACTTCTGTGATTGTAGCATGCTTATCTTGCAGACAGACTCACTGAAGGAAGTCTGAACGTTATATTCTCAAATCTGTATTATAATGTAGTTTCCCCTTGAAGCAAAATTATTTTGCCAAAATACTATGCAATAAGCAAATGGTTGGGTTTTGCAGAAACATTATATTTTCTAAAAATATATGGTTAATCTGATTTAATTTTCAATGTATAGACCCATTTCACTGTAGCTAAATGAAAGGCTCCATTGTTCAGTAAATAAGCCAAGAATTCAATTGGTTACCATAGGAAACATCTATTCTAATAGTATTAAACATCGTTAAAACGAATTTGAACAAATATTCCTTCCAATGACTTCATTCAATACACTTAAATGTTGTTGTTTCCTAATTCTCCCATATTTCAAAAATTTCTTATCATCCTTTTGATATATCATCATATATCACAAACATCTCAACACAGTGAAACCTGTGTGCAGCTGGCTTGGCTGGGATAGCAAAAACCATTCCCTCCCATTCCCCCTTGCTCCTGTGCTTTCCAGTTTCCCCTCTTCTGAGCAGAAGTTGTCTATTGTGCTTCACCTAAGCCTCTTGCTCTACCACCTCCCAAAATCATGGCAATACTTTCATGTCTCTGAGTCCTGAGTGGTCTTTTCCCAAACTCCCTGTGCCTTGGTTGTAGAACTACCCCGTGAGCGGCGATGCTGAGTTTCAGTGCTGAGAGAGCCCAAGGAGATGGGGTTATTCCTGGCCTTTGTGTGCTGGTTGTATGGGAGGTCCCAGGAAAATCCAGCCTTTTGCCAGCCTAATCATTCTCTGTGTTCCCAAGACTTAATCCTTTCTGCAAGAGTTTTAGCATAATGCAACCTTATGCTGACCTCTACTCAGAGCTGTGACACAATGGTATGCTGAGATGTTATGTTATGCTCTCAGTGTCCACATGCACAGTTGCTATAAGAAACATGTTTATTTCTCCTTAACTTCTGACAGATTGTCCTCAGGATGCCATGCATGGCACCAGGTTTACAGGAGGATGGTATTCAAGGCCAAATTTATCAGCTCTTATCAATAAAAATAATCAACAAGGAGAAGGAAAGTGTCACTCCTCAGTTTAGGGGAAAGAATAAACAGGAGCAAATTTTCCATGCATTAGCAGTGTCAGAGAAAGGTTCTTTTCTGCAAACATATTGCTGGGATGGAAGAACAGCCGCTAGGAATGGTAACTGTGAATAATTGTGGAAATCTCTTTAAAAGTGCGGAGCATGGAGAGAAATGTTATGAGTATTTACTCTGTCATGAAATAGCAAATATACTGAAGTTGTATGAGGTGATATTACAGATTTATAATCTTCAAAGTATGTTGTTTTAAAATCTGAACACCCTCTGATGTCAGAAATGAAGTATGAGTGGGTAGCAACATCAAATAGGTTTCACTGAGTGGTGCAAGTCATGCGGTGTAAAGGGACATGAAAGGGCCTTCTAAGTTTTGCAAGCATGCTATTTCTGCATTATTTCCATTCTGAAAGAGATGTATTTTCTTTCAGCATTACTTATATTTTCATTTTCTTCTGTTTTTACACTCCCAAATAAAGAGGAAATTGAGGATTTAGGTTCAGGTGGGAGCCTAAGCAAAATGGGTGATTACCTTTCCGCATGCTTGGTGGTCCCTTGTAGCAGTGATGTGATAAACAGCAATCGAGATTTTTGTCAGGTCTACTTGGGTTTGAAAATGTTATTGGATATACCAGCTTCACAGCCCTGGAATTGTCACCCACATCTGTCTGTGTCTGCCTTTAACAGCACTGCAGACATTGTTGACTCTCTGAGTTCATGCAGTTTTATACCTCCCCATTGCAAATCCTTGGTATGTGGTACACAATGCAATCCAATATTGAAATAAAATAAAATCATATGAATAAGAGATTTTGGATTGTGTATTCCTAATGGAAGCCAGACATTCCTAATTTGCCTGCCACAGCATCAGGCGGTGGTGAGATTTTAGTGTCCTCAATTTTCTTTATTCCAGCTTTCCTAAAAGCCTCTGACTTTGCCATTAAATACACTGCTTATAAAACATACATGTAATAATAGCAGAGGTAAGCACAGCATTCATATGGTTTCATACCTCATTTTATACAAATTCACAACACACAAATGTGAAGTGTGAATTTGCTCCACTCAAAGATCCTTTATCTGGTCACAACTCTTGAAGTCAGGAAGATTTTTCAGTATAAAAACTCTGAGAGACCTATGCCTGCACAGTCTGGAGGATCTTACCGTTTATTGCTAAAGATCACTTCCACCTTTACTTATCACTGGAGGAATGATATCATATATATGTGGTCTAGAACTTCCTCACAGGGGGAAGAAGAGGGGCAGGCGCTGATCTCTCCTCTCTGGTGACCAATGATGGGACCAGAGGAAATGGCAGGAAGATGTGCCAGGGGAGGTTTAGCTTGGCCATGAGGAAAAGGTTCTTCATGCAGAGGGTGGTGGAGCACTGGAACAGGCTCCCCAGGGAGGTGGTCATGGCACCAAGCCTGACAATATTCCAGAAGCATTTGGCCAAGGCCCTCAGACACATGGTCTGACTCTTGGGATTGTCCTGTGCAGGGACAGGAGTTGGGCTCAATGATCCTTGTGGGTCCCTTCCAGCTCACAACATTCTATGATTCTACTTCTTTTGCCAGGGTCTAAGACAGTTGCTTTAACGCTTAAGGGAGATTGATTTACTTCTTAACAGCTAGATGTTGGTCAGAGGGTGGTTCCTTATTGTCCTTGGTTTCTGTGCTCAGAAATAAATCCTATTCTTCATTTGACAGCAGGACAAAGCAGGAGGAAGTTGGAGTTTCAGAAAATATTTTAATCATATTAATAACAGTCTAAATCCTGCAGTACTTACCAAACCCCTGCAGAGACATAGTTCTCATTTAGCATTTTTGCCTGAGTAGATCTGCCTTGATTTTACAGATTCTGACCCAGAATAAATCCTTTCTTCTCCATCAGCATAACAAAATTATAACAACTGATTTACAGACAAGCAAGCAAACCCACTCCCCGCCTCCAAAAAGCCCTGCAGATGGAGTGCCTGTGTTTGGAAACAACAAGGCTGCAACATGTATTGAAGGAACAAAGTCTGCAATCCTTCCTCATTCAGTTTGCAGTTTGGGTGGCAATGTGTGGAAGTTTATTAGTTACTAATAAATAATTACAGCCCCTTCTGCAACCTTTAAGCAAATAGACACCATTTGTTTGCTCAAACCTGCTCATGTGCATGTTTAAAATAAATAATAAATTAAAAATTACCTGCAGCTGTGCTCTTGAAAGGTTGGCTTGATGGGATTCCTCCCAGTGAAATTGTAAGAACGTTTAGTCCACCAAAGTCTTGTGTGGGGTGGAGAATGTCTCGGCTGTGAGTCTTGTCGACCGCCAGGACAGTAGCAGACCCGTTCTTCTCAATGAGAACCGAATGCCACTGACCATCGGCAGCGTACACTTCTGGGATGTTCCTTTCCACTTTCCCAGCAATTCCAGCATCAGATATGTAATGCACTTTCCCACCTTTTATCTGATGAGAAGAACAGAAAACGCATCATTTTAAAATGATATCCACGTAACCACTCCTATACACAGTTAACCTTTGTAATGCCTATTCAGTACAGCTACACTAACACATGGCTTCGGTTGTAATAAGAACCCTGGGTGTATGTTTCCCCAAATAATTGTTTAGTACTAAAAATGCATTAATTATTTAAAATGAAAATAATAAAAATTTTGCTGCTATTAAACACATGATTGCATCTGTAGAAACCTTAGAGCTGCCATCCACTCATTCCCTGGCTGATCTTACAAAAGAAAGACCTATTGAGAGGGCAGCAATAGGACATAAACATGACAAAGCATTTTAACCAATAACATAATAATTCTTCCTCCTTCTTTACCCCAAATGTTTTGCAGAGTAAACAGATGTTGTCCTCGTCAAAAAAATTTGTGTCTAATTTTCATTATGACACAGTAGGAATACATATGGCATGGCAGGACTTGAACAAGATTCCCATTTCCTATCTGCTTGTGCTGCTAACATGCATTTTGCAGAAAAACAGTGGCATTTTAGAAACCTTTCTGAAGAATTGCAAAGTGTAGGATTTTGTGTGAATTTTCAAATTGTGCTTACTTGAGCAAACCGCTTTTAAACGCGTGAGCTGTTGGAAAAGAAAAGGTACTATTAAATTCCATGAAAAAATTTTTGGCTTTTCCTCTAGGAATGGCACCTCGCAATTCTACTGAATCATGAGACGCAGGATTCCAAACCTCTTATTAGCTCAATATTAAATGATCCCAAAATGAGATCAGTGCAAATTCTGCATTTAAGCTATAGGAGGTTTTTTTTTAAAGCCCCAACATCCAAACCTGCCAGCTTCTCAAGTATTGCACAGGATTCAGGTACCTCAGCTGACCTCCTAAGGGCACACACACTTGTGTACAGCCCACATAGGGCAGCTCTACAACTTGTTGCAAGTTTCCTTCCATACTCTGCACGTTTGGTCATACATGTTAAATACGACTATTTTCCCTCCCCTGTTCCTCACTGCAGAATGTGCCCATGCATAGCCCAGAAAAGGTTGAAGCCACAGGTTTGTTGAAAGCTCTTGAAGCCTTGCATGCTTTGTTCCAGGAAAAATAACATTCACCTGGGAAGAACTCTGAGGTGACACACCAGCTACAAAAATGCTGCTCTCCTTTCCAGAAACTGTTAAATGCTCTGGATTTACTCCTTTAGTGGTGCAAGCTGAGGACTTGGTTCATACAGACCAACCTTAATGCGGCTGTAAGACCACGCTCATGTCTTGGCAGCAGCCTGAACAGAATGTATCTAGCATGCATTCCATTTGGATCAAGAAATACAATGGTTAGTATGTCCATGCACTTCATTTCTAAATGCAATAATTTGGACTATTGGAAAGTGTATTGTTTGAAGGACTGATAAAGCTGCTCATCAGAGAGGGGATGCTTTTGTTACTGGCACACACATCTAAACTATCACACAGCACAAAGGAAATCCCAATTTGGAAAGGCAGTCACACAGACTGTTATATTAAAAAACATTTGCCACAATCAAAAGTATTTATAAAAAGATTAACTGGGCTACATATACACATGTATTTACATCTATAACCTGTAATTGGTTTTTTAGTCTTATTTTGTCTTTTATGCTCCATGAAAATACTAGCTTGTATTTTGGCCTTTATGTAAGCAAACAGAAATATACCATATCAGACAATATCCTCTAAGCTTATGGGAAGACTAAGCACGGAATTATAACTTCTAATTCCACATTAGAGGAGAATTGTGGAATTATTTACCTGTCAGCAACTGATATTTTCCATACTGATTTATGACTCTCTAGCTCTATTTCTGTTTCTTTAAAATTGCATGTGACTAATGCTAACAGACTCATAAATAATATACTAGGGGCATTTGTAAAATAAAAGTTCCAGAGACAAGACCGATCCATGACTTCTTCAACCAGGAAAAAATAAGGAATGTTCGTCTTGGTTCTTTGAAGCACAACATATTTCTAAATTTGAAACAAATGGTGATGCTGACAATATTGAGTAACACCCAGTTCTGGGTTTTATTTACATGGCAGAGCAACTGACAAGTAGAATATAATGAAAAGAATGAACCACTAAAGCAAACATATTCCTGACTACAAGGATGATTCAACATTACTAATATTCCACGTCTCCTTTACTGAACAAATTGCTTCTTGTCTTAAATCTGAGCACTAGCCTTTACAGATTTATGGCCCACTGGATGATATCATTTAAATGAGTTATGTTCCACTTTATTTCTGCAACTCAATATATGCACAGAATCATATAGAATCACAGGATGGTGGGAAGGGACCTTTAAAGATATCTAGTCCACCCTACACCCCACCCTGCCATGGCAGGGACACCTTCCACCAGACCAGGCTGCTCAAAGCCTCATCCAACCTGGCCTTGAACACTTCCAGGGAGGGTGCAGCCAGCTTCTCTGGGCAACCTGGGCCAGTGTCTCACCACCCTCACACATGCATATGTCAGCTCATATAGGTAACGTGTAATCCACATTCTCTACACACACAATTCACAGATCTTAGAGCTACAGTTACGCTAATTTAATCTGATTTCAGATGAGATTTTCAGGTAAAACAAGGCAGGCAATTTCATCTTTAACCTGCTGTATTTATTCCACTACTAATTGAAGTATTATTTGTAGGAAAGTAAGCTGTGACAAAGAGCTTTATGAATAAGGAATTCCCTACCCTCTTCCTTTTTGTGTGGTTTTCTTTTGTTGGGGGCGTCGGGGGGCATTTTCTATCTGAATTTGACCGTTGTTTAATTTAATCTGCTAGTTTTTGCATCTTTTTCTGGATTAAAGATTCCTTTCTATCATAAAGACCCTCTTGGGTTCTTTGGGGGGAGTTTGCATCCATGATTTAGTCAATCAGCTGCTCACAAGCTCAGTGGGTCTGACTTAGTATAATTTCTCTAATTTTACCCCAATCTAATCTACACCAAAACCAGTGGACTACAAGAGGAAAAATGTGGAGGCATGGAAGTAGCCACGGGACTTGGAGCTTTTCCCTAGCACAGTTTAATATTAAAAAACACATGGCAGGTTTTCTCTGAATGCTTACTCTTTGGATAACAACGATATTAAAAGATCCAAAAATCAAGTTATAAAATTGTCTGCTTTGAAGATTGACAAGAGAGTTGTAAAGAGAAGTCCCTGAAGCTCATCTTCTGCATCAAGCATGGAATGAGATACCAGGAAGACCTACACGTGGGTTGGCTTCACTGACATGTTGGGCCACCACTGAGGGAAGTGCTCCTCATGATACCTGAGCTCCAGGTATGAGCAGTGGTGCAGAAGCCAGACTGTATGAACTACAGCTAACTTACTACAGCTTTATTAACTAACTAACATCATCTGGGGACTTTTCAGCAATAGTACAGTGATGTTACCTCTCCTTCCTCAAACTGCTGCATCTGTTACTAGGCAAACTTCTGCTCTTTGCCCTCACACAGCTGGGTCTGGGACTTGACACCCTCTGCTTGCTTGTATAACTCCACCAATATTAACAATAATAAGAGTGTTTGCATAAACACACCACTAGTGCTTTCAGCCAGGAAAGGCAACTCTCTTTTTTTTGTAGTAATGCTTGTAGAGCTGACCTAGCAAATTCTACTTGGGAGAACAAGGTAGTATTTGTTTTTTTCTTCCCAGAACTCAAAATAATGAGATCTTATCTGCTAATATGACTGAGGCAGAGACTTCCTATCAAATGATGTGGTAAAAGCAAACGCCAGGGAAGTAATGCAGACTTGCTTCTTAAACGCAGCCAGTGTGTCAGGAAAGCTCTGTACTTCTGATCAGGCAGGTGGAGAATATCCATGGGGCTGAAGCTTAGAAAGTGTGAATTTCTGTATGAGTTTCTTTAAAAGTCAGGGAAAAAAAACCTGGAAAGCCTTACAGCAGTCAAGGAAACTTGGAGCTTACACCAACCCAATAAAGGGGCTTGCCAACATCACTGCTGTACTCATTTAGAGTTATGAGTAAATGGACTGAGTCATAGCCAGGAATTGAACCATTGCTTTCTCTTGAGAAAGGTAACTTTTGCAGCAATAAACTCTTTGTGGGGAAAAAAAAAACCCAACACAACCCAAACTGTGTGGCATTTGAAGCATTAATTCAGCTATGTATCTCAAAATAATTTGATATTGATGTTGGTCTATGGGTAACTTAATGAATTCAAGTTATCCCTCACTTCCTAGTTTGATATGCATGAGCCACGCTAGTAGGAATTAATGAAAACTTTTTGGCAGTTGTTTGCTAGCCTAAGGAGAGTCTGGGTTCGAGGCCTGAAAAATCAGAAGATAAAAGGCCAATAACGAAACGATTTGTTCTGTAGAGCGTAACTTAATGATGATAACAAATATGGCAATGAGTGCTGTTCCTGTGGCCTTAAAACAGTCACTATTTGGAGTCTAGACAAAACTGATAAGATAGAAAGCCATCAAGATCTCCTGATACCCTGGCAAATAGCAAGGGAATTGTTGAGATGATGAATGATACTGGAGCAGTGCCTAGCCTCAGTTAAAGACCTAATATTTTATAAAGGAAACAGCAAGAGTAATGGAAAAATGTGATTTTGATCACTAGGCATGGGGCAGTCCAATCAAACCCAACTCAGCATTAGCTGTAATCTTACCTTCACGGTAGTGAAGTTGCTGCTTTCCTGGACATGAACTAAAACACCGTTCTCGCTTCTTGTCCTGAACTTCACTTCCAAGCGGTTTGCACTGGGGGGTCCCGGGCCAGCGCCTCGAGTGCCGTGTCTCATCATGTATTCTCGCTTCTTGTTCGGGCTCATGTGGTAGTCGAGTCGTCCTTTGCCTTCTAGCGATAAGGCAGTGTCAGCAGTAATGTCTGGGACAAGGACAGGGAAGCATTGAGTACGCAGCTCGTCACAGCTACAGCGATCATCTGCATAATTAGTACCATTTTCTTTCAGAGCAGAGATCAAGTTCAGAGCAGGTCAGGGGGGAAAGCAGGAGTGAATGGCAATTTCAGCCCCTCTATTCTTTGGCTTCAACCAGAATGTGTGTTTCAGAGTGGGAGTGTGCTAGTAATTTACTGCTGCTATCAGTCAATAGTAAATTAAAACTCACTAGGGAACAAGTGAGGGAGTAGGGAAAAAAATTTGGCTCTTAGAACTGCAATTCCTTCCCAGGGATGTTACTGTTTCCATTACTGCAAGCAGAGTTTCATGATATATTGAACTCTAAGCTCTTCAGGGCAGAGATAATGACTTTCTATTTGTTGTAGCATAAAAAAAAAAGAATTAAAAAAAAAGAAAAGGCAGAGCATTGGCTACCAAATGCTGTTAAAATTATGGCTAAATTCTTCTGTAAACCGGTGCAATAAAAGCATATAAATCAGCTAAGCAGTAATGGGACATGTAAGAAAACAAAGGCCAGTCATTACGCTACAACTACATGGAAATAAATCACTTTGCTCTCCTGGACAATCCCATACTGATTTACAGAGCTATCCATATGCAAGTCAGTAACCCCAGAGTGCAAATAGCTTGCTTTTATTTACATTTAGCTTATTTTCTTGCACAGAATCTAACGGTCATTTGATAGAAAGGGCTACAGTTTGGAGAGGCCAGAACCACATGCACACAATGTTTATGTGCAGGGAAGGTTTTTCCCTTACCCTCTTACCTCCCCACAGCAGACAAATCTCCCCTTTGGGATAGCTGCATTTTAGTTACTGATTATACATTATTGGGAAGCAGTAGTTTGAAATGAGTGCAAGTTACCTGATATGTGATAAACAGACCAGAAAACAATATGTGTAATATGAGCTATTTTTAGCTCATGAAAGGACAATAGTCCATGGTGGACTTTTCCTTCAAAATTATTTATGAGGCAAGCATGCTCCTAGTTTTCACTATTTTATAAAATTCATTATCCCATGCCCCTGCAAAGAAACTCTTAATGACATTTGATTAAACCATAACTAGGTGTACATTACAGAGAAAAATGGTAAAACCTTCTCCATACATTTTTCACAGTGCTTTCCTGTCAGTCCATCTTTGCAGTGACACTGCTGCCACGACCAGTGATCAACACAGGTGCCACCATGTTGGCAGGGGCTGGTTGTGCAAGCGCCTTCTAGTCTGGGGCATCTGAAACACATCACAAAAGTAGATGTTAAAGAACATAAGCACAAATAAGCAGAGAGAATGTTCTGGGAAGCATCCTTCCCTCCAGAAATGCAAAAATGGGGAGGTTCTTCTCCATACACAGCTCATGTTTCTAAACAGATCCCAATTTTCAGTGTCAAGTTATAAGTTTTATGAAAGAGAAAAGAATTCAGAGACAGTGAAACTCCTATTACCTCTTCCACAAGAGAAAAAGCAACTATTTTAGGTGCTTTTTACGCTGCAGACCTCCAGAGACTTCTTATCACAATGAACAGAACAAACTTGGGGGTTGAAAGAGGAAGGGTGAGCCAGCAAATCTGGATGTAAGAATCATATTATTGCTACAACTGTGACTTCAAACACTGAGATGGAAAAACCAATAGAATCAGATAGTTCATCATTTCTGAAAAACCACTCAGAGGATACGAGGGAAATTCAGTGATACTTGAGAGGCAATGTGACAGAACAGACATTATGGATTAAAAAGAAATAAGAGGGAGTAGAGGTCTAGTGAATTGTATGAGTATGGTTAAACCCAGGTGGAATTTATAACCCCATAACAGGGCTACTCTATTTCAGCCTGCAAAGCAACATTAATAATAATTGGCAATAGAAATGTAATGACACTGCTGTTTTGAAGCCTCTGTAATCTTCTGTAAACCTTTCATCCAAATTCACATTCTTCTTAAATTTTTCACAGCTTACAATAAATTCTGCAGTCATTTTTTTTACAGGAAATAGCTGAAAGTGTCTGAATGGAATAGCGCCTGACTTTTGTGACAGCTTCCTTTATTGCAAACGCGGTCCATTCGATACCATGTACAGCAGACTTACTGATCTAAGATTCCTTGAGCTGCCAAAGCCTGGCTGGGCTCCAGGGGACGTCCATTGACTGCAAACTCCATTATACAGCCCACAAAATCATGGCTTTCCACTTGTCCTCTCCTTTGAAGGATGGGCTCTACAGACCTGATGCCACCAACAGTAACTCGATTTGGTTGTACATCGAGAGTCCTATAAAAGAGTCAGAAAAATAATGTATCAGTATCAGACATTAAGATAGCAATGACAACACAGGAACTGTAACCATCAGCTATGGTCTGCAGCTGAAATTCCTCTTCCAAAACTCATATTGTACATTTAGAAGGGGAGACAGAGATCCGTAGTACTTGAACTAACAGTTATAATGGTTATGACTCTAAATTCACTTCAGTTATTGCATGTCAAAATGTCTATTCTCTTGACTGAGCAATGTGCTTGAAATCATAATAAATACGATTTTAAACTACATTATAATTTAAATTTTAGATGATATTTAAATAGCTAGAAGATGGATTAATTATTTTACAAAGATATAACAGCTTTGCTAGTGGGGAAACCATGTGTAACAGGAAATATGATTGTGATTATTTTAAGAAATTAGCCAAAGTGATTGTGATTAAAGTTACTGTTATCTCCAAAGAGGATCTAAAGATGCATCAGAAAGCTTCTTAGTTATGGTAAACAAAAGAAATAAGGTTTGTTCTCTGTACTAGCCAATGTTTAAGAAATGAAAACTATAAAAGATGGTGTCTGGAAATTACTGTCAAAGTAATTACTCAATTTGTTTTTTTAAAGAAGCCGTAATCAGGTGATGACATTTATTACACTTTTATAAGAAAGGAGAGTTGCCATTTAAACAAATAAATAAATACAAGACCCCAAATCAAAGCCCAAAACTGCATATCAGAGTGAAATACACCACTAGAGTTATAGTGTTTTGAGTCTGAGCTTGGTTTTGGCAAGATAGATATGATTCCAAGTGTAAAAGTGGAGGAGGCTTTGCTAAAGATTTGTAGCACTAAGTATTGTAGAATTTCCAATTGTCCAGGAATAGTGCTGTATACTTAAGAGCCAGCTGATCAAAACAAATGCATTTGTGTTTTACTGGCTAAGATTTATGAGTTGTCAGTAATTATGAGCATCTGATATTCTCATTCATTAACTCTTTCCAGATTATGATGTGAAATCTCGTAGCATTAGGTGGTAAGTCTTATCCTTGTTTATACCACAGTGCAGACTACCCATGGCCATACATTTCTTGTGTGCCACTGAGCAAACTCATGAATCAACTCCATGCAGAAACGTAGCCTGACTTAGCAAGTAGCAGTACATGGAGAACATTTAATTTGCTTCTGCAAATGGGAGCAAATGACACTTTGGAGCCTTGCCTTTGCCCACCTCTGAAGGACTGCAGCTGAGGTATCTATCCCTTGCTTCAGGCTGGACCAAGGGCATGTAATAATTACTCCAAATTTCTCTGGCTTTAGAGGGTGATTTCTTTTTCATTTTACTCCAAACCCCATGTCCTGCCCCCCCTCAAAATGAAGAATTATTTACCAGTCAGTAGAAACAGCAACACTGCTAACAGTGCAGTAGCCTGGCTCCTGATCCTCAGAGCATGAATCTACTGTCAGCGATGCTGCCTGCAAAAGCCACACACAAAAATACATTAAATATTACAAGGTTGTAGTCCCCAACCACATTAAATATTTATGATTAAATATATTATAGCAAAGAGTTGGCTAGAATGGAGCACTACTGTGTCAGCTGGGATCGCAAAGTGCTTCAGAGCCACTGGTCAACTACATTGTGCATCAACATAGTGAACACCAAGATGTGGATACTAACAGAGAGTGACCTAATGGACTGCTTCATACAGAGGAGCAGTGAAACATAAAGTTTTGAGATTTGGGTAGGGTTTCTTTCATGTTTGTTTGCTTTACTCCTTGGAAATGAAGTTATTTTGGCTCGTACTGTATCCTACTCTTGATCTGAAGAGAGAGCTGCTCCTCCCAAACACAAAGGGTATTCCTTCAGGGGCTTGACCATGACATTAAACATATTGCTTGAACTTGATAAAAAGCACATTACAAAAGTTGGGAGTACAAACACAGATTACTAGTTAAAACTAATAACTGACCACTCAATAATACTCAAAGAGAAACTAAGTGGACCCGATTAAGGTAACCCTTAGGCTGGTATGTCATGAAAGATGCTTGCCCCATGTTGATAACTGTGAAACACGTGGATACCTACAGTGGGACCAAGCTGGTGTTCACAAAAGTACCAGGCATCACCAGCACTTCCAGCAGTTTTCCCCTTTCTTATCTCCAAGCCATCACACCCCAGACAACGGGGTTGCCTCATTACCCATCTTAGTAATTTACACTAAAGCAATTCATGGCACTTTTATTTGTAATCTTGAAAAGTCTAACCAAAGCTTTCATTAAATTCATGAAATAATTTCTGATGATTTAAAAAGAAGTTTTTATTTTATTCCTTATTTAGCAAAGAATTTTTCCCCACAGCGATTTATTAATAACAGATGGGCTGCAAAAAACCTCCTGAAGGTTAGTTATTCCTTCAAACAAATTTTCAGCAAAATAAACATAATCTCTTAAATCATACATATCAGCTTCTCATGTTTCATCTAGATGTGTGGTACCAGTTTTACAGCAAATTTAAATCAGAAGTCACGTTTAAAAATGCCTTGCTTTATATTCTGAGTTGATGACTCTACAGGAGCTGAGCACACGGCAACAGCTATCAATGCGTCATTGCTCTGCAGTGGCTCTTTTCTTCCTGCATGCAGCTGAGCTCATGAACAACGTCCGGCTGAAATCCCCATAGGTTGTCCATTCTATTTCCAAATACATATGTGAGCTGATGCGTTGTATGGACCACATGAATTCAGAGCTCTTAGCCCTAAATCATGCCCTACAGTACAAACTCTTCCATTTGCCATTTTTAATGAAAGCTTATCTTGAATTTCTTTCCCTACATAATGAGCAAACTGCTTCGACCAAGATACAACAGCGTGCAGTTCCAAAGCAGATTATAGCCCTGTATAAATTAAACAATTCATAGAAAGAATAATAACCTGGCTGGCCTGTATGCCATCACATGCATACATATTTTCCTTCAGAATATAAACAACAAAAAAAAGGAATGAGGGTTTTTTTTGTGTTCTTAGCTCAATCAGCGTAATCTCCCTAACTCGCATTGCTATGCGCTGTGAAAGCCAAGCTACAACCCCAGCTGAAGGGCTAGATATTTGAGACTATATTTTCCTTGGACCAGAGTTCATACAATTTATTTTCTAATGTTAGTCAAATGTTCCTGCTTGTTCCTTAAGCATTACTCTATAGTTACCTCGCCGCATTATGAGACTTTCTATCCTGTCACTCTGCAATAGCTCAGGACTGACAACTTAATGATTTTACCAGTTTCCGATAAAATCCCACTGTGCTGTAGGAAATGACAGATTTGGAATCCTGAAGGGGGGCTATTTTATACAGTTTTGGACACCTGGGAGACATTTTTCCTGCAGTAGAAATACCTAAGACAAAGGCGATTCTTTTCACATACTGTGTTTGTAAACAGCTGACATTACTGAGAAAATTTAAATATTAAACAAAAAAAAAAATCACACAAAAGTAGAGGTTTTCTGAAATATTTGTTTTCAGCCTGAAGCATTCATAACTGAAATTTTCTCTAGTCCTTTTTCTGCTATCTCTTTTTCTACAGTCTAGCCCTCTGGCATACCTACAAGCAAAACATTTTCCTGCTCTATTTTTTTTCTTAAGTGTATTTCATTTATTTGTTGCAATTGTTAATGTGTGCTCCTATACTTAGCCATTTAAATCTTATTGATAGAAATATCACAGTAATGTAGTTGCTAAAATGGAACCTGGTGCATTTCAAGATGCAGATGCACCTTTGAGCCTTACCATTTGGAAGCTGCGATGCAAATTATTAAGTATCTGATATTAAGGCACATTACAACAAAGTCGTTACTCAACATCACAGTTATCCTTCATCTTATTTGGATATGTAACTCCTACAAACACACACAAATTGGATTTGCAAATCCAGCTGAAGACTAAACCATCCTCCCTTCAATAAATGGAACAATCAGGTCTTGCACTATGCAACTGAAATACAGTTTCAAGGCTCAAGACTCTCTAAGAGAGAAGAAAAAAACATTGTTTAGGAAGGCCAGGAGACAACCCTGGTCCTACAGAGAACCCCAGACCGCAAGACAGCACATCCCTCTGCTGCTCTCGGGACATTTGTGCCTATGGACTTCTCAGCCCAGACCTACAGCTCTTCAGCAGAACGCTCTGAACAGAGTGGCTTAAAAATAGAAAAGGGCTGTATCTCAGCAGCAGTTTGTGATGGGAAACCTCTACAAGGACTCTGGGGGAGCCACACTGGGCAGAACAGTTTATTCTTTTATTCCCTACATCACTTCTGGCTTGAAATATCTAAAACAAAATGTGGAGCTCCAACCATATATTATTCTTAGATTACTTCAATTTTAAACATGGGAAGAATATGGGATTCCACGTCTACTGGCCATTTCTGCCTGAGAAGAGAGCTGTTGGGCAATAGTTACTGATTTTGGATGGCAAATAGATTTGGTTTCATTTCTAACTCAAACACTGTGGAGTCAAAAAGCTTGGCTTGAATTCAAATAGCATTTGGTTTATGTTCTGCTTTGGAAATATTATTAAAAAATGAGAGAAGAGGAATAGAAAACATTTACTGGAAAAAAAAAACCAACTAAGGCAGGAGAGGGGTCAGAGCACCAGGCATCTGGCAATCAGTTGTCCTAGTCCAGTTTTTGGTAGAATTCCTCTCCTCAGATGCTTTCTGGGGTACAAAAAGTAAAGTAACTCCCCTCCTTCCCCAAAAAAAACTCTCAGTGTAGCACCTTTGAAATTGTTATATGAATGCTACTGAGGAAAAACAGGCTTCCAGTCTGTTGAGATTGGTAAAATCTCTGAACTAGCTCAGGGAGGTCAGGGATACCTGGAATTTTAAATTTGTCTGCTTCTATTTTCCAAATGTTGAGAAAAATGATTTTGAGACTTTTTGTAGTTACTATGGTTAATTAGCGTCCCCTGATAATCATCCCTGTAATCTCCATCAGTTAATTAGCCTCACGTGGAGCAATTTATTTCTTTAATTATTCCTGGTTCTCATTTTTCACATTTAGAGTACAGGGCATTGTTGTACATGCTTTTTAAATTATTTTTTATCATCATCTTACTAAACAAACCATTATAGGTCTTTGAGTCAGTTGGATTAAGACAGAAACGAGGGAGGTTTTTTCCAAAGTTGGAGGTTCTGCTAATAAACACAGTGTTACTACTTTTCTGTTCCTCTGAGTTCATGTGGAAGCCAATGTGACTTGGCTGAACTTGTCTTAAATTCTCATTTTAGCATTTCTTACCATTCCAGCCCTCCGGGCAATAACTGTGTGAAATTGTCCATCAGACACCTTCTTAGTTGTGGTAAGCTTGTATGTGCCACTGCCAAGATTGTAGGAGAATCTCAGCCTCTCTTCTACTATTTCCAGGGCCAGAAATTCTGCTCGCTCTCCAGTTTGGTTATCGTAGTTATACAACATTAAAGCATTACTTCTTATGGTGGCAAATTTTATATAGATGTAATTATTGTTTGGATCCATACTGGGAAACTCCATATAGGACAATTCCTCAAATCCATAACTGTTCAGTTCACAATGATTCCCAAAAACACCTGCAAAATGAAAAGTAAAATCTGGTATCAGAGAGGTTTTTTTCCTCTTACTGTGCTTTCTCCCAGAGACAAAGTATTGATGTGCTCTAGATGTGGCTACAATAGACAGGCTCTTTGAGAAGCCTCTAATGTCTGATTAAAATGATGCAAATTGAAAAGAAGAGTCCTATTATCCACAGGTCAGTGCTGAAATACACATATTTAAACTTAAATATTGAGTTACAAATGACAGTTACATCTATTGAAAAACAAGGTGCCCTGCTCTACGGTTTCTTCAGAAAACAAAAAAAAGCGAGTTTGACAACTATATGAAATATGGTTGTTAATTATCATCAGGCACTTGTTCATCCAGTTATGGAAATAAATTTGCAAGTTGAGCTTATTTTTCTCTTTATAGCTGTTTCTTAATTGGTAGTTCATTTTTTTATACCTCTGATATAAACATATATGTGATTAAACATTATGCCTATTTTTACTGATCTAAATTTTTTGGTGCATTATACATATTTCTTTTCAGATCTGTCACATAATTTCCCTTGATTTTTTTACTGTAGCAACAGTAATAAAAAAAATATTATTATTAGTTATATTTACAATGGACTAAATATAGGAAATGAATAAACTCTGAGGAAAAGTAAAAGAAAGTAAATAAAGCACAATAAAGAAGTTAATCCACATGTTAGTAGAAAACTGTATTCAAAGGTAGTTACAAATGTGTATTGAGAATCATACTTTTGTGTGAGGGTTTTCAGCAGCTTTAAAATATTGTAGAGGACTTTTCAGTTTTATCTATTTTCATGCTTTTCTATATGAACAATGACAATTCTGGATTAATCTGCATTCAGAACCAATCTTGCTGCAATTATACCTTAAAACTATTAGTATTAATTTTTGTCTTTATTGGGTTCATTCCACAAATCAAATTTGAGATAATTAAATTCTAACAATAATTAAACTATTTTGGCAGTTCTGTATGCTTCTTTGATTCTTGGGATAGTACTCTAGTTTTGGAACTCAGAACTTTATTAACATGCAATAAATTGAACAGGCAAGTTCTGGTGAGGGCTCACAAGGCTGTTTTGATTCGGTCAGGTTCTCTTAATTAAATCTACTAAATATAAAAGTGCCAATATCTAATGTTGTGCTCCTCACTCGTAGAAGAAGGTGGGTGCTTTCTAATTCTTTAATCTGCTTTACAGATATTTTGAGCAATTATGCAAAGCCCTCTCTGCTCAATATCATCCGAAAGTATCTTCTTTTGGTTTAACATTACGACAACGTCTTTGCGCTTTGCAAGTGCGTATGATGCAAAAAACCTGATGTAATTTACATTTAATTGTCTTACTCTTCAGCCCTCCTAAAAGTGTCTGTTATTAGGCAGGAGAGCCAGCCCTGCTCTGAGCCCTCGGTGTGACCCCCCATGCTGACACATGCTTCCATCTCCTACCGTGCTGGCAGAAATATTGCCTTCTCCTTCTTGCAGTTGGGGAAGAATGGAGAAGATGGGGCTAGGGGATGACCAACATCTGCGCATGGACTGGGATCCACGTACAGACCCAACAGTTTTACAGACCCATTGGTTTTATAAAGGTAAAAATGAATTAATAGGGAAAGGGAAGATGATGTAGAGAAGAGGGAAGAGGCACTCACCGAAGGGGCAGTGGCAGTAATACCCCTCCACCCCGCTTTGGCAGGACCCACCGTTGAAACAGGGGTTGCACTCACAGTAATTGACAGTGGAATCACACGTTTTCCCTGCAGCAGGAGAATAAAAGCAATTTCCAGGTCAAAGCATTCAGATCAAAAGGCAAGTCAGGCTGGTATTTAGGTAAGGAGCTCATGAAGCAATGCTGAACACATGGCCGGGAGGGAGGGTGCCAGGGACCAGTTGTGGCTGTGGGATGGGGAGAGGAAACACAGACACAATGCTGGGCTGCTCCCGGCCCTGACATGGGCATAATACACAGCCCAAAGAAATTAACTTTACTTTTCAAGTGTCTCATTGTAATTATTTCATATAGGTATTGGCTTTTTTAAAAAAACTTTTTTTTTGGTGTCTATAAAAGAAAGAGAATGAAATGAAAGGAGATGCTGAACTAAAAAAATGAAATAAATAAATTCCTCCCCCGAATTGAATGCAACGTGTGCATTGGTGTGAAGGAGATACAGACAGCCCTTGCTGGACCCTGTATGAACACAGCATGCTGAACACAGGCTGCTATTGTACATTATATGATGTTTCTTATTTTTCCTCATCAATTACAACCTCCTTCCTGACTCAGAGGGACCACAGTCTGCTGGAGCTAAAACAAGTTACCCTGGATACAGTCCTTTTCTAAGCAGACACTGTCACATGTGGTAAATATTATTCACCAGAGAATAAACTGAAATCGCATAATTCATTTCAACAAGGAAGGGAACCAAGAGAAAAAGTGAAGATTTTAACAGATGCTGAATATTGACAAGGGGATTCTATGTACAAAACTAACATTTTCCTTGTATAGAAACATAAACTACAAAAGTATTGATCTTCAATTCCATGGTTTTCATTGCTTAGCTTTTATCAGTTCAGCAACCCTTCCACTGTACACCACTCTTGGTACTTGCCTTCTACCAGCAGTGCCAGCCTTCCCTGCCTGCTCAGCAAAAACTCTGAAGTATCATCAAGTCCCTCATGCTTCTCTGCAAAAACTGGCAACATCAGCCACGCTCTTCCTGACCTCTCCTTGAACTTCAGCTAGACCAAGATCCACACGCATAGCAAAGGCCATGACTGCCTTACGCTTCTTATTGCGCTGATAGAATTATTTATTCCTCACACTGTATCAATATATCTTTAATTTAAAAGTACAACATGGGCTTGCCTAGAGTGTGTCCGTTCTTATATGTCACATATCTTATAGTTCTCACATCTCACATGACAACAACCCAGTCCTTAGGGATTGCTGGTCCCTAAAACTGTAGAAAATCAGGACTGTGCCATATTAACTCTGCCAGCTTTTTCATAATTTCACAACTTCAGTCATCCAATTAAGCAAATCTCCTTTTGTTCCCTTCTACTTTCCTGCTTAACCTAAAGATGTTCGCAGGCAGTTCCATGTGAGCAGCAGCCCTCCATGTGCGACTGCGAGCAGGATGGAAAAGGAGCGTTGGAGGATTCCTGTGGTTAATACGTAACTTGTAGATTCACCATAAATCCAGGAAACTTTTCCAGTGTCTGAATCTAATTATGTTTTGAGGGTAGTTATTTATATTTTATTCTATAATGGGCATGACTGAAGGATGAGTTTAATTTTTATGTAAGATTTTGCTGTTTTCTTTATTCTAAAATTATGGTACATAGTAGAGATTTTTGACTTACCGATGAGAACACGAAGTAAGAGTCAGGCAGAGATGCCTAAAATAGCTCAATGATGTTTCTTAGTTTTCACAAAAAGCAAGTGTAGCTAATAAGGATTATTCATTTTTTTGCAATTCAATCTAACGAAATACTCTTTTTCTCATTTAACATTAAAGGCAGCGTATTTGCTGAGTCAGCAACAGAATATGGGTGTTTATTTTAGCTGCACATATTTTAACCAGGGAATAACAACATCTTCTTCGTGTTTAACAATTGTTTGAATAATTCATGAAACTAATAAAAGTGTGTTTGCATTTATTTTAACTGTTTTGACACAGGAGAAGACGAATACTCTGATTTAACAATTCATCAGAGCTATTAAAACTAATATTTATTTAAAACTAAGAAGAAATTTTTGCTATTCTTTGCCATTCACTGAAGTGCTAAAGACCTGGAGAAAATGTATCTGTTTACATTTGGAATAACAATCCAATGGAAGATGTCTATGAAGCTTATTTTTCCTCTTTAAATGCATGTTAAGCATGTTTAGCCTAGAAAGCAAGAGTCCTTCAGCCAGGTATCAGCAGGACAAAAGTATAACTTGGGAATACTGTTCTAGTTTATCACCATGGTTGTCCTATATAAGAATTTAAAATAAATTACTTTGATAAAGCAGTATCATTAGAAAAAGCAGTATCATTAGAAAAGAACAGAAACTTGTCTTTATTTAATATATAACTAATTTTCAATTAAAAAAAATCATGGTATGGCCACCTCCAACTCTTAAAGACATCCATCTCTTTTCTGCAGAATCCTGAATTTCATCAATTCATTCAAATTTCCTGTTACTTTCAGGTCTTTGGTCAGTCCCTCCTTATGCTCCTCCGAGACAGAAACTCTCAGACATTTGTCATCCATCCTCTAAGGAAAGGTCTCCATGTTTCAAGCTATTATTGGCAGCCTGTATTGGTTACTCTGGTGAGATTCAGAGAGTTTCTGTCAACTCCTGGTTTCTGGATGGCCCATTGGTGCACCTTCTTACCCTTCCCTTTTCATCTAAGCCATGTTCCTTCTTCTTGTACTCCTATTTTTTCCCTCTGTTGTTATTGCCTATACTTGATTGGCAGAAGTGGATCTTTCTAGACCTCTGAACAAGGACATACACTCCAGAAATAATGGAAAAAGTTAGGCTGGAGGTACCTTGGACATCATGATGTCCAACCCCCATTCAAAGCAAAACAACCTTCAAAGTTAGATCAGGTTGTTCAGGCCTTTATCCAGCAGAGTTTTTCTCTTGTTTGTCTTTTTTTTTACTGTGGGGATTCCTTCAGATAAGTTGCTGTGATACCAGTTACATTGACTTGGTCCTGTAACTACTAAACTTTGACTTTTTTCTTTTAACACCTTATTCTTCTAGCAAGTAGAGCCATCCAAGATGGCAACAGGTTGTCCTACCACCTTCAGTTAACTCCCTAGCTTTCCAGTACCTTAAGAGTGTATTTGTTCAAGTCTACCCTGATGGCCTACTGGTTTTACATGGGTTACAGACAAAATAAGGTGTATACTAAAGATTTAGATACTATTTTTTGTGGAGAGAAAAAAAAAAAAAAGAAAAAAAAGAGGTTTAGACTTTTTCTTGAGTAGAGAATTTACACAGGGAATAGCTATTTTGAAATTCTCTCTTGCACAGATAAAACAGATTATTCAGGGAACCTCACTGGATAGAAGAGGCTAAGAAACTGTTTGCCACTATGTATAAAAGCATCCTCACCTGAACCCAAGTGCTTAGTTTTACTGCTTTCCAGAAAGATAATGCCAATTATCTTAACCTCACAAAACTAGAGTAGTTTTGGTTTTCAGAGGTCATTTTCCACAACAGGTTGTTGATTGGAGTTTTACAACATGAATTTAAGAGCAATGTTCTGATAGACCGTTATCCCACCCAAAGAACATGCCTTGAAAAATTATGAGATGTAGGTGTTTTCATGGCTTACACAAGCCAGTTTTCAAGAAGCATTTGCACACATTTGGATTACTATGGACTTCTTAGCTGGGGAATAATTATATTTGGACAGCATAAAGAATTAGGCTAATTGTATATGTTTGATTAGTGTTTCAAGGTATCAAATCCAGCAAGAGGAAGGAAACATCTGAGCCAATGTTTCTGAGAACCAGGGAGACTCCAAACCAGAGCCACTCCAGTAAAACTTCAGTTCAGGTGAACATTGCAATTAGTTGAGTTTATAGATCTCTTCTCATCTGAAATATTGGAAGAGGTATTCATTTTTGTATCAGAAAGATTTTTTTCTGAAGACCATGAAAATGAGGGTAATGCTAGATAAATGGTAACAGACAGCATTCAGCATTTATCATTCATCACCTCAAGCTGACGATATCACATCCAGGGGCTTGCTTATGCAAAAATCTATCTTCCTGTGATTTATTTTCTTTGAAATTGAAAAATTTAACAAGAACAGATACCAGCTGAATGTTCTTGGGTTAGATTTCAGCTGATTTGAGAGTTTTAGTTTTTGTGGTTCTCTCTGTCCATCTTTTAAAGTGGTTGTTCTAGGATTTTAATCTTGCATTTGAAACAATTTCACAAACCTACATTCCTTCATCTTAATGAGTCCTGGAAAACAGGAAATGAAGGGTTCAAAGGAAGGGCAGAAAACTACTGTAAATCACAAAGTATATTCCCTCCAGAAAGTGATTATTTTAAAAACAAAATCTGATCATCATTAAGAGATGTAATTATAACAGATTGTTTAAACTCTAATGGTGTTGCTCTGAGTTAATCAGTCTTTATAATCCTATTCAGTGAAAAGAACTGCATTAACTTGGCAGCATGATGAAGTGAAACGCAGCTGACAAAACAAAATAAATCAAGGCAAAGTAAGACTCAGTTTTCAGGTAGGCCATTATAAAGCTCTACAGCTCATGTACTCTTAATTTACGGTGAACAGAGAGTCTGTCTCAGAAAATACTAATTTCTCATTGTTTGCAGTATCATATACTGTTTTTTTACTGAGCATGCAAATTCAATTAGGAGACTGTATTTGCATTCCAAGAGAAGCAACAAAGCTATGCATATAGTAAACTGAATTAGAAATCCACTGTTTTGCATGTCTTTTTTTGTTTTGTTTTGGTTTGTTGTTGTTGTTGTTGTTGTTGAGGCACTCAAGGTTTATATTCACAAAGAAACCATTCCAGGCTTTATTTTTACATTCACTCTGGCTATCTTTAATCATATATGAATCAGGATTAAAGGCCCAAGCAGCTGTGCTCTCTTTCTGTTGGCAGTATAGTAATGACATAATAGTCTCCATGTCAAGCATTCTCAAACAATCTGTATTCTGACATTTGTTTGCAGAACCTATTGAATATTAAATTTTGAGAATTTCAAATATGCTTTTGCAGACATAAAATGTCTAAATATACTGAATATTATTTGTGATCTTATCTAATAAGCTCTGCTGATATTCAACTCCAAAGATATCTTGCTTTTTAATTGCATACTTTGGTGCCATTTGTTTTCAGTCTTGATCAGTTAATCTCTAGACACTTCAATAATTCTTGATTCTGCAACGGCCAACCAATTTAAAAAGACCTGACTCCCAAATAGAAACGTCTGCCTCAGTGCTAGTCTATTTTAAAGCTATTTGTGTTGACAAGGAGTTTAAGAAAGCTCATATCAAATGCCACATTTAATTCATACCGTGAAAGAAATCCAACGTTTCAAACTGTAAGAGTCTCTCATCACATTTTCTTGCTTAAATCATTCTTATTTTTTTTGAGCTTGTCACATGTAGAACTTTATTTTTAGCTGACATACAGGTTGAACATTAAGATATGAACTTGAACACCAGAGAAAATTAGCTGGACATTTCTTGAATGTTTCAGACTATAGGCCAGAGGCGTATACTAAAGGATGCTGCTGGAGTTAATGAAGTGTTTTGTTTCATTGCAACAGCAAACATATGCCCATGTAATCACTGGTGCTAATGACCTAAAGCCTTACAGGGGATAGATGCCCTAGAATTATTTTGCCATGCTCCTGGCAAAATAATTTGATGTACTAATACAAGATGAAATAAAATCCTGGATTGGTAACTTAATTAGAACTGCTTGTCAATTAATGATAATTGCTCCTGACCTGAGGCTCAGTAGTATTATGCTCATGAGGTTCACACGAAGATGGCATCAGTGTCCTTTACATCAACAGACCTTTCACACTGACTATGTATCCACTGCTGTAGCTGTGCTTTAAATGAAGCAGTTAAATCTCTATTTAAAAAAAATATTAACCTTCTCTCTTGCAATAAAGTGTATCACATTGCCTGTACTAATCTGGTTTAAGAAAAAAAACCCCAAAAGAACAATCGATCCCCTGATCACTCTGCTGGTTACAGATGAGTTTTGGTGGCAGTGGTGGCAAACCCGAATACCCACACCATGAGCATGGCTGTGCGGACGTGGGGCATCCGTGATACAGAAATACTCCTTAGAAAAGATAATGAAAGCCTTACCGAATCTTCTCTGGGTAGATTTTGTTTTTAGGACGTCTGTAAAAAGTGGCCAGAAGCAATGGTTAAAATTCTTAGACCTTCCTTAAATATCATACTCATGACAGCAGCAAACATTTCTAGGGATAAAATGCTGCCATGTTTGCACGTGTAATAAATATTAGAGAAAAAAATACTCAGAAAAGGTAGGCACGCTGCCGACATTTCTGTTGCAAATTAAAAAATAAATGACAAAGGGGCAGAAATACAGAACAGACATGCTTCATCATTTTGCCTGAATTCTGGTTTTTTTTCCCCCATGTCCTTCATCTGTTTTCTGTCTTGTATAACTGTAAGCAATTTGGGGCAGAGGTCGATTTTCTTGCTTGGCACACTCCTAGCAGACTTGAAATGCTACCACAATATGCATAACAATAACAAGAACAGAAAAATCATACTAAGCATTGGAAGTGCTTTCTACATATTTAATAAATTAAAATAGCTCTTGTAAAAAATCTTTCTGTAAGTTAAATTTTTCTGAGGACAGAGCTGAAATAAAACAATACTGTGGGCACCTGGTCTTCTGAGTTTTCATAACTACAAGGACATCATTTTGGATGACCTCTTCACCTACTGGGGATGGTCATATTCAGACAACCTTGCACTAAAAAGCACATTTCTGCTCTCTTTCCAACTCCTCTGGACCGTAAGATGAAGTGAAGTACAGCATACCTGTATACCCGGTTTTACAAACACAGTTGAAGCTTCCTGGGAAGTTCTGGCAGGCGGCACCGTTTTTGCATGGGTTGGAAAGGCACTCGTTGACGTCCCTCTCGCAGGCCATGCCAGTGAAGCCCTCTGGGCAACTGCACAAGAAGCCCCCCACCAAGTTGTGGCAAGTGCCATCGTTGTGGCAGGGGGAAGGGAGGCATTCGTCGATGTCGGTCTCGCACAGACTCCCGTCGTACCCTGGCAGACACCTGCACACGAAGGGCCGGAGGGGCTCGTTGGCCACAGTGATGACGGGGATGCTCTCGTGGCTCTTCAGAGCCGGGCTCACCGCCAATCTCCTCAGGCAGCTCCCTCCGTTCTGGCAGGGGCTTTGCAGGCACCAGTCGTGGTCCACAGCCTCGATCCGCACCCCGCTCTGGCGGAAGAGGACATCTTTGATGCTCTCGAAGAAGGTGGCCACGCCACTGGGATTCACGTACTGGTTGTTGCCGCGTTTGACGGCCGCCATCAGGAAGGTGTGGTTGCTCTCCTCGTACAGCCCATAGAGCTGGATGGCGGTGCCCAGCCCCGTCAGCTGGGAGCTGGCGATGCGCAAGAAGTGGAGATAGTGATTTGTCAGGAAGTCCCGCGCGCTGTGGGTGCTCAGGCGGAGAAGGATGCTGTTGTCAATGGTGGCGTTGCTGAAACCCGCAAAGAAAACTCGGACGCTGCTGGTGACGGCACCGTGCAGCCCATCGTTGCTGAGGACGGCCAGGTCAAACGTGCCGTCTGTGGACCTCGCCTGCGAGTACAGCTCACAGGTACCCCTGGGAATGCTGAAGAGGCTGGTGACTCCTGAGGAGAGGGAACACTGGAAGCTGTCTAGCACGTCTGGATCCTGCGGCTTTACGCTGCCCAAAATTCCACCTGGGAAGAGGCTGCCATAATAGTGAACAAAGATTTCCACTGTTCTGGGCTGAGATGGGTTGTCATTTTGGTCTATTACCTTGATGTGCACAGTTCCTGTGGAAGACATCTGAGGAACGCCAGAGTCTCTCGTAATCACTGACAGGTAGAAATCGCTGATTTGCTCCCTGTCAATCTCTCTGGTCGTTGTCAGCACGCCAGTGGTGCTGAGGCTGAAGTAGCTGGTTGCGGGGCCAGTGCTGAGCAAGTAATACATAAAGGGACCTTGGTTTGGAGGGAGATCAGGATCTGATGATTGAAGCGTCATCACAAGAGTTCCTGCACGGTTATTCTCCATGACTTCTCCTTGGCTGGTAGACAAGGTAGGGCCGTTGTCATTGATATCTTCCAAAGTTACCAATAAAGAGGCACTTCCTGTAGCAGACGGTGTTCCCGAATCGATGGCCAGCACAGACAGGTTGTACACAGGCAACGTTTCTCGATCCAGCTCGGCAGTGACCGTCACCTGTCCTGTCTGCGGGTTGATGGAAAAGGCGCTGTTGTCATTGCCAGACCCAATGAAATAAGAAAACCTGCTCCAGCTAGGGACAGAATCTGAATCAAAGGCACTCACAAACGTGACGTGGGTGCCTGGAGGAACACCCTCGCTGATTTGGATGTTGTAGGTTCCTAAGGTAAAAACGGGAGGATCGTTGGCATCCAGGACAGTGATATTAACAGTCACTTCATCTATATCTGCACCACGAATGCTCCCTGAATTTTTTGCAAGAACTTTCAAAGAGATTCGTTCTTCTTTTTCTCTGTCAAGAGGTCCTGAAACGTAGATCTGGCCACTCTTCTCATCTATCTGGAAGCCCTTCTTTCTGCTGTTGCCAAAGATAAGGTAGTGGACTTCTCCATCAGTTCCCATATCACGATCACTTGCAAAAACTTCACCTACAACAGTGCCTTTGGAGGCTGCCTCAGAAACCTCAAAATAATAAAGCTTGGACACAAAACGGGGCACATATTCATTTGTCCCTTCTAACTGGATGTTGACACTAGCAAAGCTGCACCTCTCTTCATCTGGAACATTAAAAGCCTTTACCATTAAGTGGTAACTTTGCTTTGTTTCATAATCTAAAAATCCCTGAGTGGTGATCGTTCCTGTATTGGGGTCAATGACAAAGAGGTCACTATCTGAGGACTGAATAGCATATGCAACCACAGCGTTAGGTCCAGAGTCAGCATCAGTGGCATTTAAACGGATAACAGTTGTCCCACTGGGGGCATTTTCTAACACATTGGGAAAGTAGTCCTCAGGGCTGAATGCTGGAGAATTATCATTCACATCAATGACATTAACAGTGACACTGCAGTAGCCTGTTCTGGACACCCATCCTCCGTCGGTGGCAGTAACAACAAGCTCATGCTTTTGGCATAACTCAAAGTCAAGTGGTTTAGCTAGTGTCAGCGTACCGGTAGTTGTATTAATAGCAAAGATGCCAGCCTCATTTCCAGAGGAAACATTGTAAGTGATTAATCCATTCATAGCGGCATCTCTGTCTCGGGCTGAAACTGTCCTGACCACTGTTCCAACAGAGTGACTCTCCGGGACAGTAACGCTCATACGGCTCTGAGAAAACTCGGGGGTATGGTAATTTTCCTCTGTCACAACTATTTCAACAGCTACCTCGGATGAGAGTGGAGGATTACCTTTATCCTTTGCTTTCACTTTAAACAGGAAGTTTTTGTTCAAATCAGCCATTAATGAAGATGACACAGAAATCCATCCTGTATTCCTGTCCAGTTTGAATTTATTAGTTTTGCTTTCATCAGAGAGAAAGTACTCCACTTCAGAATTCAAGCCAAAGTCTTTGTCATCCACTGCAGTAACTTTAATTAAGTTTGTGCCAACCCTCACGTTCTTAGTCACGGGAGTGAAATACTTCTGGGCGAGGAACAGCGGTGCGTTGTCGTTGCTGTCTACTACGTTGATGGTGACGGTTGTCTCGCTCATTAACGGAGGGCTGCCTCGGTCTGAAGAGGTAACGATGAAGCTGTGCCTGTTAATGTTGACGTTGCTCGAACCGCTGGAGTTTTGGTACCTTAAATACTGTTTGTTGAAGAGTTCCCCCGTGGTTGCGTTAATTCGGAAGAACTCAGACTGGGATTTTATGAAGTAGAAGACTTGGCCGTTCGACCCTTCGTCGGGATCAGTGGCTGAAACCTGGGTGACCTTCAACCCGATCCCAGGAAGCTCGGGACACTCCAGGTAATACGATGGCTTTGTAAATCGCGGGGCGTTGTCATTGACATCTGTGACAAAGATGGTGACATCCGTGCTCACTGTCCACCCGGAGTCATGCGCAGAGACCCTTATTCTGTAGCGGTCTGTGTCCTCCCTGTTCAGTGGTCTGCTGATGGTGATGTCCCCACTGCTGGGATTTATGGTGAATGGGAGACTCGTATCCCTTATCGAGTACCTGCTGACCGCGTTCACCCCAGCGTCTTCATCTGACGTTGTGACTCGGGTTACTGTAAAACCCAGAGGTGCGTTTTCAGGCACGGAAGCACTGAATATCTGGGAAAACCTCGGAGCATTGTCATTTTCATCTAAAATATTAATGATGACTTTGACAGTCGTGCTCTGGAGCGGAGTACCTTTATCTGAAGCTCTTATGGTTAGGGTGTACTGAGACAATTTCTCCCTGTCCAAGGGTCTGACGCTTCTGATCTCACCAGTGGCACGATTGATACTGAAACTATTTTCCGTATTGCCCCCAATTATTTCATAAATTAGCTGTCCATTTAGACCACTGTCCCTGTCCACAGCAGCCACTGTCAGTATCTTCCGCGGGGACAGGTTCTCCACTATTTCTGCAACGAAGGGATCTTGCTCAAACTCCGGCGCGTTATCATTGACATCTACGACCGTTACTTCCAGTTTCTTATACGAGGAGAAGGGAGGGAAGCCCGTATCTCTGGCCTCGATCCACACCACGTATTTCTGAATGGCTTCAAAATCTAAAGCCCGCCCAACAGAAAGCTGTCCAGTTACCCGGTCAACTAGGAAGGTGCTGCCCAGGTTACCACTGGCAATGTAGTAAGACAAGGAGTCGCCTCTGGCTGAAGATCCGTAGACAGTGGTGACGAGCGTACCGACCGCTTGGTTTTCAGGAAACGTGAAGGTCTCCTGATCTGCCTGAACGCGAGGAAATTCCGCTCTGTTCACAAACCTCACGGTGACCGTTGTAGAGTCTGTCTTGGGGTATCGGCCGCCATCCCTCACGTGAACAGAAATGGTGACTTCAGACTCTCCCGTCAGTGGGTTCGCAGCCAGGATCGCCCCCCTCACTGGATCAATGTGGAATTTCTCAGAGTTTTTCCCCACGAGGGAATAATGGAGCTCGGCGTTGGAGCCGGCATCTGCATCGGTGACGGTCACAGCAAACACGAACGAGCCTGAAAAAGAGAACAAAGTTAGGGCAGTTCTTTACTCATTGCAGGAAACGTCATGCTAACTTCTCACTCCTGTCCTGGAGCAGCATGATCCTCCTTCCACTGCTCTGAGAAGGGACTGCTTTTTACACAAGATGCTAAGTTCAACAAGGGGTAGGTGAGCTCATGAGTCCACAAGACTCACAGCCAAAAAATGTGGGTTTGAAAAGTAGGTGACTGCATTCAGAGAAATGCACGTACAGATGTCAGTGGCTGCACATACATCTGTGTTGGAAAACGGACCTGCAACTTCTAGGAAGTCTAGCATCTCATTTCTAGAACATTCACATTATGAAAGCCATAAATAATAAGAGTGAATGTTATTTTGTTTGGGGTTTTTTTTAATTACTCATAGTTTATTTATCCACATAACCCCTCCCTGGAATTCAATGACTATGAAGGTTATGCAAGTGAACAGGCAGCACCCCTGGACATTTACCCTACACATCCACCTTCCCGTGTAGCTCCTTTTCTTCCTATTGCCCAGATATTGCTCCTTTGTCCCTAATAGCCTCTTGCTTCTGACTTTGCAAGAGTATTCTGAGGACAGTAACCAACAGGACTGCTTTTTTAAAAACATTCTGGTCCTCTGAGACAGGGGTAAAATCACACAGAAATATAAAACTACTGCACACTAGTGCAATAACATGAATATATTATGTTTGAGGTAATTCACATTTATGCTTCACATTGAGCTTGACTAGAGGGGCAGTTATTTGCATTAACCTCTATATTTGCTTATCTGTAAGGAAATAAGCAAATCTGTAAGGGTGTTCTACACCAGAGTTTACAGATCTAATCCACAGCATGCCTTTCAAATTTGACACTGTCCACCCAATTTGCAGAACACACTGTTCATGTTTTACTGGTACTAAAATTTAAAAAACATGTTGTTTTCAACCTCTTAAGGCAAAATCATTTACAGGCAGGAATGACTTTGACAGTGTCCCCTTAAAACTATACTTCATGCCTCTAGTTGTCATGTGCAATGATTTGTACTGCAGGGGGAGGAATATTTAGATGAGAACAGTAATAAAATCCTTGTGAGAAATAGGACAGAAAAAAAAAATAAGATTTTGCTGCAGTTAAGTAAATTAAATTATTAAGTATTATTATTACTAGTTCCCTCTTTTAAACCTGTTTAAAAAATAACAAGGAAATTAAGCTTTGCTTTTCAAGATGTACACTAGATATTCTGTGACTGGAATAAAAGCAAAAGTCTTGCTTAAGTTATGAGGGTTTTGTTCTTTTTTTGGAAAAGCTATTTCACGTGCTACATTGGACTGAAATAAAGTTATGAGGCTTGTTTGTTTGTTTGTTGTTTTTTAATGGATGCCATGCCTGGTAGTAAACATCACTGTCAACAGCCTTTCCAAACAATGTGAAAAGATATTAACATTTCCTTTTAAATTAAAGTGAAATATCAACTGAGGAAGTTGCAAATAAAAAAGTGCACCCATCCTTAGTTTTTTTGCTAGGTTAAAAACAGAGTAAACATAGCTTGGGCTTTCTATATGTTTCTAGTTATAACAGGCTTCATAGAAAAAGCATCCAAAAATGTATTGCCAGAAAACATCAGTTAAACTTACGTGTACTCCTCATAAACACATTTAAAAAAACACCCCCAACAAACCACACAAAGGCACTGTTCCCTACTCAGAAACACAGAGATTCGACAATGTAATAATAAAATAATTTCATAATGCTGGTCTGGAAACAAGGAAGAAATGTAAACAAATTCATTCTTCCATAAAAAGGAGAAGTATTTGCAATTGTTTAAAATTTAGAGAGAAAACCCAAGACATGGAAATAAGCCCCTTTTTTTGTTCTTTGAAAGGAAAACTTGTTTTGTAAACCATTTGTCTTGGAATCCTCTCTGTAGGCATCACATATCCATGTATGCATATGCATGTGAAAACACACAACATTGCTGACTTCCACAGCCAGCCACTCTGACTGCAGTTTGGTGAATCTGAGGTGATATAGTAAACAGATTATAAAATCCTTTCACTGTTTTGAGATAGTAGAGGTGCCACTATTAGTCTATTTTAAATCTTGGGAAAAAATATTATCTCAAAATAGCAGAATCTTTCAGTAAATTCTCGCCATCCTCATGCAAATACACATATTCTCCTTTTTTTCCTCTTGCAATGCCAATTCTGCAAATAGTAAATACTAGTATTTTGAACTTACCCCTCTCTAATCTATTTATTTATCAGGCTTGTTTAACATAAACTGAATCAGAAGTTAATTCCTGCATTGAGTGAAGTCACACTAATTTGGGTGTAGGTTCCACAAAAGAAAGGTTGCTGCTTGCCTTTACTTTTATTTGACTTTACTTTACCACTTGGCTCAGGGAAAGGACCATAATTAACATCTGATATAGACATGGCCTTTTGGGAAGAGGTTGACAAAATCCTCTTTAAAAATTGCTCAGGGTGGGAAAAGAAAAGAACCACTACCTGCAGGAGGAGACTTTCAGAGGAAAAAAAAGAGGCCATTGCCTTCCTAACGGGCAAAACCATCAGTTGTTTGAGTGGGTGCTCATTTACACTTTGTCTTCTTTACATAACTGCAGGACAAGAATTGAATTTGGATGGAAGGAACAAACTAAAAAAAATTGCTAAATTGTGAGTGATATATTGAGCCTTGCCATTATTAATTTCCATGGAACAGAACCTCAACAATAGCTGCAGAGGAACATCTCAGAAACATTTCTTGTGGCACAGCTTTGCATTTCATGAAGATGTTTATGGCACCTAAAGTATCCCAAGCAATGCTACTGATGAGGTTACCTGAAGTGGTAGGTGATGGCACGTGGGTGACGTAGGGATGATGCTGAAATTTGGGTGGGTTGTCATTCACATCGGTGACAGAGACCAGCACGCTGGTGGAACTGGAGAGAGCCCTGGGGAAGCCCCCATCACTTGCCACCACCACCAAAGTATAGTTCTCCCTCAGCTCTCGATCGAGGAGAGCACTGGTGATGATTTGTCCTGTTGATGGGTTGATTGTGAACTGTGAATTGCCACCGGTGAGCCTATAGCTGGTTGAAAGTAAAAGCAAAGAAGAAAAATTCAGTTGGTATTTCATAAAGGCAGGCTGTGCCTTAAGATAGTAACTGTTTCCTATACTCTTCAGACCACCATGCTGATGGGTATCAACACACAGATTTTCTTCTGATTGTCCATCTGTCTTCACTTTTTTTCCTCTTCCATATTTTAAGACCTGTCATAAATGATATTTCTGGGGATTTCCAAGTGTAGATGCTTAACATAGATAGCTTCTGAATAAATGAGGGGCAGCCTGCACCTTTGTACACTTGGAGATACAGTTGGACATACTCTCAAAATTGCCTATGGGAGGCATCCTCTAGAACTAATTTCCCTGGGCTAATACATTAGGTGTTATTCCAAAAGGCTGACATACCTCTTAACTGAATCCACAGAATGTAATTTAAAAAAATTACTATTTTCTGAAATGAAAGGCTGACAATCTTACAAAATAATATGTGGATTTATAATTTGCATTGTTTCCTGATACTGAACCAAGTTCTGCTATTCAAGATTACAGTGTTAACTCCTAGTAATTCATAGCAAATTAGTAACCACAGAGCTACGTTAATAGAGACTAATTGGGACCAGGATTGGACCCTTGATTGGTGGATATGTATGTGCACACATCCCTGTGTGTGTGCAAAATACGATTTGATAAGAAGTGTCTGTGTGCTTACTGCAAAGTGTCACACAGGCCACCTCTGGCTTAGCAGCACTGTGCATTTGTCCTTTCTCTTTGAACTTGTGCTCCTACAGAATGAATCTCAAAGACACGTGGAGCACTGGGCTGTACTTTTAAAGGTGATTAGTTAACATTACATTTCTTATTGGTTCAGATAATGGGCTTTCTACAAAACAAACAAAAACTGGCTACAATGAACAATTCCCACATTCAGTATTATAACCCTGTCAAAAACCAACACAGCTGTGATTACCATTGCTTCTTCAGAGAAGCCTGGGACAGCATAGTAGCAGCTTTTTTGAGGTATGATTCTATAGAAGATTCAGAAGAAAATGGCTTTTACTAAAGAGAATAATATTCCCCATCTTCACCTTTTTAAAATCAGAACAGGTTATGACAGAAATAATAACACAAGCCAGAAGCTTTACCTAGAGGACTGATAGCCAGCTTGTGTAATAAGCTGTGGCAACTTCTCCTCTTCAGTCATTAATCTCTACAGAATGCCATGAGCATACTTTAATTGCTTAATTATGATATAATGTGATGGCCATATGTAATTATTCTCCAGTCATAGCAAGGTGCATATAGGGTGGAAAGAACATGCACAAAGCCTAAAGCACCACTTAAATCTCCCTAAATAAGCAGAAGCAGGGGCAAATTGCATCTGTGATTTGCAATGTTTTAACCCTGTGTAAGGTGTCACACAGAGACTGTCTGTTCTGTATTTCCACATCTATAGAATGGCTCAAGCTTTAGCATTGGAAAGATGCTATAGAAACCTTTTTTTTTTTTAAAAAAAAGAAAAAAGATAATAAAGATAAATTACATTTGCTGTAGGATATTCTGGGTTATACCTGAGTACAACTGCATGCAAATCAACTGGACAATGTAAGTGTGTCACAGCATAGTTACAAAAAAATTACAAACCAAAGCCAAAAAGACCCCCAACCCCCTGAAATTTTAATGGTGACAACTAGCATAAAAGGAATTTGACTGAAGCATTTAAAGTCTGGCCTTTCAACTGGTCTGTGCAGACTCATCTATACTATCTTTGACAAGACTGTTCAAGTGTGCATTGTCATTAAGAATCTCATCAGACTCCTTTAATGATTTCATGGGTTATCACCAGAAAAAAAGAGAAAAAGAGTTGGCATGTATGGATATGTAAGAGTTTCACAGAAGATCATCTGCTTTTTGCATGACACAGTCCATTTTTTGACTTTAGTTGAAAATTTTAGCAGAGGATTTTACCTACTGTCTTTGGAAACCAAAGATTTGATTTCAAAACAGGCTCTAACAAGACTGAATAGGAGTTCTTAGTGCTCAGCACCTCTGACAAGAAGACCTCACGTGTTCTGGTCCCTCTGGCTTTTGCCAGTTTTGTCATACCAGTCATATTGTAAGATTTGCATTACTCTAAATGCTGAATCTGGACAAATTCTGCCCAAGAAAAACAAAGTACGTTCCTGAGTCTAAAAACTGTAAAACAAACCCTGAAAACAATTTTTAAAGAGCTACTTGGAAGGAAAAAACTATTTTTATCAACCATTCCACTATGAGGTACTGAGTGAATGACAAAGACTAATGGCAGAGATATTAAAGCAATTCAACTACACTAAAGAAATCCGAGAGCACCCTGATAATTTCTGATTATGGGATATAATCATTACAATCATTCATGCTTTGTATGGAATTCTTTTTTCTAAAGGAGCTTGCCAGAAATAGTTTCTTAGAGTAGGAGTGAATAGAATTAAAAACTTCATTGTTTCACAGTTTAATAAATGGTAATTTTGGTTGCTTTGCATATACTTAAAGACGTCAAAACATGAAGTTTCTATTTTTAGCATGTAGCTAGTTAGAAAGGAAACATTACAAGATTGCTTTGCCCTAACACAGTTCTGGTTTATTTTACTTCCTTTTTTTTAAAAGTGACAACCACAGTGATATTCTTATGCACTTGGAAGACTGAACTGAGGTGAACTAATAAAAGTAAATAAAGAAGCTACTTTTATATCCTGTTTTGTAAGTTTGGAAACAGAGATACAGGTGTTTGCAGTCACAACAGTTAAATGTGATGAGATTACACATGCATCCTTCTAATTAATAACTAATATGAATATGCTTTGTATTCTGTTTGCCATAAATTATCCTCAGTGGATAATCTTCAGCTTGTCACTGCCACTCAGCATCTTCATTACTCTTGTCTGTGAAACTGGGAATGGCCAGTGTTCAGCCCAGTACCCAGTTAAGTTGCATCAGCTGAGCTCTGCAAACCATTTGGCATTTAAATAAAAAATGACAAATTCTAACTTTTTACTGGTTTTCTCAGTGGGATGAACTTTACACCTCACCATGTGTAATTTTAATTCCAAACTGAAGACTTCAACTGACCATAAGCATAAAGAGTCATCTAAACTATGGTTAGGTTTGAAAAGCCATTGAAGGGTCAAGATAAGATACTGAAGCCTTCCCCAAACATATGTATGCTATCACAAAATTAACATTAGCTACTGTGCAAAACAGTGATATTGATTTCTAGACCTTCCCATCTTAAAAATTAAAGTTTAAAGATGACTCGAGCTGCAAAATGCATTCTGTACTTTTTTTTAGGGTGAGTGGTTTCATTTGAGCATAAGTGAAAAAAACCCAAATTATTATTTAACTCTGCCCCAAAGTCAGCTTCTGTAGCAAATCCACTAATGACGCTGGAAAAGCACATCTTCCTCTTCCCCAGCAATCCCTTCCTGAAAGCTCCTTTGATTAATATTTAAGGAGTCTGCCAGCCTCCAAAAACAATAGTTTCTAGCTTCTTCAGGAATACATTTTATAAGATTTTATTACAACTATTAACTGTATCCTTCATCTAAAAGTTATGCTAAATAGAAGGCTGATGGCAGTCAGTAATGATGATCATGCACAGCCTATATTGTATTTCCTTTATGTAGAGAACATATATATATAATGACCACAAGCTGAAGTGCTTAATCCATTTATGATATTTGGAGTTTCAGGGTTTCTGTGTTGTTTTGGGGGGTTTTTTGGGGGGGTTTTTTGGGGGTTTTTTTGTTGTTTTTTTTTTTAATTTGTCTACCTCTACACTTATTGAGAAATACAAATCTATACTATTAACAATTGCACTCAGGTGCATGTTAAACTTGCTTGCTTTTCACTTATTAAAAACCTAAAATAACACTGCAACTCTATGTGTCCTTAATATAATCCTAAAAGACTATAAACAACAAAAAAAGCACCACATGGGCCGAAATAATTTAGCTACACATATATAGCTGTCCTTTTGTGTCTTACAGCTTTATGGCATGTTGGTGATGGACACTGGGGGAAAAAACAAATCTTCAGGCAAGGTATGAGGCAGTGTTACACACAGCAGCAGTAGATGACCTACCTAATAACAGCATTTGTAGAAGCATCAGCATCTGAGGAGTTTACGAGCAAAATATCTGTCCCCGTAGGAGCGTCCTCCGGAACAGCGGCAGAATACACGTTAAAGGCAAACGTGGGAACGTTGTCATTGACATCATCCACTGTGACAGCAATGGTTCCAGTGCCAGTGAGGGCAGGAGACCCTGTGGGAAAGTGGGATACAAAATGCCAGAGGTTACAAATATCACCCTGTGATGAATCCGAGGTCTGCCATCCTCGATTTAAAGCCTAGCACTCGAGCATGTCACAGTTCACAGAGCAAGAAAGCTAATTCAACATACAGGGCAGGGGGGGATTTGTTTCAAAGGCACCTCAACATAAAGTACAAGTTGTGAAAGAGGAGGAAATAAAGAAAAAAATAATAAGTTATTTTTCTTGTTCCATCTAATTCCAGAAATATTTTTTTAATACAAGCTCAGCGGAAAAAGATGGTCTTGGAACTGCTCAGAAGCCTTCCTGTAACAATTAGGACCAATTTGAACATGTGGTTGACTTTCCTATTTCTCTAAGAGAAGACATTCAAAGGTGGCACGCTGACAGCCTTGAAAACTCCAGCCCTCAACTTATTTATCTGCAAACAGAGTGGAAACAGTGGCAAACCCCAGCTTTCCGCATGGCTTTCCCACTGCCGGTCACACCCCTGACCTGGTGAGACCTTCTCTGAGTGGGTGAGAAGGTTGCAGTGTCTCCAGCTCTGTTCAGGCTTGATTTCTCTGTAGAAGCAGCCATCTATAGCAGCAAATAATGCTCACTTGGATGGGATACTGGCTTATAGGAAATCTGGCTGAATTTATTTAACCTATGGCTTTCATCCTTCCTGTTATTCTAATACTTAACTCTGAGGAGGGGAAACAAGTGAGAAGTAGCATGTTTATTCATGTGCAATCTCTCAGTAGTAATTCTCTTAAACTTTGCCTTTGTTAAATCAAAAAAAAAGACAATGAAGAGCTTTAGAAGTTTATGTTAGCTTTGCCAGTCTATTACACTTATTTTCAGCCAAGAATCAGCAAAACATCTTCTGCTAACCAAATTCTTCACTGAGGGTCCCTGAAAAGAAAAGAGATCGCTCCTTTCTTTGAACACAGAACAAAAAGAAGAAGGAAAGAGTGATAATGGAACATAAACCACATGAGTTATGGCCCTTTTTACTCAAAAGACAGATGATGACCATGTCTGTTTTACCCAAGATTGTGTCGCTTTCCCCTTCAATTTCAAACAGATACCACAACTTAATGTTTGCTGGACTGGGGAAAAAAAATATGAAATGCTTTGGGCCAGAGATTTGTTCAAGTCCTTGCCACATAGTACATGGAGCCGTCATCTGATGAAACACAGGCAGCCCCTGTGTGACTGCCCTAGTCCTCCCAACCCAACAGATGACTGGGTTGCTGTGACCTGAGGTTATTGCTGGAACTAAACCTTAGGGCTCTGCTCTTGGGTCTCATGTAGTCCTGGCAAGGGCTCCAGACATCAAACTCTTTTATAAAAGAAATTCTTTATGATAAGGGAGGTGAAACACTGGAACAGGTTGACTAGAGAGGTGGTGCAAGCTCCATCCCTGGAAACCCTGGAGATCAAGTTGGATGGGGCTCTGAGCAGTCTGATCTAGTTGGAGATGCTCCTGCTCACTATAGAGGAGTTGGACCATTAAAGGTCCCTTCCAACCCAAACCATTCTACAATTCTATGAAAAGAAGAAATAACGACTCATTCTCCCACATGTTAACCCTTGCAGGCTGAAAAAGGACCACACTGCACCGTAGGAAGAAGCTGGGAGCAACTTCTGCATGGGAAGAAGGTTTTTCACTACAAAAATACTTCAAAGTAACTTGGTTTAATGCACAAACAGACTGAATGAAAGAGCTTCCCATTGAAAGGTGCTATAAATCTTACAAGGCTGACTTTGAAGCCTGCTGATGGGATGGCATGGATCATGACACGGAGGAAAGAACGTTCAAGCCAAAAAGTATAGGTTTCACGCCATGGCCACGCACAATGGAGGCCTTTCTCTGGTCTAGTCTGAGGTAATTCATTTTGCCAATTAATATACTTTCAGCCAGGAAGGTTACATTAAGGCATTAAGTCTGACTCATTTTTTACCCTTTTTTTTTTCCTTTCCCCCCTCCCTGATTTTGTCATTTAGCCAAACACATATAGATAGAAAATACTGCAAAAGCATTCTTGATTGCTGAAATATTGCTTGTGGAGTGTTTATTATTACTGCATTAAATGAAATGGAGTCCTCAGTGGTGTTTGCTGCATGTGTCATCAAGCTCTGGCCTTCCAAACACATTTAATCGACATTCATCTCACAGTTAATGAAATGAAAAGTTGAAAGTTGTTAAGTTTCACAGGTGATTAAACAATTTATACATAATTCAGAAATTAATCTTGGGTAAGTCACATGAAAAGAGCATCAGTAATGCAATTTAGTCTGGAAAAGAAAGCTCACTCACAGCTAAAACCTGAACCTGATTGTTTTAAATGTATTTGCTAACGCAAAGAGCCAACAGTGGAAAATTCACGTTGTTGGTTTATTCATAAAAATGAACTGAGGTGGCAGAGCCTTGAGAGCTAACCCAACTTTGGGGTGATGGGAGTAGCTCCAGCGCAGCTCTCAGTGCCCTGCTAGCTATGCTCACAGAACTGGTGAAGAGAGGAGAACGGGAAGAACATGTTCACATTGGCTGGCAAAGTCCCACGTGGACATCTACTAACAGCAAAATGTTGCAATGGGCTTGTTCTTTCTCCTGCATGGCTATCAAATCTTTGGTCATATCACAGAAATGGTGAAAAGGGATGCCAGATGTAACAGCTGCTTATGGGCTATGGATGTCCTGCTCAGGATTACACCGATAGCAATGGCTTTTGACTCAGCCATTTGACTCTACCCAGCCCTGGTGCCCTTTCCTCCCCAAGGAACCTGAATTTACAGGGTGCCAAACAAACGCTCCAAGGGTCAAATCCCAGCCCTCTCTCAGCCCCCTTTATACTCCAAACCATTATTCTCCCAGTCCACTTCCCCACTGGATGTGCCTACAGGGCACTGTACAGTGCAGTATGAACATCTATCAGCCTCAGAGAAGTGAATATACCAGCCAAGGCTGAGCACCATACTAAGCAAATCAGCTAGGGTAATGTAAATAACCCAGATCATCTCATTCAGCACTAGTTTGTGCTCGCAGAAACATCCCAGAAGTCCAATATTAATTCAGTTGTTTGCAACATCCCAAGTCACTGCTCTTCAGTTCAAAACCCCAAATCTTTCTCATTTTACTTAGGTGGAAAAACTCATGTATTTACATTGGTTTCCTATCTATGGAGTTATCCAAATGTATTTTTTCCCCTCTAAGTGAAACATCACGTCCGCAAATTTACTCCTTTATTCTATTAGACTGAAAGATAAAGTTGCAATTTCACAAAGAGTACTCAGAGCTTTTATTCGCTTGAAATTAAATCACTAGCTCATATTTCTGCAGTTACTGAGAAATATAAGAAGAGGAAATTACAAATGAAGTAATTTTCTATGGAAAAGAAAGAGCTCAGGGCCAAATTCTACCGTCCTCAGTTAACTTTCAGTGAAAGTTGTGCTTGCAATAAGGACCACAGAATTTGGCCTTTGGTAATAAGTAGGTTTCATAAAATGTACATGTCATATTTGTGGTGAGAGAATTAGTTTCCATGGTCAGGCTGAGTTCCCAGATTTCCTAGTTTTGCTTTGATAGCAAATCTTTCCCAAGTCAGTTATTCTTACTGTGCTAGAGCATCATCCCTTTTTCTTTCAAACTGCACTTCATACTTTGCATAAATAAGTGCAGTAAATTTTGTGTAAATTCTGCAATATTAGCTGAACACTCAAGATGCCTCCAAACAGTTTTTAATAAACCAGACATGTTACAACCTACATAAAACTGCTGTACACAGCCACACAAGCCTACCAATTTTTTATAATAGTCTCAACTATTTTTCAGCAGAAGTAGAAACTATTTCTTTTTCAGACACCTCTTATTTAGAGCATTTCTCTACTGCTATGCTACTTCTATTTTTTTTTCTTTTTCAAATCCCAAAATACTGTGTCTCACAGAGGTTTAGGATATCCATGTTGAAAAAAAGTTTTCTAGAAAGGGAGAGGAATAAAAAAAACCATCAAATGATTAATAATGGGAGAACATCAAGTTAACTACGCAAACTAAATGGGAAAGACCAGATTGACTGCTCAGTGAATATAAAATCTTTAACATTTAAAAGATGATGATATTAATATATCATCATCATCATTATTATTATTATTATTTTGAATTTCACATCTCTGTGTGCTGTGGTCTGTTTCTATGAACTGAACAGTTTACTTTGTAGGTGACAGTTGTACATATATATATACATTAAGCAGACAGTCCCACAAATGTCCACACATCGTCATTGAAATAAAGATTAACCTGGGATAGTGTCAAAATAGTAACGCTGAGTTCAGGAAGAAAATTGCTTCCCACGGATGTTCTTCCAAAAATGTAAGCTTTTTGCTTACATCTGCAAGTAAACATGTGTCTGGGGATGAAGAGAAGGAGCAGACCTTGGGAGTCTGCTCCTTGGAGGCCCATGGTAGAAGATGAGTTACAGGGGAAGGTTACAAGAGGTCACCTCAGGCTTAGTCACCACTGGGCTGTGGCTCCCTTCTCTGCATGGGACATTTGAAGAAGTGATGTGAAGGAAGAGCTGTGGAGGACTGTGGGGTGGGCAGGCAGCAGCATGGGGGCAGGACCTTTCTTCTCCCAGCAAGGCAGGACTGGCAAAGACCTATAAGCTTGGTCTTCTGCCCCACTCACCAACGGTTGTTTGTGGCTGATGGACACAAAATTATGATGATATTGGAAATGTGCCAGCTTGGAAGTTATAAGGAGCCCTCTCAACTTTTTCCTCCTCCCATCCAAGAGAAACAGGACAAAAAATATTGGCTACATGCAGCAACACAAGTAGAACAAAGGAAACTAAATACAGGAAGGTGACAGTGGGAAGAAATGTGGTTTAAGCTGACAGTTTCTACTTCTCAAATGCTGGATAACCAGCAAAGAGAAGACAATACACATCTCTGAGTGAACTCGTCATAAGCCACTCCTTCCCCTAATTTATGCTAATGCTTATGAGCCATGAAGTCATCCAGAAGGGATGCACCTCAAGACTGCTTTCACTTTCACCTTGGCCTAATCATGCAGTCTTAGAAGGGAGTGTCACCTGCTATCTTCATCCACCCTTGTCTTGGGGAATGGTGAAGGTAAGCTGCCTCGGCTCCCTCTAGTCCCCAAAAACATGGCACCATCTGCTCCAGCATATGTTCAGCTCTCCACACCAGGACCAGTGGAGAATGAGCAGAGCACTTAGTAAAAGAAAACAATTGAAGGAAACTTGCAAAGTAATTTATGTTCTTCAAGAAAGCTCAGGGAAAGATGATGCTATTGGAAATTATCTGGGCTGTGTGGTACTGTGTGGCCCACAGCAAAAATCAGAAATCAGAGAATGTGTTCAGCACGTTATCAACACTTTGTTTGAAGCTTTTAACAGCTTCTGGGTCCTGCCTGTGCCATGCTTAGCACAGCAGATTGTAAAAAGATCATTACTTTCAGAAACCAGGAACTCAAAAGTTTTTTCCAGCATTAAAATATCAAAATTAAGTGCTAGAAAACTAACAATAAACTTAAGCAAAAAAAACTACAGAGAGATTTCACTAAAATGAAAGAAAAAGGATTCAAATTAAATAAAATGAATCTAAATGACTAATTGAAACTCATACCACAGGCAGTTTACCATGTTTTGTGGTAAATTAAACACATCATTATCCTGAAAATTGGAAAGTGATTTAACAGAAATGGAATTTTTGCCTCACTGAAATGTGTTGCTTTGCAACAAAGGGGATTTCACTTCTTCAGTCAAATACTCAGTGAATGAGTTCCAAGACTAGAAGTTGTATATGTTATTACAGAGCATTAACTTTTTCACTCAAGTAAACAAGACCTTACTCACCAGAAAGTGGCCAATCTTTCTAAATGTATTTAAATGCAGACAGACTGTGCTGAGCCTAAAACAACTGGTAAGTTGTAAAATGAATACAGAGCTAGCTTGCTTTACACTGGATTTCTAGTGCACAGGAAGCTTGATTTGAAATGTGGATTACCTTAAATTAACTTATTTACTGGGAACATAAAAGAAAGTGCATGTACAAAATAAGAAAAATAAGTAGTTCTTTTTACAAGATTGCACCACAAATATTTGTCCTGGCTGGATATGTTGATTGTGTCTTATTTTCCTCTTACTCAATTTTTCACTACAGGCTTCCATACTAAGTCTTAAAAAACTGGTGAACCTAGTATATTTTGAGATAAAAGCTGAAAAAAGCAGTTAATAAACAAACTTAATAAAAAGCTTAGAAGCTAGCCCTACTCTCATTTAGTTCAGCAGACAACTGGTGAATGAGACCATGCAGGAACCCAGATTGTCCACATTTCTGAATATGTCAAACCTGAGTTTTTCCTCAACACTTAAGTACAAAGCAGTAGTTGTTCCCAAAGGTGGTTTAACAGAACTTGTACTTGAAAAAACCAAGAGAACTGGCAGGATAGAGCTGCACTTGTGCAAGGACAAAAAAAAAAATTAAAAAAAAGGATTTTCTGTACTTCCTCAGATATTAGAAACCTCAATATCCTCCTACAGAAGCTGGGAGAAAACAGACCTAAATTTGAGAACATAAGCCATCAAAACTAAGTAAATAAATAAATAAAAAAAAATCACTAGACAGAGTCCAACCTTGCTCAAGCAATGACAAGTCCAGCCACACTTAGGCTGATTCATGTGCACAAACACACATGCTCACACATGTTTTGACAGTGCAAAAGAAATGTTTGTCCCAAATCTGGTTGTCTCATCTGGTTTTACCCACATGATTTTTAAATTTGGATAGTTTCCTATCTAAATTCCTGACTGACTGCATCCTAGGAATTCACCAAGCTTTGCAGCTACACAGCAGGGGCAACATGACATTGCAATATATTTAATATGCTGTTGAAAGGGTGGGACTTGTATGCACATACAGGACAGTGTTAAGTCCTCTGGTGTATATACATTTCCCTGTCCCTGTTCTTTTCCTCTCTTCTGCTCATCAGAAGAAGTTACCTGCAGCTCTTGACTCAGAGAGGGAAAAAAAACCCACATGCAATACAGCAAAAGTAGAATATATATGTAGCACAACTTCAAGCTGTTCCATTAGCAATCTCATTCTACAAATATAAGTGAACATTGTCAAAAAGACACAGGTATCACAGGTTTCTTAGAACCACGCTTCATCTCAGAGCAAGAAGTTGCCTTCTTCCAAGTATGTATCAGAAAATGAATCTTGAAGGAAAATTTTTCACAGTGGAATGTAACATAACAAAATCTGGCAAGTGACTGGTCATAGTGGACTCTCCATTGACAGTGGGCTCCATCTCCCCCATGACTGGAGGTTGGACTAGATGACCTTCAAAGGTCCTTTCCAACCCAAATCATTCTATACTTCTCTAATTGTAAGGGTGCATCTCCCCATGCCCGCACTGCAGGCGGTTCTGGGAGAGTGGGCATGACCATGTGCAATGCCAAGGCTGCTGGTGGCCAAAATAAGATTTAAAGAAGATTTAAAGAAAGTGGAACAGCAACTTAAAAGAAAGGCAGAGACATTTAACAAAATATTTTCTTAAACCCACCAAATTACTTCTCCTTGTCTAAGTTATTGCTGTAAACAGAAAAACTAGAGAAGCTGGCTTCTGCAGGGACTGCTGACTAAGGCAATTTTTGACTGCTTGCAACTCCTGAATATCCCACAGTGATCTGCCTGTAATGCATGATTTTGAATTATGCTTTAAAAACACCCTGTATAAATAGCAAAGATTAACCAGCAGGATAAGAGTTCAGCTCATATGTGCATGTTTTACTCATTTTATTCTTGCAATTAAGGCTTCCTGAAATTGTAGCTTTGTATTTGAAGAACGAGCTAGCAGACTTTCAATTTATAAGGTGTAATGTTTAATTTAAAAAATGGTTTAAGATCACCAAGACTGGAAAAATCTTAATATTTCTCAAAGGTTGAGAGATTGCATAGCATGATGACTGCTCTAGTTATCTTCTTCTGCAAAACAGATTACATTCAGCGAACTCATTAGCACATTTGAAATAGATTTTTATATAAAAGTGATGTAAGCAGAAGGACAATAATTTTAAATTAATTCTCATTTTAAACTTCCAAACTAATCATAGCAAGATGGATGAATAAAGAGATAAGAGAGGAAGTGTAACAGACTGAAAATTTACAAGCTGACATTTCTTTCTTCCTTGAAATTTTTGATCATCTACTAAAACTTACATATTAAGCATTATATTCTAGCTTGTTTTCCAGGTTAAGTAAATCTATCTGAAACTTAAAAAATAAAAAAAAAAAAAAGAAAGAAAAAAGCCAGGACAACAAGAAAAAAGCCAGGACAACAGTGAAGAAGACAGCTTAAAGATCTGCCAGTCGTGTTTTCATTCATTTGGATCAATATTGCTGCACAATGTTTTTCTGTACCATGGCAAAATTCAATAAAAATTTAATTGCTCTGGTGTATTTCAGATGTTCAGTTCTCACTTTTTCATCACTCCCATCACTCCACAGTAAACTGTTTGCCAGTAATAGTGTCTAACTGATGGTCCAACATACATTCAATAAAGCTGCACTGCAACTGTGGCAGGGCTGAGTGGAGAAGTAGATCTTAAGACCATGTGTGTGAGATGAGACTGAGGATCAGGGTGATAACTGGCTTATTTAATGAACTTCACACTAATTTGAGTAGGTCCTTAATGTGACTGCATCCCTTTCATATTTGCTACATATTACTGTAAGTGCCCATGTGACATTCAAGAAATGAACACAAGATACAATCACACAACTTGAGAAAACAATGGTATTTCAACCAAAGTGAGAAAGGACTTTTTCCCAGCTGTGCAATGGAATTTTCCATCTCAACATGGATGGAAATAAAGGAGAAAAAATATCCCTACCAAGCAGATAAGCTACTTCAAAAGGAGTGGTAAGAACTTCTTTGAACTGTCTTCCATACAGTAGGGTTGATCTCAGCTTACCATAGCTCAATACTTTTACCATTTATAACTGAAAATACTTCAGTCTTTAATCAGATATAGCTGTAATTCTGCATTAAAGATTATGCCAAATGCTTTTTATTAGATTAACCCTTTAAAGAAGGAGCAGAAATCAGCTTTGACAGTTCATGGCACACACATGCTTGGCAAAGCTGGTATTTGTAGCCCTCTATTTCTATTTTATCCTTTGTTATTCTTACGAGGTTTGTGACACACACTGAATTACTGGATATTTCTGTTTAACTCATTAGTGGTGAGGTAACTTGATTGAATAAGAAAGACCATAGTAGCCTTCTAAGGGGGGGCCTACAAGAAAGATGGGGGGAACTTTTTACAAGGGCAGGTAGTGATAGAACAAGGGGAGACAGAACATGAGGAAGAGCTTTCATAAGGGCAAGGAAATAAATGGAGCTGGAACAGAAACCAATACTCATTTTGAAACAGCTGTGACATAAAACACAACTATAAACTGCTGAGCACGAAGGCAAGCAGACATCAGCTTCATTTAGCTCACCTAAGCCTGAAGCCATGGGTGTATTTAGACATAGGACAGAAATCATCAAAAACAGGACATTTCTAAGTGAAACTTGTGAGTTGCTTGTTTGTTTTGACAGCATCAAGATTTTAAAATAGCTGAATTTGTTTTACAAATACAACTCATTCTTTTAGGGCAACATCTTTTTACGTTGTAGACTGACTGTTAAGTAGAAATACAGGTTATGCTAAGAAAACAGGATGCATATAAATGTCTTTAAGCCCAATCATATAAATCTCACAGAGTGTTAACCCTCAAGACTCTTTCTTACCACTACTAGAAAATGCAGTTGTCCTTTACTTGTCACCCCAAACCAGGAAATATCTTTAAATGTGTTAAAACCCAATATGACGACATAGTCAGATTTCATTTGGTTTTAGGATTGAAGAGAACCAAAAGCCTATCTCCAAAGCGAATTCCTGAGGAGGATATAACCTCTCTGCTTGGTTGCCTTCCTGCATTCCTGAAGGAAAGAATGCATAAGTCGGGGACCAACATTTTCTAAAGAAAAAACATATGGTTGTTTTTCATACAGGCCAGGGAAGTATACAATGAACAGCTAACTAAATATAATAATCAGTCCACTGATTCATTGATTTCAGAACTATTTATCTAGATCAGTGAAGAGATTATTTTAAAAATTAAAAAAAATTTTAAAACCCCACAGGAACACAGCTTCTAATTAGAAACATCCCATTTTGATTTTGCTTTTATCGTGGCGTTGTGCCGTTTTGACCAACCAAAGCAAGAGATGGTGGTTGCAGTTTATTTAAACAGTAGTCCTGGGCAGCTAGCAGGTTTCCAGATGTGCTACTCGACATCCCTGCAACCAATAAATAAAAAGAGGAGGATGACTGTTGGAATGCTAACATTTTTCTCCAGAAAATGGCTCAAAGAGTTAAAGACAGGGGATGATAAAAGCGGCTGCACCAGTTCTTGTCATGGTGCCAGAACTGAATGTTTACCCAGTGCTGTGTCCCCACCAGATGGGTGGAAAAAAAATATAAAAATTAGAAAGTCTCTTTTTCCCAACCATTTTGCCATGAAGAAGGATATAGTAAAACAAAACAAATGATTTATGTGGTAGAAACAGACCCATAAAAACACATTCAAATAGTTGCATGTAGGTTTCTTGGCATTTATGTTAGCAGACATTTTGAGGGAGCATCTGCAATCTAAACACTATCATGTTATTCCACAGTCCATCATTTTGCCTGTCATTATATTTATAATTCATGCACTCTGGTCTTACAGCTTGTGCTGCAAGAGGGGCTCTAAATTGGAATGGGTAAACTTTGGAGTTGAATTATGTTTTATTTCTCAATCAAAGCCACAGGTGTAGAGCTCTGGAAGATGCTGAATGTTCCTAGTGATGGATGCTTTGTGTGTCTTTTTAAATCCCTACTGCCTAGGGCGGCAGTCCAGTATCTGGGACCCAGAAGTTGGAGCACAGTGGAAGTGCAGAAGTGAGGGAAGAGTGATGATAAAACAAGGTTGAAATCAAGAACCTTAGTGCAGACTGTCTTATGGAAACTAGGCATGAGGAGGCTGCATGGCCACAAATCACTGAGCCAAGTGCCAGAAAACATTTTATCAGTCTTTTCTCTCCCCTAGAGTGGAGGGAAGACTTTCTGCCAACCCAAGATCTACCCTAAGGACTGGGTGGAGGATTAGCAGGCAAAGCCAAGGAATATCTGGGTCAGAGCCAGGACAATGCATACATCATGACTAACTTTTCTGGGCCCAAGAGGAGCATATTTTCAACAACTGCCCACATTTTCATTGCTGGTGCATGTTGTCCCACCAGTGGTCCTGTCTGACCTGCCCAGCATGCTTATGAGCAGCTCAACTCTTAATAACTCAACAACTCTTCTCACGGGCCCAGGACTGAGATCTTCACGTATGTGGGCTGCTGCTTGGCCATGTCCTAATCCTTCACCTGCTGCAAACAGACTCGGTGTACGCGCTGCCAATACATGCTATAAAACCCATAAGGTACTGAGGATGAAATAACAGCCACCAACAAAGCCTCTGCCCCTTCTGAGGCCATGGATTGTTTTCAGTACATTGGACTGACACCTCTAGATAAAAATAATGGAAAACTAAAAATCCTTCTTCTTCCATCAACTTCCTCATACACAGGCTAGGGTAACACTGTAAGAACCACAGTCACAAGCTGATGAAGTGATAATAAACATAAGAAAAGTAAGAAATCCTTGATTATGTACAGGGAGATGGGGAAGACAGCTAAAACCAAGTTAAGAATCTATCAGTTCTTATGTCTAAATGTGCTGCTAAGTATGTCTTATGTCTGCTTCCTTGAAAGAAAGGGAAGAGTTAGCACAGACTTCTATGGGAGCAGGATATCATCCTTTAATGCTTTAAACCAGCCAGCATAGCCTATAAAAATTGTGATGCAGACCTCAAGAAAAATAGGAAGCAGGTTGGACAGACAGAATTTTAACCTTCATGTGCTACCCAGACATTTCCAAAGTTAACTGCAGCTGGATGTCTACCATGATTTTTATCTGCTAAAAAAAGGATAAAATCCCTAAATAAGATGCACCATATATGGCAAGAGTGTTGCTTGGGCTGCTAGAGACAATTCGAAAGACTGTTTATTACAGTTAATAAAAGCCAAACTCAAAGTGCAAAGTGTAATACCTTTCCCTTGATTTATTTTCAAAGACAATATGGAGATGGATAATTTCAGACAAGTCTGCTTTCTTCAACATTTTGGCAGACACTGCTTTCCTATAGAGGAGCACTACTTGTTTGTGTTTCTGGTTGAATTGTCTCTACCCAAAATCCTTCTTTCTAAGTATTATCAAGCAAATATAAACTAAGATACACCAAAGAAATAGTTACATTAGGCAAAGAGCTGGACATGCCTTTTAGAAATGTTTAGCAGCTGCTCAAGAACATAGTACTCAAAACACTTTTCTTTACCTGTTTTAAGGTAGTGTCATTGCCATCTTTCTGCTAGTATAGCCAAAACTACCTGATTTAATGAAGCAGGCACTGGTTACCAAGGGTCAGTGTGTTACCACCTAGATATCCATCATATACCCACACTGGTAGCTTTTGTACTGTTTTCTGTATTTTGAAGTAATAACATTCTTCTTCTGATAAGCTGCAACTCTTTTAGAAAGGTTTCCTCCCACATAATATTTTCTTAACTCAGCTGCCAAATGTCTACAGAAGTAGATGTACATTCTATGTATGATAATGTAATTTCTGGCAATTTAAAAGTTGAGATGCAGCTCAACAGAAATCCCAGAGTCTGTAACTTGGCCCATTTGTTCCACATTATTGTGACAAACATGGCTTTTTAAAAGGTCTCCAATGAATTGTATGCCAGAGTGTTCTTTACCAACTAGACTGCGTGAACTCATCATGACTGGTGATCCCCTAGAATTTCTCAAAGTACTTTAAATATCTTACATACTTAAGCATCTATTATGACCATGGTCCACATCTCCTGCTTCCACAAAATCAAGTAAAATTTTGGCATTGACTTCTACAGATGCTGGACATTTCCCTGTGACGTTTTAGTTTAGATAAATCATGATTAATAGAGTTTTAAATGTATTCTTTAATGGCATGAATTTAGAGCGAGTCTCCAGTCTAATCAGAAGATATTATCCAACGTTATTCACAAGGCTGGTTGAAAACTACACCAAATCACACTAACTGAAGATTAGTTAGATTGTAAACTTAAATACAGTGGAACAGTTAAATTTAGCTTAAAGTTACTGCTGAACATCTGCTTCCGAACACTTTTGCTAGTAGTTTTTAACATTGGTAGAAGGGAATAATAACTTGTGAGTTACCTTTATGAGAACATAGCAAATTAAACAAACAAAGAAACCAACCAGCTTTAAATAGTGTTTAAACAGCATAATATCTGTTTAAACACAGGAACTAACAAAACATGCTGCTCTTCTTGTCAGTCACTTACCACACACTTCATGTATTAAAGTCTCTCCTGGATTATCTGAAACTCAGACATCTCCCAACACAAATAAATATTTTCATTTGGAATGGCTGGGTAAATCTTCTGGATTTCACATTTTTTTAGGAACCAGAGTCCAGGAAAAGACTGTGCTCTTGTCAAACTTGTGGCTTACACACGGTGCTAGGCGTGGGGTACAACTGACCTCTTGCTCCTCTCCTTTTTCCAAGAAGGACAATAATTGTTGGCTGTGTGATATCTATTATCAGATGAGACTTGGGGTTCTTTTTTTTTATGTAGAGTTAATAAGTTCTGTACAATCCTAACTGACTTCTGCCAACTTGGACTGTGAGAGTAAACAGACATCAAAGATCTGTTTTCCCTTACAAATCCAGCCTCAGCTTCTGAAGGAACATAAAGATGTTCAAGTCTAAGCAAGCCCGAGTCACAAGTGAGCAGTTTGCAGCTATAGAGTAATGGAAAACCAGTGTAAAAAATAAAAAGCATATGGTGTCTCTAGCCAAAGTACAAGACAAATGATACGTCAAGCCCTAAACTTTCATAGCTTCAGCTGTGCTCAGACTGTGAAATACCTGAGCACTGCTGCAATAGGAAAATATAAGCCATAGATATTGTCACTGACACAAGATACTGCACACAATATGGCAGAAAACAAAATTGTATCCACTTGTCAACAAGTTGGGTTTGCTTCTATTATTAGAAAGTTCTGCAGTAAATTAAATCCATCAGACTGTGGGGGACCAGAGCTCTATCCAGAATATGATGCAGGATGTCTTTGTTACTAATATTCATACCAACATCTGAAACCAAAATTTTGTGCTCAGACACTTCAAGTGAAAGTGTAATTAATCTTCATAACAGGAATTCACGTCCTGTTTTAAACTGAGGCAACCTGGAATACATTTGGGATTCAGGAAGCAAACGTATGACTGGATGCTGAGCAAAGCAGAAAATTAAAATGTTGAAATTATCATTACTTTTCAGAGGTAACATTTCTGTAAGATTAACTGAGTAGTCCATAGCTATTTTCTGGCCACTGATTTCACCTGTCTGCACATTTCTGATGACATTATATTGGGTTTTATTGCCATTTATATTGTTGGGGTTTTTTTTATTGACAGGCATGAGGCTCATATGATCTAGGTAGGACCACTTATTACTGCATGGCAAAAATCAACATATGTAAATCTGTAGTGAGTCCTACTAATATCAGACAACTAGACATATTAAAGATAAAATAATGATTTCCAAAAACTGAACTCCCTTTGACATCAGGAAGCGCAGCTCTCCCCACAGAGATCTAAACTGAAGCTTGGGTACCAACCACCATCCACTCAAGTTTTAAATCATCATGAAAATATTTCTTTTCTATCCAGAATGCAATGTTTTCAAGTGACAACAAGATTTCACCAGAAGAGACTGCCCATATGCTTTACCTGCATCAGCAGCTGTGATCAGCAGTACATACTGCTCCTTTGCCTCTCGGTCCAGGCTCTGCACCAAGCGCAGCTCTCCGCTGGCCGAGAGAGTAAAGGCTCCTTCTTCATTTCCAGCCACCAGCACATAAGTGAGCTTGCTGTTTAGGCCCTGATCATCATCCCTTGCTACAACCTACAAAAGCAATGCAAACACATGGGAAAAAATGTCAAGAACAGATGAATGCAGAGTCTGTAAAATTTCATTAGGATAGAGGAAATCTTCTCTACAACAATAACCCGAATTAACAGATTGAATCAATCCAAAGGGCTAGTATAAATTAGCTATGATTATAAAAAAAGACTTCCCACAATGGTGATGGACTTAAAAGCATAGTTTGAAAATATTAAATAGCAGTTTCCTTATTTTTCTCAAGTGTAAATACAGTAAGGACTGTGTTTGGGCTCAGAGAAAACCACAGATGATCTGGTACAGGCTGATCTCCATACCAAAGCAAGTCTTGCATGACCTGAATCCAGCTAGTGCTCTTTCAATGTTTGTCCCAGAGCCTTGTCCCATGTGGGCAATGATCAGATTGTGAGATTTGTTGCACATAAGTTTAGATTGAGATGACAGATAGAGCATACTGTTGAAGTCCCAGTGTATGTGGGAAGGTAGATAGAGAAAATAGAAACAAAACTCCAAAATTTAATATAAACTTTTAGTAAAAAACAAGGAAAAAACCCCACAAACCTCATCCAAATAAGCAAAAAGAAAAACAAGCCAGCTACCACTGCATGTTAGATTACAGCCATGAGGCAACTTTTCAATTGTTTGGCACCTTTTTAATTTTGGAGGAAAGACACTATACATTAATACCATATACTGAGACATTCTAGTAATTGTAGGAGATTATTTTTTGTTCAATTGTTTTGTAGCTTTTTAATTTTGGGGGAAAGACACTATACATTAATACCATCTACTGAGACATTCTAGTGATTGTAGGAGATTATTTTTTTCAATTTGCTGAATGTACTCACCTGAAGAATAACTTTTGGGAGCGTCTCTAAATTCTCAGGGACGTTCACAGAGTAGGGAGAAAGTTCAAATGTGGGAATATAATCATTGACATCCTTTAGAAGAATACTGACTGTGGTGGTATCGGTCCTTGGGCTGCTCCCACGGTCGGCTGACTGAACAGTCAATGTGTAGGAGGGCTGTTTCTCTCTGTCCAAAGGCTTGGCAACTGTGATCACCCCCGTCACAGAATCAATTCGAAACTCATTATTGGCATCTCCACTCACGATGGCATAGCGGACCTGCCCATTTGTACCTTCATCTCCATCCGTAGCAAACACCTGGATTAAATCTGTCCCTGTCAAAGTATTTTCCCTCACCTCTACTTTATAAAGCTTTTGGGCAAACAGCGGGTTATTGTCGTTAATGTCCAAGACTATAACCACCACATCTGTAGATGAAGAAAGGGATGGCTGACCCTTGTCTGTGGCTACCACAGTCAGGGTGTAGTTGGCCACGGCTTCTCTGTCAAGCTCCCCGGTAAGCCTCACTTCCCCATCAATAGTGCCGATGCTGAATTTGTTCCCCAGCGGCCGGAGCAGGCTGTATTCGATGTAGCTGTTGGGACCACTGTCAGGATCGGTTGCCTGCGCTTTGAACACGATCGTATCTATCGGAGTGTTTTCTGGAACATAGGTCAGCTTTGGGGAGATAAAGCTTGGAGGGCTGTCATTCACATCCAGCAGAATAATCGAAACTTGGGCTGTGCTTGTGTAGCGGGAGGCTGGCAGAGGGGCCATGTCGTGGACTTGCACGACGAGGCTGTAGAAAGACTGGCTTTCCCGATCCAAAGGCTGCCTGATGCTCAGCACCCCGCTGTTGTCGATGCCGAACTGCCCTGCGCTGTCCCCAGACGCGATGCTGAAGGACAGCTGCGAGTTGGAGCCTGATGGGGTGGGGAGAAGAAAAGTAGAGAACATGACTTTATCCCACTGACCTAGATAGAAATGTTTCTGGCCTCATTTCCTATGGAAATGAGGATTGTACGATGGTGCCTCCTGTTCGGCTTCCTCATCACCATTTTTGAATCCATCAGCTAATTTCAGCCAGGTTTCACAGTGGAGCAGAAGCCTTTGAAATAATTATTTTCTAACAAGAGTTGAAGAGAGAGAGAGGAAAGGATGTTAATTGGAGTAGCCGCAGAGGGAACGGCCAGCAGAGCTCATCTCTGCATTCCATTCAGCAGGAGCTGCACGGTAGCAACATGCGTAATTTTTCACCGTCTACAATGGTTAAGGATAAAGGTTTTGAAGGGTTTTCCTTTAGAAACCAAGACTCAACAGTTCTTCTGCTCACTGAACAGATGTTTTCCTCTGTTCTCCCCAGTTCAACTAAGCAACGTTATTATTAATCTAATTATTTAACAAATTCTTCCACTCAATTAAAAAAATCCACAACCAGAAACTCCCAAGCCTAGCTGGAGCAAGCCAAGAGTGAATACTGGGGAGAGGGATGCTTCCCATGTATGGCATGGTATTACAGCCCTCATCTTGTGATTGAAACATAATTAGCAATTATGGCCAAGGGAGAGATTTCTAATTCTGGTAAGAGAAATGCATTCTGAATCTTGACAAGGCTGTGAAATGATCTAAAATATGCCATACAGGAACCAAATGTATGTTACTGCTTCAACTCCAGAGTTCATGCTAAACAACTCATTTTTGGGAACACCTAATTGAAATTAGTCTTCTCTCATTAATACATATAAAGAGATATATCTCTCTATATAGAGATCTTTGTTACTCCTATTTTAATTAATTTTGAAAATTTTGTTTTCTTGTTTTGGGTCACAAAGATTGTGATTTAGGATTAGCAGATTAACAGACTTTGCTACTAATTTGCCCCTCAAACCCACTTTTTAATGCAAAGAAACCAAGCTGTTTGCTTAAGGAGCAGATTACTTTGCTGTGTGTTTTGTCATTGTTACTCAGAAGCTCTTTTCCCCTATGAATGAATTGCTTTGCTAATAAAATTATTCCTGCATTAGATTAATAAATCTCTGCTGTTGATTATGTTCAGACTTGGGAACTCTTGTCTTATTTTCTTTCCCCCAGTGGCTACTCTAATTGGTATCTTTCCCTCTCTCTTCTTCTCTTGTAGGAACTTAATTATAAAATAAATAGAACCAAACATGAAAGACAAAATATATTAATTCAATTAAACAAATTAATACATTTATATGCCAGATACTAGTGTTTCTATGTTACTTTAATCTAGTGAAGCATTGTGAAAGTTTAATGCTAGTCTATATTTTGTTCAGTTGTATTTTCAAATGACTAATTATATGGATGGAAGTCTTTGGATTTCAGTAAAGTGCTTTCTGGCAATTCAAGATTTTTGTTAATTGATGTTGGAGGTGGGTAGGAATTCCATCTTACAGAAGAAAATGATTTTAAAAATACTTTCCCTCTCTGCCAGTGTTTTCTATGGTGGTGTTTGTTCCTAGAGAATTTCCTGCTTCTTGTTCTTTATCTCACCTCCATGTACCTTTTCATTCCTTGTCCTGTATTCTCCTAGGTTTTGATTCTGCTAATACTTATATAGATTAAACAGTGAAGCAGAAGGAGAGTTGCCTAAGTACCAGTGGAGCCAGGATTGCCACTTGCCACTTAATGAACTAGTCCTTTTTAAACACAGCGTGCCAAGCTGGCGTGGTGTGCCTCACCCATTCCCTCACCACAGGTTTGGAGCTGGGCGTTTCTTAGGGAGAATGTAGGGGCATCCTCTTTGCTAAGATTTGGGTTTATTTAATCTGAGGGTTAATCTGATAAAAATCTGAGTGAGAACTCAGACATGGAGCCACCAGTTTAATGATGATGCTCTTTTAAGGGTCTTGTTTCTATTTTTAATTATTTCCTAATAAGACAAAAAAAAAAAAAAAAACCCTACTTCCTCCCCATTCTCTAAACACCAGTAGAGTCTAACTGGGAAATCTTTTGCCTGGAGGAATATCTTGCTATACTTTTTAACAAATAGACAAGCATGTGTCTATAAAATCTCTAGCCCTGAGATTTTTCCCATTAATGAAACAATTAAAATCTGAATCTCAAAATGCATGTGTTCAAGGAAACTGAGTTCTTTATTGCTCTGTAAATATCCAAGAGCTGTAGCTGGTATTTATTATGCATCTGTATATGAAACTGTCCCAGCTAAACAGTTACTGTTTCCCAGTGGGTGTGTTGAACAAGAAAATAAAAATGGGAGCAGTTTCACTATCACCATGTTTTTGTCTTTTAGCAGTGTTTATCCTAAAACAACAGGCAGATCTCACTATAAAACAATGTATTTTCAGAGCTCCTTCAAACTATGGGATAATGTAATATAAATAATAAATGAAATTATATTTGTGTGCATTCAGTGCATGTGACCTGCATGCAGAAGAAGATAGTACTAGCTATTTCTGTCCTTTAGCTAAATATAAGACAACACCTGATAACAAGTTTGGGCTTGAAACAAAAACACCAATAGATCATAACATTTGCTGAAGTTACAGTCCTATGGGGGAACTCAACCTGGCATGTTCTTGGAATGAAATTTCTGCCCTATTAATTTTAAATCCAGCCTGTTAGAAAAGTAAGTGTGCCAGAAAATATAAAAGGCAAGATATCTGACTTTTCATTCCACTGCTCCTCAAATACTCATTTGCTTCCTTGATAATTGAGTGCATGATGAATGTAAAATGATATGTCAGTGCTATGATATAGCTCATGTCCACTGTGTGCAGATGGAAATTAATGTATGAGGTGCAAGAGAAAAGGAAAACAGACCTAGAATGGTTAAGTGAAATTAACTTCCAAAAGGATTTGAAACCAAGCATTGTACTCCTAGCAGGAAAATAAGACATAAAAGAGGAGATAGATTAGACACAAATGCATTTATCTACAGGACTGAAGGAACAATCCCTTCCCTGGACATGCATGATGCAAGCACAAGTCCCTCCTCCAACTTATAGTTAGTTTACATGTAAGAGAAGCTCTAGCAGGAGTCATGAAAGAGAACCATGCAAGAATAGTCAACATTATCAAGTTATAATTTCTGACTTGCTGGCTTTTCTAATGGAATCTCTTCTTGCTCACTTTCTCAGTTTAATCTCAAAACCAGTCACACAGTTTTTACCATGGAAAGTTCTATCCATCAGCACAAAATTTATGTTCCCACAAAAATGTTTGACTTCAACAACTCAGCATTTCCTGAAGAAAAATTGCTTTACTGAATAATCTTGATCAGCTCAGTCGTTTTACATGCATAAACTCAAAGCATGTAGGTGCTTTGTGCTTGGAGCACACATTCCAGTACAAGACATTTCCATGGGCTTTGCTGAGCCAGCATCAAGTTGAGAGGAGACAAGGTTGCTTAACATGTCACAAAAATCAACTTCACCTGTAAAGTCACTATGAGTGTTATGAATAACTTTGTATTAAGTCACACTGACTAATGTCTGTGGACACTTAAGAAAATGCAGTATGCTATGGAATGATTTTTATGTATTTTATGGCCAAATTCTGTAACTATTCTTGCTTGGACATAAACTGTATGGCAAAATGGTTAAGCAAGCTATAAAGATTGTATCTTTTACACTCCAACATATTAACACTGTCTATAAGCCATAAATAATGCCAAGATTAAAGCTTAGTTTAATGAGTTTTCTCATTAACTCTTTTAAACAGATTTTTAACTACTATCAATACTCTGTAGATCACAATTCTCTTCATAATATACTTAAAATTTACAGTACATTTAAGATGATTGCAGATGACATCTCATATTGCCAGAGCCTTATTCAGAATATAAACTTTATAAACTTTGGGGTTTTTTTTCTTAAAATTTATTAAAAAGTTAATCTGAAAGAACACTTAGATCTAATTTAAATGTGCAACCTAAGCACCAGGGGAAAAATAACAGCGTTCAACTGCTGCAACATGCTCTAGGTAAAATACAGCTCTGTAAATCATTTTCTGCAGCAGTTAAAAGTCACGTTTGACTGTATTTTTAATTTTTCACCAATAAAAATAAGGAAGAAACAACTTGCTTAAATCTAATGTGAAATATGGAAAAAAAACAACTTCTATTTACACAACATGCAGTGAATTTAAGCACGTGATGGCACCCAAAGGATAGCCCCAATTTGGTCTTTCTACTAGGTCTTCTAATATGGGGCTAAGGTGAAACACATATTTATCATCAGAGATACAGGACATGAGGAAACACCTACCATCATCTGCATCAGTGACGCTGAAGTTGAGAATAGCAGATCCTGGAGACACGTTCTCCATCAAAGATGTGCTGTAGGAGGTCATGCTGAACACTGGTGGGTTATCGTTGATGTCCAATATGTTAAAGTACACCCTGATGGTAGTAAATTGTCCTCCTCCATCTTCTGCACGGACGGTAAGGATGTAATACTGCTGCGCTTCGTAGTCCAGCGCGCGAGTCAGGTTGAAGACTCCGGTAACGGGGTTCAGGAAGAAGATACCCTCCTCATCATCTTCACTTACGGTGTATGTGATTTCCCCGTTGATACCAGAGTCATCATCAGTGGCTAGAATGGCTGCCACCAAGGAACCTGCGCAGAACGGCAGGACAGCAAAATCATTCACTGGTCTGAATGTCCCTCTACTCTGCTTTTGTGAGACCCCACCTGGAGCACTGCATCCAGTTCTGAGGCCCCCAACACAAAAAGGACATAGACCTACTGAAGTGAGTCCAGACAAGGTCCACCAGGATGATTAGAGGGTGGGAGCACCTCTCCTATGAGAACAGGCTGAGAGAGTTGGGGCTGTTCAGCCTGGAGAAGAGAAGGCTCTGGGGAGACCTTTCAGTGGCTTTCCCGTACCTGAAGGGGCTCCAGGAAGGGTGGAGAGGGACTTTTTACAAGGGCAGTTAGTGATAGAACAAGGGGAAATGGCTTTAAACTGGAAGAGGGGAGATTGAGGTTAGATATTAGGAAGAAATTCTTTCCTGTGAGGGTGGTGAGACACTGGCCCAGGTTGCCCAGAGAAGTTGTGGCTGCCCCCTCCCTAGAAGTGTTCAAGGCCAGGTTGCATGAGGCTTACTAAAAAATCCACAAGAAATGGCCAGGAATATTTGGTTTTATCCTGAAACAGGGACATATCCAGATAAGATATCAACTGAGCCAAAATATCTCTTCTCCTGCTAGGTATTTTCTTTCTACGACTCAAAGGACCTTCTCCTCCCCAGAGACAAATACAAGTTCTAAAACCTTCTAGGTATTTTTTTTCTAAATGCAGAAACCAAAATGTCAGTACATACCAAATATCCCAGCTTTACTTTTTGAAAAAGTGCATTTGCAGGGGAACTGTGGTCAGAAAACTTGAAACCTTATAGGGGTCCGTTCTTCACTCTTTTCTGAAATTCAACTCCTTGTGAATTTGTGCCATTGTTTTCATTTCTGCATAGCTGCGTTCGCATGACTGACCTATCTTACTAAAGTCTGGAAATTAAGTGTCACTTTTTAGTATTTGGAACACTAATTCTAATTAAGATCAGCTCATTTCTGAGAAAATAAATAATTTCATTTCTGTGGAACCAGGCGAATGACACGCGCTGCGGCACAGTTAACTATTTTCGAGCAATGTGGCAATGAAAAATGCTTATCAGCAGGATGAAGAACTGTGTTACAACTTCCTTGAACCCTGCTGAATATGCTGGTATTTTTTACATCTATTGATTATGCTTTAACATTTCTGATTGCATGTTAATGGGTGAAGAGGGCTGTCCTGAAGCTGGATGGGATTATGAGCCCTCCAGTGAGTCCGCAGCACTGCAGCGTTGGGGAAGCTCAGCAGAGAGCCTTGCTGAGCCCCAAGGAAGGTACAATTCCCAATGGCATAGAATCATGTTGTGGACCCACAAGGATCATCAAGTCCAACTCTTGCCCTAGCATAGGACAATCCCCAGATTCAGACCATGTGTCTGAGGGTCTTGGCCAAATGCTTCTGGAATATTGTCAGTCTTGGTGCCATGAGCACCTCCCTGGGGAGCCTGTTCCAGTGCTCCACCACCCATCCAAACCAGATTCCTGAGGCGCAGCTGACTGCACTATGATCCTTTAACACAAAACACCACTGAATTTTGGGACTGTGACTGTGGGACAGAGTGCAAAATTTGAAGGCTTGGGGGTCAACTCAGTTGTCCCAAGCTGAGCCTCCCACACTTGTAAGACAAAGCCCTAAGAAAAGCTTGAAAGCCATCACCATGTCATTTGCACCTCCTTTGTTTATTAATGCCTTAGAACAAGCTTCTAAGATGTTTCAGTTACTAATTCCAGCAGATACTGCTTTTATAGTAATCTGTATAAAATACTGGAAACTTTTTATTGCAAACAATATTCATTTCTCATCTGGAGATATATATAATATAGCACAGTTTTGGAAAACTTTTTTTTGGTCTAAATATTTTCTAGCTTACCATTTAACTTTCAAACACCAAAACAGTCTTGCATATGAAACAGGCTTTAAAAGAAGATGAAAACAACTTAAGAGGTCGGTGATCATATTTAGGAAACAGAATTAACTATCTAAAGATTAGATTTTCTACAAAAGCCTTGTCAAAACAGGAGTCAGAGATAAGATCAAGGAAATATGATATTAGGGTTAGTAACTGAGCACACGTAGGGAATATTATTAAGGAATCTGTATTACTGGCTACTCAATGATCACCCATTTTGTGATCCTACACCTGATGAATTAAGTACTCACTAAAGACAGCTCACTAAATCAATACTAGCATCATCATTGCATCTTCATAACAGGTTATATTGTTTGTATCTGTAAGTTCCTCCTCCATTCATTTGCTGTTTTTCAAGTAGGCACACTCAGAGGCTTCCATTGGGATACAGTCATAATTCTTATTATGCATCTAGGATTTATATGAGTGGCAACCATTTCTCTATTTCCCATCCAAAAGAAATTTGATCTCACTAATGATACAGATTTCCTAGCTAGCAGACTTTCAGTATGATGTGATTCCTCTGTTCCTCCACCCCTTCTGAAAGACACCTTCAGTATCTTCTGTCTCCTGGCCAAGCCAGACAGGTCTGCTAAGCCTTCCCCCTCAAATCCTTGTGGACTGACAAAAAGACAAAAAAATTCCATCAATTTTTGGGCCATTGCCAATTTACCTGGAGTGGCATCTTCTGGGATGTCGAAGGAGTACACTGGCTTGGAGAATTTGGGGATATGGTCATTAACATCGCTCACAGTGATGTTTATTCTCATGTCTGAGGACTGCAGGCCGTCATCAGCACGAACCAGCAAGGAGTACTTGGAGCGGCGCTCCCGGTCCAGGCGCTTGGTGGCTATCAGGTCTCCTGACTCGGGGTCAATGTGGAAGCTATCATCCGCACCACTGATAATAGTGTATGTGACAAGGGCATTGGCTCCCTAAGTCAAAACAGAAGTGGTCAAATCAAGTTATTTGCCAGGAAAACCACATCATAATTTTCAGTAAGACAAAAAATGTTCCAGTAACTGCACTTGGCAAATATTTTTCAGAACTGTTTCCTTTAATAAACAGCCTTTCTGCCCAGTCCCTGCTCCAGTCCCCCAGTAAAGATGCATACGCACACAGATTTTATTTATGAGATGTGAAATGACAAGATTACCCAGATACTTTTTACTCCACTGTTCAGAAAAGGATTGCATCCAGTCAACATCAGAAAGCTCTGATACCTGTTTTCATTTCAAGCCAGCATCACCAAGCAGCAGAACATCTTCCCTCTTCACAGGGATCAGTGTTTATTCTTCTTGTTTTATGTTCAAAGGCTAAATTAATGGCCTCAAGTTGCACCAGGGGAGGTTTAGATTGGATATTGGGAAAAACTTCTTCACCAAAAGGGTAGTCACACATTGGAACAGGCTGCCCAGGGAGGTGGTGGAGTCACCTTCCCTGGTGGTATTTAAAAGACGAGTAGACGAGGTGCTCAGGGAGGTGGTTTAGAGGTGGAATTGGCAGCGTTAGATTTATGGTTGGACTCAATGATCTTAAAGGTCTTTTCCAACCACTATGATTCTGTGATTCTGAAAATTAAACCCCTGCCAGTGGGATCAGCTCCGCCTTTCTCGTTCTCTGTAGGTGGGATGGAGGGAAGAGGAGAAGGAAGGATGCTAGGAGGGAGGACCAGGGTGGCCATGCTGCAGCTCCCCAGTAAGAGAAACTCACAGGAGCTGTGCCTGCAGCAGACCCTCAAAGGCCAGTTTTGCCATGGAAATATATTTACCCCTGTAAATAAATAGTCCTAAAGTAACAAATCATGTGTCATTAAAATCACAGTTCTGATTTCTTGGATTGTGCTGGATTGTTTCTTGGATTGTCAAAAGCATTTGCTTTTGGGTCAAAGTATCTCATTCATACTTGGAAAAAAAGGATACATGTGGACTTTGAGCATTTTGGTTAAAAGAAAAAATAAGGAAAAGTAAAGTTACATAGAAAAATTAGCACTTTTTTTTTTCTTCCCCTCCTTAAAGGTTGAAATTAATACTTAGGAAAACAATATGGAAACTTCTATTAAAAAAAAATATTGACACAGTGCGTTTTGCCTCAGCCCTGCCACAAACATGGAGAAAAGTCACCTGCATCCAGTCTGTATCACTGATTATTAGAGAAGAAAATCGATCAGTGTAACAGGTCTGAGCTCTGAGGAGTACTGAGGTTTCCTAGATACAGGGATGCTCCCTGAGCTCTGTTTTTATCCACCTCCAGGGGATGGGTTGTGCAGTGAGAGGCTGCAGCCAGAGGCTCCTCCAGGGGATATAAGCAGCTGGCTAGAGTGCCCAGCACCAGCTCAGGTGACATGTCCCCCAAAAGCCAGTACTCAGCTATACATTTTGCTTCATTGGTCTTTAAAGGAAAACACAAAGAGATCTAAGATCCTGGGGTCATGTTCTTCTTCCAAGACAAGCTTAAGGGTACTGAAGGTTTGCTAACATCCAACACGGGAGGTTTGGCTGGCTAGCAGGTATTCACCGTGCCCTCCCCTGGTGCCAGGCCAGAGCTCAGGAGCCAGAGTTCACAGCTGAAACCTGTTGCTGGCACACAAGTGGCACTTCTGCAGTCAACAACAGATCAAAGAGATGAGGGAGAAAGAAATTCTATAGCTGTTTCCAACACTCTTGCCTAAAAAAAGCAAATTAACAGAGATAAACACCCGCTTGTACTTGTGAGATGAGAGACAAGCGTTGGTTACCTGACCTTATGAGACTGCCTCGTGCCAAACTTTTTCTCTAGAGTGCTGTTTCAAAGAGTCAGACTGAGCTAACTGATAAAATGAAATTTAGAAAGAAAACAAGCTTCTGCAGGTGCCCAGCCCTGAAGAGCTGCATGCAGTGCTTCAGCATACACAGCATCTGTGTGCTCAGGTGTACCTGGGGGATGTCACGTGCTTTCCTGCAACTGTGTGGCTTGGCAAAAAAAACATCTGATGAGAATTTAAGATTTCAGAGACAATCACGTTCTTCACCACTTGTTTGATTAGACAGCATCCTCCTAACAGAGCACAGCTAAAGCTGCAGCCATGCCTGACAGTGGTTTAATCAAATTAGTAACTTTATATGACTCAGGTGCAAAGCAAAACAAAATAGAGATATGTAAAAGCGATTTAAAAGCTGTATAGAAATTTCCCATCGACAACTGAAAGTTGCAAAGTGCTAGAAGCTGTTGTAATTGTTAAAGCCTTTGGACCATTTAGCACCTAGATAATGTCTTTACATCTTTTCTCAGATTTCTACAATGACAGAATCACAGAATGGTCAGGGTTGGAAGGGACCTCAGGAGATCATCCAGTCCAACCCCCCTGCCAGAGCAGGTTCCCTACAGCAAGTTGCACAGGAAAGTGTTCAGGTGGGTTTGAACATCTCCAGAGAAGGAGACTCCACAGCCTCTCTGGGCAGCCTGGCCCAGTGCTCTGGCACCCTCACAGTAAAGAAGTTTTTCCTCATGTTTAAGCAGAACCTTCTGTGTCCCAGCTTGTGCCTGTTGCCCCTTGTCCTGTCGCTGCTGAAAAGAGTCTGGCCCCATCCTCTTGACACCCGCCCTTTAGATATTTATAAACATTGATAACATCCCCTCTCAGTCCTTATTATAACAGACAGGGGTTTGAAATTTGCTGCCTTCATACTACCATTTAAAAATATTTCTAAGAGGAATTCTTGTACACCACTCAGCCATGGGCTTTAAGGGTTCTGCCACTTACCCTTTCAAAGCTAAAGCTTTTATTCTGAAAGCCCCTGCACACATAGCAGAGGCAGCATGCTGCTTTACTGAGCTGCATATATGGGTTGCATGTGCAAAGAAAGAAGCCAGAAAAGCACAATGTTGTGGGAATATTACAAGAAAACCAAGGAACATTCACTGCACCCTCAACTTCAAAGGGATGGGAAGCGTGAGGGAAAGGCAAGCATGTCGACCCCAAACTGCACATTGCTAAAAAACCCCTTGGACTCCTTGTAAAGTGTTTGAGTTACAAATGTTCTGGTAGGGAAATTGAAATCATCCCTTTTTATGGAAAGATTGACTGCTTTCTGTCTAAGGTACCAAGTTGATTCCCACTGGATGGAGTGCTTCAGAACAGATAACACATTAGGTGCAGTTTAGGAACGGTCAAAAAGAGGCTGGAGCATAATATATTGCTAAAATCTTAGACATCTCTTTGCCATATCATAGCAGAGAGTGGGAGTTCAACATTTTCTTCTTCCTAAACTGAAGACAAACAGCTACAACTTTTGTTACAGATATGCACCTTTCCAAAATCCTATTTTTTGTTTATATGTCAGGCTGCTACCAGAATATAAAGGACAGAACAAAAAGTTCATAATCACATTTGTACCATTCCTGAGAGTGTTCCAGTGGTTCCCCTTGTAGTAGAAAGATTAAGTGCACCAATTAACAATTGCACAACTAACCCAGCTAACACAAAAAAAGGCCAGAAATAAAATTCTCTGAATTACCTTTATTATTTGAATGTGAGAATTGCTCGTTGTTGTCAAGGGCAACCCTATATTTTAATGACAACACAAACTTCTTTGCATGCTCATACTGACCCTTTCCCCAGTGGAAAGAATCTGTTCAGGTGAATGAAGCAATATGATTAACACTCTCATAACTTACTTTCCAAAAGAAATGAATACATCAGATTATACATGAATATATTTGCCTAATAAATACAACAAGACTGCAATGTCCCTCACTAAGGTGACCAGCCAACTGTTTAATATCAGTTGCTCAAAGGCTTTTGCTAGTTTCTTAATAACTCACTAGTTGCAGCCTCCTCAAAGGAATGAATCTAAGCAAGCAAAACAATTTTACAAACTGGTTCATGTACAGAGCACATATTTTGGCATTACTTCTTTTCCCCTCTTTTTGGTGAAAAAAAACCTTCTTTAGGAAAGGATAATATTGATATTAAGTAGTTCTAGTCAAAGGGCTAGCAGGCATTAGCAAAAGTTTTCTCGTTCTCCAAGGCTTGCCTCATTAATTTTGTTGCACACCTTGAAACTGGGCTCAACTACATCATCTCTACTTCAAAGTTAGTTTAGATATCAAGCTGTGGTCTTAACCTGCATGTCAATGAATCTTTATCACAAGCTGTGCAGTCCAGCATCTTTGCCAAGTCATTGGGTTTGATGTATGATTAGAGCAATAACACCATCTAAAACCAAAATGTGGAGCATTTTTTTGCCATTAGCAGAACTGCTCATTAAGAGATGGTAGGAAAACATTAACTCATTATATACAAACCAGTGAGCAGCCTTCAAGTAACACAGTATTTGTCTCATTTGTTTGCCTGTGACTCCATCACACTGCATGCAGTTTTGTGAATGGGCCAAATGCAGTTCAAAGCACGACCACAATGACTTCCAAGGCCAAGCTCTCATGGAGGGAACAGGTAAAAAACATGTATTGCCAGAATAGCATTTTTAGTACAGCTATTTAAATACAAAACCATGCTCCTACCTCATCAGCATCCATGGCTGTCAGCTGCAATATTTTAGATCCATCTCCTATATTTTCTTCTACAGTCAGATCAAGCATATCTGTGGGGAATACTGGTGGGTTGTCATTGATATCCTGGAGTGTTATTTCCACCTGTAAAAGCACAAACCAGGAAAAGTTGTGTGAGCACCAAGTTAGACACTGATTGGATCTGAATGTTACAAATCACATATTTTGAAAGAAATCAGGTAAATTGTTCTTAATCACATGAATTAGAACATTCCCAAATCACACCAACAACAGGAAAAGCCCCTTTGGATATTAAAATTCCACATTGTTATAAAATGCTCATAGGAAAGCCTCTAACATAAATAAAGTTAATTTGACTTGTTGATAGCAACTGATTTTAAATGGTCCTAGCCAGGTTTATATTGGAAAAGATCCACTGATAGACTGTCATTGTAATCCTCAAAGTTGGCCCCTGGAGGATAACTGCCAAGTCTCGGGGCAGGAGACCATTCAACCATTAAATGCTGCCTGACATAAAGATGAGGTGGTGTAAAATTCTCTCTGAAATGTTTATATATTGGCAACTCTCTGTTCTGAGGGAGGAAAAAACACCCTTGCACTTGGTGTTTTTTTAAGAAATAATCTGTTTTTCTCTCTCAAAGCTCTCCTCTAATTGCAAACATAAACCTAACTTAGAAGCACCCACTAGCATCTACTCTCCTTGCCTATGCACACCTAAACAAATGTTCTTTTCACATGTGATATTTGGGTGGTTTTCCAAGTAGCAATGACAGTTCCTGAAACATGGTTGTGTGTTCTTTATTCCTAGTTTTTTCATAAGCAAGATTGCTGCCCTCCTGATGCTAATTCAAAAAGCTGTAGAGCTCCACTTTCCTTTGTTGCTGGGTATGGCATGTAATATTCTAAAAAAGAAAGAAAGAAAGAGGATATGGCTGCTTTACATGGATCAAGAAAAAAAGGAAAAAAGAAAAAAAAGAAAAAAAAGAAAAAAAGAAAAAAAAAGAAAAAAGAAAAAAGAAAAAAGAGAAAAAGAAAAAAGAAAAAAGAGAAAAAGAAAAAAGAAAAAAGAAAAAAAGGCTTATTTTGGACCCAAAATATTAAACAGCCACAAAACTCTGAAGGCCCATTAATGAGAAAACTAAGTAGCTGAAGGAAGTCTGGCTTTATTACTCAAGAAGGAACTGAGAAAGGTAGACAGGGCTGTTGCACAGAAAGGGAGGCAAAAGTATGGATGACTCAAAGAAGATATCTACATTAACAGATAACATATTATATAAATATAAATATATTACTGTATCACAAAATATAATTAATATACTACAGTACCTGTCATGCCATTATCCACAAAGGATCTCTCTACATTTAGTTGAAAATATATGGGTTAGGCTGCTCTGGACATAAACACCACAGACATTTCTGGTGATGTGAAGCCTACAATTTCTAGTCACCTGCCATAATATTTTCTTTCTCCATTCTGTTTCCATACAGACCACCAATTGCCAAGCCATTCTGACTTGATCACCAGGACCATCCCAAAGATGGGCACTTTGGTGACAGAGGCTTGGCTGTCCCCACAGAACAACTGAGTCACCTGTGCTCACTTGTACATCTTTCCTTGAGCTCTCAGTGGCTGCACCCTATGGTCATCATTGGTCCTCTGTGGCCTTCTGGAGACCATATCCTGAAGGATGCTCCATCCTTCTGTCCTCCCAAAGGCAACTGTTTCAGAAAGCCTAACATTTCCACCAGTGTGAGACTTTGGGATGGAGCAGATTTGGTGTGTCATGCTACTCTCCTTCAAACTCCCCAAAACCAGAAATTGCAACCCCAAATACAGAAAATGCTAAATAAATTTTATATATATATATATATATATATATATAAAATATATATACTATATATGTAAATAAATACTCCCAGAGCATATGTGATCCTCTCACAGTCGTCTTTCCTGCCTCAGAGGACATTTCTAACACAGAGAAGGCTGCAAGGAGCTCAGTTGTTTCCTTGATAAGCATTTTTCCTTCAACAGAATTTCTTCAGAAGGTGGAGAGATCTAGACCATTGTGAACACATTATGGCTACATTAGTCTCTGGTCAGTATATACACCACATAGGGAGATACCCTCCACCTGGGGATCTAAGCCATCCTCAGTGACTGCAAATAAGTAAGCTTTTTTCTTTTGGTTAGTTATTTTCAGTTTGTGTTCAGTATTTATGCCCACAGGAGGTTACTGTTACTGTCAGCCTGCCAGAATTTTTCCACATCTTTCACAAGAACTGAACTATCTTTAAAAATAGAGGAAATATTACATCAATATTATAGATATTCCTGCTGGAAGTGCAGACAACTCATCCTATAGGCCTTATATGGCCTTTTATAGAAGGCCATTATTTATTTATACCATATTTAATTCCTCTGACCATTCACAAATGGTACACAAAAGACTTCATAGTCTGAGACAGAAAGTTTTATTATTAAATTTAAAACCCCAACAAGAAGCACAAGAAGCACTGACCAGAGCATCACCAAAAATGATTCAACAACTAACTAACCAGACACAAACCTTCAGAGTAGAAAATAGCCTACACTGCTTTTCATGGTGACTGCTACATCTGGGTGACAGTTAATCACAGAAATAGGAGAGATGACAGATGAAGGATTTTGCCAGCTATCCTTGCCAAGCAGGTCCTGCCCCATGAACTGGCACAGCAAACTGTCTGTTCTTCTGCTCAAAGTATAACGTTTCCTCAGATAGGGTTTCAAGGTACAGCAGCTGCACAGCTCTACAGTTTATTTATTCATACCATATATGTCATGCACAGCTAATGTTTCAGCTGCAGGTGACATTTCACCACCAGAACCCATTTTCATGATGAGAGATTGCCCTTTGTAAAAATCATATGAAAAATATACGACAACTTCTGGGGTTTTGGGTCAGGAGCTGTGCATTGCCTACAGCTTGCATAATGTAAAGTCGTCAGAATCCAAGAATACAGATAGCTAAGGGTTGTGGGACAAAAGAAATCAGTTATAAAGTCAGATTCCAGAGAACTGAAAAAAATGGAGAAGAATAAGAGAGGAAGCAATTTTAACCTGAAAAATCAGCTCACAATTAAACAAAGACACTGTATTTTATACTGGACGTGCTTTAGATGGTAGAAAAATAAGAAATTCTCAAATAAGGAAGATAAATTTTTAGAAAGAGACCACAATATTTTTGAAGAGCATTTACACTACGATTTAGTATTTATTATTTGTTCAAGGGGAAATGAAAAAATCAGAAAGCTTTGTTCTATCCATGTGCGTGTGAGTATAAATCTCCACAAAATTACTCTAATTTTGTACAAATTCTAGTATGTTTTTCCCCCCACACATTTAATGTGTCCAGAAAAAAGACTGAAATGTAAAGCTTTCCCTCACAGTTTATTCTGCAGAAAAATACATGTTGCTTGTTTACTATGCTTTGTAAAAGAAACACAATAATTTCACATATTAAGCTCTATGCAAGCTATCTTTGTGTGGTTTTGTTTGTTCATTAGTGTTTGTTTCATGTTTGATTCATCCTCTATTAAATTAAGATGCAAAAACACAGACATACAACAAACCACAGAGATGAGTGAAAGTAACGAATCAAACCATACCACAAATTTTCCTATGGTGTGAAACAAATTTCTCATTCTGCAAGTTTTGGAACGTTCTCACAATACTGCCATGCTCAACCCATCCTCATCTGCGACAATTTGATTGCTGCAACCATTTTCAAAGCAGAGGAAGTATTAATTACCTTGATCTTTATAAGATTCTTGTTTGCTGCTCAAATTAGTCTCTTGTGTTGTTTCTCCATAAACAAATTCAGAACAGAGTGAGGCAAGGCAGCACTCATCTCAAACAGTTTTGCCTCAATTTACTTGAAATGTAAAAAATACAGAGTTCTTTTCTCCATTCAGACAAACCTCAGGTCTTAAAGGAATCGTACCAGGACCTCACTTCATAAATCACACAGTATCTATTTAAGCATTTAGGGCATGAATCTGAACACAAGAAGTCACTGGGAAACTCTCTGTTCTTTCAAAATGTTGTCTATACTTTGAAGAAAGTAGAAGATACCCTCTCTGAATTAAACTGATGGCATTGGGTGACGGAGCACTGGGACAGGCTGCCCAGAGAGGCTGTGGAGTCTCCTTCTCTGGAGATTCCAAACCTGTCTGGATGCTTTCCTGTGCATCCAGAACCTGCTTTGGCAGGGGGGTTGGACTGGATGATCTCCAGAGGTCCCTTCCAACCCTGACCATTCTGTGATTCTGAGGAATCTTTGTGAAAGAGACTCTTTACCAAGACTGATGCTGCAGTGTGAAGTCTTCAATGGCTTTATCCTCTGTACACAGTTCTGAAAACAATTTATTCTGGTGGGGCAAGGAGAAACCCAATTATGATGGAAACTAAAAAATAAAGATTTTTTTTTTTTGGTTAACCAAAATGAATGTGAGTTTATCTTTGAATAATCTATTCTAATACTTCTTAAAAATAATTTCTTAAATTAAGAAACAGTTCCTAAAAGACTAAGTTTCATTTCTTAGAGCAAAAGAACCAATCCACTTCAAAAATACTAGTACCCCAGACAATTATTACTGAACAGGCTAGACAAATTCCATGCTCAACATAAAAAGCTTAACATGAGAGTTTTATTCTGGAACAAGAAATTATTTTCGTGACCAAACTCACTGGGTTTATGAGCTACAAAGGTATGTAAAATAAAACACTGCACTGGAAGGCAACATGCCAAATCCTATCCAATCATAACACCTTCTATAAACCCATGGGCTCATTTGGCCAGAACCTATCCCTCTGTTTTATTATGCTTATTAACACTTATTTTTCTTTTATTTCAAGGTGAGGAAGGTTTATAGACAGAATACATATCTAAAGTTCTTCCATCTATCGAAAGAAAATGAGGGGAAAAAAGGTGCCACAAGGAACCTGACTGAGCTCATGTGGCAGCAGAAGGTTTCACCGGGGGTCGCAAAACGCGTGCAGTAATTCTTGCTTGCAGCCACCCCATCCATGTTACAGGCTCCATCAGAGATCTACAGATAGAACACGATCCAAGAAGAAAGGAACTCCCAGATGTCTCCCGCGTTCAGTCCTTCTTCAAACGCTACAGCTATTCGATTAAAGATCAAACAGAGTGCAAAGGCAACAGCCTTTTCTTGCAATTTATATGTTGTTGAGTCATTCTTCTTCCCTTTGCTTGCTGCCGTGATGTTCGCTGCCTCTCTCAGGAGATACCATCTAATAATCCACAGGCAGCATCGGCACGCTTCGCCCTGAAGACTTTTGTTTGTGTTTAAGCCATTACATGAGCCTTCATATTAAAAAAAAAATTAAGGAGCTTATTCTTCTTTGCTGGAGGCCGTGGCAGTGCATTATCAATTTTAACTGAAGTGAAAGGATTCTATTCCTCATCCTTTGGTGCATATTCTAACTAATATCATTCATGATGATAAAAGAGTAAAATTCCACTATTAATTTATCACATCCACGTAACTAACTGAAGAACCTGGCCACCACTAGTCATTTTTAGTCCTGCCTCCATCACTTTGGCCTTTTTGTTCATCCAGCAAACAATGCTTCACTATTCCTGAAAACCACACATTTATGTGTAGATTCCTTTTTTATTGATGTGAGTAATCATATTGGCTACTCACATCTCTGAAGTCATGGCTATACTAAGTGCTTGCAGGACCAGTGTGTGTGTGTGCTTCCTCTGAACTGTGAAGGCAAGGGAATAGAAAGATTAAGTATCAGAGTACAAGTAAGCAAAAATGCATTTCTAGAAAGAAAAGAAGAAAAATCCTTTAAAAAAAATTTATATTCCTAGAAAATCTCTAAAATAGTGTTTCTAATAATGATAAAATCCCATTGGCTATCCTGAACCAGTTTCTCACCTTGCTTTAACTAAAATACTGGGAAACAGTAAGCATAGGGGTGAAAAATAAACACTTATGTTTTAAAAATACTCAAATAACCAAAAATAGCAGAGCTCAGAAAGGTAGAAAACCTGAACTACAGACCAGGCATATTTACAATTCCCACAGCAAGATGGAAAGGCTATTTGTAAAGGAAATGTCTTGGGACAAAGCAATAGCTTTTGCTTAGACAGAGGCTGAATGAGGCATCTGAATATCCCATTTTCCAGGAGGCAAACAATCCCAGTGCATGCTAGTACAATAAAAATCACATTAGCCTATTGTGCTGCAGGCCAGCAAACCTGTTAAATAAAAATACAAAGCTGTTAAGAATCCAACTATTAACAGAGGGAAGATTGCAGCTGGGGAGAAAATGCAAGGAAAAAAGAAAACACTTCTTAAAAAAACCCCCAAAACCCAAGTTTGAACGTCGAGGGGCAGCAGCAGCCACTTGATCTTTGAGTTTTGGGGTAACACCTTGAGAAAAAATAAAATAAAATAAAATAAAAAATCAGTGTACTGAGTACGATCCAAACTCCTTCTAGTACATCTCAGGCAAAGTAGTACCTAATTTTAGGTGAGAGTGACAAGTGTTTAGCCAATAAATGGATGTGTCAGCCTTACACTTAAACCTCAGACACTCAGGTTCTCTCCACTGAAGGAGACCAGGGTACAAGACTTGATTTCAATGTCTGAGCTCAAGAGGACCTTAATGAAAGAGAGGATGTGAAAGCCTTTCTGGGCTACACAACTGCCCACTCCAATCACCTCGATGCAGAGCAAATATTGACCCAGTAAAAGACAACTGTTTGAGTCCATCTAGAAAAGGGATTACACCAATATTTTATTTTCCTTTACAAAATCAGGAATTACTACTTATTACCAACCTTGAAATTGTTTGGAAATGTTGTTCTCAATGCATTTTGTGAGTATGTTTCATTTTCTCCATTAATTAAACATGCATGGAAACTTGATTAATAAGATTTATAGGTAATGCTGGAATTTCCCTGGTAATTTTAATCTGTAGGCTCTAATTCCAGTATTTTAATACTGCATAACTGTCCTGGGTTTAACATCATATTGTAAAGCACAATTTAGCAAGGTGATTTGATGTTTTGCAACCAACTCACTTACATAAAGCATCAATATTTTCTAAAAAATGCCAGGAGATGAGAGTGCTTTCAAGAACTCAGTGATTGAACTGATGCTATCAGAAAAATTATAGAATCACAGAAGGGTTTGGGTTGGAAGGGACCTTTCAAGGTCACCTAGTCCAACACCCCAGCAATAAGCAGAGACATCTTCAACTGGATCAGGTTGCTCAGAGCCCCATCCAACCTGACCTGGAATGTTTCCAGGGATGGGGCTTCTACCACCTCTCTGGGCAACCTGGGCCAGGGTTTCACCACCTTCATTGTAAAAAATGTCTTTCTTACATCTAGTCTAAAATCTGCTTTAATTGTTATTTAAAATTAAAAAAAAAAGTCATTTTCCTGTGTTGTCTGTAACAAACACTCATCTTAGTGCTGCAAAGAAAAGGTGCCTTAATTTGTTGGGGGATTTTTTTTGGTTTGTTAAGGTGACCACTGGGAGCTGCACTGCCTGGAGTCTTGATTAAATGTTTCACTGCATCCAGAACACTTCATCATGCAGCATAGCCAAAATCTATTATGGCTTACAAGTGACTCATGCTTTAGCTATGAGAAGACCATCATAAAGAACATTTTACATAAAAATGCCAAAAAGGTTGGTAATTTAAATCTTGATTCTAAGTAGGTATGCAAAGTCTCTGCATCCAGCCTGTACAGACAATAAGGTATTGTCTGGAAATGCGTTACCTACTGTGGTTACATCAAATTTTTGGCAAAGTCCAGATGATATTGCTACTGAAAATAAATGTCTTGTTACTGTGAGAGAGCTGTAAATACCACCGTTAGCACATATGCAGTATGATTCATCCAGTCATGATAAAGGTCCATCAGTACCTGGGCAGAATATTCATTAAAACCAGCAACATGGGAAACAGCATCATTAGCCTGTGAGTAAACACATGTGGCTGATAAACTGTGTCCCTTTAAAGCTTAGGGAAACAGATCACAGAATGACAGTGGTTGGAAAAGACCATTAAGATCATCGAGTCCAACCATGAACCTAACACTGCCAATTCCACCTCTAAACCATGTCCCTGAGTACCTCGTCTACCCATCTTTTAAATACCACCAGGGAAGGTGACCCCACCACCTTCCTGGGCAGCCTGTTCCAATGCTTGACTACTGTTTTGGTGAAGAATTTTTTCCTGATATCCAATCTAAACCTCTTCTGGTGCAACTTGAGGCCATTTCCTCTCATTCTATTGAGCAAGAATAAACATCAGAGCAGAATATAGAAATTAACTTCAGAAGCTGTGATTTGCTGCACTTCAAGCATGCATACCACACATCACAGAAGGGAACACAAGTGGTATCCTGACAGAGTCAGGAAAACCAGACCCAAAACATCTGCAAAAGCTCGCTGAGAATGGGGTGCCATAACGACAAGTGGGGCTTTGGGGGTTGACTCCATCATTTGAAAAGCCAGAAGAGAAAAAAAAAGCTTCTTCTAAAGGCAAAGCAAGCCATGCTGCCTTTCCTGCTCTTCCTGAAATCAATATTTTAAAGTAATTGTTTAAGTGCTACATCATTTACTGCTCTCTAAAAAGAGGCACGGTCTCACATGCAACAGAGGGAATTAAGACTGGCTTAAGGAATGCACTACTCAAATCTTGGCTAATTTAAGAAAGCAACAGCACGCCGATTTTAAAACATACATTAAAACATACATAATCGTGTACATGGAAACCCCAAATAATCCAACTTCACAATAAATGAGAGATAAACATCAAAGTGGTACAAGGAATAAAAATGATAAGAAATGCCACAAGCAGTCATGTTTTTTCACTCCCTTCACCACCAAAACCATAATGAAATACAGGTTATTTTGTCAGTACTGGCAAATGAGTAACATGTGTAGCTCAGTCAATATTCATACAGCTTAAAAAAGGAGACTGATTGTTCCAATAAGTTATTTTGAACTTCATTTCAATAGACCAACTAACACACTTGGACCTCTCCCAGATCTGCCCAGAAATAAAGGGAAGTTCTCTTACCCCTGTACTGGGCACTGGTGAGGCCACTCCTCAAGTACTGTGTTCAGTTTTGGACCTCTCACTCCAAGAAGGACATGGAGGTGCTGGAGCGTGTCCTGAGAAGGGCAACGAAGCTGGGGAAGGAGCTGGAGAACAAGTGTGAGTTCCTGGCTGAGGGAACTGGGGTTGTTGAGCCTGGAGAAAAGGAAGCTGAGGGGAGACCTTCTCACTCTCTACAACTACCTGAAAGGAGGGTGTAGTGAGGTAGGGTTTGGTCTCTTCTACCAAGTAACAAGTGACAGGACAAGAGGAAATGGCCTCAAGTTGCACTAAGTTGAGATTGGATATGAGGAAGAATTTATTTGCTGAAAGGGTTCTCAGGCATTGGAAGGGGTTGCCCAGGGCAGTGGTGGAGTCCCCATCCCTGGAGGGATTGAAGAGTTACGTAGACACGATGCTTAGGCACGTGGTTTAATCAAGGACTTGTTAGTGTTAGATTGATGATTGGACTTGATAATCTTAAAGGTTCTTTCCAATCTAGGGAATCCTCTGATTCTGTGAAATGGCAACCCAGTGGGACTAGCACATAGGTGGGCTGGCAGCAAGGACCATAAGCTGCTTGAAATGCACCCGTGTGCAGGTATAGATGCATATAACAAAGGCCAGGTTGCCAGCCCACCTGCTCAGAGCAGGCACAGGGACAGGGACATGGGCAGAGCTGTTGTATTTCTGCTCTCCCACCAGCAAGCACGAGCATGCCTCCCATGGAGAAGCCAACATGAACCATAACTCCTCCTACAACTGTAGAGCATGAGTTTTCCAGTCTGCACTGGAACAACATCTCAGAGAGGTTTGCAGCACAAGTTATAGCCCAGGCAGGATTGCATTCAGTTAGTCCAGGAGACCTGGAGCATGTACATGACCCAGCTTGTAACCTCAAGATGAAAATGTGCTGAACTGGGGAGCACCATGGGGGGACACACCTCAGTGACCGCTACATACCAGAAAGATGAGTTGACAATGGGAATTTTCTTACTCAGCCATTGGACTTTGGATTTGACATAGGAGAATTCAGAAAATCAAGCATTATAGACTAATTAAAAGGTATCTTTCAAACTTATCATTTCATTAGTTCTGTAAATATATATATATGACCTTGCACACTGAAGAAAAATAAAGCAAAAGAAAACAGGCATTTACAGAAATAGCTGGAATAGCCAAAACTGTATCTATGTGAGATTCTTGCAGCCATCTTCCTTAATAAAGAATATAAAGTATCTTATTTGAACATAAATTCAGAAATTTGACTTTTATTGATTCCTAAAGATCTGCTACATCTTTCCTTATATGTAGAAATTACATCAACCTATGAAGTTACACTCTCTGGCCACTACAGTCAATAGCAAGAACTTTTAGTAGCCCAGTCTTATCTCAGTATCCAAGTGCTATATGACAGCTCTCTCCCACAACACCAATGTCTTTACTCCACAGTCAGTCTCTCATTGACTTCAATGAGTTAAAAGAAGACATCTTAAGAGAAGAGCAAAGAGACTGTAGACATATGTACCTACAACACATGAGCAGAGTGAACTTATTTAACAGTTTTTGTGGTTAATTCCTCCCTCAGAGTTGGCTGGTGTGCTTTTCTTTTTTTCTAGCTTTAGTGTAGTACACTTCTGGGCTGCCTGGGAGGAGAGGACAGAGGTTAACACCTGATGGTACACGCTGTCCCTATGGGACACTCCATGTCTGACCTAGGGACACTGCATAGCCACCTGCTCCCAAATGACATTAGAAGAAAGTGGTTTTATTGTGGATAGTAATCAGGGCTTGCTTAAGGACTGAGTCAGAAATATCACCAGCAGTTGACAATTATAATACAAACACAGCTGTTAGGAAGGTCAGTTGGGCTACTTCAGACAAAGAATGACCAACCCAAAGCCTCCCTTCAATCAACTCAAAACTAACTTTGAGTTTTGATAATCTTAGTAAACTTTAAAGGGGAAAAAAAAAGAAGAAAGAAATACACTGGCATTTCTGCATATCTTAATTTTAGTGTGGCAGGAAGCAGAAATACCACAAGAGAATGGTTCTCATGGTATTTCCAGCACAAGTGAAACCAAGGCGACTTTTCCTGCTCAGGTCCCTGTCTGATGTCCTGACTGAAGTGACTCAGCCATCCCTTGCATTATAGCACTTGGGGTTTTTCAGTTATTATCCTGATCGTGCCAAATCTTTGATCCTTTGAAAGTTCACCACCACTGGTCATAACTACAAGTCTCTGGATTTTTGAAAACGTATGGGAAGAATTTTAGCAGTGTTGAGAATCACCAGTTCCCTTCTGAGGAACATACTCAGGAAAAAAAGAAATAAATCAGTATGAATGTCCCAATGTAACCACAACAGATTCAGAAATTCTTCACAGAGTTTAAGTGCCCTTAAATACACAACTGAAAGATATCATTCTTTCTTTGGAAGATTGAACCCAAGCTCAATTTCTTTGTGTTTATCCTTTGTTTTGCTTCTCCATTCCTCACAGGTGATAATATACATCACATCTTCAATAGGGTGTTTATACTGGGACATGCAATTTTTAAGAAAGACACAGTTTTTCTAAGTGATCTTGTAGGTTAAACTGCAACAGTCTTGCTGGTTTTAAAGAATTTCTGTGCCCTGGATGTTCAAACTGGCTCACTATCTACGTGGAACAGATTAGAGGATGATCGTTCATTGTACATTCACAACTGAAGCATTTCAATAGTTCCACAAACAATCAAGAAAAAAGTATTTTAAGGACAAAAATGAGATGGTTTACAGTAAAATGACTATATTAAATTAAAGGGTAGGAGAACAGAAAGAAAGGGTAGGCAAAAATTAATATATTAAACCAAAGAAAGTCATATACTGATTCTTAGTTGAGAAAATTACTGCAACAAACCTGGGCAACCTAGAAACTCCTAATAATGCTGCTTTTTTTCCCCCCACTTTTTGTAATGTTTCCCCCACCATTGCCTAAAATCCCTAAATCTCACCCTGGTTTCACCCTTCCAGAGTATGACACAGCTTAGTTTTTTTTTCCCTCAGCAGAATATAGAATAATACCAGAGCGAAACTTTCAGGTAAAAAAATTATTTTCTAAGTATAAATGTAATAATCCTGAAAGCTTTCTCAGACAGTCATCAAGCAGTGGAAAGAAAGAAAAGAAGGTAGCCAAAGGGTTCTGAAGAATTAAAAGCATGGCAACAACTCAGAAGCCTCCACTAGCTCATAGTGTTAATGGTGGCAACAACATAATTAACCAATTTAATTTCATAATGACCAGTTGGTGATAGGGCAACTGGGAAACGTTAGGCCTCAAAGACATCATAGTGTGCTTTACAAGGACTTCCTTTTCTGACTACCAGTAAACAAGGCCACAAAATTGGTGAAGGGTTTAGAGGGGAAGCCATGTGAGGAGAGGCTGAAGTTGCTTGGTTTGTGCAGCCTGGAGTAGAGGAGACTGAGAGGAGATCTCATCACGATCTGGAACTTCCTCACAAGGGGAAGAAGAGGGGCAGGCACTGATCTCTTCTCCCTGGTGACCAATGATGGGACCAGAGGAAGTGGCAGGAAGATGTGCCAAGGGAGGTTGAGGTTGGACATGAGGAAAAGGTTCTTCACCCTGAGGGTGGTGGAGCACTGGAACAGGCTCCCCAGGGAGGTGGCCATGGCACCAAGCCTGGCAATATTCAAGAAGCATTTGGCCAAGGCCTTCAGACACATGGTCTGACTCTGGGGATTGTCCTGTGCAGGGACAGGAGTTGGAATTGATGATTCTTGGGGGTCCACAACATTCTGGATACGAACTTTGTACTACAAACTGCCAGCAGACTTGTCAAATATGATTAAAGACATTTTTGTAGTACTAAAATTATTACTGTGTTTGTCTTCCAGGGGAAAAAAATAAGGGAGAGAGGAATAAGGTGATATGATTGGTATAGTGCATTTTATGGCAGATCTGGCTACTGGCCTAAGCCCTCATCATTCCTCATTTTCACAGTCAGAATGTGGTATTATACAAAAGCTGTAAGGACACTATTGACAAAGGAAGGAAACCTCACACAAGAAATCTCTCTTGCTCCCAGCCCCAAAAAAGCCCCCAAAGCATGTGGATAACGCAGCCATTCCTTCAGTCATTTCTGTAACCAAACTACACTACAGACAAGCAGCAGCTGCTATTAATACAGAAAATACTTCAAAGGATGGTAAGATAAACAGTACCCTCATTTTGGAATTATAAGGTACATCATCTTAAAAAAGACTTAGTGCAAGTTGAAAATCCACAGTTTGCAAGCAGCAGAAAGGTGAGAAATTAAACTACAGTAACTTCAGATTTGTAAAACCACCATGGCAATGTACTACCACACAGTTTATTCACCATTTATTGCTAGAGTGATGACCATAACAGTGAAATAATCTAGCTACAGTTCCCCCCATCCCCAAATATATGTAAAACTGAATGGATAGAAGTCTGTCAAGCTTTTCTACTTATACAACAAAAAAATACCAGTTTGTGTACACAATTACACCATTTATCAAGTAAATACGTATCATACAACCATGCAAAGGTTCAGGATGTATTAAGTGTTTTGCAGTGGTTTTCCACAATTTACTCAGTTTTTATGTGGACAAATGCCTTTTAAAGAAGCAAGTCAAAGCAAAAACTCACTGAGAACTGTCTCAGTTAACCCACTAGCAAACTTAATTGTGCTTTCCTGAACAATATCCAGCATCTTAACTGACATCACCATGAACCAAATCACACACAGCAATTTCAACTTGTACCTCCATTGCGATCCAAACCATTCTGGATAATTATTGTAGCAATAATTAAACAGATAGTAATAATTAGACATTAATACTACCTGTTACCATTGTGTCATGGAACAACAAAGAAGCAGGCAAGATCACTGGCATTTTTGAAAATTCCTTGTGAATTCAGTGTTTAGTGACTTACAATCACTGCTTTATAACGTGATCTATATTGCAAGCCTAGCTGTCAAAAGCAGATGAATTAAAGCCTGAAACATTTGAATAAAAGTATTAAACTCCTCAAAGTAAAGAAAAAATAGGGTATGTGTTGCCTTTCATTTATTCCTGGATATTTAACTGGCATTTAAAACCAGAAATCCTGAATTACAGAGACATCAATATTACTCAGAGCTTTGAAAACAGTAGAAGTAAATGGATTACTCCTGCCTAGTAAGATGCCATATGAATTTCTAAGAATTATATAGCCAGTGCTGGATTTGCTGCCTTCACAGATAAATTTTAATCAAATTGAAAGCCTAATGGACAATATCATGTTCAACATGATATCGAATTAAAATGCATTTCATTGTTATGTCAAATTATGGTATAATAAATTCAGATGCATCTAGCAATTATTTCATAATGTGCTACTACCACATACTATAAAAGTTTTGTTTTTCTTTAATAGCTGAATAAATGGACAGCAAATTGTGACAATTACATGTGTAAGTGTGATGAAGAACAAATCTGATGATCAGGGAAAACTGGCATCAACTTTTAATGAACTACACTTTTACAAGCACCTGTGTGTATGCAGACTGCACAGAATGGTCTGGCACAAATCTTGGGAGTAATTTCAGATGGATGGGTGGATGGTATTTGGTTGAAGTTAGCACAGAACAAGGCAAATTAGATTTAACAGCAGTTTTGTTCAGTTTGGCTGTTTAAAAATCAAGCTGTATCTCATTTTAGATAGTTAAGGAGAGTTTTGACAAGTACCACTGCCCTCGTTAACTCACCACCACTCACCGAGCTTTTAAAGGGATTTTGTTTGCTGTATCACAAAACCTGGACATTCTCATATTTGACTCAGTCACCAACATTTCTATTTGAGATCAGGTCAGCTTGGATGCCTAGAGGTGATAATTTGCTCGAGCCTGATAGACACAATGCAAGTCCCAAGTCGTAAATGCCTCTGCAAATACAGCCTGGCAAAAATTAAGACAAGCTGGTAAAAACCCATTCCTCATCTACATGATATCTTACATTATAGTTATATTCATAACTCTTAATGTCTTCATCTTCCAAGTCAACTTAACCTAAAATAACTTTCCCCAAGGGATTTTTGATAGCTAAAGATAATGAAGTTAAGAAGTGCTGCTCACTTTCTACAGTACTGTAGAAATATACTCACCTGTTACACTTAGTAGCAGCAATAAGTGCAAGTTGATAATGGAACAGGCAAGGAATGGAAAACATTGAAACTGGAATAAATGTGGTAAATTTGTCATATGTAGCCTGGTCCTCAGCCCTCTCATAATTAGATATGGAATGCACTCACTGTGAAAATGATCAGAAACTCATTAAAATGAGACTTAATGATATAGAAATTAAAAATAGCCAGGAAATTTTCTGCAACAGAAAAAAATACTTAGCGTTGTGTTCAAGTATCTGCTGAGTATGGTGCATTTAACATTAAAAATGGATTTATACTACCATCCTGATTTACAAATATTAAGGATAATATAAATTTATTAAAACTTCAGATACATTACTTTGCTTTGTGGTTTCTATCTGCTTATTCACAGAGCATTCAATACAGTATTTAAACATCTTTTAAAAGGCATATTTACCTTTCCTTTATGCTTTATAAATCAATGACACACATCCTGCTGTGTGCCATTTGCTGACATGTTATATTTTGTCTCAAAAGAAGATATTTCTTAAAATGATGAATTATAGATTGCTGATATATTCAAAACATCTTCCTGATAACTATTACCTGTGCATTTTTTCAAATGTATTTCTTACACAGGCATCACCAAACACCACACAACAGCTTGCTGACTTCTTGAAGCCCAGAATTTCACATATGCTCTCCAACCAGGCTGTGGTAATTCCCCAACATGAGATGGTATGCAAAGTGAGTGCTGTAAGCATTTGCACTATGCCTCAGGCAGAAAGTTACAGGTCATGATTACAGTAATTCAGGTTAAAATAACAACAGTAAAAAAGAAACAAAGGGGAAATATTTGTAGCAATGCTAATTGATGACTGGATTCACATTCTGTTTTCAGTTACCCCAAAACAAATCCTGAGAGACTCCCACAAGGTTAATGTCTTTCTTCCCACGTGTTGCACAGACTAATGTACTTGGTAAACACTGCTGAATGAATTAAAATGAGCCTGTGATACAGGAAAGTTACAAGGATTAATTGAAACCTCTTTGTGCAGAAATGCAAACTCCTCAAATCTGTCCAAATTCATGAGAAAGGCCAGAAGAAATGTGACAGGTCTGCCCGTCTAGACGGCCAGTACCTCCAGCTTGCCTCACATTAATGAATGCTGTAGAAAATCTATTCCTTTCTTCTAGCTGTGATATTTATATTTCACAGTCCATTACCCCTTTAATGCATCAGAGAGAGGACTTCATTGGGCACTGGAATCCATGACCATTTTAATGATCTTTGCTAACCCACGTTCTTGAGGCCATGGTAAAACTCCAAACTTGTTAGAAACAGCCCACAGGAAAGTAAGGAACATCCACATTGGGGTCCGGGCTGCTGCCAGGCAAGCAAGCACACAACTTGGTGCTCACGTTCAGAAAAGCATCAAGATGGGGCTGGGTAACTTTAGTCAGACACAATTTTACATTTGCTAGAAAACAGGCATGGATATACATTCAAAAATAATGACTCAATGGAAACAAAGTTCTCATAATAAGAAAAGAAGGGGCTAATTTTAAAAGTTACAGTTAAGTCACACAGCCTTATTTCCTGTAAAGCTCACTGCCCTTTTGTCCACCAGTGGACAAAAGTCTCCACCTAAAGTCTCCACCATGTGGCTTGAAGAAATTGGGAATGCCTCCGGAGCTCGATTTAACTTTGAACCTCCAAGCAAATTCAAAATACCCATTAACATACACAACTCATAAGTTCACCTGAAGTGACCACAACTGGAACGATCTCTTTCCCTCTTGCCATTTCTCTCCACTGAGAAAGGTTGACATGAAGCTCAGGAGGTATGGAGCAGGCAGGAGACAGCTGGGACATAATTCATTTTTTCAGCACTTGGCTTGCAGCAGTGAATCCCCTGAATCCCCACATCTTTAGTCTACTGAAGCATCAGCAAGCACCCTCAGATAAACCCTTTTATTTCTCTGTGCTTGATACCATTATTACACTTGGATGGGAGAGCAGCTCCGCTCCAAACTGGCTCCTGGTGCCAGTGGCTGAGCTGCAGGGCTGCTTCTCCCCTCCTGACTCCACCCTGCCCACCAAGGTCCAGCTGCAAAACAGGTCTGACCCAGAGCTGGAGGGAACCAGGCAAACCTAACTCCTTTCATTTCCCTCACCATCTGCAGACTTCAGACAGCAATACCTTTCATGTTTCAAAGCCACAATTGAAGCCTGTGATAATCACAGCCTATGTCAGTTTGAAAACTTTTCCCATCTTAGCCCTTAGAGAAAAAACAAGCAAATGAAAAAACCTTCAGAAAAAACCCAAAACCAAAAAACCACCTTACAAAGCAGAATGATCCTCCCAATGGGACTCTGCAAGCCCACACCAATGGCACAGCACGCTGGGCCACAACCAAGCAGATGTGACCACCAAACTCACTGGAGGAGCCCAAGTCTCCACCATCCCTTCATGCAGCATTTCAGGGTCTCGGGCAGCCTGGATGTCCCCAAACCCAGGGGGTACGACCTACACACCCAGAGCATGGAAGCCTTCTTGGCACCTCTGGTAAATAAATCTATACCTGCTGCCACAACTCCTTCTCATTTCTTATTTTTCAGGCTGATGAACATGTACTTAATGAACAGCAGAAATGCAAATAGGAATCCTAAATCAGTTTTCTATTCACAGATAGTTACCTAAAGTAGTTTGATAAATATGAAGACATTCATTTTCCACTAATGTTTGATACAAAAATCTTTTCCTACATTTCTAGCAATCCCTGGGAAAACTATGGACATCAGAAAAGATTAGAAAGCAGCTTATGAAGCTTATTATCATAACTTACTTTGTGTAAAAATCATTAAGAATATGCAAGTAGCTTCAAAATCCTATTTTTTCCATTGTATTTCAGTAAAAGCTTGATGAAATTTAAACTTGTAGTTATAAATATAGTGTTGTTCTAATGCCTTAGTACTTTGCAGATTTAGAAAGTGTGCTGCAAACCATGATTTCCAGTATTTGTAGCTCTCCAACTTAACACACAGCTACAATATTACAAATACCTTGCTGAACTAATAAAATCATCACAGAAAGTATATCAAATTCTGCACTAATTTTTATATTATACAATCACTGACTTTACTGGTACTTCCTAATTAAGCTTTCTGTATCACACTTACTTTATATCACAGTAGCTTATCAAAACTGCTAATTTACATACAAAGACAACTCTGCTGCTCTGATTTTTTGGTACATTTATGTGTGCATCTTATTAAGTTTATTAACACCACAAATTCAATAATCAGTTTGACAAATAATATCATCAGACTACACAGAAACAGAGCAGCACTTTGATTTTTTTTTTTCCCTTTTTTTTCTTGCAAACTTGAGCTTATTTCCTGTGCCAGAGAGTGCTCCAATACGTTAGTCATCAGCTACAAAGCAGAAAACAGCAACCATGTAATAAAATAAGGCCAACTAAACATATTTATTTTACTCTTACCACATGCCCCTTTGAATTGTGTAATTCTGTACAATGGTTATGATACCATCTTGTTTCTCTAAAATATGACTAAGAAAAGGTGACTAAGAATTTCAATTGATGTGTTTTTTCCTGTAGGCATAAAAAAAAAATCTTATTTGTACAACTTACAGCCCACAGCAACCAAAGTTGTGTGTCTCCTTTGGCATAGGGCCAGGTACACGCTTGCCAAGTGCCAAATGCTCCAGTAAGCTCGATAACTTTCACAGTGCTGATGCACAAGAGGAAAGAAAAAAGCAGGTTGTTAATGAATTTGCTACCAGATACAGGATTTGGGGCAGTGCTTTAGTGAGCCATCCTCTCAGCAGACCCTATTGGAAAATACACCTGCACTTAAGAGTGTACAGTTTAAAAACAAAGGAAAAAGGAAAAAAAAGAAAAAAAAAAGAAAGGTTAATTTAATTCGTAACAATTTATCAATATACATTTGGAAAAAAAGAATAAATTAGTGCATCTGTAATCCTGCAATTACAGCATCTACTCTTAAATCTTCACATGTGCTTGTGTGTACCTGCTCAGCCCTGTCTACCATAACCTTAAAAACATGACCAGAGATCATCTCACAACTTCTTCAAGCCAAGTGAAAGCAAAACAAAACAAAAAAACATTAAATTCACGTAGTGGGTATGAACCCACTGATGGGACTAAGCTAACAATTCACTAGACAAAAGTTCAGTTGAAAAAGAGGTGTGTATAGCATGATTGGGCTTTATATTTTCAAATACAGAAAGGTTTGTGTGAAACTAGAAGAATTACTTTCTGGGAATGTATTAGCAAAAGAAAAATCTCAATTGGAGAGGTCCATCAGAAATATTCATTGCCTACCAATGGTGTTTTACAAACAAAGAATTTCATAAAAATGTTCTGTTAGATATACTTCAGTAAAAAAAAAGTTTATGGTCAGGAAAAGCAAAGAGCCACATTTTAAACCAAGGAGATTCATCTGACAGTATCAAATTAACACTTAGTTCAGAGCAAGCCCTGACCAGCTGCAGGGGGATCCCAGCAGGAGGGATGGGAAATCAAGTCATTTCAGTGGGAATTTGAAATGTGACATACCTCAAAGCTGAAAGCCACTGAGTATCCTCAAAGCCTACATAAAATCTGAGAAAGGTGACTTCAAACAGAAGGTAAAACATGCTCAGTATTTCATATTCCCTGTTGGCAGCCCCACGCCGAGCGGTACCTGGCAGCAATGGCTGCTCCCCCTCCGGGTGCCCATTACAGCGATTGTTTCAGGGCTGGCAAACAAGAGCTTTTATCTCAGTGTCAGTCTCAGCTCTGCTATGTGAGCCAAGTGGAGGAGGTCCATATACCTCACTAGACGTGCCATGTGTGCTCTTTGTGTTCTCATCCTCCTGACACAGCAGCAGTACACATCTTTGTGATGCAACTTCCACTTCCTAAGATATCCTATTTTTTAGAAAATGCTGTGAGATCTCCTTCCCTCGTTTGTATCTCGCTCAAAATGCAGCTGCACAGTTATAAATGGGTGGAATTAACATGACTATGGGTATTTTAATATAACAGTATTAATGTGTGCTTGCAGCCCAGAAGGCCAATAACCATATCCTGGGCTGCAACAAAAGAAGCGTGGCCAGCAGGTCGAGGGGGGGGATTTTCCTCCTCTACCCCACTCTGGTGAGACCCCACCTGGATCACTGCATCCAGTTCTGGAGCTCCCAACACAAGAAAGACCTGTTAGAACAAGTCCAGAGGAGGCCACAAGGATGATCAGAGGGCTGGAGCACCTCTGCTGTGAGGACAGGCTGAGAGAGTTGGGGCTGTTTAGCCTGGAGAAGAGAAGGCTCTGGGGAGACTTTATAGCAGCCTCCCAGTACCTGAAGGGGCTCCAGGAAGGCTGGGGAGGGACTTTTGACAAGGGCAGGTAGTGACAGAACATGGGAAATGGCTTTAAACTGGAAGAGGGGAGATTTAGATGAAATCTGAGGAAGAAATTCTTTCCTGTGAGGGTGTTGAGACACTGGCCCAGGTTGCCCAGAGAAGTTGTGGATGCCCCCTCCCTGGAAGCGTTCAAGGCCAGGTTGGATGAGGCCTGGTCTAGTGGAAGGTGTCCCTGCTGATGGCAGGGGGGGGTGGAACTGGATGATTTTTAAGGTCCCTTCCAACCCAGACCACTCTATGACTCTGTGATTCTAATTAAACCTGACTTATCTGGGAAGAGTCTAATATTGCTTTCTTTGGCAGAGTATCCACCTCCTTGCACACTGGAATGTGGGATTTGCAGGGTCTGCTGCTTCCTTAGCAGAAGGAGAAAAAATGATCACTCCCAGCTTCACCCACAATTCATGCCCTCCTCTACTAAGGGCAGTGGTGGTACCACAGAAGTTACAGCAGAAGGTACAGTTTTCCAAAAATATACCTATTTCCTTCTGTTGCCTCAGGTCACCATCCATTCCTAACCTCACTACTTTTATTCCACTGCTGTTAGGACATGTGTCTTTATACATAAGTAGGCAGATTAAATATCAGCTAAGGCATCTGTCTTCTAACCATTAAAAAATTAACTAGGTCCCTTAGGCTTTCTTCATTGGCCTTTTTCTCTACCTGCAATCTTCTTGTCATTTTTATTGCTCCTCTTTGCACGCTTCAATATCCTTCCTCAGCAAGCAGGCAGCGCTGTGGGCCATGCGGCTTGACAGCTACACGTAGTCAATATACTTTGATGTTTTACAAGCAACCTTCCAACACATGCCTCTATGTGGGAGGTATGAGCTGTTTAACATGGCCCTTCTAGAGAGCAGTTACATCCAGGCATTGTTTCCTGAAGGAGAAGCAAAGGAGGGAAGGAGGAAAGATGACCTGCTCATTCCCAAGCCATTGGCACAAGATTTTATGTAGACTTTTTTCTAGAGAAACGCAAAAGGAGAGAGATGACACCTAAACAACCAAAGAAAGGGTTCACAGGCACCTAAAAGACAACAAGGAGATAAAAAACAGCACAAAGCCAACTGTGTAAAACAGACCTAATTACCTGAACACAAGCCAATAACGTGCCCCAGCTGTAGGGGAGGCAAACATCATGCTAGGGCATAAAACCAGGAATGCCATGTGTATGGCATGAGAAGTGATCTTTCTGTTCTCCTACTCAGAGACTCCCCTTAGCTACAGCACGTGGAACAAACTGCAGTACAGAAATCCAGTAATAGTGTGGATCCAAAGGAAAGAGCTCAGACAAGAGGAGCAACAACGACCATAGTCAATAAAGTCATGCAGTCATCAACTGAACGATATTGAAAGAGTGAGATACTGTCTAGAAAAAGAAGACTGGGAGAAATTATATGGAAACAGCCTTAAAGCATTAAAGAGAAAGATAATAAGTTGTTCTGCATGTCTAAAAACCAGAGGACTTACTAATAAAAGCAACTTAGGTCAGCATCAGGAGGAAATGCTGCAGCGTTGGAAAGGAGGAGCATCTATGAAGGGGCAGGAGAAGCCACTGCCAGGAACAACGAAGACACAGTGGGTCCTGACTCTGTGCTGGAAAACACACAGGTTCTTCCCAACTCTTTTCTCTTGTGACACCATAACAGTTCAGGAAAGAGTTTAGTTGAACAATTAAAACCAGCAGTTGTTAAGACCAACCTAGCAGAGACCTCAGTAAGAAAACTGAGAAGGCAACCAAAATGAAGCTTCAAACTGCAGCATGGCACCATCCATGATGTGGAGGATACTTGTCTGCATCCCTTTTAGACACTGGATAACACAAGCCTTTATTCAGGGATCTCTCAGGATCAACACCACCTTGAGCACTATCACCAATAAAAGTCAAGACTTCGTACAAAAAACATGTGCATTTGATTTGCTCTTCCTGCTGCTCTGCACATCACCACCACAATTACAAACAGAAGTATTTGGCTCCATGCCTTGCCCTTTTATTACTTTACTATGCTTCGCTGCCAATCCTTATGGCAACAGAACTTGCAAAGTCACGGACTCTTATAAAAATCTTATAATACTAAAAACCTGTACAGTGAGATGATTCCTCCCACTTTTGGACACCATGGAGTTTCCAGGTATTGTTTTGGTTCTCATCTCATTTTATATTTAATATAATAGCCAGAAATATGAGTCAACAATAACAATTTGAAGATTTAAAAAAAAAAATTTTTTTTTTTCAATCTTAGGTATTTCCTCTTTGCTTTCCCCAGTGCTCTCTGCTCTGATGATCTTATTCATACTGCAAACTCCTTGGGGCAGAGACAGTCTGTGCTGTATGTTCTCAATCTGAGTTTACAGAAGAAGGCAGAATACTGCCTTGCTAACACACACTGAACATTGCTTCATCATTTGACCTAAGTGTTGTTCCAGGCTAAAGCTGAGCTAGCGACCGGTTCAGAAGCACACGAGCTGCTGCTCCTGCGCTCCCTGCAATGGGTTGCTTAGTGTAAAGGGGATGGGAAGAATAAAAGTGGTTTTAAAGATTAAAAGCACATTACAGAGTTGAGGGATAAACTAGGTCAAAAGCAAATAGCAATGTGATTTGAAAATTTTCCTTTATAAGTCTTCTCAGCGCTACAAAACGAAGAGGGCTGTTTTGTGTGGTGCTTGCCAGCCCTCCACGTTATGTACCGTATTGTGCTTACTTTCCAAAAACTGTATCTTACTTCTCCAAAAGCTGGACATCAGGGCAAGATTTAATTTTTTTTAGGGGATCTAATCCTTCTGCACACAATTACTTAAAATGCTTTTATACGAACAAGAAAAATCCTAGAGAGATCTCTAAGAATTTCTCCATTACTCACGTTTGTTATTCAAGTTACATTTCAGTAATAAGAAATAAGCCATTCAATACAAAAGTCAAACTCCTAATAGGTGAAAACAGTTGGAAAGCACTCATATAGATTTCTCACTGTGAAAAGCAAGAGACACAGGTGGGAGCTAAACCAACAGTAACACCATTTCTGGGAGAGACAAACCACCGCTGTGGAGATGACAGTCGAGAGACAAGGTCCCAAGGCAGCGCTCCTCATCAGGACCCACCAACACCCAGTGCTGCCCTTTTTTAGCCCAAAAACCCAAACCCTCAAGGGCAGATGGGGATTTTAAACTTTTTCCCTGTAGAGAAAACACCATCCCCAGAGTTGTCTTTCTGGCAAACATGAAGAGGCTGTGAGCAGCACATTATGTGTCTTTCCCCACTCACCTACCCCACGCATTTTGGTTGTTGGGACAAAACTAGTTTTTATCCTTATTGGTTTTTCTGAAAGATGATTTATTCCAGCAGAAAGAACTAATCATCCCCATTGCTTGAAGTCATTTAAGAAGAAAGTACAGTAGGTAAATGCTGCCATCTACACATGGCCAACTGAAGGCTTTTATGCCAGGCTTGGCCGTGAAAACGCAGGGAAATATATCGCTCTGCTCCCCTCCACAAACAACTAACACAACGTTTCAAACAGGCTGTTGATGAAGCTGAAACCAGTGTTATGGAGAAGAGGAATGCCCTGGAAGATTTAAGGTCCATAAGAAAAGGTACACACGATCTAAATCTGTAATTGAGAAGCACACATACAGTTTGAATTTGTGACGACAGTGTCAAAAACAATCTCATCATTGAATTATCACTTTCTTGTCCTGACCTATACACACAGATTACATTCTGCAATATCTCAGCTGTCAATTAGACATTTATATGACACTTACAATATATTTTAAAATAACATTTCATACAGCAGCTGTGTTTACAGAAGGAAATATTTTTATAGGGCTCTTAGTAACAAATGTCTCCCGTTCCTGTAAGTCTGTCCTTCATTCTAATTACCCCCACCACTTTCCTAATGAAATCTGTCCCTGGTAGACAGATTATCATCTGTAAAGTTCAAAGAACAGTATTCATCTATTTTGGCATACCACCTGTAAAGGACATTAGGATTTCAACCTTCAGTTACAACCAGGACAAAACATTCAGAAAAATACAAATCTTCCAAATTATTTCTTTACTCGAGATTGAAACTAGGAACACTATTTCAGGTGACAGTATGAACGACAGAAGATAGCTTCTTCCACTGCCAAAGAAACAGAGACTAAAATACAATTTTAAAAGGAATAATTAAATACTATCCCAAGTTTATTTCTTTTTTTCTTTGTGGAGTTTAAATCTATTTGCTGTCTTTACTTGACATATATATATATATATATATTATATATATATATATATATATACACACACACATACCTGCATGTATTTTCACAACCTATGTGCTTTAAAAGCAAGGATTCAAAGTTCTAACCTACAAATTGGTATCATGCCCTTCTACAATATTGGCCAAACCCTGACAGCAAAAGGTCGAAGATCTCCCACCTTAGACTTCACAGATCTTATAAGAAATATCACGTTAGCTGAATCAAATCTGTCGCTGGTTCAACTTAATGGTAACAGCTTCTGAACGTGCATTATTTATTTACTTATCCCCACTTTGACCTGTTTGAGTCATGTATCCTCCTCCCTAGAATTACAGCACTACATTAATATTTTAGCAACCCTTGGTGTCTCTTATATTCAAGAAGATGCTCTGAGGAAGTCAGCCAGTTACCTGGCTTCTGCCAGTTGAAATGATGCATTTCTGTCATAACCCCACGCAATGCCGCGAATGGCAAAACCCTTTTTCCACACACACTACGCAGCAGCTGAAGAACTGTAAATTAAAACCAAAATATATAGTTGTGTGAAGGTTTATTTTTTAGCAGAAATCATGACCAAAAAAAGATTCAGAAATTAACACAGGGGCCAGAAAAACACTGCCCTTCCTGACACTGTGAAATACATCCCCTTAACTGAAAAAGGGATGCCCATCAAAAAGGCAATGGTGGATAAGAAATGAATCTGAAATCTCAACTCAGACATTTTTTTTGTCAGTCTTTGTTCCTGCCAGAACAACACAATGTCCTGGGCTGAAGAGAAAGCATGGGCCTTCACAGACCACCAATACATCTCAGGTTGCCATTTCCTAGAGAAAGATAAATGGCTGGAAGCAAACCATTGCTTCTTGTCAAATCTACTGGAGAGGAGGAAAAGAAGAAAAAAGAGAAAAAATCATGTAACCTTTTTTTTGTTTAAACCTACACAGAATGTGTAGGGGTTTCTACTAGTTTCTAGTAGTATGCTAGTTTCTACTAGTTTCTAGTAGAAAATGCTAGTTTCTACTGCTAGAATAGGACTAGCAGTTATTAGTAGGTAGAAAGGTAAGCTGCCATACAAAAAATTGCTACCATTGACAGCAATTCATTCATAAACATTTTAATTCATTTTCCAGCTCAGAATACTTTTGTTCCTATTTTGGGGCACTGCAGCTTGAATTGCTATTTATTAATTGTACTATATTTCAGCTTGGCCTAAAATTTGGGTATGTCTGAGTTATTCGACCCTGCTAGGATTAGCAGTCCTAAAAACAATGCCAAGTTCTGCTCTCCTATGCTACAAACACACAAAAAAATAAGGCTGGAAAAATCTGGAAATCAAGTAGTTGGTTCATCCTCATGCCCAAAGAGAGGATCAGCTGTCCCTGTGGTATCCCAGACAGGCACTTCTGTAACCACTCTAAGAAATGTACACTAAAAACTATTTTAAAAACTCCCTGGATATGCCCTTACAAGGTATCACTAACTTTGCTACTAAAAAGCTCTCCAAGTGATTAAACAATCCCTCCTTTGGTGCAGGAAGCCAAAAATAGGGTTTTTTTTGTTGTCCAATAAAGAGGTGAAGCTGCAGGAACCACCTATGGTTTTGAGGGCTGGCACTTCTCTCTTCTCTTGTCTGCCATCATTTAGGTGATGGGCACAGAAACTCAGGACCACAGGATCCTGTGATCTTCCTCCACAAACAGGCATGAAAATAATTTCTGTTTCAACACAAACAGTTCAACGACTGTGCCTGTTATTTGAGCATCCTCTTTGCAGTGCACTGATGTGGTTCTTATCTTAAATAGCTATGAAGATCAAAAGCTCTTTGGCCTTTTGCTTACTCTCTAGATGCTCTTGAAGAAACGCAATTGATTTCCATGTCTTGTCAGGTTGTAGCTCTCCTGGTGTTTTCTTGTCTTTTAGTTGCCTGTTCTGCTATGTAACAGCAACATACTTGGTCAGACCAAAGGTTTACCTGCTCAGGCCTTCAACACTGCCATAAGCAAGAGCCCAACCTCAGTTCTGTACAGTTATTATTTATGAAAGATGTAATTTATGTAAAGCATGCACAAACAATTTTCTTAATTAAAACATATCTTATTACGATTTTGTACCTGTCCTGCTCTCTACCCTCCATCCCCCCAATTTGGGGCTGAAAAATCAAATCTAAAACCATGGAAATAAAAAAAGCAGAGGGATGCATATAAGGATAATTACCTCCACATTTTCTCAGCTTCCAGCCATCTTCAGTTCAAGGCATGTTGAGCAAGGTGTGGCCTCTATGTATTGTCCAATGTCCCCTTGAACCCATGTCAACTGCCAGTGTGCACAATGCTTTTTGTCGACAAGCTCTACAGTGCAGCTCCATCAATTATGTAGAGAACCACTTCCTTTCACCTCTTCTAGAGACCAAATAAGTTGCTAGCTCCTTAGACCACTTTTTTTTCTTCATGATGTGCCTATAGTCCTACATGTATCTTGCTGGTCTGTTCCTCAAGAGCCAGGAAAATTTTTTTGGAACAGGATCAGTGCCTCAATAATTTAGAACACTAGATTAGGATAAAGCAAACTGCTTTCTAGATCTCAGAAATTTAAAAAACAAACAAACAAAAGGATCTACCAGGTGTGCAAGTGTTCACTTCTTCATTGTTTCTTGCGAGAGCTAACTACCTTTGTCCTGCCTAGAACCTGACAGACAGACAAACAAAGCTACCAAGACCTAACACCAGAGAAATAGCACCAGGGAGAACACCACTAAACACTGATCATAAGCAGAGCTCTGGTCCTCAGGGGAGGAAAAAAACAGAATGGAAAGAAATGAGAAGTGACAAACCCAATTGTCTTTGCCTCATTATTTGCAGAGAGGTCTTTCAATTGCAAAAACGGCTGTGTAACTCCAGTCCCAAAGCTCTGAATTTTTTTACATCTGCACAGGCGGATATGCCTATACATTACTTTTTGTCCTGTCTACCTCAAAAAAGGACTTAGTCACAAATTGCAATGATTTTGGTTTTCCGTTGCAAATGTACATTTTTCTCTCTCCACACAGGATATTGGTAAGACAGAGGCACACATGAAGAGAACTACCTTCACAGCTCACTCGCACAAAAATGCCACAGATCAACCTCCAACTTTTATATTAAACAAACAGTAAAAGGTTAGAAGCTAAAAGAGCCAGCGCTGGAAGTTTATAGATGATACTAGACTCTCTACTTTGCACTTTGGGTGCCACTTCTATCACTTCTGAGCTCTCCTGCTGGTGAAACAAGATCAGCTCTTCAATAAAAAACAGCTGGCTGAAGCTAAACCAAGGCATGTGATAAATGATATTCATATTCAGGGCAGAAATATAGCCAACAGCATTATAAAAGAGAGAGAGAAAAAACTCTACCTCTCCAATATCAGCATCTGGAGGTTCTCCTTAGAACTACTGCGTTTAAGAGTATTAGATGGGTAAAGTACCAACACTGGATAAAGTCACCTTTCTATCCATCATTGGTAACAGGGATGGCCATGACGACACCTATCTGGCTTCCAATCTCCAGTTTCCTGCTTCTGGTAAAGGAAAGGGAGTAATTTAAAAAGATAGACTCCAACAGGCAACTGTGTTTTGTATCAGACACATAACACCAGAGGTCTTGCATTAGACCCTCAACGTTTTCACATGCAGATTCTTCACACAAATGAGTCAATAACTGCATCGCACCTCGTTCTAACCTATTATGAGACTACCCGTAAGAAAAACAACCACCACTGAAATTAGTAAAAACAGGTAAGTTTTTCCTCCTTGTGCTGGAGTTACATAGCCTTTTAGAGAAGATGAGGTATCTCTGAGATGCATTTTAAGAAGCAGAGGATTTCTGTGGCCTGTGAAAGCCGGGGATCAGGCTGGGCATCACAGTGGTCTCGAAGCCTGAAACTATTCATCGACTAATCCCCTCTTCACAGCCACAGGAGACGGGCTCCTGGACAGCATCAGACCAGTGCTCTGACGCCCAGAAAACTCTACAGAGGTTTGGGAAGTGCGGATTACACACTTGGAATCCAGCTGATCCTTGCAGATATTCAAGGGAAAGCTATGAATATACTGAAACAGTTTCTCCGAAACACAAAAGTTCAATAGTTAGGAGAATAAATAACCACTTCCAGAAGGTATTTAAGAGTAGCTATTAAGCAAATTACATTAAAAATCTATGGAGTTGGTAATTAATTTCATAGGTAATGAATAATACAGGCTGCCATCTGTGCATCCAACTTGTGCACCGTGGCTCTGAGCATTACGCAATTGCAAGTTGAACAAGTGTTCCTGGAAAACAATGAACTCGCTGCCTGACCTGCTCAGATAACCTTTCATTTCTTAGCAGTCCGTGCCTATTTCTGTTGCACACAGGCAGTGCTGGCCTCAGAAATAAAGTAGACCGCTGAATAAAACAGTAAGGTGGGAAGGATGAATTTGTGAAAGTACATCTTTATTTTTTCTGCATAAAGAAATTTCTACTCTTTCTGTTCTCTGAGACCGAAAGTGGTTCTTGCACCCAGTGCTGCCAGGGCTTTTAAAGTTATTGCTTGGGGTCTCCAGCCATCTACCTGTGCACATTTCAATAACCCTTACTTCTGCTGAATAATCCAACAAAGTCAGGATTTGCTATTGGCAATCTCTACTCTGAATTAAAAACTTAAATCTTGAATTTTGTTTACTAAAATTCCTGTGGGGGGGGGGGGAAATAAAAAAATCTCCTCTTTGACCCTATTCAGGGCTTTGCTCTGGGGACTAACAGGAAGAAATTCAGTCCTGTCCAAAGTTTTGATTATGAGAAAAACAGCTGTCAAAGTTGGAGACAACAGTGACAAATACGATTCAGTGCCATTGGTGATGGCAATCCGCTCTGAAAGCCCATGTGCCTGCTCTGGTGGGGTGGCAAGGGTTCCATGGATGAAGAGAGCCCACACTGGCCAGGTCTGAAAGGTCACAACAAATAGGAGAAGGGGCAATGGGCACAAGCTGGGACACAGGAGGTTCCACTTAAACATGAGGAAAAACTTCTTTACTGTGAAGGTGCCGGAGCACTGGGACAGGCTGCCCAGAGAGGCTGTGGAGTCTCCTTCTCTGGAGAGGTTCCAAGCCTGCCTGGACACTTTCCTGTGCAACCTGCTGTAGGGAACCTGCTTTGGCAGGGGGGTTGGACTGGATGATCCTGAGGTCCCTTCCAACCCCGACCATTCTGTGATTCTGTGACTTCAAGGAAAACTTTTTTTTTTTTTTTAACATGATTATAAACTCAAGGAAAATGAAGCTTTGCTTTAAATACGGCCTGGAGGTCAGGTCAGGCTGCTGTGCGCTGCAAGAGCCTGACCAGCCCTTGGCTCTGCTCTCACTCACCAAAGATATCTTGGCCAGTTGTTTGCCATCATCATTTTCCCTTACGTTACCTACAAATATTAATCTGCTGCTTCAGGTCTATTAAGAGAATACCACAAGGCAGGACGGCACCACAGCCCTCCAAAACCACACAGCATCAATCTTGCTTTGGTCACACCCTGGCATGAAACCTTACTGACATCATGCAACCTGGAGCTGCATATGGAGAGTGCAACCTAAAATTTAAAACAGAAGCTGTAACAGGATACATTTTCATTTGCTACCCTTCCATATTTAATATAAAGGACATTTTCCTGCTGTCCTATGGCAAACTCACTAGGCTGGGGTTTGGTTGTTTTTTGTTGGGTTTTTTTTTCATTCTTGATCTTCATCCATCGAATGAAATGTCATCAGTGATGACAGCACAGCTCTTGGTAAAGGAATTATGTGTTAACTTGTGCTCCCTCTGCTGCTCCCGCTGCAGCACAGCAAAACACAGCTTGATGGAACCTAAAGATCGCTGGGTTTGCTGCCAATCACTTTGTTCCAGTTCACTACTTTTTCTACCCTTTTAAAAAAATAAATAAATAAGAGGAGGAGATTTTAAAACAGAGTATGCAAACATGAAGGATTTTAAACAAAGTGATTTCTAAGATGACAGATCCAAGTGGGAGTCTAAGATGCTCAGGAACCCAAAGTCTTTCTGGGCCAGCTGCGTGGGTGACATTCACCGGGGCTCACTCGAGGTGTCCCCTCCCCAGGGAGGACATAGAGCTGCTCAGAGGACATGTGAGGGACCTGCACTTACAAATAGCCACTGCTTGTCCTTGGAGGGCTGCTGCCACACCATGGCAGGCACATTCCTAATGGGGCAGTCACGGGGAGCCCAGCTTCCTACCCTTGGCAAGGACATCTTCCCTGCAGGGCCACCACGCATCAGGGGCGGAAGGAAGAGAAGAAGTAGTTTTAAATCTTTAGACAAATGGTAACCATAAAACTAGAGTTGGCCATCAAAATGTAAAGATTGGTAACAAAGTCTAAAGAAAGAAACATTTCTGCAGAATTATGGATCATTCAACCCAGTTACCAACAAATTCAGGAGATGGTTTGATCATTTATGGTTAAGTACACTCTTGGTTTCTACAGCTTAAACAACACCAAGCAGTACTAATTAATCGCTAACAGCATCTAATTAATCACTAACAGCATCACTCAGACCCACAGCAAGACTACTAAAACCAGCAGCATTTCTCCCCTTTACTCAAACTGGTTTCTATAAAAGTACCCAATTGTGTTTACTGTCTGCAAGAAACTAATTTTAGGAGAAACTCTGAAAAGGAAACAGGAAGAATGTCCCTGAAGAAGGAAGGTTATGGAAGCACACACACACACACACATTCATTTGCTTTGAAAACTACATCCTGACTGTCTCAGCAAGCTGACCAATATAAATAGTGTATGTCTAGTCAGTCTGACAACGAAGCACAAACTTTCTACACGTATATTTTTGCTTGGCCAAGGAAAATACTTCCCCCTGTATCTAGAGTTTTAGGATTGCAGGTTGGATAATTTCCTTTTTTCTATGTTCACTTCTATATTTTTTAAAAAGTAACTCTAAGGTACCTCACAACTCATGAGGTACCATGATGATGGAGAAGGCAGGAGAAGACCTGTCAGTGCTGCAAGGAAGCAGGTACCAGCTAGTGCCACAGTGCCTGCTCCCACCATCATCACCAACCTGCCAGGGCACCGGCCTCACTGCTGCTCTCATACCCACCCAACTCTACTGCCGTGGTCACCGTCAGACTTACTCAGTGTAGAAGTAGCAAAAAAGCCATAAAGATGCTCAAAGTGACAGCGGTCAGATTTAAGCCAGCCAACCACAAGGAGTTTCTGTTGCAATTAATACACATTAAAATAAGCAGCAAGAAACTGATATGCAAAATACTGATAATAAAATATTAAATTCACATTATCCATCTTCCCTTCCTGGAGAGAAATTGTGCTGACAAGCAAGGTTAGAGGCTGTGCCTGAAGTTTCCTAATCTCCCCTTTTAAACTGGATGCTGAGGCCTTGCACTGACCTGGTGATGCTTTCTATTTTTTAAAAGGGATGTGTATATAAATAATTTTGTTAGAAATCTACTTGGCATTCAAAAGCAAGGGAAGGAAGCCTATCATTTACTGCCCAGAACTTTGAAAAAGAGAGGGTGTGTGAAAGTATGCTTCTTTGATAAATCTTCCTCCCATGTATACACCCATATCAGCATTTCCTCCTCCTGCCGATTTCAGAACAAAAATGTGCAGTCTAAGTGAACTTCTATTTTATGCCACAATAACCTATCATTCAGTGGTTAACAAAGACCACTTGGAATTTATTTTTCTAGGAGACAGCTAACCAATCCTTGTAATTCAAAAAGACTTTTTTCTCATCAAAGCACCGCAGGATCACCGAGGAAACATTTCAGAGCTCAGCATCCAAGATCAGGCCATTATATGCAACACAAAAGTATTCTGGAAAACTTAAGCCTCTGGTTATGACACTGTAGCAATGATTCAACTTTTTGGCACACTTCTATGATCATCAGAAACCATCTGAGATAACCTCCAAAGAAGATCCGCGCAAGGGTGTCCTCTTTCCTTCCTTTCTCCTGACAGAGAACAATAATCTGCTCTTTGATTTTTACTGTAAAACAGGACTACAAAAAACAGCAAGGAAAAACCAAAGCCTGTTTGAAAACAAGAAGGCCAGATGTCCAGCATGAGCTTCTCGGCCAAGCGTGAGGAAACCTCACAGCTAGCTGCTGCCACGTCTCCGGATGCCCACAGCTTCCATCTGCATTTCCCATCACCTCCATCTTCTGGCTCAGACAATAGCAACAGGTGCAACAACACCGAAACCTGAACGAAACAGCCTCAGGAATGTGCATGGTTTCTGGTGTGTAAGAGTTTAAGTAATAATAGGGAAGCACTTGATGGATATCACAGCTCAAAGCCACAGGATGACACGTAACCTTCTAACACAACAATACCTACAAACAAATTATGTTATTCAATAGAAGGGAGACTTTTTGACTGGGATGTTGACAAACATGGCCAAAACATCACATTAAGGGCTTGATACTGACTACAGGAAAAATATTTGGGGTATAGGGCCAGGCTGCTCCAGAGTGCTAAACAAAAACAGTCTTCAGCTGTTTTTCCACTCTGGGGTAATTTCCCTCCCCTCAGTTTTATTTTAGCTCTGTAAAATGTCACCTGTTGTTACCACTTTTTCCCCACAGAAGCTTCCCTGCAGGCAGCCATCAAGGAGCCTGCAGCCTTCAGGTCACCACTTAGGAGTCACGAGCCAGGTATCAGGTCACTGGAAACCACCACCCTCCGACACCTGGGGACAGAGGTCAGCTGCAGCACACCACAGGTCAAGGACCAAGAGAGACAGATGCTGAATTACCTAAAACTGCTGAAGACACTTTAGCAAAATACATTTCAGCCATGAAGAATCCTTACAAAGCATGTTGATACACAGGGTTTTTTTCTTTAAAGAAAGGAACAAAAAACCCTAGAGATTATGTGGATGTCCCATCCCTGGAAGTGTTCAAGGCCAGGCTGGATGGGGCTTTGAGCAACCTGGTCTAGTGGAAGGTGTCCCTGCTGATGGCAGGGGGGATGGAAATAGATGATCTTTTAAGGTCCCTTCCAACCCAAACCATACAGTAATTCTATGATTCCATGAAAAGCACATTTTCCAAGATAATAAATTGTCCAAAGACTGCATATGTATGTTTCAACTTTTTAAGGAGTATTTCAGGAATCAAAACTGGTAATACTTCAATTCTTTTGGGAGGAAAAACCCATCAGGCTCTGCAATAACTCAGTTTCTTTTCAGGATGTAACACTCAATGCGAGCAGATACCTGAATATGAGCTCTTCTCTCTGAAATGCAGCAAGTAAAACTCTTTACACAAGCCTAGTTAAGTGAAAGATTGTAAGACAGCATCCCAGGCCCTCACACCATAAAGCAGAGCAGGCAGGACCTGGACACATCACCTTGCACAGCCCACAGCAAACCACACTCCCAAGATGCTGACTGGACTTCACCGGGACAAAGCCTTCATATTTACTTTTGAACTAGCATATTTCCAAAGGTTATCTAACAAAAAGCCTGGCCAAATAGTTTTCTGTCTTGAATTCTTGAAAGAGTGCATTTATGGTCTTTCCAAATTATGGTCCCTCTTTAAAAAAGGTGACCCATGCAAAAGGAGCAGAAGTGCCAAAAGCATGCAGTGACCCAAAGAAAAAAAAAGTTATATTTTCCTTAAAAATGAAGACAGACAAAACACAATCCAGAGCTTGGAAATCCAGAAGAGAGAGCACTGATGCTCCATAGCTAATCATGAGGAGGACAGTAATTTATCATATCAGTGACAATGCAGTATCAGAGCAATGATGCAGGGCCCTGACCCAAGCATACATCTTAATTTGGCACAAGGAATTTGCCCTGTTACATTGTCCTGCCGATGGAGCTCAGCTTTTTTGGCAACTGTTAGCAAGGCATCATGATTTTTCATTTTCAGAAGTATGCTGTCAGGAAACAAAAACAAGCCAAAAGCCCAAGCACTGAACTTCGTTGAGTAACACATGCGCACAGAAGAGCGCTGGGAAGCCAGCTCTGGTCACACCACTGTGCCTTATTGTGGCCTTTCAACCCCTTCAGCAGGGCCTGTAGTGACAGGACAAGGGGTGATGGTTTTAAACTGAAAGAGAGCAGATTCAGACTAGATGTAAGGAAGAAACTTTTTACACTGAGTGTGGTGAAACACTGGCCCAGGTTGCCCAGAGAGGTGGTAGAAGCCCCATGCCTGGAAACATTCAAGGTCAGGTTGGACAGGGCTCTGAGCAACCTGATCTGGTTGAAGATGTCCCTGCTCACTGCAGGGGGGTTGGACTACACGACCTTGAAAGGTCCCTTCCAACCCAAACCATTCTGTGATTCTGTGACTGAGGTGCACTGCCCACTCCATGGGCATGGCTGAGCTCCATTCTAACCCCACCAGGTTTACTCTACCTTAAAGGATCTACCAGCTTTCCTAGGAATTACCCAAGGCCTAATTTACACAGAATCACAGAATGTCAGGGATTGGAAGGGACCTTGAAAGATCATCCAGTCCAATCCCCCTGCTGGAGCAGGAACACCTAGATGAGATCACACAGGAAGGCGTCCAGGCAGGTCTTGAATGTCTCCAGAGAAAGAGACTCCACAACCTCCCTGGGCAGCCTGTTCCAGTGCTCAGGCACCCTCACAGTAAAGAAGTTCCTCCTCAAATCCAAGCAGAACCTCCTGTGGTCCAGCTTACACCCATTACCCCTTGTCCTATCATTGGACACCACTGTGAAGAGCCTAGTTCCATCCTCCTGAAATTTATACCTGTTATTGAATTTATAACCCAAGTTGTTGGGTTTTTTGTTTGTTTTTGTTGTTGTTGATTTTTGGGGTTTGTTTTGCTTTAAGAAGTGGCAATACTGGCAAGTCTTAAACTGCTTTATTTTATGGTTCTCCTCAATTACCTATTTCCAGTAAAGCCACACTTCAGTCTGGGCACAGCTCACCCTGGTATCCAGCTGACAGCAGGGGCCAGCTAACTAGAAGCATCCTCATCGAGTGCCAGATGCCAGGGTGACAGGGGTTAACTCCTGCCGTCAGACCTCTTTTTGTGAGCGCTCGATCACAAGACTCCCTTTTGCCCACTGAGCTACTTAAAATAACTTTTCTCAATTTATATGGAGCAAAGATTAGATGACTTCAAAAGAAACTAATACTGGCAGATGAAAGGAAATAATCTTATAGATATGTGAAGGAACGAGCTGTTTCTTTGATTACTGCAGGGAAGGAGGTCCCTAGCTCCATCACTTCATCAACATCTGCAATTTAACTGTGTCTAAAGGCCCCCAAAGCCTATTCACACCCATCCAACAGCAAACTCAGTAGTAAGTTACAACCCCCCAGGAGGAAGGGACATGCCTTTCGAAACCCAAGATGCAAACATATCCACGGGACATAAGCCCTCTGTCTTCTACCGTTTATATTTTATTTATTGCACTTTCAAATCCCAGTTGCAAAGCTGGCAAGAGAGAGAGAGATAGTTTCTTATTAGTGAGAGCAGTAAAACCTGTGAGAAGGAGTTATAAAACAACATCCTATATACCTGTGTGGAAAACCCCCAGGATACCACATAAACTAAGACTGAATGGTATTTTTCATTTAGCTAAATATGAATATGAGTTTTCCTGATCCATCTCAGTTGTGCCCTTTTGTTTTACTATCCCGAGTTCATTCCTGCCTCTAAATTCTTTCCCCCTGGGGAAAGGTTATAAACTTAATCCTGGAGTTTGCTTCACACATCATTTGCAGCTTGTCAATGGGTTTTTGAATGTCATCATGTGAGGAACAACATTAGCTGGGGGAAGGGTCTACAGATTTCATTTTGCTAATGGAAAGAAGAATGACAGTAGTGCTGCAGTGATGCTCAGGACTGAAAGTTGTTGGGTTTTGGGGTTTTTTGTTTGTTTTTTTAAAAGGCAAATTAATAAAAAAGATTGTATGATCACTTTTTTCCCCTGCAACATAAGTGACTATAAAAGACCGTTTTAGTCTTTACTTACTCAATAATTCTGTTAGCAGTTTTGACCTCTGAGAGGATAAAACATAGTTCATTAAACCAGTTTTTTTTCCCCCCCATTTCTGTTTCAGTTATACAGTAGATTTTTCTTCTGAACAAATTACCTCGTGGTCCAGTTCAACTCTGATACATCAGCAACGTGGTCTGCAGATACAATCTGCCGTGCAATGGAAAAAGCCTTCCTTAGAGCTTTAGCTCTCAGGATGTTGTCACCTGGTAGTGGTTGCCTGATATCCCTGACTACAGGCAAATCATTAACTGAAAGAACTGGGCTTAAGACACAGATTCTGGCCCAAATTGTCTTCTTGGGCATTTTTCTTAATTTGTCATTACTGAGGGCATTTCTGTGTCTTAACAGTTTATGCTGTTAAGGAATCTTCTCAAAAGCAAATTGTTCTTGACAAGCATTGAATGCTTAAAGCTGTCATTTCTCTGACATCACAAACACTTCCTATCAAACAAATGGGAATTTTTTTGGCACTCTCTCAGGAAACACCTTCATTTACAGGGAGGAAAAAAAAAAAGTGTTATCTTAATGCCTTTGCTACATGTAATTTAAAGAAGCACACATCACATCACACAGACCAGAACCGCACCGAGAGGCATTCAGTAAAGCTTGAGGTTTAGATCATACCCACTTGTTAAAAACCAGGCTTGCTTGTGCCTTTGGGCTGACTCCTGCCCTCAGGACCATGAATTGCTGCTTGACTTACAGGAACTCCTGGGTGGGATTTTCTAAACCTCTTGGGGTTGGTTGCTCCTCTCTGCCCTCAGCGCAGTCACAGTGCTCCCAGTGTGGGTACTGCCCCAGGGGATGCAGCAAGCCTCCCCACTGGTGCCCATCTCCACGGATGCTGGGAAGGGAGGACAAGGACATCTCCTACCTCTGGGCTCTCTGAAAGCCCTTGCCCTGTGCAAGGATGGAGCTGTAAACCATGCAAAGAAAGCAAGTCCTGATCCAAAAGGAAGGATGATCTGGAATCACATTAAAATGGGTCATCTAACTATCACTGTTCCCCCCCTAATGCTGTGGCATTGCTAAACATAACACACACAAGTCTCATCTATTGTTCCCTCAAGGAAAGCCAAACTATGCAGTAATTGGTATTTCCAGTCGTTGCTGGATGAAGCGGCCGGTGGAGACACAAGTTAGAGACACACAGCACTGTACTGTACAGGGGATGTACACTGCAGTGGTAGGAGCACCACCACAGCTGTCACCTTCATCTCCCAAATAATTCAAAGATGGACATGGTGACAAAGAGACCTTTTATCAACTCAAGGTCTGTGGCACCCAGTGAGGACAGCGAGAGCGACACGCTGCAGACCGAAAACAGAAGATGATGCAAACAGCAGGATCGCTCCTCTCCGGATGCGACCGTGTCAAGCACAGGATGCAGCTGTGACGCAGGCAGCTCTTTGACAAAGCAGCCTGACTCTTGCCTGATTTTAGATAGTTTTACCTTAGTGGGAATAATGAGACCTGAAAAATTGCACCAGGCAAGACCTAAAAGCCACTTTGATTCATAAGGAAAGCCGCAGAGAGACGCCGTTCCAAAGCACAACACGCCGTGTGGCACGGCTGCTGCCAGACCTGCAGCAATCCCTTCCGAAGTGTACGACACTCGGACTGGCGCACACTGACGGGTGCCTCCAGACAGCAGCTTCTAAGAGATGATTTCCACAACTAATCCTTTCTGCAAAGATAATTGGAGCAAGTTATGGTTTGTTAGCTTCCCTCCTTGTCTGGTTTTCAGAGCACACATTTCCCATGATACAAATGTGTGCGCGGTTTATAGGCAAGCTCTGCAACCCCTGCATTAAGACCAAACATGGAATTATGTGCAAGCCTGTGAGTTATTCATTTTAGTCCTGAAAATGAACAGTAGGCAATTAGAGCAACACTGCAGAACTACCAGGTGGCTTTTGCAGCTAGAACAGAAATCCTCCAGTCCACACTGGACCAAACTCCACATGTTTGCACAGTGCCTTCAGTAAAAAAGTCAGTAGAAATGGAAAATGACACAAAACGAGAGGACAGCACTGAAGTATGACTCAGAAGACTCACTTCTCTGTGCCTCTATCTTCTCCCATGCTCATCTGCTCTTGTGAATAGGGATTTCTGGATCATAATCTGTACTGTTTACTATAAGTGCAAAGACAGATCACCACTGGCAAACCAGCATCCTCCCCTCTACTCTGCCCTGATGAGGCCACATCTGGAATACTGTGTGCACTTCTGGGCTTCTCAGTACAAGAAAGACAGGGATCTTCTGGAGAGAGTCCAGCAGAGGCTACAAAGATGATGAGGGGCCTGGAGCATCTCTCATATGAGGAAAGGCTGAGAGAGCTGGGGCAATGGGCACAAGTTGGAACACAGAAGGTTCTGCTTAAGCATGAGGAAAAGCTTCTTTACTGAGAGGGTGCCAGAGCCCTGGGACAGGCTGCCCAGAGAGGCTGTGGAGTCTCCTTCTCTGGAGAGATTCCAAACCTGCTTGCATACTTCCCTGTGAAACCTGCTCTAGGTGAACCTGCCTTGGCAGAGGGGTTGGACTGGATGATCTCCTGAGGTCCCTTCCAACCCCAACCATTCTGTGTGTGATTGCTAGTTAGCTTTTGAATGATCACAACGAAGCACAGCCACCACTCCATCTAAACAAGCTCTCCCCATACTGACACTGCTAGAGAGAGCTTGTCTCTTCTTGAGGAGTGAACAGTAACAACTCAATCCAATTAAGACAGCACAAAGCAAGAGTCTGTAATTCTAGGGTAGATGCTCTCCAGTGTCTTGTATGGCTTTAGCAAATGGAAAGTTTGCACTAGATTAAAGAAAATATTCAACATTCATTTTTGCTTAACATGGAGCAAAGCAGCATATAGGAATGTATGAGCCAGCAATGGCCAAAAGCAGGGATGATGTCTGTCCCCTGTGTATAAAGCCTTGCTTGCTTTGAAAGAATGTTATGTTTCTCAATGATATCACTAAATTACTGGCTGGTTTTCCATTTTAAAGTTACTGTGTAGTTGCAGTACTTAAGCAATCATCCTGACTGGCTGCCAAGCCACTTAATCAGCTACATGCATTTTAAATAAAAGCTGTCTAACTTACAAGAACTACATCATCTAAATCGTCTATCCCAAATTGCAAGTAGAAATATGTGCCTTTATTCCAATAATACACAGAGAAAAAGTTGAGAAACTACACAGAGAATCAGCTTGCTCTTGGAGATCATTAAATACTACTGTAACCAACAACAATGGGATTTTTACTAACTTCAGGACAAACAAAAATACACCATGCTACATTTTTGCAATATCCAACCACATAACCACTAAAAAAATTGCCAAGCAACTTGGGGAAACTATCAGTAATAACAGCTGAAAATAGAGAATAGATCTACTCAAGGCTTAGATTAATACAAACAATGGAAGTGATAAATCAGATTCCTCCCTTTCAGTGCTCAAGAGGTTAGAAAGGGGTAGAAATACAAAAACCTCAGGCTTTCCAAAGAGTCAGAAAGTGTGGGGTGCAGAAAGGCCAGCAGTAAGGTCTAGAGCCTGGGGGGTGACAATGAAAACGCTTTTGCTCTCGGCTTTTATATTGGGGCAGAAATGGAGGTGCAGCAAATAACTGGAAGTCATGTTGACATGCTGACAAAGAGACACACGTTGAGGAATGACTTTCCACCCTACTCTCCTGTTGGAATCATTTCATTAAATATGTACAACGGGTCAGATCTGAAATTTTTCATTTAACTTCAGACAAAGAGCTACAAGTTCAGAAAGACATTGGATAACAGCCATAACGCTACGAAACAGCCTTGGAATTAAAATGGCAGTTGCCTGCAGAAACACTAATTAGCAAGAATGAGTTTTTCATTTTTTTGTGCCTTCAATTCTTTAGAGATATTGCTGTATTTAATGGAATGTATTTATTTATCTACAACCTATAGCACCATGATTTGACATCTTAATATACTAGCTCTGAATTCAACGAAAGTGGTTTAGGTTTTGTTTTTTGTGGATTTTTGGGGTTTTTTGGTTTTGTTTTTTTTTTTTTGCTTGAATGAGTAGCAATAATACATAGCTTTCTTTCAACACTCAGATGTCATCTTCTCCTGATCTGATGTTCCTTTTTCAGTCAATTCTCTTCCCTGGTTTAGAGGGGCACTGAGCTGCCAGAAAGGAAGGCAGCAGCTATAGAAATCCTGCAAGCAGGAGTGACCTGACAGCATCGGCTTGCTGGGATGTGCAGCTTGCTGCCCCACAAATCAGCTAAAAATGGATAATCTGCTGGGTGAGGTGATAAGATCACAGATCAGACCACTTAACAGTTGGAAGTGCTTCCCAGGACTAATTGATTAAGGCACTGAAGGTCTAAGCTGAGGACAGTATTTGATCTGGTGGGTTCTGGGGAGAACATAACATTCCCCCATGGGACCTGGGCTTCTTCCCGGGGCTTCAAGCAGACCACTGGAAGACACTCAGTAAGAGGAACCTCAGGCAGGCAGAAGTCCCTTGCTGCTAGAATCCATGTTCAAGTCCCATTCTACAGTGCCCACAAGGTTGCCTTGAGCTTCCAGAGCACCAAGATCTCCTAATACCTCATCTTCCTCCATCATTTCACCCCCACCACATAAAAGCATAAAGAGACTCCAATTTCCATCCAGACCGAGAAGCCTGCAAAGCACAGCTATGTTCCAGCACTCACAACAGCCACTTTGTGAATACAGCATGTTAGTTAAAGCCATCATGTCTAGGAATCCATGTTTCTGTTTGATTTTAATGATGCCATTCATTATTTTTAAATTATTCATAAAGTAGTTCCATTGATCCAAAACAATTCCCTACCCCTACTTTCTTTCCTCTCCCCTCCTCCATTAAAACAAATATAATCTGAAATAAGTGGGTTTTCCAGAGTGCCATCCTCAAGGCAATTATTTTGCTGCAGAGATGCAGTCAGGATGAATAACCTCCCCACGGTCTCTTTGGGAAGGCAGGAACTGAGCAAAGCCTTCAGAAAGCCAATCTTTCAGCTTCCATTCTTCCCACACACATCTCAAATTATCTACTGCATTTCTTATGCTCCTTTGACTTCTAAAGCTCAAGCAAAGCGGGGATTCAGATAAAAGGCAGTGGTAAAAAAAACCAAAAACCAACAAAAAACCCAACTCAGCCACTTCCTATAGTGATCTTTGTGCAGCACTAACCCCAGGGTTTTTTGGATGCTGGGGAGTGTGGGTCAGTTTGCTTTCAGTCAGCATCAAAAACTGGGGACTTTGCTTTGGATAGCTGTTATATGCCATTGCAGAGAACGGTTCAAATTCAGAGCAACCATGTAAAATATTTAAGAGTTATGTGCATGAACAATAACTCCAGCTCTCTAAAAAGAAAAATTCAGCTGATGAATTTCAGAAGGCTTTTAAAATAAAAATTATTTTTTAAAAACCTACTTGCACACAACCAGCTAAGCAATTCATGAAAAAAAAAAACCCCAAACCAAATAAAAAGCCCCAAACAGTAATAAGTATTGCAATGAGAGAAAAATAAGGTAGCATATGCCAAAGGAACATCATATATACACCTCAACAGAACAAACAGCTTCATATGTTTGCAGATCTTGTTATAGGTTCACAAGCCCACCACGGGCAATTCAAAAAATTTAGCTATGAGATCAGACTACAAAGATGTACTCAAGTGTGTTGTCACCTGTAAAGTCACAGCCACTGAGACTGTGGTAACCCCACAATGCATGTGAAGAAAGGGTCTGATAAATACAGAAAAGCATTTTAAAATCCAGTTTGCTAGTCAGACAAAAGCTTGTAACAGACTGCAGTGCGCTAGCTACCTCCTTACCTTTCCTCTGCCCTCAGAGACTGGCAGGAAAAACCTAGCCACCATCTCTTGTCACCCTGCTCTCCAGAAGTCCCACAATTCACAGGTCTTCTCATTCTCTCACAGTTTTGTCATTATTTTGGATAAGGAAAGCATGCTTTCTTGATATTTTCCAGCTTCCAATCAGTTTCCCAGTTCTAAATGAGCGGAATTAGTGGAATGAAATGAAGAACATCTGATGGAGCAGACAAGGCTTTTGCTGCCAAAACCTGGCTAAGCATGTAAAAAAACAAAGTGGCTCTGAGCTTTTGGCCAGTGATTTTTCCATATGCAGCAGTGAAACCTTCAGGATTGGGCTACACAGCCAGGTGTGGGACCCTGAGAAAGGAGAGGGGTTCACTTGGCTGCTACAGGGGCATCCACCTTTCAGAGCCTGAACACCAAGGTAAAAGCCTCAAGGACTGGCAAGAGCCTTCTCTCAGGCAGCATTTAAGGGCAAAACTTATTTGTTTTGGCTCTTGCCATATTTCCTTGACCTGCAAAACCACATCCAATTTGCATTTTTGTTTAAGTTCTTTTAATTGTTCATGAAGCTAGGCTTTAACAAATTGGAACTTCACTTCAAGTGTCGGCTTCTTAAAGGAAAAATTTATTTAGTTTGAATAACACTCTTATATCCTGCATGTGATCCTCAAAAGGGAGTAAAACCTTCATGGGGAAGAAGCTGGAAAAAACCCACTGCATTAGAAGGAAACTTGGCTGGATGTAGAGCCGCTGGCATCCAGTGAGAGCGGGAAATGGTGGTAGAGGTAGAGAAAGGGGCGAGAAAGACAAGAGATTAATCAGGTTAAAAGGAGGTAAATGATGATTCAAGGTCTCGTGGGTGAGAGGACAGGGCTGTGACCCTTTGGGGAACGAGCACACATGAGTGGAGGGGGAAGGAGGAAAAGGTCTGGGAGACGCGTGGCAGAGTCAGTAGGGTTGCACGATGAGCAGAGGATGGGGCATGCACGTTCCCCTCGGAGGAGAAGTGAGAAGACTATGAATATCTGTGTTCCCAGGGTCTGCCTGGATGCCTATGTCAAAGTCCAGGACACATCCAGGTGACAGGGAAATTAGTGGACTGATGTATTCACATGGGCACACCTTCGTGTCCAGATTATTTTTAGTCAGAGTATGAACAAAACAGGTGTCAGAAGAAAAATCTTTAAAATAACAATTAAAACCACCTTTAAATATTGCTGTTAGCCTGTAGTACTTAAATCTTAGGAAAACACATCTGGATTCCCAAATCTCTTTTGCATGAGCAGTGAGGAGGATGAAAGGGCAAAATACACATGGAGGAGCATGGTAAAACTTCTTCAGCTTCATTAAGAGCAAACTATTTCTCACTTAAGGGCAGCCCCTTTCACAGAATGATCAGCGTTGGAAGGGACCTCAGGAGATCATCCAGTCCAACCCCCCTGCCAAAGCAGGTTCACCTAGAGCAGGTTACACAGGAAAGTGTCCAGGCGGGTTTGGAATCTCTCCAGAGAAGGAGAGTCCACAACCTCTCTGGGCAGCCTGTCCCAGTGCTCCGGCACCGTCACAGTAAAGAAGTTTTTCCTCATGTTTAAGCAGAGCCTCCTGTGTCCCAGCTTGTGCCCATTGCCCCTTGTCCTATTGCTGGCCACCACTGAAAAGAGTCTGGCCCCATCCTCTTGACACCCGCCCTTTAGATATACATCATACTAAAACTTATCACACTTGGTATTTATCATACTTGAGATATTTATGATACTCTAATTATACCAATATTTCTCTACCACAACAGCTCCAGTCCAAGTGCAATACATATCCACAACTGAGGAGAAGCAGCCCCTCAGCCCCGGGACACTGCAGCTACTGTTCACTCTCTGGGCTTTGTTTTCCATCTTCCCTTGTTTTTCCCCAACAAGCCATGGCACAATTACTGCTCCTGCACGCTCCCCTCCCCAAACCCAGCTGTCAATACCCCCTCGCTCTGCTCCTGGATATGTGAGAGCTCCAGAGTCAATCTTCCCATGAAAATCAAGTCAATGACTTGCCCTTCCCTATTCCTTGAGAACCAACAAAAAAAAAGACGGCCATAATTTTTCTTCCCCTCAGTTCTCACGTGTTGTTAATGTTCACTCGAGTTGTTAGGCAATACAAAATGCATTAATTCCTCCAAAGTGAGCTCACCATGAAAGATTTAATTGTGGCTGATTAGGCATAGTTTTCTCCTTCCCCCCCCCCTTTTTTTTTTGGTTGGAGGAAATAGAAGAGCAGAATGCAAAGATATTTTTCACTCCAAGCCCATGCTAGCCTTATTATCTAATCAAGTGGAAAGGCCTTTGTCTGCCCCTGCCCAGTCAAAAAAAAAAGTGCAGCAATAAAAACCTTGAAGATTTTTCTCAATCCTTTGTTATCCCAAAAGACCCAAGTTTAGTCAATTGGTGTCACATCAGCAGAAAGAGAGAGAAGAGAAAAACAGAAAAGAAAGAAAAAAGACACTGCTATAGCTGCTTTTTAAAAAAAAAAGGCACTTTTTGTAAGCCATGAAATAGTCTGGTACACGAAATTGCACAGTAACTTTTAAAAGATTTGCATTTAAAAGATTGAATACAGGTCACTTCCCTGTGACCATAGAAACATTAGAAAAGGTGGAAAATTCAGTCTACTGAACTTCAAATGACTTTATTAAAGTGTCACTAATCAGAACCAAAGGACACAAGGTTTTAGTGTTTGGGCTAACAAAGTGAATAACCTTCAAAAGTCAAATGACCTCCTAAGAGCATTACTTTTTTTTTTTTTTAAAAAAAACCAAAACCAACCCAAACCAACACACTTGTCTAAAGCAAGTTAAATAAGAAAAACTTGATTGCCTCTAAGAAACAAGTAATCCCATGCAGCTCACAAGAACACAACTGAACTATGCCCCTGAAAACAGGAAGATACAGCTCATGAAAGCCAAAAAACCTCCAAAATTTTAAATATTATACTATGAGAACAACCAAGCACTTGCTTTTATTTGTGACAGTTTAAGACAAACTTTAAATTAAATATATGAAACATTAATTTGAAGTTAACCCCCACATGTAATAAAACATGGGGATCAGGGCAAATATCTAACAAGTTTCATTAAGAAATGCTGTTTATCCAGATTGGCAGTTCCAGGGCACAGGTAAACACTGACAAATCACTGAAAATAGGTTACATCCACGAGACACCTTTTGTCATTAATCAGAAGGTTGGCTAAATCACAGCTCACTGAATATATTCAATTCACCTGAGGCACCACCACTCTTATCAGACAGGCATCATCACCTCTGATTTAGTTTTGTCTCCAGAGTTATAGCACATGCTCCATGCCCAAAACGCGGTGTTCCTCCCAGTACAACACCCTGCAGCTCTGGTCAGGCCCCTCAGTTCACATCGCAAGGATTCTTCTCAAGAGCATCATCCTTTTGAATCTTAATTACTGCATCTTCCTTCCATTTTGTTTATTCAAGCCTTTCTAAATGTTGCCAGTGAAATATTTTTACTGTTGTTTCTCCATTGGGGTTTTTTGGGGTTTGATTGTTGTTGGTTTTTTTACTGAAGCAAACAAACTTTTCTACCTCAGAAAAAAACCCTCTGCATAGCAAAATTCAGGTGTATCACCAGAGGAGATACCTATTTGCACACTGAGATCCCACTAGACTGATGCAGAAGCTGATGCAGTTACATGTCTTCACTGCAAGAGCTAACTTCACTTGTTAACTATCTAGCTGCATTCAGCATGGCAGGAATAAACCTACAGATACTTTCACCTGTTATTCCACACCCTTTCAGACTTAATTTCTGCACAGTCTTAACTTGGGACTTAACTTGACCTGCTGTGGACCCACAAACATGGTGTCCAGCTCTATCTAAACACCTCCCTTTACAAAAATAATCTCACAAGTAACCATTTAGCTTTCAACTAAATAAAATCGTGCTCCTGCTGGAAAAACCTACAAAAAAATTCTGCAAACACTACCATTGGACCACATCTGTCTGACAAGTTCTTCCCAGAAGGTGTCTAAGCTCCAGGTGTTACTGCTGATGGCACTTACCATGTTCTCATTGATCCATGTTACTGACTTTTGCTTTTATTTGATGTCTTTTACATCATCTTTTGGGTGTAGGGACCACCCTTTATAAACAATCTCTAGTAAGAGCCCAGTATCCTGTAATATGGATTTAACAGTTTTTAAAGTTAACAATATGCATCGGTGCCAAGCAGGTAGCTTTCAGTACTAAGAAGATCCAGAAGGTAGTGACAACTTAATTTGTTTATTCAAAAGTCTTCACTATGCTTGAAAAGTAGTGGCACAAACAGATAGACCACACCAATGCTTTCCTTTTCAGTAATGAGATTATATTGAGCTCTTTAATTGCTCCAATACAATATATAACTGATAGAGCTCTAATCTTTAGGGATCCTTTAGTACCAATATTCACCTCAGTTAAAATTAATAAAAATTAGAATAAATAAAAATTAAGAATTCAAATTAATATGAACTGTTAGTTTTCCCACTGCCAAAAGAGCCTGTGAATAAAGAGAAGTGGAGAACCTGAAAGGCAGAATTTGTGAAAATAAAAGGGATGTTGTCCTGGTTTTGCTCAGTGAAACTATTACAGATGTGCTCAAGCGTCAAGAAGGACCAGGGAAAAGCAATTTAAGAGTCAGAGGGGGAGAACACTGCCTTTAGACAAGACCATGGGCAACACTAGGGCTCTCTGACTTTTAGTGACCAGGTCCCAGCTAACAGGGCAGATGCAGAGGTTTTAAGTACTGGTATAGGTAATAGCCCCACAGGCTGTGCTTCTGTGTGACTTACCTCTCAAACTACAGGGGAAAAAACAACCACATCTATCCAAATCTGCCAAATACAAATTTGTAAAGTTCCTTCATCTCAACTAACAAGTGACTAATATTTCTGGATGAGCTGCCATGGTACAGTCATCTTCTTAGTGTGAGAGAGTTTGTGTTGGGACTGCTGCTCAGTATTGCAGACCTTAACCAGAAGCTTATCCTCCCCGCCAGTAGCCTTTTCCTGCTTCTTTGTTAATTTTCCTGTGCTATGACAGAAAGCTATCAGGACAACTTTATAAGGAACAGACAGCAATACCTTCAAGAGTTACCAGTATGTTGTCCATAGGAAGATATGCCATCCTCTTCAGGAGCATCGTAGCAACATAAGCTCCAGCATACACAGCTCTCAAAGGTGACGAGAGGATGATTACATCCACTTCTTCGCTGTCCTCTACATAAGGTGTGCTGCTATGTCTGAGATGTTGCAGTTGATACCATCATTTAGATGGAAATGTTTACCTACATAACAAGGACATCTCAAAAAAAATAATCCACCAACATGAAAATTCATGAGTGTATGAAGCCTGTAAGGAGAGAAACAATTCCTTTTCCTTTACTAATATATTATTCCATATATTTAGCTGATACAGGGACACACACACGACAGACCTGACTGCAAGGTTCTCATCTAGGCTCAACTCTCACAATTGCATGAAATAGTTTATTTTCTTCTTCCCACCAACAAGCATATTCTTATGCTGCCAGGAATACACATCAAACCCTACTGAAGAAAGTAGTCTAATAAAAAATAGCACTTAAATTAATCCAAATGCAGGCAATTCCATGCACTCTGCCTTGCATTATTATACCTGTCCCAGCCAGAACTGAGCAGCTGGATCCAATGTCTGCCCAAGCCTCACAAACCTCCATTGCCTTGCAGGCAAAACTTTTTAGGTGCACAAACTTTTAATAAGGTATTAGACCATATTCATAAAGGGAAATGGATATGGTTTTCCTATGTTAATTATTATAATAATTAATTAAATTTCACTGTTAATAATAATTTAGTTCAGCAATTAAGGAAGTCTTAAATATCAAATTAGCTATTGTATGTAATTTCTCCAGAATTAATTCTCTGTATTATAGATGCATCAATCAGTAGTTAAGCAAGAATTAAGTAACTACAACATAATGAGTAGCTCCAAGCTACTTAACTTCTTAAATGTTAGTGAACAAAGATGAATGTTTTTCAACTGACTCATGGAAGTAATCTCACTGGAGATGAAAGCTCTTTAAACATTATTTTTTATTAGATCACTTCTTTTGTGGGTTTACTTGATTAATATCCTTAGTCTGAAGTATTCAATAATTAGCCCAGTCAAGGACAGTGCTGCATTCATTCTTACCCTTTACTCAACAAGAACTATTTTTGGTCTAAGAAAGCTTAGATTAAAAAAAGAAAATTATTTCTTTTGAAAGGGTAGTGTGTTTGTCTCAAATTCTCTATGTAGAATAAATGGATATTAAAACAGTTTAATGCTACAAGTGCTAATTCCAAATTCAGACCAAATTCAATTATGGGGTTAAATTAAGAGAATGAAGCAAAATAAAAATACAATGTTATTGTAGGAAAAGAAATGTACTTGTTACTGCAACTTGACTGTGTCTTTGACTAACATAGAGGAGCTCCACAGTTTCCAACCCTTGTTTTTGTAAGATTTACAGTGCAGGAACAGACTCTTATCAGCACCACTGTAAGATGAGGCAGAACCTTCAGGAGCAACAAATTATTTCCCCCGCTTGCAGCTAAGATCAGATGGGATACCAAAGACAGGAGATGCCTGCCCAAGACAGGCAGGTAAATGTACAAGAAGAAAGAAATGTTGAACAGATTTAAATAAATAAAAATCTTTGGTTAAATACTTGTAGCCAAACACTCAGGTCTTTTTTTTTTTTGGTTGGTTTTTTTTTGGTCTGGGCTCTTTTCATGTCAGCAGGACTACACATAGTCCCAACCTGGTTACTTCAAACCCTGAACAGAGCAGTTAGAATGTACCATATAATGGGATAACAGCTAATGCACATAATCCCTGAGTGACAAAACAGGCAGAGTAAAGGAGATCTTTCTGTTCTGCCTGTAAGAAACCGCGGGGATGCACTGCGCCGCTTGCTTACCAACGAGGTGCCAGGGAAGTCTTTCTAAGAAAAGAACTTTGGTCCTTAAAAAAATGGCACTACTGCAGCAGTAAACTCACAATGAAAAGAGAGCACTCATTTGCATCAGCTTGAAACATCCATGTTCTAGTGCTACAAAGCCTATGGCTGATAAAGTACTCTTTCTCCTTACCAATAATTGTAATGAAAATGCAAAGATCTGGCAAGATATTTGCTTCTGAAATACTTCTCTATTACCATGGAGAATTTGGAATATCCACCACTGCACTGGAACAAAATGAAGATAAAGGAGCTTGAATGCTACTATTATTGTTAGGATTTCTTTCTTCTTTTTTAAAGGCTCTGTGGATTTCAAAGGGATAAGAATTAATCACAGAAATAAATCAAATACTGCAGCCAGTAATAGAGCAGGAAGAAGTGTTAAATAAAAACAATAAATAGAAATGACTGCACACTAAAATAAACACCTACACAAATATAATTAACATTTGGGAAACTAACAGAAGAGTAAAGTACCCATGGGTGCTGTCAATGATGGAGAACACTAGAGTACAACAGCAAGAAAATAACAGTGCTTCTCTTCTCAAGTAAAGGTTGGTTATCTTTCTTTGAAGCGTTACCTTGAGTCAAGCTCTGAGCTCTTACACAAGCCTCTTGACTTCTCCTGGAGCCATGGGATCCAGCTGCATTCCTTCATTCCTGGATCCCATTGTTCACCCAGGCAGGACTGCATTTGAGATGAGGGAATGGTTGCACTACTAACTAAATCCTGAGATAACTTATTTTTTGGCAGACTTGTTGCAAGACACAGTTAAAACTTGACTGCTACAACATTTCTGGCTTCAAAATAATAGTTATTGAACATAAAAGTTACACTTTTAAAAAGTAAGAATATAGTTTTCTGTTTGATAAACATAAGCCTCTATTAAAAAAAGATAGAAGAACAGATAACAGAATTTTATAGAAAACTAAATATATATATATATATATATATATATATATATATATATATATTTAGTTTTCTAAAGAAGACAACTCAGGACAGAGAAGGTTCTAAAGAAAATGGGGTTATTCTGTGGCTCCAGTTATGTCCAGGCTACAGTATGGTGGACCTCTCCATTGAAAGTAAAGTCCAGCCCCTTCCCACCCAAAACAGACACACAAGAAAGGAACTAAGTCCCAGGAGATGCCTGGGTGCTCCAAACCTATTGCAAGCTTTGATACTGATGTCCAATGCAGGCCACTTTCAGGAAGTAAAGACACTGTCACAATAAAAATTAATCCTGGAGTAGAATTTCCATTCCTCAAAGGAAAGTAAATCCTTCAAGATGAGAGACCACCAGACCATCACACCACCATGTCATCATGCCACCAATGTTTTAGAAAGCCAGGGGAGCCAGACAAAACCTATCAGCCTGTAACACAAACACTCCCTCAAAAGTGTATGTTAGGCTTGGACTTGAAGTTGTAAATTTTTAGGGGACTCATGAGAACATTGAGTTGGAAGCTACTGACAGGCATTGACTGTGTAAACATACAATGCCATATTTATAAAGCAGTTTTACAAAGCATATATCTTTCAAAATATAGAAATTAAAGTCAACAAATCAAAGCTACCTGCTGTAACTTCCACATCAGTCTATGTTTAACATTATAAACATTCTTTTCACTAGCCTATGTAAACATGAAGTACACACCCCCTGACTTAGGTCAGATAAAGCAGCTAGTTTTTGTCTTTTTAGAACTACACCACAACAGAAGGCACTCTAAATTAATACTAGCTCAATCCCCCCTTTATTTTTAAACTATATGAACAGCAAGCAATGAGTATGTTTACAAATGAATTCCTAGAGTTTAACTGACTTCTCAACAGAGTGTTCTACAAAACTGTTCTCCATTAAGCTGTCCTGTAGCTCACTTCACACTATTATTTATCTCTAGTTCTTTTCCTTGCAGTACTGTGCTAATACCATTGTCTTATATGCTTTTTTATGGAGCTACATCCATGTAAAGTGCCTAATTATAGACTGCAAATCGTCTTGATTTCCCTATTTCCTTGGCAAAGGCAAGTTTTCCGTTAGATGTTTAGTGTTTACTCTGTGTCAGTTTCAATATAGATTTTAATTTACTCAAATAAAAGGTCTTTCTTATTTACTCAGGGCCTCATTTTCTGCTTGCTTATACCATTGTAAACAAAGGGTAATTTAATTAAATAAACTATGGCTACAGTGATGGAAAATTAGCATAACTCAAAGAAAAGCCAGTCCACTGTTAGTAATAATTTCTTTTATAAATTCCAGATTCTCATGCTCATACATCCTTTATAGAGCCAAAGCTGTAACAATGATACATTTTTACAGAAAAAAGTAGCATGTTCCTGCTCACACAAAGAGAGCTTTTTTTTTTTGCTGCTTCTCCTCCTCCAGAGGGAATGTAGCTGGGCTGCATTTATTTTTCTATTTGTATAGTAGTAGCTACAATTAATAATCATATTATTATGGTGTATTTATAGAAGAGACTGTTTGCACATGTAAGACCTCAAGGCATCAATAAAAGAATATTCATTTTTATAGCACTGAATCTCAGAATAAAACACTGTCTCCCTCCAATACTTTCAGGCAGCCTTGCTGCACCCAAAAAATAGTATTTCAATGTTTGTTTTAAAAACATATACATATGGGGTGATCCAGGGAAGAGAGAAAAAGCATTTAGAAAGCAATAAACCAAAACAGCAGTGTTTTGGATGAAGTTTGATCTTGGTTATTTACAGTATACTATTAAGAGTATGGCTTTGCAATTAGGTTTGTAATATATTAGTTTCTATGAAAAACAACTGCAATATCTCAACTTAATGACTGCAAATAGAAAAAGATACTAAAAATAAAAATTATTTGCCCTAGCATGAAGTCTCAAGTACCATTTTTCTTTCATGCTCACCAGCAAGAACACCCTGCAGATTTCCAGCTGTCATGAGCAGGAGAAGATCGCTGCCATCACTTGCAAACCCAGAATCTTTCTTAAGGCCTTCTAATGAAATTGCCTGTTTAAGACTTTGCTTTTAATAGATGTAGGGAAAAAAAAAAAGTCTTGTTTCTACTCCCTTCTCCTCAGCCCTGCCCTGATGGATGGTGCTGCTCATGGGTGTAACATATCTGACAGCCTTGGAACAACCACCACGTCTGGTGACAAAGATTTATTTCTGCAAGCAACTTGGAAGTTCAGACATACCATTTTTAGATAGCAGCAACTAGTTAATTTCTACAATAAATAACAAATGCTAGGAAGAACTGGACTCGGCTCAGATTAAGTGTCTGTGGGACTTGCTCTTCCCTTACATATCCCTGTCCTGTGGTGGTTTGGCTTCCTCCTCTGCCAAATAAACTGCAGACAGACTTAGGCGCTACCTCTGCAGAGGACAAGATATTATTTACACATGTGTGTGCATATGCACACGTTTAGATATGCACACACACATCACAAGAAAGCATGGTAATAAACAAATAATCGTGGTAAGAAATGACCTGAGGAACAAGCAGACACGAAGGGACCACGTAAGAGGAGAGCCAGCATTGAGGTTGGATCTGAGCAGAGGTGGCCACGTGCTTTTAAGGCTTCTCAGTCCAGTTTTTAGGAGCTACTTTCAGCAACGCATCAGGATTTTTCTATTAGCAGATAAGAAGTGAAGGTCAGACAGCATGACATAAATCCCTGAGGACACATTATTGTTCATTTGTTATAGAAACCTAAAAGGAGGGCTTAGCTCCAGCCTTTGGCGTCCTACAGAGCAGGAGTATTGAATTTATACAACTCCTTTCCTACACTGTAAAATGTATTAAAATAAACATATTCATGTAATCATCTTCCTCTCCACTTACCCCTCTCACACACACAAACTCAAAACAGTACCAAGCAGAAAAAAAAAAAAACCCAAACCAAACCAAAACAATAAGAGACACCTTTATCAGCCTCAGCCATCTGTGTTCCTTTAGGCTGATCCAAGTATTTTGGCAGGCATGTGTGCAGCTTGCTCCTACCCAATATCATCCTGCCCTACAAGAAGAAGTCCACTCCCACTTCCTCCCCTCTCCACCAGCGCACGGGTCAGGCAGTGTTCTCACTCTGTCGGTTGCAGGGCTTAAAATAATAAGGTATTGGTGCTTATGTTAATTAATTACAATCTTAACATGATCACTTAACCTTATTCTGAGTAACTGCAACCCCACTTGATAACACAGCATGGAGAAATAAACAGATGATAAAAACCCATGCAACTTTCAGTGCTGACCATAGGAATTACTTAGAGTTAAGAAATATATATGTAAAAATAAAATAAAACAAGCTGACAAGTTAGAAGTGCAGGATTTAAGAATGCTGTTAGAAAGAGAAAACAGTGGAAAGAAAATCCCCTCTTCATATAACATCACCACTGCCATAAATTAGTTTCCAGACAATCTGACATGACCCCACTGGGGTTAAAATCTGGATTTTCATTAATTTGTTCACTGAAATCATAAAGGCACAAATTCTTTTCTGAAAGCAGATGGGCATAAAAACTTTATTAGGCAACTTTCAAAGGGAATAGAATCGTGCTCAGAAAGAAGTCATTTAAATACACACAAACAAAAACGCAGGTCTCAAAAGAATAAGAGGGCAATAAACTACTGAGTTTGCCTTCTGTTTCTAAACAGCCTTGTAATTGCAACATGTCTTCATATTTCAGTCAGCATGACAGTTTGATGGATTTAAAAGATTTGTTGTATTGAAGAGAATAAAGAATGGGGAAAAGCACCAGGAAACCTGGAGTGTAATATTATAGAAGAAAACCCCTATGGAAAATTCAAGCTTTAAGCACACATGCTACAGATGTGTACCAGAGCTCAGGCACCTTATTTATTCCTCTGAACTATTTCAGTAGAATTCTCTTAATTTATCAAAAATGATCCAAAAAGGAGTTGACATGAAAAACCCTCAACTCAGTTTCCTTTCTAGTTCTCCAAGGAACAATTTATCTCCTAGTACACTGCAAGGGAAATATAATCACATATTTCCCTCGTACACAGTGCCTGTGGCAAACCCACACCTCGAACTTAAAGTTTTAAGTAGTGCTTTTTCTATCTCAATATACATTTATGCCCTGCAATGTGAACTTATATTTTTTTTTCTCTCCTCAGCTGTTTCAGGATGCTACACATAAAATTCTTGTTTTGATAACCAATTGCTGTTGCTGAATTTATTTCAGCACTATCTAGTGTTGGATGCTATGTAACTTAATTTGGTCCAAGCAGGATATCTGGCTTAAAAAGAACATTAAGGATTTGGGTAAGTAAAGCATCACACACACACTCTTACAATTAATAGTCTTCTCCTGGATTATATTTCAAGAAATGCAGCAGCTACCAAAAATAAAGTTTTTGCCTAAAAATTCAAAGAGGACTAGATGTAAAGTGCTTGCTTAAAATTGTAAATTAATATTTTACTTGTTTATATTCTAGACAAAAACACATCTTGAAAGGGCTTCAAAAGCTTTAAAATTGAATATACATGACTGCAGACCCTGCTCCCAAAGGCAGGACGTGCCTATGGGTGCCACAGCGTTGGTCCAGCTCCGCTCTCCAGGAGAGAGGATGGGAATGAATCATGAAGCTATGATGGAGATTCCAAAAGCAGTTGTTCTTGTAGCAGAGCTCATAAATCCACTTTTTGTTCCTGTCAGTGACAGTGGCTGTTATGCTCTGTACTAATAAGCTGCCCCATAAAAGATATCATAGAATGATTTGGGTTGGAAGGGGCCTTTAAAGGTCATCTAGTCCAACCTTAGCCAACTAAGGCCCTGGAAATGAGTTAAAAAGTAACTTGTAAGAGGCAGGAAGTCTCTAGGTCTTCAGTATTATCAGTGCTGTTCACGTAGAATTAAGTAAGAAGTAGAGGGATATGGGGCAGGGCAGGCTGAGAGCAAAATCCCCGCTCGCGGGGAGGCAGAATCACTTCACCTCTTGCCATGCTGGAACAGTAGGCAGCAGAGGCCCAGAAGACACCCAGCGATGTCAACCCTTGAAGCAGCAGCTTTAGTGTTCTCTTATGCCTTTCTATTTCTTTTTTAAAAAGTTAGACAACCTCAAAACTGTCAGAGTTCAGGCTACTGGGGAGATAATGCAGCACAACACAGGCACACGTGTGTGGCACCAAACACAACACGCAATGACTTCGCTCTGAACCTTCATCACTCATCTTGTACCACCAGTGCTATGGAAGAAACAAGCAGGTCCTTCTCATTTCCTTTCTGAATCTCCTAAAAACTAACACAATGACTCACACTTCCCTCACCTTTTACACACGACTTTGCTCTTAACGGCAGCTTGGGGCTTGAGTCTTCCTGGGAACAGTCTAGATAAGTGCCTGATGAGAACCAAGAATGGTACAGACACAGGCTACAGAGAAGAAAACTGCAGTGTTAACTGAGCCAGTTTGGTTGCTGTCCAAGCACATCCAGCTGAATGGCCGAAGAGACAGACAGACATGTGCACGTACACATGGATTTCAAAGAGAATAGCTAGCCACGAGGCTGGAAAATGTGGATATATGAAACTAAGAAAGTTAAGGTTTTGTGTTAATGCTGATGATACTTCACATACTAGCTGTATGGCATATCTCAAAGCTGTTCCCTTTTGTTTCACTTAAAGATCTGCATGAAAAATCCTTTCTTCATGTTTCAGCTCTATTACAGGATCCAGATCAACTTCATGGGGCTCTTAGGAGTTAGCTTCTCTCACACAGCTGCTGCAGGGAACCCAAACTTGGCCAGGAGATGCAACCTCCAGGCCACAGGGGAGACAGAGGGGTAAGGTGATGCATTGTGAGAAGATGGCCCTTCTCCAAAAGAAAGAGCCTCCAAAACTCACAGAATCACAGAGGGGTTGGAAAGGACCTCAGGAGATCATCCAGTCCAACCCCCCTGCCAAAGCAGGTTCCCTACAGCAGGTTGCACAGAAAAGTGTCCAGGTGGGTTTTGAACATCTCCAGAGAAGGAGACTCCACAGCCTCTCTGGGCAGCCTGTCCCAGGGCTCCAACACCCTCACAGTAAAGAACTTTTTCCTTAAGTTTGCCTGGAACTTTTGGTGTTCCAGTTTTTGCCCATTGCCCCTTGTCCTGTCACTGAGCACCACCAAAAAAAGCCCAGCCCCATCCACTTGGCCCCCACACTTTCAGGTATTTATAGACATTGACAAGATCCCCTCTCAGCCTTCTCTTCTCCAGGCTGAAGAGTCCCAGCTCTCCCAGCCTCTCCTCATAAGTCAGATGCTCCAGGCCCCTCGTCATCTTTGTGGCCCTAACTCCTTCTGTCTGTCTGAGCCTCAGAGGCTGCTGAGTGCTTTCACCACAAGCATGCCCTTCTGTCTAAGAGCTAGATGTTTGGATGGCCACATTAAATATAGTAAATTGAAGATCACTAAGTCAATACAAAGGACAGCCTATTAATAGTGTGTATGTGCGAAGACTGTGGAATATGAAATGCTAAAGCAAACACTTGTTTTCATTACTTTTTGCAGAGCTGTTGGCACATAAATTACCACTTCATAACAGACCCTTTGAAATTCTTTTGCATTAACTAATACACTGTAAAAATACATAAAGTCGCAATCATAGCTATCAGTTTCCATCTGTTCTACTGTCCTTTTGGTATGTTATTGCTCCGAGGAAGTAAACAAAAATAGATCACTACAAAAACAAACCTGGGTGACAGTCTAGACTAAGGGTCTAATTAAAAATAAGATTTATTAGAAAAGAGAGAAACTTTGTAGTAAAACAAAGCCACAGTTTCGCTAACATTTCTGGTATTATTCTTGGCAATGTGAAGCAAGGCTATAAATTTACTGGAACAAATGAGTGTGGTACTGATGTACCATACTGATCTGGCATCACTTTTCCCCACTACAAGAATATGTTAGGAAAACTCTTTGTTTTACTTCAATTTTAGACACTGTAAATTTCTTTTCTAATTAGAATCCAAGAGTATTTGGGGCTTGTCTACACGCAGGTTTTGCACAAGATGCAATTACATGGGTAAGAAACCAAACTGACTTAACAGTAACACTAGTCTAGACATAGTTAAAACAACTTATACCAGTATAACTATGTTGTGCCAAGGGGTTGCTTTGATATAAATTAAACAGGCACCTTGTTATTAGCAGGGTGGGAAGCGGCCCTTGGAGTGGTGGTTCAACAACATCAACCTCTGAAAAGACTCAGAAGAGACCATGGAAACATCTGGAGCCTCCTTCCAGCAATCAAAAGGGCACAAATATCCCCTGATGAGATGCAGCCACAAGGTTCAAGATATGCACAGGAAAAGGGAAAAGACAATAACAAAGACTTCAGGAGCCAACAACAACGTAGTCTTACCCCAGCGAAGGTACTGGTGAGAGCTGGAGACACCAAGGGGGCAGGCAGGCTTTGGTGACCAACTTCTGCAGCCCTCCTACATGAACAGCCCCTGATTGCTTCACCTAACACTAACATGTGGAAAGAAACCTGCACTCCAGCAGCTCTGGGAGTATCATTTTCCATGGAAAAGGACTTGCTTATTAACATTGGTAGAACCTAAGAATCATTTAGAGATTTGTATGAAGAATTTAACACTTAGCAAAAACAAGCACATGAAAATTTTGCTCTGGTTTTTGCTCATTATTTCTAGTGTTTGCATTAGAGGCGCATGAAAAATAATATTTTCCATAATAAAGAATGTTGTTTTTAAAGTCTAGTGATTTTTAACATAAAAATTATAAAGTGACCTCACATGCAAAAATGCTCAGAGGCTGCTAAAATAGCAAAGAAATGAGAAATTCTAGATATTAAGAAAACGTAGCAAGGCAGAATCATTAAAGAAATTAGAGAAGATGAACAAAGGGACAACTTGGAACTGAAACCCACAAATTGGTTTGGAACAGTTTTCAACATAAGGCACATTGATCTCCCACTCTAGCTCAAGGAGAGCTTAGAGATCCCTTTTCAGATCAGTTCAAATGACAGCAATAACTTAAATAATTACACAGTTCTTAGAATCCATAATATCAGCACTAGGAAGAAAAAAACAAAACCCCTGGCTTTGGAGCTGGGACAAGGCAGCAGATTTTCATTGTTTACTCAAACATTTCATAAGTAGTTTCCTTTGTCAAGCTACAATTAACGTGCCACGTATCATTAAAGAATAAAATGATTTATAAATAGTATGAATACAAGGAGTACCCCATTGTTCTTATGTGTACTGGTAAATAGGAGACATGCCAGATAAGACTTCTCTGAAGTGGGTTTCAGTGTTTTGACCCACCAATCTACTCCCTTCCCTCTCTCGAAGGGATGTTCGGTCTAGCCCCACATCCCTGAAGTGGTCAGTACCCAGCACAAGGGATGCATCATGCTCCTGTGGCTTGGGCAGCCTCTCCTGCAATATATCCTGTTATTCCTGCTCAGCAGCATCTTCCCTTTCTTAGTCCAGGTTTCTGGAGCTGGGCACCAGATCTGTGCAATGAAGGAGACCATTTTTGAGTACCTCCATCTCACTCCTAGGGCTAGCAAGGTCCCGTGGGGTGCAGGAGTGACACAGAGCTAGCTAAGCCACAGGACCTAGGCTGGGCTGAGTCTAAAAGCTCCAGGTAAACTCGATACATCCTGCAATTGTGGTTTTATGGCCATGGCTACAGTTCACACTGAGTCAAGGTGAAATGTCCTGTGATTTTCCTTCCAGGAGGAGAGCATCATTCATTCTGCCTGTCTTCATAGAATCCTAGAATGGTTTGGGTTGGAAGGGACCTTAAAGACCATCCAGTTTCAACGCCCCTGCCATCAGCAGGGACATTAATTACCAGATCTTTACTATGCCAGCAGTAAGCATTGTCTAAAATCCCTGTATCTTGCCTGATTAAAGAACAAACTTTTTTCCTAGACTATGAATTTGTGAGATGAAAGCTTCCCACAGCTTGAAAGTGCAAGTTTCCCGATAGTGCCAGTCACGAAATGTAGCACAAGAAGCAGCTACAAATGTACAAATGCAAAAGAAAACTCAGTGCCTTATGTTACCCTGTCTGAAAATGGAGACAATCACCTCTCTTTTGAGAGCATGTTAACATTTGCAGGTAGAAAGTGCTACTAGGATCACTGTTCTCCAAGTATTTCCATTTTCAAATCAATACCATCATCATTAAATCGTTCACTCAAAGTTTATACACTTTCCTCATTTATTTCATTCTCTCCCTTCCTTAGAAACTCTGAACCTATGGAAAGGATATGAAAGATGTTTAACTGAACAAGTAGTTCACCTCCCAAACTGTTACACTCTCATTTGCCATACATGATAGCACCACTGGTCGTTGGCACACTCACTGCTCACTGCTCCTTTCAAGGAAGCCACCCACTGAAGGGTTAAACATGCAAACTAGAGATCCTGTCTAATTCCCTTTAATCCCTAGAAACACAGCACAGAAGATGAGTTCTTGTCCCTGGGTTCCTATTATTATTGCCAGCCGAGAAACAGGGTACAACAAGCGAGCACCCCAAATAACCCGCAGCATACGGTCATCGTTTTGGGATGCAGGATGGAATAAAGTCACGTGGCTTTCAAGTGATGCCAATATGCATTAGTCATTCTGCATAAAATCAGGATGATGACACCCTCCGCCCTGTCTGAAGAGGTTAAAAGAGAATTTATGTTGGAGAGCCTTAAGAAAGGAGCTAAGCAATTGCTGAGTCTTTTCTTTCAGCAGAAACACATGAAAATGTGTAAAAAGGCAAAGAGCTCCATTCAGGACACCTATATTATTTTTTTTCTTATCTGAGAAGAACAGTGCAACCTAATGATTAATAGAAGAGGGGAAAAACAAAGACTGATCACAGAACACATTCACACAATATCAAATCATCTGGTTTGTCACTATAGATTACAGAAAAAGGCTAAAAGTCCAAAATAATTTTTTTTTAAAAAAAGCTTTCAAATTCAACAACTATCCAACATTACACCACTTAGTTGTAAAATACAATGGAACAAGCACTTGGGTTTTCTTTGCAAATATTTGGTACTTTGAGCATAAAGCTTTACCTCATGACTTGCCCTTTTCTGAACACTCCCCCATATGTTTTTTCTCCATATGGTAATAACAAGCACAAAAATATACACAAATAGGAAACTCAGTACTAAAAAAAAAAATTAATCCACAAACTGTAAATAAACTGTTCTTTCTTTTCTAAACTCTTTGCTGTTGCTTTACTGAAAATATAATGTAACCCTTGAGTTTCAAGTCCTGTCAGCTGTGTTGGATTCAGAAGGGGGTTCACCACAGCCCTGCCCCTGCAGAGCTTTGCCCTTGGCCCCTCTCTTCATAAAGGGTTAAGCACACAACCCCAGTAACCACGCCATCAGAGGATCTATAGTCTGATCCTATAGGATCAGGGATGGATGAGAAAGATTGGAAAGAAACTTTCAGTTGAAGCACTCGGTGGATCACAGAACGGTCGGGGTTGGAAGGGACCTCTGGAGATCATCCAGTCCAACCCTCCTGCCAAAGCAGGTTCACCCAGAGCAGGTTGTACAGGAAAGTGTCCACGTGGGTTTGGAGTCTCTCCACAGAAGGAGACTCCACAGCCTCTCTGGGCAGCCTGTCCCAGTGCTCTGGCACCCTCACAGTAAAGAAGTTTTTCTTTTCAATATAGTTAATATTATTAAAAAACAAACAAACAAAAAAGTAGAGTTTAGTGACAGAACTTAGGGAAAAAATAAATTAAAATCACACCATTTCCTGAGGACATGGATTGATTTACTTCTGGAGTAAGTGGTTTCATGCAAGCCTGCTCTTCTTTTATACTGCCTGCTGGCTACACAAAGCCTAGTCACTGTTTCGAAGCTGTAAATATCTCTGTTTCACACCAGGTATCCGCCACTCAAAACCATTCCTGAAGCTGACATTAGACAAAAGATCTATTAACTTTCTTGCTAGTGCTGCTCTCTTCATCAATCTCAGCCAGCAAGTTTAACACTGGGTGGCTCTGAGTGCGCAGTGGTTCACTCGCATGCCACAGGGCGATTAAAATGATGTCTGGCATCATGGCAAAAGGCGTAGCAGGCAGTGAAAAAGAATGGAGAAGTTGTTAAACATATCCCATTACTGGTTTTTTTTTTTCCTTTTCTTTAACCAGATTCAGAAACAAAACCCAACACACTCTTCATAAGAGAAGGAAGGAAAAATAAAATACACAATACCCAAGCTTGCTTGTTTTTCCCCCACAAAAATACACAATTCCCAGCTTTTTTTTTTTTTTTCCACAAAGAACCCAGAAAACAAATAAACAAGACTTATATCCACTCAGCTTATTTGCTCAGAAAACTGTCAGGTATAGCAGTACCAGACCTATTAGGTTTTGCCTGCACACCTGCATCAGTGCTTTACAACTGACTTCTCATGGGGGAATCAAGAACTTCTCATGGGGGAAATCTAAAACCAGTCAGTCTTCACCATAGCATATATATACACCAAAAAAAGTTGAAGATTTTATGTTCAAAATAAAACTTCAGTTTTATGACTTTATCTATGGGTTCATGCACATTCACTGCCCCTCATCAGTATTGTGGTTACACCATCTCCTTAAAAACCAGGATTGGATGAAAACATTAAAGCTTCCGAATGAGACACTGGATGCACACAGAGTTTAGGATCAGTGTGTTTCAAGGTGGGTTCCTAAAGAAAAGAGCTAACGTTCATGTACTTGGATGCTGGCTGTTTTGGTTTGTTTTTTTAATGAAAGAAGATTGGCAGTCAAGTCTAAGACCGGAATGTGTGCACCCAATACATCAAACCACCACCCCAGTGAACAAAAAAAGTTAACATCCAAAAGCAACATGGAAAAAAGCTGCATTGCTTATTCAGCACCCACTGACAGTCAGCTTGCACAAAGAATTTTACTGTGGTAGTTCTTGTTCAAGTGTAGGGCAGCAAAAGCCATTCCGGAGAAATTAAATCAGTCAGGAGAGAGACTTCATAGGGTTACTTTTTTTTTTTTAAAGTTGATAGCTGATTATAATTTAGAATATATTTCTAAAGAAGCACAGTAAGCTCATTATGCTTGGGAGAAGCAGCATTTTAGAAGCTACTAAGATGCAACCAGTAATATGAAATCCTAGCTCCCAACCATTGCTTCCAACGTTCTTTACAGAATAAAACATTTGCTTTTGATTTCAGGAGTGGTTTGTATGCAACAATGTAAAAATTATTTACAGTTTCAATGGTTATTCTCTTCCCTCCTCACCAAATATTCCTATTAAATACTTTTACAATGTGCAAGCCTATTACAAGCATAGGGGCTCCTACGAGTCCTTCTACAGTCAAGAAACTCTTTAGTCACGCAGGCAGACTCAAAGGTACAGGATTGTGATCCAAATACCCACTGATAAAGGCTTAACCCTCAGAACAACTGTCCATCAAAACAAAAGATGATGTTATAATAATAAAAAGAAAAAAAATTATAAAGGTTTAATCTTTTACAAATTACTAGCAGGGGTACAAAGATCTTTATAACAGGAATCTTCTCATAAATATAGCATGATTTAAACCAGCAGCATTACTAGAACAGGTCATTTTCCAATCCACTACTGCTCTTCAAACCATGATAATCAACAGCACATAGCACACACACTGACATGAGCTCTCTTATACATGCTGAGAAACCTTTGAGTTTGAACAGTGCTCAAACTCCTTGTCTAACCTTTTCTTTGGAGAGCATCACTCACTGCCAGTAGAGGAGAGCGAGGTTACATACTATAGGTCATAGTTAAACTATGGTAAAACAACAAAGAAGTGGCCACAAAGAGAAAAAGCTCCAGCTGCCAAGTAAGAACTAGAAATACCACATCTGCTAAAATCAAAAAGAAAAAACCTAAACCACCACAGAATCCTTGGTAGCTCAAAACTAAGAGGTAATTCCCAAGAGGAAGGATAGCTGGGGGTAATGCCTGGGGTGCACAGGGCTATGCAAATAGTGAGGTAAGATGTTCAGCTAGTGAGGAAAATGGTTCAACTACTCCAGGTTACCAGCATCCTCTGCTGGTTGACTCACTCAGCTGTGCCAGACACAAACTTCCAGCAACTGCAAGTTAAATGGCTCACAGTGAAGCGCAGAAGGCAGCTCCAGAAGATGATGCATGCAACTTAAGACAAACATGAGGCATCCTTTCACACCAGGCTTCTCAGTCTTCCCACAGAAGATGGCAAGAATGATGTAAACAATCAGCTCTATGGCTCAATTACCAGACAGAGCAAATAAAACATTTGCACTTCGCAGATGATGTTTCAAACCTGTTTTTTCCACCCTTTGCTCCTCAAGCAAGTAATGCAGAGGACATTTAAAGACCCTCCAGTGAACACAAAGGCAAATGGCTTTGTGATATGGAAAGTTGTCACGTAAAATGTTACACTTTTTTTTACCTTCTGTCACATCCAAGAATAGAAACAAGACCATACTCATCGGTGAGGGTAAAGAAGTAACCTAAATTGGAGATGCATGAGGAGACCTATCTGAGGGACTCAGCCAGGCAGGGACACCAAGCACATCCAAGACTTGAGACACCAGATGAGCTGTTCAGAGAACAACCTCGTAGTGGCCAGTTCTCAGACAAATACTGACATGATGACTGTAGTGAAAGAAGTTCAGTTATAATTCACACAGGAATAGAAAGACTTAAAGTAATTAACAATTGCTAAAATGAGAAGGCATAAAAAACTCCAAAATGCCTGTGATTAAAGCTTTTAACACCTAAATTATTTAGTACCTAAACATTGTGCCTACAGTAGCCAAGTTCAAGCACTATGTCTAAGCCACTCTCAAATTTCTAGGGAGGTGGCTTTGAGGAAAACAGTTTGATCTATACTAATTGAAAGGTTATCTTTAATTAATGAATCAGCAGATTTAGCTTTCAGGCCTTCTGCTGTGCTCCATCATCTGTGAAACAGCCAAAAACAAATACACAAAATGGAACACTAGGGAAACAAACAGGTAAATAATTACTGAATAACAGCTTTACCTCTGCTCGTTGCGTGCGGGGCAAAACCGATGATTTTTCAATGGCGTAAACATCCACCAAGTAGAGACGTGCTCCTTGCTCCCTGTCCAAAATAGCAGCCGTCTGGATGACACCAGTATGGCGCCCGATGGTGAAGAGGCGCCCAAGACTCTTCTCTTCGCATCGGACAGACACGATGTAATATTCCACCTGCGCTTCGGAGCCTCGCGGACTCGCCGCTTCAATCGATATCACGTTTGTCCCGATAGGCTCACCCTCTTTTAAGACAGTTATGTATTTTGGCTGAGTGAAGACAGGCCCATCGACCCCCTGCAGAATTATAGTCATCTCGGTGGTGGATTTTCTCCTTTCAGGGCCAAGATCCGTGGCAGAAACTATGAGGTTGTATATGAGCTGAGAAGGCACCAAAGCTGACGCTACTCTTAAATCTCCACTGTATCGATCCACAATGAAGGTTTCGGTATCTCCATTGATTATTTCATACTCCACTTCTCCGTTGGCACCCTCGTCGGGATCCGCAGCTACAATTGTCATTAGGATCGATCCGATCACAACGGAAGGGTCGGCTGCGAGAGCGTTTTGCGATACAAACACGGGAATATTGTCATTTTGATCCGTCACCAAAATGGTCACATTCTTCAAAGCAAACCGTCTGGACTCCACAGGAACAGCCTGATCAGTGGCTTTGACTGTTAACTCAAAGAGATTAGCAAACTCGCGATCTATTTCAGCACTGGTAAATATTGTCCCTCTCACTTCATCTATACGGAAATGATTACCCCTTGGCAGCTGCTGAATGATTGCATACGTTAGCTGCCCATTAATATCTGCATCTGGATCATGAGCAGTCACGGAAACAACAGAGCTACCAACAGGAACGTTCTCAACAATAGATTTAAAGATGTCCCCTGGAGGAAAATTGGGAGGGTTGTCATTAAAATCCCTAACGTGTATTACCACCGACATTGTAGATGACCTTGGTGGCCTTCCTTTGTCTTTTGCTGTTATGTTTAGCTTATACAGAGACTGTGTCTCAAAGTCCAGTTTCTTTGCAAGAAAAATACTACCAGTGTTGGGACTGATGCTAAACGTCCCGTGATTGTTTGTCCCCGTAATGCTATAGTGGAGGTCAGCATTGTCACCTGAATCAGAATCAGTAGCAGTGACAGATGACACAAGTTCACCGACCCTCATGTTTTCCAAGACATCTACTAGCAAGGTTGATTTAGGGAAGGAAGGGCTGTTGTCATTTTCATCCAATACATCAATGCTCAACATGCAAGTTGAACTTAGGGAAACTGCTCCAGCATCCACTGCTTGAATGACAAGCGAATATGATGCGGTAGCTTCGTGATCTAGTTTTCCCACTAAGGTCACTTGGCCTGTGCTACTGTCTATTGCAAACTGTTTTTCTTCATTTCCCTTGATGACAGAGTAGTGAATCAATCCATTAACCCCTTCGTCAACATCTGAGGCAGAAACTCTCAGAACTTGTGTCAGATTCGCTGCCAATTCTGATATAGTAGCTTGGTATAGATCTTTCAAAAATTTGGGGGCGTTATCATTGATGTCTTTCATGTAGATTTGCACAGTTGCCTGATCCTTTAGAGGCTTTGGCAACCCCTGATCTGTTGCTATTACCGTGAGACTAAATACTGCAGCTCCCCTTTGTCTCATAAGAGCTTCTCTGTCAAACTGATGAGTGCTTCTTATTTCCCCAGTTACCGTGTTCAGCTCAAAATCTGGCTGCATATGCTCAAACGAGTACCTGACTTCACCATTTGGCCCAAAGTCTTTATCTACAGCATTTATTTTACCCACATACGATCCACCTCTTTGTTCCTCTTCAAAATAAAAAACATAGTTGGTACTGTTGAACAGGGGCCTATTGTCATTTACATCCTCCAGAATCACAGTAACGTTCACAGTAGCATTGAGTGGTTCTACTGCTCTGTCAGAGGCAACAACCAGTAAAATATACCTCTCTTGAAGCTCACGGTCCAGTTCACTCTTTATATACAGCTGACCATCTGGGAATATGCCAAAGGCATCCCCAGTATTTCCTTCAATTATACTATAAGCTATTTCACCATTCACTCCCGAGTCTTTGTCAGAAGCCTGCACCTTAAAGAACCTTGAATTCACAGGCTCAGACTCCAAAATAGTAATTTCATAGGAAAGCTGGTCAAACACAGGTGGGTTATCATTTACATCATGGACAGAGACAGTCAGGATAAAATTAGAGGACAGCTGTGGCACCCCCATATCCGAGGCCAGGATTTCAACCTGGTAAGACCCAGCATTTATGTCAAGTGGCCCTATTAAGCTTACAGCACCTGTTTGTTCATTGATTGAAAACAAGCCCTTTGGGTTTTGCTTAAGGCTGTAAAGGACCACACCATTAACACCTTCATCAGGATCAAGGGCTTTAGCCTGGAATATGGTATGCCCAGCTTTCCAGTTTTCAACCACATTTACACTTTCCACTGCGTGAATAAAGTGTGGGGAATTGTCATTTAAATCTTTGACCGTTATATTGACCATAGCATCTCCAGTTATCGCCCCCCCACTAGCGACCACCTTCAGCTGGTAAAATGCTTGCTCCTCCCTGTCAATGATACTGGCTGTGGTGATCTGCCCCGTCACCCTGTTGATGGCAAACATGCCCCTTTGGTCACCTGTTGTAATAAGGTAACTGATGTTGGTGTTGAGGTCCATGGTGGAAGCAAAAACAGTACCTACGTGGTAACCTAGGGCAACATTTTCAAAGACAACAAAACTGTACATGCCCTGGCTGAAGACAGGTGGATTGTCCTGGGTGTCCAAGACAGTGATGGTGACAATGGCTTGGTTCTGTGACTGAAGATGGCCACCATCAGTGGCCACGACCTGCAATTGGTAAGCAGTTTTCTCCTCCCTGTCAAGGGCTATTTTGGTTGTGATAACCCCTGTCTGGCCATGGACCTGAAACCGGGAGGTATCTCCAGCTGAGATGCTGTACTTGACCGTCCCATTGGGTCCCAGATCAGGGTCCGTGGCAGACACTGTGGTCACGTAGGTTCCAGCTGGCTCATTCTCTTGAATATGGGCAAAATACTGAACGGGGTAAAACACGGGGCTATTGTCATTTACATCCAGGACACTCACATTAACTCGGGCTATTGAGGAGAGGGGAGGAGAGCCTAAATCAGTGGCCAGGACCTGCAGGGAGAAGTGAGCCTGCTCCTCCCGGTCCAGTTGTGAGATAGTGCTGAGCTTGCCTGACACAGGATCCAAGCGAAAGATGTGGCGAGGGATCACAGAGGAGGGCCCAACTGCTGCCAGTGCTGGCTCAGCTTCCTGCAAAGAGAAGCGGACAGTCCCATTGTCCCCCAGGTCCCCATCTGTGGCACTCAGGACCAGCAGCTCAGTTCCTGATGGGGAGTTTTCAGCCAGAGACACCTGGTAGCCCTCAGGTTGACTGAAGCAAGGTTTGTTGTCATTGACATCCAGGATGGTCACCACAAGCTGTGCGTAGGAGAACTTGGGCTGTACCCCCTGGTCACGAGCACTGATGTTGAGCACCACCTGAGAAGCAGTCTCCCGGTCCAGCCCGCTGGAGATGGATGTGCCCGCAGCATGCCCGGCAGTGCCAGCCTCAGGGCCGGCTGTGGTGACCAGCCCGCTGTGCTCGCTGATGCGAAACCAGCCAAGCTCATTGCCCGAGACGATGCTGTATTTGAGGTTGGCATTGAGGCCTGAGTCACGGTCAGTGGCACTCAGGCCCCGCACGTAGCTGCCCAGGGGCACCTCCTCACTGATGTTTACCCTGTAGACCGACTGTCCAAAGACAGGGGGGTGGTCGTTAATGTCATTCACAAAGATCACCAGGCTAGCTACTGATGAGCGGCTCACAGGAGCTGCCACCACCCCATCAGGAGAAAGGGGGGAGCCTGGAGATGGTGGCAGGGCCCCATAGTTATCAGCCACCGCCACTGTAAGGTTATAGGCTGGGATACGCTCCCGGTCCAATGCAGCTGCTACCTTTATAAGGCTGAGGTTGGGTACCTTACTGCTGTGCACCTCAAAGTGTCGCTGCTCGTTCCCTGCCAGGATCGACACAGAGATGTTCCCGTTGGCCGCAGGGGAGTCAGCATCGCTCACCGTCAGCAGGGCCACCACCGTCCCAGGGGCTGCATTCTCATCCACAGAAGCAAAGCGGGAGGTGGCTGGGAAATAGCGAAACTTCACCCGGGGCTCGTTGTCGTTGACGTCAAGCAGGCGGATGAGGGCCTCAGCCCGACCGCTCAGTGCTGGTACCCCTCGGTCCATGGCCTGCACCGTCAGCGAGTACTGCTGTCGTGTCTCGTAGTCCAAGCGCTCCCGGATGCGGATCACCCCGCTCTCGGGATCCACCTCAAACGGGAGGCTGCCAGCCGCCTCCCCACCACCGCCACCATCACCTCCTTCCAAGCGGTAACAGATGTCAGCATTGGTGCCTTCATCAGCATCAGCTGCAGCCACTTGGAGAACGCTGGCCCCAACAGGCGCATCCTCAGGCACTCGTGCTTGGTAAAGAGTCTGGCTGAAGATGGGTGGATTGTCATTGATGTCCTGGACGGTGACATTGACCTGAAGGTACCCCCGCCGACGGGGCTCACCCTTGTCCTCCACTTGCACCAACAGCTGGTAGGTGGGGGTGGCCTCCCGGTCCAGTCCACCCCGGGAAACCAGGTGCAAGAAAGCTCCTTCACCGCTGGGGTTGAGGGTGATGTTGAGCCGAAAACGTCCCTCCTCATTGCCAGCCACAATGCGATAGGAGCTGTGATCTACACCATTAGTGCCGCTGTCAGCATCGGTGGCCGTGTCCAGGATAAGCTGGCGCCCGCTGCCCGTATCCTCCTTGAAAGTCACCACAATGGAGGGGTCGGGGAAGACGGGCGCGTTGTCGTTGAGGTCGAGCACCAAGACCCGCACCTCACTGGGGTAGGTGGGCTGGCTGGAGAGGACCACCAAGTCCACCACGTCGCTGGCCAAGCTTTCTCGGTCGATGGTGGTGCGGGTGTGCAGGGCACCCGAGGTGGCGTTGATGGCGAAGAGGGCGTGCTGCTCGCTCAGGCGGTAGGTGAAGCCAGGGCGGGTGGCGATGGTGCCCACCCAGGTGCCGGGCGGCTGCTCCTCCAGCACCTGGAAGACCTGACGGGGCTCCGCGGCGGCGCCCAGCGGCACCAGCGGCAGCAACAGCAGCAGCGACAGCGGCGGGGCCCCGCGGAGGGCTGGGGAGCGGCCCATGGCGCCCTGAGGGGCTCGGCGAGGGGGGATGCGGCTGCCCTCAGCAGAGCCCCCCGCGGGTCCACCTCCCCCCGCAGCCGCCCCGACCGCTGCCGCTTCCCGCTCTCTCTTCTCACCCTCAGAGGCTTCGCTCCGCCACAGACGGCGGCAGACCCGCCGGCGCGCCGCGCTCACGGGACGTTTTGCTGCTGGTGCTGCCGCTCCTCCCGCCGCCGCTCCGGGGCTGGGGGGCGGCCGGGGGCTCCGCGCCGCATCGCCGCTCAGCAACTGCCGTCGCTACCGCCGGTGGCCCCGCGCTCCGCGGCGCCTCAGCAGCGGCCGCCGTCCCACAGCCGCCGCCACCACCATGCCCAGGCTCTGACGGTCCCTCACCGGCGCTGCGGGACGCCGCCGGGTCCGCGCTTCACTCGCCGCTGCTCGGCCCCAACTTTGCCCGGCGCTCATGGATCCCGGCCCTCTTGACGCCCGGGGCCGGCCCCCACCGGCCTCCCATTGGCCGCCCCGCCCACCGCCGTCCCGCCCACTGTCCCGCCCGGCGGGGGCCCCGCGCACCTGGGGGTCCGCCCCGGTCCCGGCCCCGGGGAGAGGGGGGAGGACGTTGAGGGGGGGAAATACCCGTCCGGCACCCGGCCCCCCCCCCCGCCATTCCTCCGCTGCCCCCCTCAGCCCTGCTCGAAGCGTGAGGTGGGAGCGCCCTCTGCTGTCCCGCCAAGCGGGGCTGAGGGCTCCTCGCTGGGCCGGGCCGGGCCGGTCTGGGCGGGAAAGGGGGAGCAGTACGGGGAGGGCAGCAGCATCATACGGGCGGGAGGGCAGCAGCATCACGCAGAAACCACAACCTAGGCCCCGGTGGGGCCTCCGTCCGACCCAACACCTGCACCTTTCTCTGTCACAAAAAGCCCTCATCCCACCTGCCCACGTTCCTGGCCAAGCTTGAGGGCAGGAACAGCCCCAACACCTGTGATACCGATGGATCAAAAGCCTAATTTTGAGTTTGTTAACCTTTAAGATGTAAATGCCATCGCTGATCAACCTGTAGGCAGCAATTAAGGTGATGAGGTAAATCCAACGTAGCCACATAAGAAATCAGCAAATACAGAGTTTGTTTATCCTTGTGAGGTAGTTAGTGAGCCTGACAGTGGATTTTCCAACGTGGAAAAATAAGAAAAGAGAGAATTTAGGTGAAAAGAAACCAGGGGAAAAGTACAAGTAATGTGGAGTTATATGAGGGTGGTAGACAGGTTGCCCAGAGAGGCAGTGGAGGCCCCATCCCTGGAGATATTCCAGGTCAGGCTTGATGGGGCTCTGAGCAACCTGCTCTAGTGAAGAGGTCCCTGCTCACTGCAGGGGGGTTGGCCTAGATCACCTTTGAAGGTCCCTTCCAACCCAAACCAGTCTATGATGCCATGAACTGTGAGGATAAGGTGTCAAAGGCAGTTCATTCCCCATATTCTCCTGGTTATGATGAAAAAATGGGAGATCAAATAAACCTGAGCAGGAGTCTCGGCTGGAAGCGGTTAGTAAGGAAGAGGCGGTGGTTCCTGTCCCAGGATGGCATTGTCATCTAAGGCAAAGAGACACTTGAGACTATTAACTCCTGCAAATCCCTGTTTCCTTTCTGTGACGGAGCCTCACACCCATGGCCAGCACTGCAGACACCTGAGAGGACCAGCAGGGTTGGGACATCACATCAGGGGCCAGCCTAGTGCCCAGCACCCCTCCTGAGGGACCTTTCCCCTCGGACACAGCTCTCCTCAGCCTGTATTGAGTTTTGCACCTTCCAGCATCTGCTACCAACCCGGAGTAGGACTTTCGTGCCTGAAAGTGCTTTTTTCTAGGAGATAGTGAGTTTATCTACAAACTATTCTTAGTGGAAACACCTCCTTCCCTCCTGCAAGGAGCTGGACAGTAAACCAATGCGACAACTAAGAAGGAATCATCCGTCTGTCTGCCTGGATCGGGTCTGTTCAGTTCTGCACCAGTTCTTTGATATTTAACTCCATCTACAGGCGTGCATCAACCTTTGCCTGCAGCGAGCAATTTGCTGCGTCTTCTCAAAAGGCAGCCCTGCCTATCTAGGCAGCTTCTTTATTTGTGTCACAGAAATGCCCCCAGTTTAGATTAAGTCTTTAGAGTCAGCAGAAAACAGCATTAATGCTGTATTTGTGGGGAAAAAAAAAGATAAACAAATAGATAAATAAATAAATGGGGTGGAGGGGGAGGATTACCAACATAAGTTAACATCAGCCTTAGCTAGAATAACTCTTCAGGTGTTTGCCATGGCTTAATCACCAAGAGGTTTCTCCTCACTACATGGGATTTTTCCCATCTGATAGCTAAATTTGAGCTCCAAGTCAAAAACACAGCACTGAGAAGCACGGTGGGCAATCTAACACCTCATGGAAGGACTTTGGTCTGTTCACTAATGAATAGAAGAGAATGAATCATTAACAGTATTTTTGGTGTGGGATAGACATAATCTTGTTCCAACATTGTCCAAGCTATTCTGTGCCCACAGTTTGCACTTTCCTCTGGGCTCTTCTCTGAAATGTCAAAATTAAAAATATTTCAGCAAAAGTATGCAAATTCAAATATAAAAACCCACAACATCAGCCTTTTAAATGCTGTACATCTGAGGTAAGCAAATTGCATAAAATTCTGGAAAAGAGAATATCTAGAAAACAGGACAATATCTGGACAACAGGTTTTAAAGCACCAGGTTTATACTATTCTAGACACTCGCAAATAATGCCTGTCAATACCAGATATGAGACTTTGATACATGCCCCTTGCATTCTATTAACACAAAATGAGACATTACTATATTTTCCAACTCATATAGGATAATGAATCAAACAACATCAATTTGTTGGTTTACAGGCTGTGTAATTTAATATTTGGAATTATATTGCTAATCTAATATGATGACTATAAAAATGGGCAAGTTGTTTTGGAAAGAGAATTTGCTTAAGCCTTTTGTATCCATAGATGTGAAGCTAGCCTGGATGTATTTCTAGGTACAAGACACCCACAGAAGAAAAAACCCAACTCTTAAATCCTTGAAGTGTTTTAGTATATCAAAATTCCATTTCATAGGATTCAGAAAGTGTTTTGTTTTTTTTTTTTTTTAATAAAAATGTTTACAGAAAATTATATAAAGCTTTACAGCCAGTTTTCAGTTACCAAAACAATTTCAGACAGAATTTCTTTATAACATCCTTATTGCAGCTGTATTGTATTTTTAATGCAAGCCTCTATTTCAAACATAGCCAAAGTTAGGAGGTGTTTTAGGAACAACAGTTTTACTTTATTCTTTTTTATTGTTGAAAAAGAGTTATTTTAATGGCTAAGAAAAAGAAATAATCCATTGAAATTCAAGCAGCTATGGCAAACATAAACCACCACACACCTCCCTGTGCTGTCATTGGTATTGTCAGTAAGATGTGTTTCAAATAAGTTAATGGAACAGTGTGATAAAGGAAGTAGGAGAGAAATCATTCCTCACCCCTAGCAGAGTTTCTCCCTGTTATTCAGGCTGAAACTAAAATAAACTATGATTTTGTTGGCAAAGGAAAGCTGCTAAAGAACTAAAGCTTGTGGAACTGTGGCTGTCTCCAGTGGAAGCACTACCTGAGTGGCTTCAAAAAACTAAAGTGCTGGGCACTTTAAGAAATTTTTTTTGCTTAGCATGAGGGTAATAGAGAGAGGAAAGAAGAAGAGACATCTTAAAACTCAAGGAAACTCTCCAAATTATTCCCCGAAGCCCACTGGAAACTTTACATGCAGATCTGTTTCCTCTTTGCAATTCATAGAATTGCAGAGTGTTGTGAGTTGGAAGGGACCCACAAGGATCATCAGTCCAACTCCTGTCCCTGCACAGGACAATCCCCAGATTCAGACCATGTGTCTGAGAGCCTTGGCCAAATGCTTCTGGAATCTTGTCAGGCTTGGTGCCATGACCACCTCCCTGGGAGCCTGTTCCAGTGCTCCACCACCCTCTGCCTGAAGAACCTTTTCCTCATGTCCAACCTAAACCTCCCCTGGCACATCTTCCTGCCATTTCCTCTGGTCCTATAGTTGGTCACCAGAGAGAAGAGATCAGCACCTGCTGAGTCTATGAGTAAATCATGACAGAGAGACATCCTAAGCCAACTTCTGCTTCTCATTGCATTAGCTTTAGCTCTTTGCTTGTGTCAGTGGAATTACTCTGGTGGCACATCAGCAAAAGCGTGAGTAGAGTTTTCACCCCTTTTAGATTAACACAGACACAGTTAAGGCTGTACCAGGAAGTGTTCCACCACTTGTAACTTGTACAAACGGAAATAAAGTGAAGAAAAGGTCATTTTGCACTTTTCATCTTGCCTACAGCTCTGTTGATAACACAGACTGACACATCATCAGGCTTTCACCTCCAGATACAGAAAAAGCAATCTAATCCCAACACTGTCCAGCTCACACTCCACTGCAAAGTCTTAATAGCAACCTCATAGTGTCCAGTGTCAACAGATCAACACATCTTGCTGTCACATTTGGTGTGTTTCCCATGCTGTTTTGCCTAAAGTGGCCAATGATGCTGCTGAAATGTTGTGCTGGAAGTCACAGAAAACAGAGAAGCAAGTGAAGGGCTGAGGAATGAAATGAAAAGCTTTATAGGGATGAAAAACATATCACACTTTCTTCCTGTGTAAGGTAAAGGAAAACTGGATACATACCTATTATCTCTCACAGTCCTAAGTTGTCTCAGGCTGATAATCAGATATTAAAACAGGCAGAGAATTTTATTCTGCAGCCAGAATAGTGACTGGTTACAAATTCAGCAGATCTGGCAGGTAGGTTCCTGTGTTTTGCATTTGATGAGCTGAAGGCAAGACCACACTTGATGCACCACCCTCCTGAGCCATGGGGGACTTGGCACTGGGCATTTTCATTATTCCTTGCAGGCAGCTGGAATCCTGCCCACACTTACATCACTACATTTTACAGTTGGACACGATGATCTTAAAGGTCTTTTCCAACCTAAACGATTCTATGATCATCTAGAGACCCTAGCTTCATTTATGGTAAGGTTTGATTTTAGGAAAGATTGTGTCTTCTCATCTGCCTAATGTCATTCCTGCAAGGGCATGTGGTAGAGTTGGAAGCTGTTCAGAGGACCGCTTAGGTCTTCCTAGGAAGTAGTTTCTAGTTTCTTTAGGATGATATTTAAAGGAAATGTCACCACATGGCTCCAGGAAGATATTCCTGTACTCCCATGTGCAGCAATCAAATCCATTTACTTCTCATCAGCATTCCACTGGATAAATTTGTAGTCAGGAAACTAGGCAGATATCTGTTTAAAACATTAGTGTGTCCCAGAGATACAGCAATAGGTAGTCTCTCGGTGTGAGCTACCATCCTTGTTCCTATATACACAACTTTATGTTGTATTAAAATGTATTTTGGTCTGCATTCAGCTTCCCAGTAGGTAAAGATAAGCAATAATCACAGCTCATCTGGGGACATTACCACTCATTTTTATGTTTTCCTTTGGTCCCATGCTAGGACAAGAGCTGGACTCGATGATCCTTGTGGGTGCCTTCCAACTCACAATATTCTATGATATATCTCAGTCAAAAAGCATTTAAAATTGCGCTGACTTACTGTTTTACTCCACCACACATTTTACTGAAGCTGATGTTTGTATCAGAATTAATTTAATTTCCTTCCAGACCATTGATAAAGATCTGGAAGAGTATTTGACCAAGACTAGGTGGCTCCTGGCAAAGCCACTAAAAACATGCTTAACGAAATGAGGATACCTCATTAAGTCTTTTTTTTTTAGGCCTCTCAGTCCATTTGTGTGAGCATATTGAACACAGTCTGCTCTCTGAGGGGGGGATATTTTATCAGGATTCATATGAGATTAAGTTAAATACTGTAAAGAACCCTAGTATCACTACTTATAAAATCAATATCAAACTCAATTTTTATTAGATTTTTTTTGTTTGTTTCTTAGTTAAATCCTATTTTTAAATGCATTGCAAACCAGCTGGACATTCATTGCTTTAATTCCATGCTTGCACAACACAGGAGCCTTCCATGATTTATGACAGACAACAGACTAACCAGCTTGTCCTCTCCAGCCTGTGTAAATGTATAGTATTAATATCTGACTGTCTTTTAGTATTTCACTGATGTATTCAAGGATTTGTTTAAAATGAACATTCCATGTCCTGGAAGCCATGAATTATTCCAATATTGTTCTTCCCCCTGCCCTTTTTTTTTTTTCTTTTATTGTACCCAGCCATCAGATGCCAGGAAAAGACACAAATTACACACTGAATCCAGAGCAGCTCCAAAAATGGAGGAGATCTTTCAGACCATTGAATGCAGTTAACAAAAATATTTGTTTTCCTAGCAGAATTATCACTCAGTCAAAATTTAAAGCACATACTTACATCAACATCTACTCATCATTTCTTCAAGCCATATTACCTTACAGTTTTAGTATAAGTAGAAAGTTAATAAGCCTAATTTTACAATGTCAAAACAAGGTATAGGCATCTAAATTAGCATTTAAGTTGCATTTATAGGTCAAACATTTGAGGTCAATCATCTATGCTCCTTTTATTTGGGGGGAATTAGCTTCATTTTTATTTGTCAGTTTGGAGAGGGAACGATTTCAGGCAGGATGGGGTAGATTTCCACATGTGTAGCCACTAGTGTTTCCTTGGTTTTATAAAGCTGTGCCACTTTACAGCAGCCAAGATGAAAGATACAGTTCTTGGTTTGTACAGTGAACATTGCTTTTTGTTATATTTCTCTCTTTTTGTTTGTGTGTTTGAAGAAAAAAAAAAAAATTCCTCATCAGTGGTCTAGTGTGAGTTTTTCCAGGAGCTTTTACCACAGGACCAGTCTTGCCATTACTTACATAAAGCAACATTTGATAATTCTTTTTTGTTGTTGTTTTCAAAGCCAATTTTCCATGACTTGAAGCCAGTCCAAACCAGCTTCTTTTCTGGGCCTATAAAACCCCTCAAAGGTGATATTCCTATGTTTTGGCAGGACTTTATTGGAGGTGTTCTAACAATGAGAATTATGAACATCCTCAAAGCAGCCCAAGAGATCAGGCTTCAGAGTGGTTTATCACAGGCCCATTTTGGAATCTGCTTCTCCCCAGAAGTGTTATTTCAGGCCCTGGACTAGCACCAGAATTGCAAATTCTAGGTCTTGTAAAAAATATTGTTAATTTCCCAGTACAAAACTTGATGGCAAATCTATGTTTTATGAATGGTATTCTGTTAAATATAGAGTTGCAAATGATAAGAATTTCCCACTTTTCTTACCAGCTTCTCATTCAGTTTTATATTTCCTAGAATATTTTCCTAGCTTTTTATCTGAAAATTGATTTATTTGTCTTATTCCTCTACCTCATCTGAGACATTTCTTTCTTAAGAGGGTGCAGCATCTGTTTGATGAATGAGTAAATCTAATTCTCTGGTTCTTTTACTGAGCTTTTTATCTGTTGGTTGCTTTTAGTAACTGCCTTCAAATTTGTAACAACACTTTGCATTTCAGTTTGGGGCAGGTAAAGTGGAAAACACTTTTGCTCCATTACTTTCTCTTTTGATGTTATAGGAATGAAGTATTATTATAGTATTTCTCTCAGGATGCAGTTTAGCTGTCATCAAGGCAGAAAAATATCAATTTAAGTCAATAGGTATGGAAATCAACCTTTTTGTTGTTATTCTGCATAAAAACAGAGGTCTGCATACAGGTGCCCAGCTGTAGGGTGGCAGGTGAGTTAGAAATAACACAAGCCAGCCCATAGCCCAGGCAGGTAAGGCAGTGGTGTAGCTGCAGATAATTTAATCCTCCTGACAAGAGGGCTGCTTTTCCACAACTGCCTTTCACCAGGACTTTCAGAAGTCATTTGTGGTTCTCCTGAGGTCCCCATGTCATCAGTTGAAAGACATATTTTAACCTCTGTAAATGTGCAGATCCACAATTGCTGCTGTTCCTGGAAAAGAGGCAGAGTTGGCTCTCTGGGACTCACATCATCACAGAATCCTTTTGGTTGGAAAAGACCTTTAAGATCATCGAGTCCAACCAAAAACCCACCACTGCCAAGTCCACCTCTAAACCATGTCCCTAAGCACCACACAATCAGCTCTGCCCAGGACCTTTTGATAAACACTGTAATGGGGCTCAGAGCTACCACCTCAATGCAGAAAGCCTTTCTAGAAATTGAGATGCTAGGGGAAATCCTATCTGCAGACATGGGCAGCATTATTATTTTTGACACGCACACCCACCTTTCCCTGGTCCCAGAAACACGTAGCAGAAGTCAACTCTTTCTTCCTTCCCTTGCTGTGGCTGTGGACTTGTCTCCTACCAAGGCTGCAAGGGAGCTTGCTATGGCTCACATGTCACTGCAAGCAGCGTGTCACAAAAAAAACCCCCAAAACCAAAATAGATAATACACCATGAGCCTTGTTATTGTTATGCCATGTTTAGTCCTCATAACATTCAAGTTTTGCTTGCTCTGGCACTAAAGAATTTAAACTGGGAGAGTTGTAATGGGTTACAGAGGATCATGTTGTCCCAGATGAGTACAGCAGCATCAGCTCTTTTGAGTCTGATTAAATTCTCTGTTGCCTTCCCAGTCACACTAATGAGAGCCTAATTGGTCTTTTGATATTTAGCACTTGACAGACTTGCTGTGCTCAGAAAAAAAAAGAAAAAGAAAAAGAAAGTAAAATGTTTTCCCAGACATGTTTTATAGCCTAGGAATATACCAGTCTGAACTTAGTAATTTTATTTCTCAACACCTGTTTGCAACAGTGTTTTCTTTTTTCTTTAACAGCTAGAGTACTCAGCAGTGCTCTTAACTGCATAATGTGGCTGTGGCGTTTTTAAATTAAGTTTTGGGTTGTTTTTTTTCTTTTAATAGCTCATGGCATGGCTGTTGGTGAAACCCTGCTGAAGTCAGCAGCTGCCCCATTTTTAAAGGTTTTTAAAGACAACCTCTACAATTCAGGTGATAAATGTGGCATTATCCCACTCAAAGTCAGATTCCCATCAAATGAACAGAAGACTCCCATCACTTCTGAACAGAAAAAAACCCAAACAAACAAAAAACCCAGAAAACACCACACAAAACAGCAGAAATCCTACAGTTCCTGGACAAAACAGTACTGGATCTATGACACTTATTAAGGACATCTAACTGGGCAAGAGAAAGAAAGGGATTCTCCAGGTGATTGCAAACTTTTGTTCACTTTTTTTCTTTTAAGTTTTGTTCTTCTGATTTCCTTGCGCCAGGATTTGAAGCTTAACTAGCAACAGAAGGTTTGCATCATTTCCTTTTCTCTTTGCACTGTAAAACTTCCACAGATCAAGTTAGAAGTCTGGAAAATAACTGGAAAATACTGGAATATGTGGGATGCACACATATCATTATGGCTTGGAAAGTCACAAATGGAAAGTGCAAATTGCAGAAAAGTGCTTTAATGGTGTTTTGTTCATAATATGCCACTTAGTCATAAAAAAATAGCAGTGCTTTCAGCTGACAATAGACTGACAAACTTACTGAAGATTATTTTGATACTAAAACTGTAATTTCCTGGGAACCCACAAGATGGTATAGTTCAGCTGAGAAGTAGCATAATCTACAGAGTTACTATTGCCTGGACCATGAACATATAGCATTGTTAACTAATTACTAATTAATTTTGCTAATGTTCCAGAAGCTTGATTTCAACCTTTTTTTTTCCCTCCATAATCTGTGTAAATATTTGGAGAGTTTTTCATTGCTTGCTTACTCTTTGTTATCCATTTGAAAGAAAGTGAATGAATACATCTCATTGCTCCTTCAAGCATCTGTACACCACACTCTTTGGATGGTATTCTCTCATCTGCTATGTTTAGTAATGTGATAGTTTCCTGCAAAATCAGGACTGTAATCAGCTGCAACTACTGACAGCAAGACATTGAGAAAAGAGACTATATGTCTTAAATCCAGTGAATCTGCAATACAGCTCAGTAAATCAGTTACAGTGAAGTTGCTGGGCTTTTACAGTCTTCATTAAAAAAAACAACAAAACAGCCAACCTGTCTCTAAATCAGACACACAGCCTATTATCCAGTAAAACAGCTCTGCACATCTACAAATCTGAAAGTTAAATCTGTTCTTTGAAGTCCAACAGCTTTACTGATAGTCTTCCTGATGCTAAGGGGTGCTTTACTGACTCCTCATGATGCCATTTGTTCAAGGAAAAGAAATAAAGTACCCATAGTGCTTTAAATGCAGCATTGAGGTAAAAGACAGTGTCTGCATAACCTTCAGAAATGTGTACTTCCTATAGGGGGAAAAAAAACCCAACAAAAACCAAAAAAAGGCATTAATATAAAAATTACTTGGAGCTCAGAATAATAAAATTTTGGTATAAATTTGGCCTACAATGGCAGCTATTTCAGCATGGATGTAAGTAGAGGATAAAGATAATAAGCTAGGAAAAAGTCTGGTTAGAAAGATTTTTGACATACATTACCATAATTTATATTTTTTCAAGGGCTGCCTCCACCAGTCACTGCACTGCTGATCTGAACACATCATCCAAAAGCAGATTCCACTCCCCAGCATCCTGCAAACCACTGGTCAGAGGCTTTAGAAGAAGACATAAAGGCACTGAAACAACCTAAACCTCTGCCTTAACCCCTTCTGCAGCTGCTTATACACCCAAATAAATGAGCTCATATTGAGCTGCTGATGCAGTGACAGCTAACAAGGCTCAGCCCCTGCTGATTATCTCCTCAAGACTCATCATTGGCATATTTTGTTGCTCAGCCCAAGTTGGCAATAGGTAATAAGCTGTGAAAAAACAGCAGGGACAAATTTAAGAGACAGTATCTGCATAACATCCAGAAATGTGTACTCTATAAGGGAAAAAAAAAAAATCTTAATTTAAAAAAAAATTAACTTAGACAACCTGTGAAGCATTCAAGTGCAAACAGCACACAGGCTCTGTACTGAGTTGTGTAAGTGGTACATGGGCCTTATCTTACATTAAAGCAAATTAATATAGTTCACACAATTAAAAAAATAAAGATCTCAGAATTAAATCAGGCTTGGAATAACACAGAACAAGGCTTTTATGTTTTTACTTCTAGTATCATATGGTGGTTTACTATGAAAGCTTTTTGATATTAGAAGGAAAAACCTTGGAGCCTTCAGGCTGTACAGAAGGTGAAATACACCACGTTTCCTGTTAATTAAACATTTCATCTTTCACTGATTAAGTAACTAAGGTAGAATTTTATATTTACAAAAATTGACAGTAATATTAAAATTCTAACATATTATGAGGGGACCTCCAGGGTAAGGCATAGTCACTGTATATCACTACTTATCCCAGAAGGGTGTGACCAGCAGATCGAGGGAGGTTCTCCTCCCTCTCTGCTCTGCCCTGGTGAGGCCACATCTGGAATCTTGTGTCCAGTTCTGGGCTCCTCAGTTCAAGAGAGATGGGGAACTTCTGGAAAGAGTCCAGCGGAGGCTACAAAGATGATTAAGGGGCTGGAGCATCTTTCTTATGAGGAAAGACTGAGAGAACTGGGTCTTTTTAGCCTGGAGAAGAGCAGACTGAGAGGAGACCTTATTAATGTTTAGAAATATCTAAAGGGCGGGTGCCAAGAGGATGGGGCCGGGCTCTTTTCAGTGGTGCCCAGCAATAGGACAAGGGGCAACGGGCACAAGCTGGAACACAGGAGGTTCTGCTTAAATATGAGGAGAAACTTCTTTACTGTGAGGGTGCCAGAGCACTGGGACAGGCTGCCCAGAGAGGCTGTGGAGTCTCCTTCTCTGGAGAGATTCCAAACCCACCTGGATGCTTTCCTGTGCAACCTGCTGTAGGTGAAGCTGCTTTGGCAGGGGGCTTGGACTGGATGATCTCCTGAGGTCCCTTCCAACCCTGACCATTCTGTGGTTCTGTGTGATTCTGTAAAAAGTAGCTTCATTACTCTAAGGTAAAATATAACAAAGTGCTGAATGGGAATTGTAAGTAGCAGCTGGAACTCACCATTACTTATCTCTGGAGAAGCAGTTGCGATGCCTCTTTGGCACCCCAGGATTTCGGGTCCCTGTGGAGCCAGGAGGACATTGCTGGTGCTGCTGTTGGTGAGGCCATGGCCCCACATCCCTTGATGTCCTCCTTTATCTCCCTGCAGGGCTGCAAACTCCTCTTCCACGGAGAAAAGTGTGCAGGATTTCAGGAGCAAGACTGTGACCTTGGTAATAGCTGTGTTCCAGCGGAGCTGATACCCACTGGGGATATGGGGACAGGTCACATCCCTGAAACAACAGTGGGCTTCCTGAGGAAGAGCCACATGACACCCTCTGCATTCACATTTTCAAGGTTAGCTTCACCAGAAGGAAAAAGGTAAGAAACATTTCCTTAAAAGAGTGGCTGAGTCCTGAGCAAGGGGTGGTCGAGAGCTGCTTTCTCCTGCAACCCCTGCCCTGGTCACAGCAGACACTTTACTACATTTACAATGTTATTTACTTGATTAACTTAGACCTGACTAACTAACTCTCACATGACATCTCTTCCAAATAATTTTGATGTGCAATGGTATAAAAATGAGTATGAGGCAGAAATGTATTTCATAAGGAGACTAACAATGTACACTTAAGAGAGAAAGCTTTACCAAATAGTACCAGATAGTACTTATCAGAGAAAAAAAATATTTAGGGGTTGTTGGTAACTGCAACACTGATTACAAGTTTTTTTCCTACCAAATTCTATAAAATTGCTAACAATTTTGTATGGTTTGGAAATGTGAATCAATATTAAAATAAGTAAAAAAATCAGAGGAAGATAAAAAATGGATTGCATATGAAAATTATGGTGGGTCTACCAAATTAGAAATTAAGTCCAATAATATATAGAAATTGACAACAAATAATTTTTTACATTAAAACATAAAGGTAAGTCAATCATTAAGTTCAACAGCAGTATTTTCTGCAAATAAGGCTTTTCTTTAAAACATTGATTTTTAGCGTAATCTTTGCTGTTCAAATGTGTGGTGATTTCACCCACAGTGGGACCATGCCGTCCTGCATTCACCCCCCAACCTGGTGAGATGGGATGGGAGACACAACAAAGGGGCACAGGATTAGGAATGAAGGACAGGGAGGGCTCACTGACCAGTTATGGTCACGGGTAAAACAGACTCAACCTGGGGAAGAAAAATCAATTTAATTTGTTGCAAACCACCTGAGTAGACATAACAACCACATCTTACAACACCTTCCCCCCACCCCTCTCTTCTTTTCGAGCTCAAATCACTTTGCCCCGATGTCTCTACCTCCCCCCCACCAGGGTCACAGGGGGCAGGGAATGGGGGTTCAGTCAGTTCACCTCTGCTACTCTTCCCAGCATGGAAGTCCAGGAACAAGATGTTCCAACACGAGCTTCCCATGGAGTCAGGGACCTCTTTGGGCTCAGCTCCCGGCTCCAGCATGGGGACATCCACGGGCTGCAGGCTCACCCCTCACTCTGGGGGTCCACCCCTGCTCTGGCTCAGGGCCACAATTTCAGTCACACTTGCCCTCAGGCTCAACTTCTCTGCTCCAGCGTGGAGCCCTCCATGGCCTACACGTGGGTTCTGATTCGCCATCGAATCTCTGTGGGCTGAAGGGAGCTTCCTTTGTCTTTCTCCTACTCCATGCGGTTGAACTGAGTGTGGGTCTTTTTGTCCTTCCTTCTGGAAATGAAGCTCCCTCTCTGTCTGTCCGTTTTTGTTTAGGCTGATGCTTACCTTTTATTTGTCAACAGTCTCTCCTCCAAGAACCACACCTTCTTTTCAGGACAGTCCTTCCCTTCACAAATACGGAGTCACAGAGGCATTTATCTAGTGCTCAGTAGCCCAGCCTGGGCTGGGGGGGTCCACTTTGGAACTGGGGGAGCTTTTCATTCTCATAAGGTGACCCTTCTCCCACTACCAAAAAACCTCATCTTCCCCCCCAACACACACAAACCCAACACAAAATGTCATGAAGAAATAAAGAAAGTTCACATGCAGAATGAGTCCCCCTATTCGACAAATACTGCTGTCCTACTGAAAGAGCCCCATCAGCCAAACAGTATTGACACTCAGTGTGGTGGTGGTGGTGGCTAATTACAGGATGGGTCATCAGCTACTGAAGCAGCTTCTGCTTCCCACATATTTCACAGAATCACAGAATTGCCTAGATTGGAGAAGACCTCTAAGATCATTGAGTCCAATCATTAACCTCACACTGACAAGTCTGTAGCTAAATCATGTCCCTCAGCACTGTGTCTACGTGACTCTTCAATCCCTCCAGGGATGGGGACTCCACCACTGCCCTGGGCAACCCCTTCTGAATACCTAAGAACCCTTTCAGGAAAGAAATTCTTCCTCAGATCCAATCTCAACTTCCCTTCCTAGGAAATTGCATTCACTAGTGTTTATAATAAATCACTTTCTTTGTCATGCTAGGATTTTGTTGGTTTTGTGTTGCTTTTTTTTTTCTACCAGGAAATAAAGTCTTGATTGTTATTGAGTGCAAAAATTAAGTGCACAAGGGTAACTTGCCCCAGTTTTATTTATCACTCTGATTTTTGTTAGGACCCAGTGATCTTGCATCCAGTGACAAGTATTAAGACAATAGATTCTCATTAACACTGAGGAAAAGCCATCAGTAGAATCTGGAAATCCTCTGAGGATTCGGCAACTAAATCCAGGGCAGTGGCCACACTACCCAGGTAGTGACCAAGGCAGCTCAGACTCCTGTTGTGACATACTTGTCTGAGACCTGACAATACACATCACATCAATGGGATCTGAAAGGGCTTTCCATCACCAGGGGAGTGAATAAGCAGCGTGCATACTCTGTAGGGTACCAGCACAAATAAAAGGTTGAGAAGGCATAATAATCTAGAATTAAATGTTGCATGTGGAGCCAAGAAAACACATAGATTTTGTGTTTGTGTCCTCTTCATAAGCCACTTTTTCTGTCTATGTGTTAAACCCATAGCTGTAGCCTCAATCACAACAGTCAGCAATGACCTAAATGATACTGGGGCTGATTTGACATGTTCAGGTACCTCTGTCTTGCTGCCTTCCCCAGTGCCTGCTCTGAATGTGTCCATGCAGAGAAAGCACATGTCAAATGCAGCAAGTCAAACCCTTGCCTGGGAGCACTCCCCTGAACACAGAACAAAGTCCACCCAATGCTCTTTGATGTGCCAGGTTTCAGGTTGTTAGATAACTTAATAATAAAACTCTTTTACACATAACTTCACATGGATACATACATATATATATATGTGCAAGTCAATCATTAAGTTCAACAGCAGTATTTGCTGCAAATAAGGCTTTCCTTTAAAACATTGATTTTTAGCATAATCTTTGCTGTTGAAATGTCATAACAAAATGAAGAAATTTGACATGCAGAATGAGTCTCCCCATTTAACAAATACAACAAATATATATATATATGTGTGTGTGTGTGTGTATGTCAAGAAATGAAGTAGCAACAGGAACAGAAAACCAGAAGAGGGAGTATGAACGCAGCAGTCATTTATTTTACACCTCTTCAGTATTTGAAATGCTCTTGGAGTGGTAATTACTAAAATTCCTGCCTTCATTTTCCTCAGGGAATACTTTCTTTACAGACTGCAGTATACACTCTTTGCATTATTGCAGAATAAATGCTGTCTTGAAGCTTTTGCTATAGTACAAGGTCACCTATCTTAGCAAGGGTGGGTTTTTAATTTATTTGTATGCAAGTTGTATTTGAGGCTAAACCACTTCACTTCCTTGAGGAATCTCTATCCATATGGAAGAGCCACTGTCCAGTACATTTGATCTCTCCTCTGTTTTACAGCTGACTACTTGCATTTAATTTTGATGTAACAAGAATGAAAATCCCCACTTAAAATGTTGTCACAGAATCAGATCATAGAATCACAGAATGTTGTGGGTTGAAAGAGACCCACAAGGTTCACCCAGTCCAACTCTTGCCCTAGCACAGGACAAACCCAAGATTCAGACCACGTGTTTTTGTTTTCATTTGGCCTCTCTGAGCTTGGACTTCAGCAGAGGAAGCTCAAGGATTGGCCTCCTTACAAAGCAAACCTTCCAGATTTAAGATTTAAGAGTCGTTATTTCAAGACACAGTAGGAAAGATGCAAAACACGTTTTGGTGCCTTTGTGAAAACAAGCATAATAAATTCCTCATAGTAATAACTAATAGTTATTCCTAATAGTAAGAGTAATTAGTTATTCCTAATATTAGCTAATAGTTTTTCCTAAGAGTAATAATAATCATTCATAATAGTTACTAATAACAGTAATTTGTTATTCCTAATAGTAATAACTAATTCCTAATAGTTCTAATAATTAATTCCTAATAGTTCTAATAACTAATTCCTAACTAACACACAATGCAGCTGACAGCAGAGGGTCCCTCAGCCAGCAGAGTCCTGTCCCAGAGCAGGGACAGCATATGCTTAACCATGGGGAGGCACTGCAGGTATCCAAATTTTGAGTATTTCTGCTTTGGCAGGAGTGTTCTTTCCTCTCATGATGGTTTATAAGATGAATACTCATAGTTACATGTCCTATAAATCTTGTTCTGAAGTTAACCCGGTGGGAAAACTTAATTAAACAATTAGTTGTTCTGAAAATATTTGTCTTTATAACCTGAGCCTCATTTTGAAACAAATATTTAAATACACACTATATATTAGGAAAGATCATCTTTTCACATTGAAATAAACATTTTCATCACTGCAGTTTTGGTGCCTCTTGGAACCATCGTTGTTTATATCACAGTGTTAGTGTGTACCAGGCTGGATTTGAGATATATGTTTAAATATGAAGCACAATCACACTTTCAGAAAGGAAGGTTTGCCTCTGTATTTACAAGCAAATCTTTCTTCCTGTCTGGGCTTCTCTTCTCTCTGGGGGTGCTCCTGCCAGCCCAGCTCAGGTTTGCAGACAACGAGGTTTGTAACCAGCTGTACCCCAGCATATACACTGTCCAGGTGACAGTGCAGGCTACACGGTGGACATACCCAAACATTAATTACCTTATCTTCTACCTTCAAATTTATTTTATATCCTCCTTAACAGAGTAATGACCTCAAAATAGGAGGCAAGGCCTCTAAGAGTGTTGTGGTTTTAATTGAGCTGGCAGCCAAACTCCACAAAGCCACTCTTTCAGTCTCCTCTGCCCCAGAATTGGGGGAGAGAATCAAAAGGGTGAAAGTGAGAAAACTCATGGGTTGAGATAAGAACAATTTAATAACTGAAATAAAATAAAAATAAAAATAATAATGTCAATAGTAATGATAATAACAGTAATAACAGAATACACAAATGAGTGCTGCACAGTGCAATTGCTCACCACCTGCTGATCAATGCCCAGCCTGTTCCTGATGCCTTCTAGCAATCTCAGAGCATAGACAATCCCAAAACTGAAAGTGCAGTCCTGGAAGAGTGAGAACTTTATGGCCAACCTGCCAACCCTTATTTATACACCAAACATGATGTTTATATGCTATGGAAGATCCCATTGGTGTATTCAAATGCCAGTTTGGGTCTGTTAATCTTACTATATTCCCCCCCAGCTTCTGCACCTGCAGACTAGCAAAACATGGCAAATTGAAAAGTCCTTGATTTCTTAGCAACAACTGAAAACATCAGTATATTGTCAACATTCCTCTCATACCAAATCTGATATTGAAACTGAAACACAGTTCTATTGTAGCTGCTAAGCAGAGAATTAGCTCTATCCCAGCCAAAACCAGGACAAAGGGATGCAGAAGACCCGTGGAGGCAGAGAAGCCTTTGACTAGGTGCAGCTTCCTTGCCCTTGTCAAATGTGCCTGGAGGAGGAGATGGCTGTGCTGGGGACCTGGTGGCCTTGCTGGGGCAGTCACCCAGCCCCTGGCCAGGGAACAGCCTGGCTCTTGTCAAGCTTCTGCCCTCAGGTTTCTGTAGCAGGGACATGTGGGTGCTGGGAAGCGGGGTGAAAGGCTGCTGGGACAGAGAGCCAGGCACAGTGCCGTAGCAATGAGGTAGCTCCCTTTCTTGCCCTGGAGTTTCTCACCATTGAACTGTTCCTGCTGTAGGTGACATTTCCTTAAAATTCACAAAATACAGCCTGACTTGTCTTACTTTGTGTCATTTTCTACTTTCTGTTGGAAGTCTGCAGGAGTCATTTTGCATTGTTGGTGGCAGAGTGAACCAGTATGGTTCTGTTTCTAGCCTTGTGTGGTAAATCAGTGTTGAAAGTCTCCACTCAGAGCGTAGGAGGCAAACTGTTCTTGCACCCAACCTGTGCATTCGGAGTTTCTCAGGCTGTTGCACACCTGAAGTTGTATGTATTGTACAATTTAGAAACAGCATAAAACTCATTTCCTGATGTTGTGCCATTTGTACAGGACTTTTTAAAAAATAAATAAATAATTTTTAAAAAATCCCAAAAAAGATGGTGTCATAAGAGGCAACGTCTGCATCTCACACTGTGTGTATGACAAGAGGTTAAATCAGGTTTTGTTAGGGCATCCTCTCTGGGATAGGAAGTGTCACATGCTGCCCTCTCAAGTTGAAGGCAGTACATATTCCCCACAGTGTACTTTTTCTTAGCATTACCTCTACATATCAAAGTGAACCAAAATCCTGGTGTGAATGGCACCCACCTGCTCTTTGGAGTTCCCTTAGGCAGCACAAGGTGGGGCACAGGCTGGCAGGATGGGTGCAGGGAAGAAGAATAACAGCTGAATTTGCCTGTTTGCCTGGAAACCTGAAATTGTTGGTGGGCATTTCCCAGAACGAAATGTAATTTGATAAATGTACGGACTTCTGTTTCTACAGAACAGTATGCACACTAGGAAGCTACAGTGATTAATGCTGAGAGCTGTTAATACACAGCACTGGGTCAGAATAATTTCAACAAAAGCATATTTCAGCAGAAAGTGCCATTAAGATGGTATCTGTGATAGTGTCTTTTTCATTCATCTTTCTCTTGCAGAACTCTGAATTTCAGTTTCCTCTCTCACCCCTCACCTCATTCCTTTAGATTTTAAGCCCTTCAGAGCAATGACTTGCTCCACATTTAAATCACCCATTCCACAGTGGTATCCCTCCTTGTCTGGAGTCCCTTTCTTAAGTATAATCCTAGCTATAAACTTTAATTAGCAAAAATACCTTGCACAAATATTCTGCATCACTTGCCCAACCCCAGCAAAATGACAGAAAAAGTTAAGAAAAATAAAAGACACATAAAGAAGAAAACCAGAATGTGGTATAATGAGCTTTTGGTGTCATATCAAGTTTTGATAAATAGTTTCCTGTGAAATTTGAAGAATAAAAACCCAAGGACTTGTTCAGCTGCTTATTCTGTTTTCTCAGATCTGGCTTCCTTCCAAAGGGGGTACACAACAAAGATGTTAGTGCTGCATTTCAAATCCAAGTGCCAATATCAGTAAGTGTTTTTCAGAAAATAAAACTTCATTGTTAACCAAATTTATTTAAAAACAAATCAGCAGGACCTCTTTGTAATTATGTATGTGCCTAGCTATTTGCAAAATCTTTTATTTATCTGTAATCCTTCAGAGGATGTAGTAGAAAAGGGCCAGTTCCTCTGAGTTTCCCCCACTCAGAGTCTAAAAGGGTTTAATTGTCTGCACAGATGTTGGTCTCAGCAGGGCACAGTAGCTCTCTGTTATTTTTTAAAAAGGGGGGAAAAAAAAAGTTAAAGTTTTTGCAAAAACTAATACCCTTAGTATTTTCTTAGGGCATCTACATAAATCCCTTTTTGCTGCCTCTGCCTAGATCTGAGCATGTGAAATGATGGGACTATACTTTCAAACGGTGCTGGACTGGTGTCTGTGAAAGCCCAAAACCAGCGCTGTGGTGCTTTGCTTTCGGTGCAGGTGTAGTCATGTTTTTCTAAGAGGGGGCTGTATTTTGCCTATTTGCATGATATTTGCATATAATTCTTTAAGTTTACTCGACTTTTTATTTTTTATTTTTTTTAAAAAAACGACAAAACCTCCCTTGAGTCACCTACATAATTTTAAAAAATGCAAATTATACTGGAAAAAAGTATCTTATTTCTGTTGCACATATAGGAAGGAACCTTGAACAAAGTGGGAATGATCATCTCTTAAATAAAAAAGAAGGAAAACTGCTAATTAAATGATGAAAGTAACTTATCAGTTGCCTTTCTAAATCTAATATAGCACTTACTTTTCTTTTTAAAAATTATTTAAATGTACTTTTGCTTTCAGACTTTCTGCTAAATTTAAAATATATTGTGATCTGCTAATATGTTTTGCTAGTAGCCTCAAAAATTAATGATAACTTCATATTTCTTCATTAATTAATATTCCACATAATTCTTCACTCATTTCATGCTAGCTCTTGTTAGCTCTACCACAGTTATCTGAACCTCAATTACCACAATCTCCTTGTTTTTCAAAATAATTGTATCCCCAGAAAGCTATTAATTACATTTAAAAGCACTACCATCAGCCAAAGCTTTAATTATGCAAACATATTCAGTGTCCCTGTGACATTTGGATAATCAAGGTGGTACCATCTAAACAGCAGCCCTGTGATTAGGTCTTTCTGCCCTTGGGTGAATAATTTTCCCTGCACCTGTTGTGCACCACAAAAATAATTGGATGTCTTATAAAATAATATTAAAAAATCCCACACGATGATTCAGACTCCAGTTCACTCCCAGAAATAATATTCCATTTTTTCCATCAGCAAAGGACATGGTCCAAGATATCTACAGATTATTAGTAGGCTTTTTACTGGCAGAATTTTGAAAGATTAAAGGTGTCCTTGCCTGGTGTGTTTTCTTTCAAAAGTCTGTTTATAGATTAATTATTAAAAAAACCCAAAACAAAACAACAAAACAAAACAAAAAGGTCCTTCAGTTAGGTGGATCGATATCCAACCAATCATTGACAGAAGGGAATCCCCATAAGGCACAATTAAATTCTGCAGCAAGCAAAATCCATGTACAATGGCTTTCCCACCACTATCAAATGGGATATTCTGGAGGATACGTAGTAAATATGGAGTGATGACTAAATATAGAAAAATAATAATTCATAAGTGATTACTAGAACAATAGATTACAATCCTTGATTAGGATCTTCTCATTATCTTTGGGTTATAGTAGTTTGCTGTAGAGCAAATTGACTCCTTTTTTGCTAGGAAGTGCTGCTTTAGTCCATTTTTTCATCTTAAAATAAATGTGTGGCATAAACATGTTATGCTGGGAACTGAAAAGGTGTTCTGCTTGGCAGCAGTTGCTGTGAGTGGATTTTCATGGATTGGGTGGACGTGCCACCTCCTGCACGGAAGCAGGTGCCTGTAGTTCAGGGAAGGCTGCTGAGGCTTTCCCTGCTCCGGCACCTTCAGGAGGTACTGCCAGGACCCCTGTGCTGCTTGGCTGGTCCTGCATCCCTTTGTTCCTGAACAAAGAAGTCTCAAGGTAAAAACAACACAGATCCTTGCTCTGTCATCAACACCGATTCAAAATCTGTTTGTGCTACTGAGGAAATGCTGGATGAATTGCTTCCACTGAGGTTCCTCCTGTTTATCGTCCGCCTGAGCTATTCACTCATTTCCTACAACCTTTGTAAAGGCAATGCTTGATACCCTCAATGTATCTCGATTCCTTTCTGTTTTCCAGGTCGGTGTATTTCCTTACAACCTTGCTGATATCATCTGATAACCCTTCTCTTAAAAAAACCCAACCAATCCAAAACAAAAAATAACAATCAAAATCACAGAATTGCCTCAATTAAAAAAGCCCTTTAAGATCATGGGGTCCAGTCATTAACCTCACACTGACAAGTCCCCCACTAACCCAAGTCCCTCAGCACTGTGTCTGCACGACTCTTCAATCCCCCCAGGGATGGGGACTCCACCACTGCCCTGGGCAACCCCTTCCAATGCCTGAGAACCCTTTCAGGAAAGAAATTCTTCCTCAGATCCAATCTAAACTGCCCTTGGAACAACTTGAGGCCATTTCCTCATGTCCTGTCATTGCTTTTGTCAATGTCCTGTTCTTGTGTCTTTATCAATGATCATCGCCTGCCCTGTGGACTCTCTGTGCTGCTTTAGGCGTGCAGAGCAGTACCCTGCTCACACACCTCATTCTTCCTGGCACCACCTGGGTGCCAGTGGGGCAGCCACACTTTTATTCTTTTACAGAGTTCTCTCCTCTGCCTGTCTGCTAATTGAACATCAGCCTCTTCCTTTCACAATTAAAGTTAATCCAGTTGAGCCCAGTTTCATCTTGGACTCTGATATTGCGAACACTGCATCACAGAAATGAAAAGCCCTATTATATTCACTGCTGGGTCCATGTTCATCAGTATTTTAGTGTGGAGATTTCTCATCATTCCTCTTAGAGCCTGAAATCGTGCCTGAAAGCTTGTGCTGCCATATGCCTACTTCAGACAACAAATACTTTGCTCATCATAGTCTGCAGAGCACCTCTCTATCCTTGTTCAGTGGATGCCTGGCAAAACTGATATTTTTTCAATCCTCCAGATAACATAATTTTGTGATTCTTATTATTAAATATTTGATTCAGATGAAAAGAGAATAATCTTGCCATTATCAATATTGATAACTGTCATGGTTTTAACTCAGCCAGCCCCCAAACACCACACAGCTGCTTGCTTACTCTGTCCTGCCCTGGGGAAAAGGGGAGGGAATTGGAAAGGTAAAAGTAAGGAGATTTATAGGTTGAGATGAAACAATTTAATAATTTAAATAAAATCCAAATTAAAATAATAATTACAATAATAATGATAATAAGAGCGATAATAGAATATACAAGTGAGTGATGCACAATTGCTCACCACCTGCTGACCAATGCCACTTCCTGGATAGAGATCCTGGAAAAGCAAAAATCCCAAAACCAAAACCAGAGTCCCAGAACAGAGAGGCAGAGTGAGAGGCCATTCTGGTCAGCTCTCATCTATATACTGAATATGATGTTGTATGATACGGAATATCCCATTGGCATATCCAAATGCCAGTTTGGATCCTTCACTCTGACTGTACTCCCACAGCTTCTTCTGCATCTGCAGAGTAGCAAAATAGGGGAAGTTGGAAAGTCCTTGATTTCTCAGCAACAACCCAAAACATCACTATATCACCCACATTCTTCTCACACCAAATCCTATGCTGAAACCAAAACCCAGCACTATTCTAGCTACTGAGAGGGGAAAGTTAGCTCTGTCCCAGCTGAATCCAGGACAATGACCTTTTCTCCCTCCTTTGGCAAACCTCCTTTTCCTAATTAACAAAATGTTGTCAGTGCTTCATGGGAACACAGAAACTCATGAAATGTTTTATAGAATTGGCTGTTACACTTATGTATATCAATTGCTTTCCAAGATAATAGCATCTGGCATCAGAATCTGGAACACAAATAATATCTGGTAATAAAGGCTGTAAGTGTAACATGGAATCAATGTCTGTACTGTGAACAGAGAGGAGTGGGAGTATTGCAATTTTTAAATTTAGCAGAATACCAGAGATGATTTGAGCATGAATTTCACTGGCATATTTACTCTCGTTACTTAAGTGAAGAAAATTTGGGACAACACTGACCTCATGCAAATTCATCCATTTCCAAGCATTTCCATATGTCCAGTTATTGTAAACTAAAAAAGAAAATAGATGACATTAAACAAGCCAGGAGTTTATAATAAAATGGTGTATATATTCATATGTACAATACTACATGCAAGAGGAAAGGTTTCTAAATACTGAGAGATGCCTAAGAAGATAAAATGTTCATCTTTGCTGAATTGAGGTCAATCTCAGCTTTATTTAAATTAATGGAAAAATTCCTAGGATTTCACCTTCAAGTTCTTCTAACCAAAATATATCTGTAAGCTGGTAGAAAAAAATCTATGTTAGTTAACAAGCAAGCAGCATGCTTTACTCTTTGTTTGATAAAATACTGGACAAACTTGTGGTAACTTAGCTTATGTGCCATATGAAGAAAAGAGATGTAGCCTGGAATGTGCATTGCTCCAGCTCCTGAGCAGGGGGACTGAAAGGCAGAATTATCTTTGGATGGGATCAAGCACTTGTAATTAGAGTTGCCCTGATCCTTTGAGCTGTTCATATTATCTGACACCTTCAGTCACATTCATTCCACGGTGATTTTCCCACTGTCTGTTATGAGTTAGCAATAGATAATGATAAAATTAAGTCACTTTTATCGGTCTTGCAGACAGAGACTGACATATGCTTATTTGTATTTGTACTCTTCCTCGTTTCCCCTCCTGGCTCCCTTTGGTTAGCCAGCTGTATCTACATGCCCTTTTCCATTCACAGGTTCAGATGTGACTGTTTCATTCTGTGGCAGGCACTCAGGTACATTGATTTTACCAGCCCTAAAGTGTTGACTGCTTGCTCCAAAGCCAAACAAAATGCCATGATTCTGGTCAATCATTGAGCTATGCTAGAGTGGGCTACCTAAAGTTTAGAGAGCTTCTCCTATCAGTTCCATCTCTCAGTCATAAGTGTGTAAGTTCCTGGGCTCCACAACCCCTCCTTGTTTCTCCTGATAGAAAGGTGATGTAAGAAATCCTCTGTTTTTGTTTAAGAGTGCAAGAGTATTGTAATGTCAAACTTAGATTGATTCATGGCCAGTGAGGATAAGTAAAAGCCATAATTAAAGATCATAGAACCATAGAAAGGTTTGGGTTGGAAGGGACCTTCAAAGGCCATCTAGTCCAACCCCCCTGCAGTGAGCAGGGACATCTTCAACCAGATCAGGTTGCTCAGAGCCCTGTCCAACCTGACCTTGAACGTTTTCAGGGATGGAGCTTCTACCACCTCTCTGGGCAACCTGGGCCAGTGCTTCATCGCCCTCATAGTGAAAATTTTCTTCCTCATATCTAGTCTGAATCTCCCCCCTTTTAGGTTAAAACCATCACCTCTTGTCCTAGCACTATAGACCCTGCTATAAAGTTTGTCCCCATCTTTCTTACAGGCCCCCTTTATTTTCCTAAAAGGGAGCATCATTTGTCCAGAGTAGTCCATAAAACTCCATAATTAATAGAATGAAAGCTGAAAGAATGTAAAAAATATGCTTTTTCCAGGCATAGATCTTGCCATTCCTGAATATAGTTTGACTGTTCTGGCTGGCTTCGTACAGCAGTGTCATGGCCAGTGACATGGCATATGCTCTGTAACTGCAGAGGAAAAGGTCACCCCTGGTCAGCACAGGCTGCGGAACTCTCTAACCAAGACTGAAAAGTGCCATCTCAGATACAAACGTCTTCTTTAAATAATTTATTCTGTGTCACACAGATTGGATTCAAAGTAAAGGATGAGATGAAAGGGTTTCCTTTTTCTTTTCTCTTTTTTCTTCTGTTTCTCATTTCAGAAACAGCCATTGAAAAATCCCTCAGGGACAGAAAATGAAAGAATTGCCTAAATATCATAATACACTTTCTTCTCATAGTTATGGTTATTTGTCATAAACCCAAAGCAACTTAGATCTCTCTTCTACTTCTCTGTTTATCAAGTGTTAAGCATACTAGAACCCCTGATGTGCAACTGACAGCTATCAAGGATTTTTTTCCAGCTACGTATTTCTTTCATTGATGAGGAAATGTGTATAGCTGCAAATCTCATAATCATAAAACTGAAAAAGATGTTGGTTCCACCAAGGTGCTAAATTGTCTTCACTTTGCAATTTGAAACATGCAGAAGTTTCCTGTGGCTTCTTTCACTCCTGTCTTCTCATTTTTGGACATAATATATGTGCATTGGTACATGTTACAGAGAGGGAGAGGGAGGGAGTAAGGAAGGGGGCTCTTGAAGGTAGGGGAGGAAAATAGGGAAAAAAGGAGTTAGAACAAATATGGACATAACTGGGTCTGCTTGAAACCTGTCCCTCTTTTTTATTTTCAGTTTGGTAAGAAAATTCTACCCCATCCTAACTTAAAAAGGATGAAGCAGAACTCCATATGTGCACACTCTGTGTATGTAGTTAGGCACTCTGATGTAATAACTCAAGTTGTAATCGCTCTTCTGCGTCTGAAGAGCTTTTGTTTGTCTTGGTATTTCCTAGTGAGGAATTTCCTTTAGCATAAATACAAAATCATGAGTGAATTTTGAATTCAACAGGAATTCCACAGATATGAGGGAAGGAATAAGGCAAGAAGGTTGCTCTGCTGAAACAGTAGGGAGGGTGGAGAAAATTAATTCAGTGGTACAGGGCTACCTTCCTCTGGGCAGCTGGTGTGGTCACAGATCATGAAACTATAGAATCATAGAATTGTTTTGGTTGGAAAAGACCTTTAGTATCATCAAGTTCTGCTCTAAACCTAATATCTCCAAGTCCACTTCTAAACCATGTCCCTAAGCACCTCATCTACATGTCTTTTAATTACCATCAGGGATGAGGACTCCACCACTTCCTGGGCAGCCTGTTCAGGTGCTTGACAATCCTTTCAGTGAAGAAATTTTTCCTAATATCCAGTCTAAACCTCTCCTGGTGCAACTTCAAGCTGTTTCCTCTCATCCTATCACTTGTTACTTGAGAGAAGAGACAGAGACCCACCTCGCTACACCCTCCTTTCAGGCAGTTGTAGACAGTGATAAGGTCTCCCCTCAGCCTCCTTTTCTCCAAACTAAACAACTCCAGTTCCCTCAGCCGCTCCTCATAAGGTTTTTGTTCTCCAGACCCTTCACCAGCTTCGTTGCCCTTCTCTGGACATGTTCCAGTGCCTCAATGCCTTTTTTGTAGTGAGAGGCCTAAAACTGAACCCAGCACTCGAGGTGCGGCCTCACCAGTGCCCAGGACAGGGGCATGATCAGTTCCCTACTTCTGCTGGCCACACTATTGCTGATACAGGCCAGGATGCCATTGGCCTTCTTGGCCACCTGAGCACACTGCTGGCTCATATTTGGCTGGCTGTCAACCAACACCCCCTGGGTCCTTTTCTACAGCTTTCCAGCCACCCCTCCCCAGGCCTGTAGCACTGTATGGGGTTATTGTGATCAAAATGTAAGACTCTGCACTTAGCCTTGTTGAACCTCATACAGTTGCCCTCAGCCTATCAATCCCAGCCTGTCCAGATTAATCCCTCTGTAAAGCCTTCCTACCCTCAAGCAGATCAACACTCCTGCCCAGTTTGGTGTCTGCAAATTAACTGAGGGTGCATTCGATCCCCTCATCCAGGTCATTGGTAAAGATATTAAACAGAGTTAGTCCCAGTACTGAGCCCTGGGGAACACCACTTGTGACTGGCCACCAGCTGGATTTAACTCCATTCACCACAACTCTTTGGGGCCTGGGTATCCAGCCAGTTTTCCACCCAGTGAAGAGTGTACCTGTCCAAGCTACAAGTAGCCAGGTTCTGGAGGAGAATGCTGCAACATAAGTGATGGCATACAACATAAGTAATACTACTGAAAAAGTTAATGCAAGGTCTCACAAATATGTTTTTTTCCAGGTTCTGGAGAGGGCCATCAGGGAGGGAGGGTTGAGCTACTGCCCCTGCAATTGCTGTCTTGATGGAAACTTCCCTCAGAGGTGCTAATTAGTGATCAGTATTGACCGGAGCTGTGACACAAAAGGGCACGGATTTTAGCACACGGCCACAAATGCCCTGATTCATCCAGTCTGTAAGAACGCAGGACATGCTGTAACAGGTTCTGTCTGTCACACATTCAGACAATAAAGTTTCTAAAAACCAAATATAAATTGTTCTCTATTTTCCACATAATGAAGGATCTAAAATATTGGTTAGTGTAAAAGTCAACAAAGAGGAACTACACCAGACATTGAGCAAGTGCAGGATATGGCCCAAAGAACATGGTTGCAGTCTCTGTTGTAGCATTGGAAAGAAAAATTATTGATTAAACTAATAGATCTGAGATATTTTTACTTGCCTTGCAAGTCTTTCAGACTCTGCTTTTAAAATTTAAAATAAAGAGTTCCAGGGTAAAGATTACCCACCTCTGTGTCTCTATTTTAGAGGTACTTGTCTATATTAAACACATTTTATTCAGTTCTAGGTAGATCCTCTTTTAAAAAATGGCTTGTGCCTGTAAAATTTGAAGAATTTGAGACACGTATGATGATTAGGAGATTTCAAATGAATGTTTTCATTTAAACCTAAATATAAATATTTTCAAGTGAAAAGACATCACGGTATTCTGCATTACAGTCATTGCTGAAAAATACTTCTACTGCTCTGGCCCTACATGACTTCTGATATTTGCCAAGATAACCTAGTCACACATCTACTGGAGGAGGAGAAAATACCTTGAAGGAAATCTGTGGCATTCATACCAACACCTTCAGAAGCATAACCCTGTTTTATCTACAGATGTAGGTAGCTTTGCTGAATCTCCATTGGCTTTGTTTGAATGGATAACAGATTCCTGATATTTTTTTCTTAGACTGTAACACTGAGTTAGATAGATTTTTGTTTGCAGACGTCAATGGCTTCTAAACAATGCCGCCGTTGTGAAGGTCTGCCCTCGACTCTGCCGCTGCCTAGAGTGGCTTTCCTTTCGAGGAAACCGCTCCCAATTATCTTTCCCTCTTAATGAGCATTCCTTCTTTCTGAGAAGTTGTAACCTAGAGGCTGAGGCTGTATTGTTATGACAGTGCAACTGTGTATTGGTATCGAGCTTGTAGGTCCCTTATCAGTTGTCTGCCTCAGCGTATTCAGTCTAGGACAAACATCGTTGAGGCGACTTCATTTACAAAAGTCCCTGTAGTGCTCAGAAATCCCAGATGCTATCAGGGAGTATCAAAGGACAGGGGTATAACATAACGAACTGAAACCTCATAGCCTTGTGTGCTTTGGTAATGCTGAGACCTGAATTTTCCTCTGTACAGCACTGCAGGACCCTCCAGCGAGGGGGGATCCTTCACTAGCGCGCAACGTCCCACAGCTTGCCCTTCAGCGGTGCTGGTGGCTGGTGTGGGCTTTCTTGCAGCACACTGAGGAAGTTTTTTACTCTTAGTAAAACTTCCCCATTGTTCTTAACCAACATAACTCTCTTCTTCCAGAATTATTTCCAACTGTGGCTTCTTCCAGAATTATTTCTACCATGGCAAAGCTGAGCGTTTTGGGGTTGGAACTGGATGATCTTTAAGGTCGCTTCTAACTCAAACCATTCTATGACTCAATAGCCAAGGTCCATTCACCAAGATCTTGTTGGTTACAATTCTATATCTAGCTACAGGTGCAACTCTACAAATACAACCATGATGAATAGTAATCCAAAAGCATATCTTTGCAATACTCCAGAATATTTTTTCATTATCAGAGAAAAAAAAAAAAAGGCTAAAGCTTCCAAGTATTTTGTGAAATAAAATAGTGAAATTTTATTTGGTCACTTTTTAAAAATTTTGATTTCAAGAGTGTTATAGTGCTGCATAAAAATTCTGCATGAAAAGTGACTTTGAAAGAGAATGTCAGAATCTTACTGTTTAAAAAACCGCAGAAATTAATTATGACATCTTGAAAAGAAGGTATTTCTATTTTTTATCCTAAATATAGGACTGTTGTATCTAATAGTCTCAGATAGAAAAAAACCATTGACTCTGAATGACATAGAGGTATCCTCTGTTCCTGACAGTGAATGAAGAGATATTTTTTTTCCTCACTGCCTTTAGGTGCATGAATTTACATACATCATATGCTGTACTATGCTGGGTTTATAAAACTGATAATAATGATGTATGAGGGTCACAGTATATTTTGAAAAGACCATGTGTGGAAAAAAGCACACAGAAGGAGAAAGAGAAAAAAAAGGAAGTCATTATCTGTGAAAACAGGCTCAGATTTGGCAAACAAAGCTCAGCCCAGAAAAAACTATGTCCTTCTGCCTATACAGAAGCATGTGGCTTAATGGGACTCATGTGGGCATTAGGCTGGCTTGGCAAGGAACACTGCCAGAAGATTGAAACTAGAGCAAAACAGGAGGCAGATATAAATCAACTTCAAAAATGGACTTGAAAGAAATACTAAAGAAAGAAGTGTTTGTTATATACAGAAGTAAAAACTAGCACTGGGGAAGTATTCCCTTTTATCGTTGGTACATGTCACTCTACACTCAGAAGCGTGTCAGAGGGCTTGAAAACCCCCAGAATCACATGTAAAAATCAAATATTCCATCCCAAGTGAGATACAAAAAAGTAGTGAATTAGCTCCACAGTTTAATACCAGATACTAATTCAGCTATCACACAGGTTTTCTTCATGGTCACTGCTGAGATGTGCCAGCTGGAGAGTCACAGAATCATTAAGGCTGGAAAAGACCTCTAAGATCATCCAGTCCAACCACCAACTCATCACCACCATGCTTACTAAACCATATCCCTGAGTGCTACATCTACACATTTCACATTACACATCTACACCTCCAGGGACGGTGACTCCACCACTTCCCTGGGCAGCCTGTTCCAATGTCTGATCTCTCTTTCTGATAAATTTTTCCTAATATCCAACCTGAACCTCCCATGGAGCAACCTCTCATCCTATTACCAGTTACCTGGGAAAAGAGAGTAACCCCCACCTCACTACAACCTCCTTAAATGAACTTAAATGCCAAACCAGTGGGGACATCCATCACTTCCCACCCCTCTGAGAGTGGTCCCCAGGAGCTTGCTAAGGGACAGCCTGAAGCCAGCTGGTGCTTGTTGATACCCCTCTCTGTGCCTGTTGGCAGGACACTTGGGATGACCGTTTGCACGTGTGTTTGTGCAGGTGGGAGTGGGAACACGCGCGGTTTCTGATGCCATGAGGCAGAGATACTCTCCGGTGCTCCCCTGCCTGTGAACAATAGGGCTTTATGCAAGCGAGGGCTGACATACGACGCTGGGAGAGGGAGCCAGCAAGGAGAGCAGCTGCAGCACGCTCCACGCAGCCCAATTCCCTCTGCTCTCCTCCACAGCCAAGTCCCTGATGTTCCTTGCAAGCAAATGCAAGCCCACCCCCAGAGCTGGGTGGGCTTCACTTGTGCCCCTCACCAACTGGGTATGAAGCTGGAAGGACAAGGCTGTGTGTTCACTCCCCTCTGTTGGCATTCACTGACACCCGTTTTCATCCTTAGGCTGGCAGTCATTACCACCCATTTGCTTCCTTAGGCTGGCATTCATTGCCACCCATTTTCTTCCTCAGAAATAACCACCTTGTGCTATTCAGATAGCATCAGAGTGAGGTGCTTTGCGAGCACATAAAAATACGACTGCCCTGCAGTGTTTTAGTACCGTGTCCTATTGCCTTTGCTTTACTGGCTCTAACCAGCCAGTGACAGCTGCATTTAAATGTAAATCAATAGAGCTTTTCTTTAGATACTCACAGCTGGCATATTTTTTTCTCTTCAAGGCTTTTTGGTATAAAGAAATTGTGGCACTACCTGAGAACTAGTGAGTGCCTGCTAGGAAAAAGAGGACATGTGCTAAAAGGACATGTCCCAGCAACAATTTCTAGAAAAATTTTTTCAGGAAGAATATCTGAATTAAAAAGGTTCTCAGGCACTGGTACAGGCTGCCCAGGGAGGTGGTTGAGTCACCATCCCTGGAGATATTTAAAAGATGGGTGCTCAGAGATCTGGTTTAGTAGTGGACATTACGGTTGGACTCCATGATCTCCAAGATCTTTTCCAACCAAACAATTCTATGATTCTGTGAAAATCCTACAGAAGGTCTCATTTGCCTTCCAGACACACGATTCCAGTGCACACCTCATGCTAAACATGAAGATCCGGTTTCTCTTGTTGTTTTATGTCATTTATGTGTTTTGGCTTCTCTGCAAAGTTTAGAAACTGTAATCAAAGGTGTTGCAAAATCTGTCTGTAGTTCCCCTCTTCAATAGGAGCTTGCAAGAAGCAACATGACTGCCTACCCTCGTGGTTGCAGCACTGCCTGGCAGGTGGGGACTTGTGGCCTGCTCTCTGTCTCATGGGCTCTGAGAGGCTCAGTCTGCAGACCGAGGTGTTTTCTAATCTCTTTTGAGAAGTGTAACAGCTACCGTGGGAGCTGTGAAAAGCAGCTTGGATGGAAAGATGCTGATGACTCTCTTTTCAGGAGCGTTACCATGAGCAGGTGTCCCTGCTCACAGCAGGGGAGTTGGAACTAGATGACCTTTAAGGTCCCTTCCAATCCAGACCATTCTATGACTCTATGATTGCCTCACCTACCTTTTGCAGCCCTGAGCATCTCCAGAGCTTGCTCCTCCAGCCACGCTTCCTGTTGGCCCATCCCAGGCTGCTCTGGCTGGACTTGCTCTTGCAGAGCATGGTTGAACCTGCCTCTCTACTTCAAAACAAGAGATGACAGGGCAAGGTATAGGAGACACAGCAAGCTCAGGCATAGATGGCAAGGAATATATAAACAGGGAGGTGTGAAATCCATCTCAGTCTGAAAAAAATCAGGGAGTAGCTCTCATAAACATGTATTATTCCCTCCTTTGCAGTAAACGTTTATTCAGGTACCACTTAGCTGTCACAGTTTCACTCCTTCTTATACAGAATCCTTCTTCTTTTCTTTACCTATCCCAGCACACCAGCAGCTCCCAGTCACAATTCCCTGACATCCTGGGGGCAGGTCTCAGGATGGAGGGAATTGAGCACCATGATTCAATTAGCCTCCTGTGACTCACAACTCAGAGAAGTGCCAGGAATTGATGGGCTTGGGAAAGTACTTATTTTTTTCTAACCAGGAAGCAGCAAATCCCAGGATGCCCAACAGAGCATATGAACATCAAAGAGTTCAAGAAAACCAGGCTGGCCAAATCCCAGTAATGTGGAGGCGAGCCTGAGCAGCCTAGCAGGACTCAGTGGAACCAAGAAAACCTCATGGTATTCTCAACATCTGCATAATCCACTGAGACACTAAATTATTTGTCACCTAGTTGCAGAGAGCTGAATTTAAAGTTGGGGTCTGGGAAGTTGTTGGCAAGCTTACAGCTTTTCAGTTTACTGCCTTTTTTTTTCTACAGCTATTAGAATAGCTACAGCTATTCTGTCATAATGCAGGTCACCAACTACTGTAGTTCCCCCAGAAAAGGCAAATCAACTTTCCTAGGCCTGAGAAGGAAGTTTGCTTCTAGACTTGCATACAGGATAAGGGAAAAAAAAAGAGTAATCCTGATGTATAAAGCTGAGTAGCACTGAAAAATAAATACTAATAGGGTATATTACAAAGCCAGAAGTTCTGATGTGGTGGTGATGAATTTCCTTCCTAGGTATTTTTACTGAGGTCAAGGGTAGGACAGATGATATTAAGTCATCACAAAAATGTGAGCTCCTAAGTGCTCTACTCCATCCTCTGACTTTGACATGTGCAGTAGTTGGTTTAGAAGGGGACAGCTACAGGGAAGTCAGAATCTATGACTAGATGCATCAGCTAAAAGATTGGTTCACTGCCATTAAACACTGTCATAATTTTATTTTTATTCAACTCAAATGATGGATAGATCAATAAAGATTTGAATGAGTGGTTTGCTTTATCCAACCTGCCCCCCCTAAAAAACCTCCAAAGAGTAAAGACACCGTCAGCAATGATTTCACCAGAAGCACTGTAATTTCAGACCATTTCTTTTTTACCCTGGATATTCTGATAGCTTGTTTTGAGATCATTGAGAGGTAAATCTGAGGTTACCTGTGATAATGAATGAATCTGAGGAAAAAAGTAAATATAATAAACCCAACAGACTGGAACAGTAAAGCTGTCTCATCAATAAAGAGAGCAACAGCTGTGAAGAAAAAGTGCTATTTCCCTTTGGTTTTAATTGATTTTTTCTGGTTAAGAAGTAGAATATACTCTTTTTTTTTTTCCTTTTTTTCTTTTTTCTTTTTTTTTTTTTCTGTGTTTTCACCAAGATTCAAGAAGAATTAGGACTGTGGAAAAAAGACCTTGTAATCTTGAGACAATTTCTGTCTTCAAGTAACTACAGTATGAAATTGCAGAGTGTAAAAAACAATGACCAGCACCCAGAACCAAGGTGGGAGCAGTTCTGTTCAGCTTGGTGCTGGTCAATAATGCTGATATTCAAATGACACCCAAGATGAGCCACGCAGACATTTCCTCCCCATCTTCCCTTTCCCATCAAGCTCAGATCTAGAAATATCCACCTGCATTCCTGCTGTTTTAACTGGCCGTTATCCCAACAAACACACACCTTGTCGTGGTCATCGCTGACAGGTCTCGCTTGTGGATTTGTTCATTGACAGCAGCGCAAACATAGGCCAAATATCTAAGGACAGCTTTAATACTGAATTCTGTTGTAGTAGCTACATTTATGGGAAAGCTATTCAGTTGTTCTTATGTACTTCACAAAGGTTAGCAGTAGGTCTTCATCACTGCAGCTGTGTTTTTAACCATTGTGAAGATCAGTGGGTTTGTGAAGGGAAAATGCATTGGTCTTGACTTCATTCAGAGCCTAGAATGGATCCTTGCTGTCTCTATGCTGGCTGGTTTGTTGCATGCTCAGTTATACACTCAAGATCGAGTCCTTGGATGACTCCAAATGCAGCATGTTTGACATATTTCAATATATCAAATGTGCCATAAATAAATGATATGTGTACATCTTCATGGATGAGAAACCACTACCACGGGGATCAGGCTGAAATGGGGAGAAGAGATCAGTGCATGGTTTAATTTTTGCTCTGCAGGGTCCTCCATCACTCCCCACACCCTCATTGCAGAGGGGACATGCCACATGGGCTTTGATGGGCTTCCAGCAACCAAGCAGGTTGTTCTCCATCCAACAGACGTTGGAATCAGCATCTCACATGAGCCTGGTACTGTATCAGGTTCTGACTAGTAGCATGCTACCGATTAACCCTGGTATTTATTATGTGAAACAAACAAAAGCTAGGAGTGTAAACTGAGAGAGTGAGGTAAGGAGGAGACGTGAGTTGAAGCAAACACTCTTGAAAAGGCTCTTAGATGTTGCTAGATTTATTAACTTATTCCCTAAGTTTTCCTGCCAAAATAATATTTGGCAAAAGAGGATTGTTCTTTAAAAGGTTCCTGAATGAGCACAATGTGGCAGTATCAGTTTCGAAAAGACTTTTGAAGAGCAGCCCACTACTTTTTCAGTTGTGTTGCCATAGCTTTCTTGTTTATTTTCTGCTGCCAGGATGGATTCGATCTGTATGCTTTGGGTCATTCAGATTATGACATAATAATTAACATTATTTGCTAGCAAAACACATAATCAGGAGGAAGCATGATCAAAAGCTTGGTACAAAATTAGGAGGCTGGAGAAGAGCAAGTCCTTCTTTTCAGAGACAATAATAAAACCTGATCACATCACCTCTTTTTTCTGCTGTTCCTTCACATGATTTGTCTCCTTAACTTTTCACAGAAGACATCTCAAAGACGGTGAACATCTACAGTAGGTCCCAGCTTCAGCTGGAGTTTGAGTGTTATCATTGTTACTTCTCTTAATGCAACCCTGACAGCATCCTTGTCCCAGTTCTAAAGGTGGACAGCATAGTCACAGCTCAGATGTCACACAAAGGAAGGAAGAAAAGTCATAAAGTAAAAGAAATAACAGATCAAATTATATGACTGCTTGGCCCAGAAGCTGATAATTAAGACAAGGTTGTGCAGGTTATTTAGCAAATTCAGGTATGTGGGAAATAAATCAAATGGAACAAGATTCTACGGTTCTGTGAAGATGATTAAAGTTGAAGAAACTCACCAGTCTGAAAAAGTAGAGGATATAGTAAGATCTGAAAGTATGTGCAGTTGAAGGTAAACAGAAACAACAAAAAACATCTCCCAATGATCCTTAAAAGAATGTTTTTAAGATTTCAGTTGAACAAGTTAAAAACAAAACAAAACAACCCAAAAAACCCTAAAAAAAACCAACAAGGAAAGCCATTCTAGCCTTTAAGAAAAAAAAATAGTAAGAAGAAAAGCCTATAGAATTGCTGTAATTCAAATCAAAGTGCAGCAACAGGAGCCTTATATTCTCTAGAAACCACTAAAATTTTTCAGTATGATCTAGGAAGGAGAAAATTTCCTTCACAAGTGGAACAAAGACTAATTTCCTGAAGGAAGGAGACCGTTATAACATGCAAGGAGAATTAAAGTGGTTTCAAGGAAGAGAAATCATGCAGCTCTGCTTGTGATAATGAAGTTGAGCAGAATATTGAGTAGCAGTCAATACTTTTCATGAGGTTAAACCTTTTTGGAATATCATGATGTCTCAGGAATAATTTTCAAGAAACATTATTTGTACTATTATTTGATTTTTCAAAATATCATTAAAATTGTGAAGATTTTTTCCTAATGTTTTAGATATGTATGAAAAAAGAGTGAGAGAGAGGGAAAGGACAGATTTGTACTTGTGCCAAGGACTGCCCGCAAAAAGAGAGGATCTTGCAGATTCTAATTATTCTTCTTTTAATTTCCAAAATCATTTTGATATGAACACAGAGTGGTGACAGACTTCAAAAACCTCATTTAAAAAAAAAAATCTGACAAAAATAAAAAAGCAGAGCCAGATAAAGTCCAAGTTACCCAAAAAAGTAGAAGGGGTTGCAAAAATGGAACCTGCCCAGCCTGGTGGTTGAAGGTCTTCTGCCTCCAGGCTGCTCATCCAGGACATGGGTGGGCTATGGTCAATGGGATCCCCATGCATGATAGTATTCTGGGATCATCTGGGCTTTCATGATGTAATTTTATGTCTGAAGTGCTGGATGGTTCGGCCGTTACTTAGATATTGTCATCTTACTCTGACTCTGTGGAAAATACTGAGGAGGGCACATTTAACACCTACATTTTTTTTAGCTTAAAAAATAATACATGTTTAGATAGCTTTTAAAATTTTTATTTCCCTTTTTTTTCAACATATTTAACCCTCTTTTTACTATCCACTGAACAACGTATATAATAATATATATAGAATCATATAACGTTGTGCATTGGAAGGGACCCACAAAGATCATCAGTCCAACTCTTGCCCTAGCATAGGACAATCCCAAGATTCAGACCATGTGTCTGAGGGCCTTGAACAAATGCTTCTTGAATATTGTCAGGCTAGTTAGAGCTGGTACATTTTTAACTGTCCAGATTCAGTCTTTCCCAGCAGGAAGAGTGTTTGGTACTTTTGGAACCAGTGAAGGCCAGCGGGCAAAATGTTACGGGCAGGGACTGACAGGGTTTCCTGGCAGACATAGCAAAGAGAAGGAGGGAAAGTGAGGAGAGTGGTGGTCCTTAGCAATGATCCTTCTATTTCATGGAATCACAAAATGGTTTGGGTTGGAAGGGACCTTAAAGATCATCCAGTTCCAACTCCCCTGTCAGGAGCAAGGGGTTTTTTCTCCAAAAAAAGGGGTTTTTTCTCCAGCTCCATGGCCTGGGCTATTATTGCAGAGGAAGGAGATGTGTGATGGGAAGCCGGCTCAGGGAGCTCAGCGCTGCTTGGCTTGCTCTTTGGCCCTGTGCGGGGTCAGTCACAAGGGGTCAGTGTGGTGACCAAAGGATTGATCTCCATCACCTATGTCCCACCAGGCATCTGTTTTCCTCAGCATCTGTGGCCATCCAAGTTTGCCCACCAATTTAGAAGCAGCAGAGCACAGGCAAGGAATTTAAGAGCTTGGATCTCTCCCTGTTTGCTATAGTGAATATACATGGATGGCACGAGCTACTTTTATACCCTCTAGGTATAATACAAGATATTATTCCTCTTGTAGATAACATCAGGAGCTAGAGTAAAATCTGTTAATTGTTGTAAAGTCACATGCTAGCAAGGTGATACAGTCGCTTCTCTCCTGAAGACTGCTACCAAGTCCAAGGTCACTGCAGCTCTCTCAAAACAACTCCTCTGCCTGCTTAATCCTATTCTTTTTTCCCCTCTTTTCGGAAAGGAGTTGCTTCATTGTGGCAATTTGGCTTCACAGGGAAACATTGCTTCAATAATAAATGAGCCCCAAGATAAAAAGCATGGAGAGTTTTTCTTTTCCTACTGTTAACTGTAGCAGATACATAAAACTCAACTCAGAAGAACATTCAGCATTGTTCAGTGCAACCATAGTTTTTGTCAAGGAGTTCTTCATACATGAGAAGCTGGCAAATAAGCCTGGTAACAGGAACTTTCTGTTATGGATTTCCCTAATGGAAAGCATAGCAAATGGCTCTTTAACCTGTAAATATCTATCTATATATCTCTATATATCTGCTTTATACCTTAATGCCAGTTGTGGGGTGCTGCCAACAGGCTGCTGTGCTCTTAGGTGGAAGCTAAGATGGTGGCAACTAGCCTGATGTGAAAAGAACTTGCAAATCAGATAGAAATTAAAACATACTGCCTTTGCTGTCCAAAATTCAGGTGAGGTAATGAACATCAGAGAGTTTTCATTGACAGCCTTCCTGAAAAGTTTTATGCTGTTTGAATATTGTAGTTGTTGTTCCAAATTTCTTCAGAGACCTAATGGCATATAAACAACAAGCCAGTATGCAAAGACAGACACTGGAGGTAGTGTGAGGTTAGTGTAGTGTTTTCTTCAGAAAGTAAATATTTCTGCAAACAAAGAGAGTAAAAATAAACACTCAACAACTTCCAGGCAGTTGAGATTGCTTTGTAGAGTCTAAAAAAGCTTGCTTGAGGGAAGCACCTTCTGTGCCAGACAAAAGAATTAATTCAGGAAAGCTATGGAAAGAACTCTCTTCCCCAAAGAAAAGATCTAATGACCCCTATAAAAAGAGCCATATTGTGAGGCTGTAACCTGATTAGAGGGAAAGAGGGTCTTTGTGTCTTTTAGTCTTTACACTAACAGGAAAACAAGGTGTTCTGCAATAAATAGGAAACCTTTTTCTAAAGCTTTATGGTCTTCTGTGCTACTTTACAAAATAGCCTATATGTTACTCACCTCAAAAAGCTACAATTAAAGTGAAGCGATTCTTCTCTTTTCAAATGTCAGGCTGGCTGGGAGAGCAGGGTTAGAAAGGAGAAAGCCAAGAAGCTACTCCTTTGAAGAAAAAAAAAGTGATACTCTTATTTTAAGGCAATTCCTGTATGCGTGGGTCACAAGGAGATGGGAAGGTATCTTGCAGCAGGAGGAGTGCCTTCAGGTCAGCCTGCAAATGGGCACACAGGGTTAGGGACAACTGCCCTGAGTGATGGAGGAGGTTGGACCCCTTACTTCAGGGAGGAAATGACTAAAAGAAAACATGCAACTGAGCAGAATAAAGAAAGAAATAAAGGAGGTAAGCTAGGTTTGTCTGTTCTTATAAACACAAGAACAATGGCAAGAGGCATTCAGTGGATGGGGGTTTTAAAGGAGATACGTATTCACTCAGTGATTAGTGGAACTTGTCCCAAGACATTGAGAAGTTCAGCATGGTTTAAAAAATAACATTTATTCTTATTGAAAAAAAGATCAGAACATTTTTTTTTTTTAAAAGACATCCCCCTACACACAAAAATAACAGGTATGGAAGGGAAGTGTTGCATTTCAGAGTGTAAACCTAGGAAAAAATTGTCCTTTGGGAGAGCAGTTGAAGTAAATAGCTGTGTGATGCAGGATTTTTAACTCCCTCCTCTGATGCAGTTCATACCAACCACTTTTAAAGAAAATTAGAGTTGATGGACCATTATGTTTAGTCCCTGTGACTCCTGGGAGCCAATTTGTGTTATACTATGCAAGCTTTTCTACAATTACAAACAGCAGTAATGCCATACCTGGTAGCTGCCTATTTAAATGAAGGGAGAAGAGATCTACTAAAGATCTGGTTTGATTTCATAAAGAGATTATACCTTTGTCTGAAAGAAAAGAGTTCCTTATATTCTGCCTTTTTCAATTGCTCTTAGGATGAAAAGCAAAAATAGGAGGCTATAAAGAAAGAGCTGAAAACCCAGGAAAGTGCTAGGCTAAGTTATGGTTTGCAAGGACTTTTGCAGCAGCAATTCCACATCTCCTTGGTGCTGGCTTTCCTATACAAGCATTTGGGGACCACCTCCAGACTGAGCAAGTGACTTGGAAGGGTGGGGACAGAAAGAACAGGAGTCAGGGTGAGGTTTTGGAGGAACCACTCTGCTCTTTTGTAGATGCCTTAAGAGTGAGTACACGCAGGTCAGGGAGCTCTGGGCCAAGAAAGGCTAACCTGCAATTCCTAGTGAGGGATTTTTGTTAGCTCCCTTCAGATTTGGCAGAAGAAGAACATCCTTTAGGTCAACTAGACTTGCCCTTAGTGCATTCCTGCCTTGTTCATCGCTAAGTCCCTTTCTGGTAAAGTTCTTGCTCTCTAGCAGTAAAGTGGTCATTCAGAGGATGAGCTTGTCTGGTGAAGGGGTGAATGTTTATCTGTTGCTATGTCAATCTGTCCCTGCCTGTATTTGTATAGATGGATATTTTTCCACAACCTAGACATTGAAGCTAGTGATCTACCTATTTCCAGCTGGCGAGAGGGGAGTGAAAAGAATAATGTTTTGGAGAGGGATAGGTTTTGTTGTCATCTGAATTATTGAATGAGTTTAATACCTGCATGATGCCTGAGAGTGTGAAAAGAGTCTCACTGGAACGAGACACATCTCATGAATATTTGCCTGTGATCCTCCCATCTAACAGCCCCCGCTTCCTCCTTTGTTTTCAGAGAGTGGTCCGAGAAGCTGAATTTAGGGTGTGTTTCCCATGAGAATCAAAGGGTATGGGAGAAAAAAAAAATACATAGAATCACAGAATCGCAGTGCTTGGAAAAGACCTTTAAGATCATCAAGTCCAACCATGAACCTAACACTACCAAGTCCACCTCTAAGCCATGTCCCTAAGCACCTCGTCTACCTGTCTTTTAAATACCACCAGGGAAGGTGACTCCACCACCTCCCTGGGCAGCCTGTTCCAATGCCTGACTGCCCTTTCAGTGAAGAAGTATTTCCTGATATCCAATCTAAACCTCTCCTGGTGCAACTTGAGGCCATTTCCTCTCATTCTGTCACTTGTTATCTGGGAGAAGAGACCGACTCCCACCTCACTACACCCTCCTTTCAGGTAGTTGTAGAGAGCGAGAAGGTCTCCCCCCAGCCTCCCTCTCTCCAGGCTCAACAACCCCAGCTCCCTTAGCTGCTCCTCATCAGACTTGTTAATGTAGTGCATCATCCTCAGCCTTGACTTGCAAAATTTAATTTTTCCTGGAATTAAACAAGAAGAGTGGCCTGAATCAACACACAACCAAACACCATCTTAGCAATTCACCTTCTGAAAAGGTGATAACCATCACACGTTCTCTAGGGTAGCATCCATGGGGCAGGGTACAACGAGTCCCAAAGAGTTATATGTTACCACTAACAAACTTTGTACATTGGTAGGGCTAAACCAGGTAGCTAGTTCAAAGCATTTCCCTTGCTTTGCTGTCATTGATACTGCTGAAGTCTAGAAAGATATATGCTAAGCCTCTATTAACACAAATATTAAATGTATGTATTATTTACTTGCACTGAAGGAGATTTGCTAAATATTCAGATGTGTTCTTATAAATACAGAAACCCCACAAACTTATACCATCCTCATTCAGTCCCTCCAAAACATGATAAGGTGAAGGAGATAGCAAGAAGTAGGGGGATTTGTGGTATCAGAATGTAATAGCTTGAAGAAAACAAAGGCATTCAGCAGAACTTCTAGCAAAATGGATGTTGATTATTTTGTGAATGTTTTCCACAGATAATGAACAGAGAAATTTTGACACAAAGTTAATTACAAAAAATAGGACTGCACTATAATGGCTAATTACTACCCATGTAAGCTGACAAATGGCAAAGCCTCCCAGTTTCACTATTAATAAGCTGCATCCAAGAGCTTGAATTAAGACACCAGTCTGGAGAATGAAACACATGCAAATATCTTAACTCTTTGAGGAGCCTGCTCAGCACCCAGGGTTAGCTGGGTAACTGCTCTTGTGCCTAATCTGCCCACACATCCCCATGTCAACAGGCAGCTCATTAATCCAATCTCCTGCTTTTTTTTCTTCTCATTTGATACCACAGCAGGGCATTTCCCTTAGTGAAATTATCTGAGTAAATAGGAATAAACCCTGGGCTGAAAATCTCTGCCCTTGGAGTTAGCTTCTGGTAAGCACATCAGATGAAAAACAAACCCAAGACGGGGAGTGGGAACAGATGAGTGTGACACCTTCTCCTCCTCCTCATGTGGAAGTGCCCTCACTTGGGAATGGGGATGGAGTTGCAAAATACTCATTAAAAAAACCACAAATATTTATTCCAGAGCTAAGGTAAGGAGCCATTACCTCCCTGAAATACATCATTAGGGAAATGAATGCAAAACCAATAAAGCAATTACTCTCAAGGAAAGATGTTTACTATTTTAGGCTCTGAATCTCTTCTCAGCAAAGGGGTAAGAAGATCAGCTGCTCTTGCTGTTGTGTTGCTTTAAGATATTATCTCTGATAATATTATAAATATATAAAATACAGCAAAAAGCACAAATTGCTGCCAGCACCATAGGGATGATAGAATCATAGAATGTTGTGAGTTGGAAGGGACCCACAAGGATCATCGAGTCCAACTCTTGTCCTAGCATAGGACAATCCCAAGACTGACTGAGAAGAGGGGATGAAGCACAAGACCTAAAACTACCTGTATGAATTCATCATATGCTTCAGACACATCAGTGCCTTGGCCATGTGTGTCCTCCAAGGAGTAAAAAGTCTGTCCCCAGCTACTTCATTGAAGGTCATTGCCACATCCTTAACCAGCAGAAACTTTCCACTGGTCTATCAGCTACTTGATAACCTTGGGAAACTGTCAAAAGGCTGCCAGCAAAAAGGGCAGCTCCTATCAGGCATCTCTGATGCTCAGCAGCAGCAATCCTAATCTAATGTTCCAGGCTGCATTTTGGATTAAATTGGGAAAAACAGCAGCTTTCCTGCTGCTAGGCAATGCAGGCATTACTACTGACCCTTAAAGCTCTGCACATGAGCACTGCACTCCTCAATTATAGAAACTCATTATTTTTCCTCCAGTTTTAGGATTCCCTTTGTCCAGTATAGCTTTCAGACTGAGAAAGATTTTTGCTCTGAGCAACATTAACTGCTTTAAATCCTACTTTTGCTCTGGCTTGCAAAAATGTGATTTTGTTTAATAGAGGGGAAATGTTGGGAAATGAAAGGAGGACAAAGAAAAAGATTGCACCAATAATTTCTGGGTAATTAAACTGGCATAGTCAAGAACTGGAGAACAAGGCAGATGAAGGCTCATTCTAACTCTTAGCTGTTACCAAAACCTATTTTCCACAGTGGCAGGAAGTCAATGATGTAAGTGGAATTTCCTACAGCCTAAGAAACAGGATAATGAAGGTTGACATGTGAATATCTGGAATTGCCTTAACACGACCAAGAATTTTCTTGGGTTTAGCCTTAGGTTTATGAGTAGGATTATTTTCCCTTTTTTTATGATAATAAATAGCTATTATGGTATTTTGGAAGCAATAAAACCTTTTCTATCACATTTTGGTTTATATTAACTGTTAAAGTTGCTATTTGATCTGATTGGAAGTCAAAAGAATATGTACATTGTGTAAAGGAAATTAGATGTGGATTTGGCCACTGCTTCTGGGGCAATGTACTAAAATGATGTTTGCACCTTGGGTTTCTGGCAAAGCCACAGCTGATGCCATATACACATCTCAAAATATCATCAGAGTTTTGTGCAGTGACTGAGGGAATTAAACCCTATGATATTCAAATGTATATCACAGCCCAAATGTTTCATGTACATATTTTAATACTATCAGACGTCTTTGCTCAGGAATGGTTATGACATATGGAGGCAAATTCATTTTTGGAAGAAGTAGTAAAAGTTTCAGAAAGAAAATGTGTTAAAAAGAGAAAGAGGGTGGGCTTTTTTTGGAACATCTTGATTTAAAACCTCTTCTCCAGCCACATAAAAAAAAGAAGTTGCAAACTTAATTGCTATGGCTCTGTTTTACACAGACTGCATTTGTATGTAACAGTTGTGATTGCTGCCTGCTGATTGATTAATCTTTGCTCAAGTATTGCTTTTTTTTCTTTTCTTTTTTTTTCCTTCCAAATCTTGCAGCTGCCTCTGCAAGTTCTCCTCATCCTGAGCTGCCTTACTCTGTCCTCAGAGCCCATAACCCAGTGAAATCCTGATGCTGGGTGAAGTCTTTGCTAAATGAAGCAAACAAATCCCCCATTCCACAGAGGTTTTATACCTTAAGATTTTATTCACTAGAGCCTTCTGGACTTGCAGTCCAGAAGAACAGATGACTTCCAAGGGCTGGAAGAGAATTGGTCATTTGTAATTGGAGAGAGAAAGAGCAATTTCAAAAACATCCCCTGACCTTCAAGTGCCAAGAAGAAAGATGAGTTTTGAGCAAGATGTTGGCTACTCTATAACCATCTGGAATATAGTACAGCTGATCTTCATCACAGAGAGGTGCTGATGTAGTAGAGGGAATATGCAGGACAATGTGTAGTCCAACAGGAGATACTCTATCAAATTCAACGTGCGTTTGGGGGAGAGGGGGAATGCTAAAAACATGACCCTGATGGATTTTATGTAACAGCAGGAAATAAGTGTGAAAGTGGTGTTTACCAGACTTTGTCATTTAGTATTTTCTAGTAGTACAGCCATTCTTTCAGATGGAGAAAAAATATTTAGCTTATAACTACCTTTATTCTCTAGCTGTCAGTATCCCTCTACCACAGCCAGTTACGGCCTCTTGCTGTTTCCCACATCTGTATCGTATAGATACCACCAACAGAGAGAAGTTATTAGACTCCTTATTCAAGTGACTGTGTTTTTCCCAACTATTTATTATCTGTCTCTGGATCCACACAATGTGTAGGATGTATTCTCAGACAAAGCCACTAAATGCATCTTGAAACAGTTGAGCAAAAAGACCATGTAAGTTAAAATAACTACTTGCACAAGGAAGTACCTATCTGCATTCAGAAGGTTTGCCTGTGTGCATATGAATACCTTGAGAAAATAATGCAAGAACCAAGGCTGAAATTCAGCTTGCTATATAAAATGTAGGGTTAGCAAGAGCACTTTTTTACATACTAGTTGCATTTTGCAAGTTAGTTTTACGGATGTCTCTTGCTATTTCATCAAACATCACCAAGAAGCAGTGGCCGTGGCCCACGTGTCATACGTACCACATACTGTAAGAAAATAACATTACACTAGCACACTTCAAAAACCTAACACAAGCATGAAGCAAATCATTGTAGAAATATAAATTTCTCCAAGCTGCCTTTTAAGGAACAGAACTTCTGCATAGGGTATCACAGAAAGACAGAAAATAAAGCCATGAGCAATGGATCACTATTTTACATCTCCTCCAAAGCGTACCACCTCTGGAAACCTAATGCCCTTTAGCATCATGCTGGGGCATTGGCTTCACATTAATACAGAAAGGAAAGTGCCACCTCTTAAATCACCAACGTCACTTACTATAAAACTTAGGTTTTCTTTGGAAGTTTCCCAAAGGCAAACCAGCCCTGAAAGCTCCGGTACTGTAAGATGTGGCGAGATCACAGCCTGAGACACTATGGCTGCAACATACATTAGACCATCTGTAGCCATCACCACTCATTAGATTATATACATAGTATAGTATGTGGGGGTGTAGAGTGCCATTTTCTGTATGTCCTTCCTGTTAGTTCAGCCAGATTTTAAACAAAAACTAATCTTTGACTACAGCGTCCTTTCATAATTTGAATACCATGAAGCAACTTCCGATAGTAACTTGTTTCCTCTCATGCTTTTTTCATAAAGCTAACGTAGGAAACACTGTGCCAGCTAATTTTAAAGCAAAGGAAGCTATGAGGAATGAAACTTTAAAAGTTTTGGTCAACCTTAGATCTTAACAGGGTTAATGCTCAATGCTTGACCAGCCTTTAGGGGACTTTAAAATTAAAGTGAGTAAAGAAACCAAGTTGAGTGAGTAAAGTTCCAAGTGTGAGACAGGAAACAGAAAAGGGCAGTGTAAATGGATTAGTTCTTGCTCACAACAAAACACAACAGGCTGGGATAAATTTTTTCCATGGGATAAAATACAGACATGCCAGCAATGTCATCATAATACAAAACAAAGCTCTGGAAGTTTACTGCACTGAAAACAAACAAATCTGCAAACTCAATATGTTTTACTTCATAATCTCTAGTACCTTCCTCCTCCAGGGATCAAATCCACATCTGGTATAAAATATCATTTTATTATCACAACTGAGCTACACAAATTTACTGAAATCTTTAATCTGTCCTGTCACACCCAGAAGTGTTTTTGGGATCCATGCTACCCAATATCTGATATGGTCTTCACTTGCATCCATACTTGGATCACCAGAAGGTGTGTAAATGCAGAGCAGTATGGCATACAACACAACCATTTTCTGCACCTTCCAATATTTGACCTTTTTAAGAGACTTTCATAGCACAATTACTGTATTTTGGGTTTGGCAGGAAAATAGCTCTGGGCAGGTGTAAAGGAAGCTTGGACTGGGTCAGGAGAAATATGGCCAAGAAAGGAAATGAGTTCAGTCTGGAAAAGAAATTAGAACAAGGACATAGGGATCAGTAGGCCCAGAAGTGGGGCTGAAGCAGAAAACAAATGGAAGGGGAAACCCAGAAAGGATGCAGCAGAGAGATGGTATGGGGTGGAGAGGAAACACACACGTACAGGGAGTAATTAGGTGTCTGTGGTAATGAAAAGGAAACAGAGAAAATCCAAAACACTATGGGAATGATGTAAAATATGTTGGGTTGGGTTTTTTCTCCCCCCTTAGCCATAAGCTGAAAGCTCTTCTTGTAAAGAAAAAGAATAAACTGCATCTATGCCAGACTATCTGAAACTTCCAGTAAACATGAAATAGAAGAGCCTTCATTTGCTGCCTCTGGTCTGAGACATTTCATCTTTAATGACACAGATGTGACAATAAGATGGGATTTATGCTTATAATCTCTTGTCAATAAGTACCTCTAAAACACTAATTAATGTTATTCTCCCAGGTGAAGAATTGAACCATTGCTCCCCAGGCAGCTAGGGAAAGAGTTGTTTTTAATTTGAAAACAAGCTTCTTCACTGGATTATACTATTTGCTTCTGAATGGTACATTTGACACTGAAGTATCTTCCTTCCAGAATCATTACAGTATACTAGAAGTTATCACTTACAAGCTTTTGTTCATAAAAAAGAGGAGGTGACGGGGAAAAAAATGACAATTTTAAAAAGAAGAGACCACAGTTTAAATCCAATTCAGTTTTATAAAGTGACTCTTCCTAATTTCTCAATAGCATGAGGATTTTCTCGAGTTTCTACTACCAGCTCAAAATGAACTTCAAAATAAAGTTAATACAGTCATCCTCCTGCTTCTGATCAATCATACCCTGTCTCTGATGGGAGATAGGCAATTACAAAATGCCTTCAAGGCAGTCTCTGATTTAGAGGGAGTTCCTGAAGCAAAACACTCATGTATTTTTGAAAGTCTCTTTTTTTTAATCCATACTATTGTTGCACTGTTAACAATTTGCATAGGGAAAAAGTGGGATAACAAGCTAGTCTGAGGTTGAAATGGAGAAAGTCATGTTTGAAGCTATGCCTTACAGCAAGGACTCATTTCCAATTTACAGTTCTCATATGCCCTGTTGCCTTGTATCTCTCTCAATAATGGGCTGAAATGATAGAAGGGAAACAGTCTGAATGGAAATTAAGTCATTCTATTTATTGGGCTAGTCTAAAAAATATTATATGAAAAATCATAGCATAACACTATTGATGTTGTCAAGTCTAAAGAAAAAAATTTACCATGTCAGGAAACTCCTGTAATACAGAGATCACTCCTTCCTTAAATACAAATGTTCTTCCTGAAAATGGGAACAGTTAGCATGGCTTATTTTTTTAAGAGGATTGCTAGAATAATTTAATAAGGTAAAATACTCTATTTTCTCCTGCTCAGAACTACCAAACTGTTCCTACTGAAGTAGTAGTAAATAAAAGCACCAGAAAGCTGCCCTCCAACAGGGAAAATTTCAGCTCAGTATTTAGGTTTGATATTCTTAGAAGAAAAAGAAAAACATAAGCATAGAGGAACTTGGCAAATGTAAGAAGAGGTGGTCCAGCCATCCATCATCTTTTTTTGTCCTGTCCAAAGCTGCCTTTTAAGACACAGTCTCTAATTACGTCAGTCCATTGCCTCATCTGGTGAAAGGAGATATAACTGCACTGGAGGCAAGGGGTCTGCCTCAGTTTTTATGTACAGGAGCTGGATGTTCACTTAATTTCTGTGATACTGGTATGCAATAATTTGTTTGTGAGGAGTTCTTCTGCAGCCAGAGCTCCAGCTAAATTCTAATACATAGGTTGTTTTATCAGAATATCTTCCTGATGATTACCTGCCTCAAATGGTTCTGTTTTATCCAGGTATTTTCTCTCAACAAGGCTGCCATTATTCTCAGCAAGCACTCGTAGGAAGCCTGCAGATGATTATCTTGTATGCAGAAGTATTTTGACATTTTATCAGATTAACTGGATATGTCTACTTGAGCTTTTTTTAAATTATGGCTCCTAGCCTTGATCATAAATAGAGTAACTTGAGAAGCTGGTGGCTTATTCCAGGGTGAAGGGGCTGTGCTGGGAGCCAGACCTAGTTTCTTGAGTGGGCAGTGGGCACCAGTGGTCCCCTTCAGCTGGGGGCAGATGCCAGGTATGGATGGGGCTGGATCTGGGAACACCACAGCAGTGGTTGCTTCCCAGCCCCAGAACACAAAACAACACTGGCATGACTCACAGGGCTGTGTGCTCCCAGGATCTGGCCTTGGGCATTTTTACACTGACCATAGCATTTGCTTCTTGGGTGAATTAGTATCATTCCCTTTCCTGAGTTTCCTTTCAAGACAAATAATTTGCAACTTTAAAATAACCTCCTGCTACTGGGCCCAATGATGAACTCTGGTAATTAAACCCATTACATGAACATACAAATAATAATTTTGTAGGTATCCAGCACTGCTCTCCCTGAAGCCAGTGCAGTACCAGTGGTAGAGTACCTGAGTAATGGTGATGTTCAACCTCCTCCATCCTGATGAAGCAGCTGACCTGAGCCAGGAGCACTGCACAGCACCTTTAGGAACAGCAGAAACTCACAGTCACCTGTTTCACATGGAGACAACTTTAGGTACACACATAGGCAGATGTGACTTCTCAAGCTAGGGCAAGTTTAACACATTTTGGCTAACCACCTCCTCTGCTCTTAAGAGAAATATCACAACTCCTGTATTACAGGGTATTGTACCAGGCATACTAAATCCTGATTGAATTGTCTGTTATATGTGCATAAGAAGAAAGGAATTCCAAACAGCTTTATTGTAGATAAATATAATCATAGAATCATTTAATAGTTTGGTTGGAAAAGATCATTATGATCATTTAGTCCAACTGTATATGCAAAGTGTAAATAGAAGGCTTGATTTGTGATACTTCTAAGCACAAATATAAAACAGTCTTTGGAAAAACAGCTTTTTGGACACTACTACATCCACAGCTATTTCTGAAACTCTTTATGCACCTAGAAGCTGCCACAGCAAATTGCAGGGGTTCACCCAAAGTCAGGCAGATAAAAATCTGGATGTTACACATACAGACCTACCTATGATCAAGCTGTTTTGCTGAAGCTGGTAGAGTTACACACACACAAAAAGATGTCAGAGCCCAGCTACCTGACTGAATTTACCCTACACAGAGACCCTATGCAAAGTGGGTAGGGCTGTAAAAGAAAATCTGCAGCAGAGCAGAAAGGGGTCCCTCAAAAAGCCCTGCTCAGTAGAGAGGTAGGCATTTTGCCAGCCTTTAAAAGGCTGCTTTTGAGGGGAGATTTGATGGAAAAGATCCTTTGTGTTTATGCAAAACAATTAACCAGGAAAGGCTTCTTCAGAGATGCAAAAGGTAACAGCTGCTGTGCCAGCCCAGGGGCTGAGGGAGCAGACACAACATGGCCATGCCCCATCCCAGCAGCTTGCCTCCGGGCTTTTCAGAAGGATTTTCTCTCTTCAATGCTACATGCAAAACATTGACACAAAGCCAATTATTAGTTGGGTTCTTCTGTCAATTTTCCTGTATGCTTTTGTGGAAAAAAAGGAAAGCAAAGAGATCCAATTACTCTAACTGTACCATTTTCTCCAGCTGAAGAGCTTTACCTAGCACAGACCAAATGGGTTTGTTTTCACTTCCTTTTTGTGGCTTTTCTCATTAGAGCAACCCATTGGAAATCATTAGTGGAAATATTAGTAGGAAAGGCTAATGGTTTTAGTCATTCATGTGCATCAGTCACCGGATATTTCAAAAGCTGCTACCTGGAGTACTGTTAATGTAATTTGCAATACTTTATTTGATGTTGTCAGCCCCCTTGGATTTGAACAATATGGTGAACAGCAGCAGCTGCAACTGCACTGGCTCATGAAGGCTCAGCCTTTGGCTTCCTCCCTTCTCCAAGAGCTGCTTTTTTTCCTCTCTGACAAAACATTGTCAGGAGGAGGATGAGGACAAGCACATCTGTAAGGGAACAAAAGATGCACTTTGAGCACACTGATGTATAATACTATTTCACAGCATCACAGAATGTTTGGGGTTGGAAGGGACCTCTGGAAATCATTCAGTTCAACCCCGCTGCCAAAGCAGGTTCACCTAGAGCAGGTTGCACAGGAAAGCTTCCAGGCAGCTTTTCAACATCTCCAGAGAAGAAGACTCCACAACCTCTCTGGGCAGCCTGTCCCAGGGCTCTGGCACCCTCACAGTGAAGAAGTTTCTCCTCATGTTTAAGCGGAACCTCCTGTGTCCCAGCTTGTTGCCCTTTGTCCTATCGTTGGACACCACTGAAAAGAGCCTGGCCCCATCCTCTTGACACCTGCCCTTTAGATATTTGTAAACATTAATAAGGTCTCCTCAGTCTTCTCTTCTCCAAACTAAACAGACCCAGCTCTCTTAGTCTTTCCTCATAAGAAAGATGCTCCAGCCCCTTAATCATTTCCAAAACAATTAATCCATCAAAGCTAATCAACAAAAGCAGCATGCAGTAGAACAGCAGCAGACCAGCAATCTGGAAGTCAGCTCTTTCTCCAGGAGGGTTTGGAGCCCCAGCCACTGAAGCAGCATCCCCCCTGCAAGGTCCTGCAGGGACCTTGTTGCAACGAGCACTGCTAACTTACACTGTGCTGAGATCTGAGGGATCCCGGTGCAGAGGTGCCAAGTCTATGCTGGGATAAATGCCACAGCTGTGATGACTGAGAGACTGGCTCCCCTTTCCTTCTACACAACCACTGCTGAGAAACAACACTCTTGCTGTGAGTACAGATGTTCAAAGACAGACTTCATCACTTTCACATTATGATAGGCTTTCTTAACCTGCTCTTAGTCCCATGATGCATCTAATCAGATGGTTTTTGATGAAAGCAAGAAGGACTTTGAACGTGTATGCTCAATGCCCTGTTGCTGTTTCCCAGGACTGAGGAAGAGCCTGTGTGCCTGACAGTTTTTTTGCTGCTGGTTCCTTGTCAGTCCTCTGGGAATTACAGCTGGATCTTGCCTTTAATGAGATGTTCACATAGAATAAATGGCTTTGCCAGAAATTTAAAAAACCCAAGACACCATATCACATCTCTCCTAGACATATTTTCAAGGAATTTAAAAGTTAATCCTCAGCAATCAACTCATGAGAACTCCAATTCTCCCCCAACACACCACCTGCCCATAGGTGTTAAAGAGCCTTGTTCATTCTGAAGTCAAGGGATATTTTCTCTGAAATGATAGTGACTGGTCTGCTTTCCTGCATATTAATTAATCTGTTGCTCTACCACATGACACTTAAACTGCAACTTAGTGTCCTGAAATATAAAATCTGTGATGTAGATGTTTCTTTCTTATTATTGCTTGCTTTCTTATTATTGTGTTTTAGAATGCCACATACACAAAGAAAATACAACTTACTTTTCTTTACCTCACTAGAGGCTTCCATACACATTTCAGTCCATGGACTAGCACAGTGAAGACTGTTGTAGAAGAGCAGAAAATCCTTTTTTTTCACCAAAACAAACATATATGAAATGTGCTTTTCAAAGTACACTTTTCCTGTTTTATTCTAAGTAGTCTATGCATAATCTGTATTCAAGATGTAGGATAATTTTCTGCGCCTCAGGATGCATTTGAAGTACTTTTAAAGTAATAATGCATTATTATGGGATAGGAAACAGCAGTTTCCTCTCTCGGAGCTGTCTGGAATTCTGAATTGAATCATTACAATCTCTTTAAGTCGCTACTAGTCTGATCTGAAAGATCATCTGTTTCCCTCAATAGTACAAGCTCCAATGCTACCCCAACAATGTGCCTTTTTGTTTTCCTGAAGTCATCACTACTGGTATTTTTCCTTCAAGTCATCTTCATTGAGTTAAGTGTGAAGGTCCTTACCTGCAACAGCTTCTCACTGATATGTTAAAGGCAAAGTTCGGTCTCTGATGCACACGCTACTGAAGGACACCGCTGTTGCCTGATGGCTAAAATTTTGGAGAGGAGCATTGTACAACAAGCCCTGCAGGGTGAGTGAACAACCATCCTCTCTTATAGAGAGACCCATACTCACTATGTGTCCTAGAGCTGATCAGAATTAAGGATTACACAGAATCACACACACAGAATCACAGGGGTTGGAAGGGACCTCAGGAGATCATCTAGTCCAGCCCCTCTGCCAAAGCAGGTTCACCTAGAGCAGGTTGCACATGAAAGTGTCCAGGCAGGTTTTGAATATCTCTAGAGACTGAGATTCCACAACCTCTCTGGGCAGCCTGTCCCAGTGCTCTGGCACCCTCACAGTAAAGAAGATTTTGCTTAAGTTAGCCTGGAACTTCTGGTGTTCCAGTTTTTGCCCATTGCCCCTTGTCCTGTCACCAGCCACCATCAAAAAGAGCCCGGCACCATCCATTTTGTCCCGAGCTTCAGGTATTTATAGACATTGATAAGATCCCCTCTCAGTCTTCTCTTCTCCAGGCTGAAGAGTCCCAGCTCTCTCAGCCTCTCCTCGTAACGCAGATGCTCTAGGCCCCTCATCATCTTTGTGGCCCTGCACTGGACTCTCTCTAGAAGATCCCTTTCTTGAGCTGAGGAGCCCAGAACTGGACTCAAGATTCCAGATATGACCTCACCAGGGCAGAGCAGAGGGGGAGGAGAACCTCCCTCGACCTGCTGGCCATGCTCTTTCTAATGGACCCCAGGATACTGTTGGCCTTCTTGGCCACAAGGACATGCTGCTGGCTCATGGCCAGCCTGCTGTCCACCAGCACCCAGGTCCTTTTCTACAGAGCTCCTTTCCAGCAAGTTTTTAAAGATGTTGTAGTTTTAGAAAGGTGAGAGCCAGCTCCCCCTGTTAGCTGTCTGATTCAGAAGGCAGGTAAAGAAACAGGGGATCTACTTTCAGCATCATTTTGGGACTACAATCTGCATGTTCTCTATGGGACAGAGCAGACAGGAAGGTTGCTTTGCTGGATAAGCATTTCAAATCCAAATGGACTGTTATCCCAATTATATGCATTTTTAAAAATCCATAGGCTTCTCTTAGGCAATTTCATGGGGGGAAAATAAAAGGAGAAAAATTCAAGCTGATAAAATACATTAATTGTGACTATTTCAGCAAGCATTACTAATTAATCCACTCAACAGGCCCATGGGATGGATCACTGATATCCTGGGGGTAATTTGCCAGTACATCTATGCATTTCTCCAGTTGTCTTCCCAAGTCACAGAAACAATATGACTTGAACTTGGACATAACCACTTCCCCAGACTACCGATACCTCACCCATACCTATACAATAATAAAGACACCAAAGAGTTCCACCTTAGGAACATCTTTATTCCTTCAAGTTCACAGACCTAAATTCCTTTCCTCATTATAATGAGAAATTACCTTGAAATTCTGTATTTGAAAGATGGACATCTTGTGGAATAATAAATTACTCAGATGCAAGAACACAATCAGATCACAAAAACATTGATGTTAAAATTCTGTGTTTCACTAAGTTAATCCTCCTGACTTCACTGAGATTTCTTTAGTGACTAGGAATTTGCAGGAGTGAGTCCAAAGCACACTTGAGTTGTAGTCTGAACTTAGTGCTTGCTGGGGTTCCCCTAGCAAACCTGCCTTGGGGGTTTCATGCCATGCATGACATCAAAGAGGAGTATTGCAGCTCTTGTAAATATGATTACACCAAGCTTGCTAAGTCAATCAGGTGCTATTTTGGTATGGACCAGCAATGTGAGATTTTTACCTAGTTCCTTTAATGACGACCTTTGTATAAAATTAGGACCAGAGGAAGTGGCAGGAAGATGTTCCAGGGGAGGTTTAGGTTGGACATGAGGAAAAGTTCATAAGACTGTCCCATGCCAATTCTCTTCCCCACCCTCTGTTTGTTGTTGGTTTTTTAATTAAATCATTTTGTTTACAGTTTTAAATAGAGCTTGTCTGTAAAAAACTTTATTTCTTTTGAGAAGGGTCAGGAAAAGGAGTCCTGTCTGACACAGCAGTAGGGATCTCTCCAGGACCGTTTTGGTGACTTTTGGATAGGAGTAACTGGAAAATATTGTGTGCTTATACAACATTGTTCAAGTTTCCCTTGCATCTATAAGGTAACTTAGGCCTGAAAAAACAAGTTTACAAACACTTCTAAAAAATATGGGACAAAAAATTGCCAATCCTGTGTAATCTTTTTGGCTTTCCTTTCCTATTGTGCTTTTCTGTGAAGTGTTCTGTAGAGTCCTAATCTTTTATTATATTTTAATTTTTAAAAATAGTGGCATCAAATATCCAAATGAAGCAAACTTTTCACTTTTGCTTTCTTTTTTCCTTGAAAAAGCTTTTTTCTTTGTGAAAACCATTGAGAACTATCTGTCCTTATCCCCTCTTCCCACCTTTTAATCCTTCTTCATATTTAAGTCTGCAAGAGCAGAAGGATGGCAAATCAAGTCCTAAATGTACTTAGATTTTCAGGAATCTGAGCACTAAAATAGGCAAGTAGTTCATGTCACATCCCAGGAAGAAACACCATCTCTCCAAAATACATATGATATAAAACAATTAAGAGTTTTCCTCCCTTTACCTTGGTCAGTAAAGAAGCAAAGTCTTCCCATGGTCATTCTTAAAGGGAAAAATGTATGAGAGAAAGGAATATCATTGAACTATCCTGTAAAATACTGATTTAGTTTGCACTTCTGATTTAACAGGATGTCCAACTGTATAGCTCAGTCTGCTTAACAAATTACTTTTCTACCCTTTCTACTTCTTTCTCAGAATACTTAAAAGACATTTCCCATCATTTTTTGATCATTCCCTTCAGAGAGTGCTCCCATTTAATTTCTTCTCCCTCTCTACCAGAGCCCCTGATGGTCCTTTTTTTTAACCTCCCCTCTATCACAGTCTCCTCAAATCAGACTGAAATTGCACTGAAAGCCATCAGCTGTGGAAATTGCAGCAGGATCAAGTGGTAGAAGGAGGCCACCATATAGCACTGCCTGGCAACATACTGCTGGACCCCCATTACATCATATTTCAGTCTTGGCACCAGTGTAAAACCAGGAAGGGAAGCATGCTATTAGCCAACAAAGCAGCAAATCAAAGAAATGTCCTTCACCTGATATTGAAGTTTTGCAGTCCATTAGTGAGAGCTGAAGATGAACAGGTCCTAAGTGCCACCTGCTCCCTTGCAGAAGCACTCAATGCAGGTGTGGAAAGGCTGAGGACAAACAGCTCAGGCTCCTACACAGTGGGAGGATGTGGTCTTTCCTGGTCACTCATGGAAAATAGCTTCTAGGAGGAGGGGTATCTGCAGAACCTGCACCATAACCTCCAAACATCCACTCCCACTGGTCTTCATAGGGATTTCAGTCTTGAAGATAGAGGCAACAGGAGTGTTCCTGTATATGGGTTTTAATTAAGAAGATAATTACATTAAATCAAACCAGCATTTTTCAGTAGCTGAAAAATATCTGTTGGCTTCTTAGGGCAGCTACCTTTTCCTAGTATGTTTCCTATGGCTTTTGCACAAGGCTAAATAACCAGCAGAAGTCAAAGTGTCAGAGACAAACTCACATCTCCAACAGACTTCTAAATTAAGTTCAGCTGCTACCATTTCATATAGATGCTACAAGCATAAAAATAACAACCCAGCAAGAATTTTTATTTTGAATACTCTCCAGCCCACTTTAATTTCTTCACTTGAAGCTTTGTAATGGAAGTTCACCTAGCTCTCTCACTGTCTTATTCCTTTTATTTTGCTTATGAACTTAGAAAAGGCACACACAAGATAAAACACATTAGATCCAGATATTGCAAGGTCTGTGAAGCAATTATGGAGCCATAGAAGTGTAACACTCAGTAATAAGTTAGACAAGGCCAAGGGGAATGCTCTAGTAATAGCAAGTGTTGAAGGGACTGGAAAAAAGAGCTTTGGTAGATTTTATTTTAGTACCTAATACAAAATTCATTATCAATATTCCCCATGTAGCACTATGATTCACATTGCAGTGCAGACGGTTCACATATTTTAAATTGTAATTTAATTACACTTTTCATGATCATACTGTATTTGAACTCCACTGAATTTCTAACATGTTTATGTTTATGCAAATACTTTGTTGCAGAAATATGGTTTTAATAGCCTAGCCCCTTCCCAGAGTTGTCCTTTGTTTTATAGATCTTTTGGATCATAAAAAAATATTTATGCACAGAACCTAAGCTTCAGATATTTACATTTACAATAAGGGCTTTGTTGCATTTTTTTAAGCCTATATCCTGGTTTACAGAAACTGTTTCATGGCTTAATATCACAAGGTCAAGAAACAGATTAGAATCAGCAGCAAGACAATGAAGAAGCAGCACAAACTTTCTCTATAGCAGTAAAATCCTACAGTTAATCTTTTTAAATTATGGCTACAACCTTAGAAGTTATGGCATAGCCTAAAAATCATTATGGTGGGTTAAGCAAATACTGAATGGATCTGCAGAACACACTTATCAGACCCTGGCCACCCTTAACTCTTAGCACAAATCTATGATAAAGCTTGAAGAGTTGTAAGAGTTACTAGTCTCACTCTCCTTCTGTTACCACTATTCCTTATTCTTTCTTTTTCCTCAAAGGCACAGGAGGCATCTCTCAATATACAACAGCTTTCAGTCTTACTAAATGCTTTTTGCTATATTATATCAAAAAGTAGAAAATATTTCTTCTTTTAGTACTAGAACTTGCTCCCACAAGAAAAAATAATTTAAAATAAGCAATTTCACATACTCTCTATTTTCTCCTGCATTTCTTACTAAAGTAAAATAAACTCACCTACCCTTTTTTATTCAGTCTCAAGTACTTCACTATATATTAAATCTTCTCTGCCAACAGCTCACCTTCAAACACAACGACTACCTCTTACCTACTTGCACCAGGTGCACTATTTATATATCACAATCCTATGCTGTCACTCCAGAACTAATGTCCTTCACCTGGGGTGGTGGGTGGAGCCCTGGGGGGTTAAAATCCTTAAAAGGAGAGTTCAGGGGCAAAACAGTTTCTAGGTTATTTGTTTGCTTCTTTGTTTACTTGTTTGTTAATGGCTAGCAAGAAAGCTCTCAGGTAGTGGGACTATATTGATTTTCAGCAGTTGATAAGTCTTTTTTCTGGCAAAGTCTCTCTCTTTTACTTGTTTATATTTAACAGTTTTGGGGATTAAAAAATAAAGACAGGTCTGGTGTTGAGGGTTTTGCTTTGACTATCTAGTTATAGCTAAGCATTTTCTGTTTCAGCTACAGATGGGCTCTGGGACAGGGGCTGGAAAGAGTATCAAGGACCTAGAAAAAGACCCTGGTACCTACAGTCTGTCAGATGCTGTGATGAGAGCATTCCTCATGAGATTTTTCACCCATGTTGCAAGAAATCATCACTAAATAAAACATCTGAAAGCTTGTGGAGAAGGGACTGGAAGCCTCATTTCCCATCTCCTAGGAGAACATCCTTTCATAAGCTGTGGTCATAATAATTCTGTTGCAATAAATATCTGAAAGCAGTACTTATTTTCTAGGTGCCAGTGAGCTCACTGACCTGACCTATATCCTTTACCAGAATTTTAATTCAGGCCTCTATATTGTTTAGGTTTAAACTGTTAGTTCAGGTTTACTTTAAAAGAATGTCACTTATCAAAACACATCAGGTTTTAAAGTTTTCCTGAGTAAAAACAGTGTTGCCCGTAATTGGCATGTTACTGGATTAAAGAAAGGTCAAAATATAAAATGCTGAGTTTAATTAGTGTGTTTTGGTTTTCCTTTCCTATGTCCTTGTTCATGCTGGTGTTTTAATGTCACCTCCAGACACTGAGTCTTCCTAGATTCTGTCATCTCTGGAGGGGGTTCATTTCTTTGTGGTATAGCCTCCTCTGTCTCCACAAACTTGTTTTTCATTTTTCCTCTTCCTTTATGCTTACCACTATTTACACTTTCATAGGCTGGTGATGGTTCAGTTCTCAAGGAGTTAAAAAACCTGTTTCCTTTTTCCTGTAGTAGTGCACACCAAAGGGTTCCAAGATTATTGCATACAAGCGGTCACAGAGTTAGTATTTATTTTGTGACAGTTACATAGGAAATAGGAAACTGAAGGTTAAAAGTTAATGAAGGAGTCATAAAGAATCTGTTTATACTTCTGACTGCAGTCACTGTATGAGATGTGCACTACAACTCTGACCAGAATTATAGATCACCACTGAGAGAAATTACTGTACTAACAGAGTAACTGTATATGCCATTGACATGAAAACAAAGAGATACTTTTACACAAAAGAGCTGTATACATTAAAAACATGTAAACATTTCTACTCTAATACTCTGCTCTGAATATAATATGCCATTGTGCAGGTAGAACAATGAACACGTGTGCAGTCCCAAAGATAAATGTGCATGTCCTGGATGCTGAGTCACTTGGGCTCTGTTTCTGTGCTCACAGCACCCCTGAGGCGTGTTGTACCTACTTCTTCAAATGCACACTCTTTTGTTTACCCTAATTTCTGTTATTTGCCCGTTACTGAATATTTTAACACAGTGACTATGAAATGTCAATACTGCTCTCTGCCACGCACTTCCATCTTCCCTACCTGGAAGCCAGAGAGAACTCTGTTGTAATTAAAGACTCCTGTTGATTTAAATAGTTCTGGACTGTGAGTTTCTAAGGAGTTTCAGGACACTGGTTATGAATGAAATTAATTAAAACTATCTGAAATGTCTTATTTCTATAAATATTCTCTTGAAGATCAATATAATTGGAAACGATTCTTTATGTCAATAAGTGGACTGAACCCCCTTGCCCTAGTAGCAGATTCCTGTCCAAAGTGTGGTCAGTTGGCCCCGTGCCCGTTGATTTTGGCAGGAGCAGGGTTTTATGCTATTCCTAGGGTTTGTTTATGTGAGTGCTTTGCCTGCTTTTCTTTTTTTTTTTTTTTCCTGTCAGAAGGCATGCTTCACTGCACCTCTGAGGCTAGCAAAAAGCCCGGGCTCGGTATCATCCAGTTTAGCACCCTGAAGCATTTTCCTCATTTCCCAAGCAGCTGGTCCTGTTGTGTCACAGAATCCCAGAATTGCCTCAATTGGAAAAGTCCTTTAAGATCATAGAGTCCAATCGTTAACCTCACACTGACAAGTCCCCCACTAACCCATGTCCCTCAGCACTGTGTCTGCACGACTCTTCAATCCCTCCAGGGATGGGGACTCCACCACTGCCCTGGGAAACCCCTTCCAATGCCTGAGTATGCTTTCAGTGAAGAAATTCTTCCTCAGATCCAATCTCAACTGCCCTTGGCGCATCTTGAGGCCATTTCCTCTTGTCCTGTCACTTGTTAGTTGGGAGAAGGGACTGACCCCCACCTCTCTACTGCACACAGCCTGGACTCAGTACACACAGCACCTTGGGTTTCCCATTTCTGGTTGCTTCTCACTTGTTTTGTACACTTCAGCCCTAACTTTTCATTTGTTATTTGAGGAAAACTCTTAACTTTTCTAATATAGTTCACTTCTACATTGTGTGACTACTGTGTAGTACATTTGGAGGTTGATTTGTCTGAAAGGTGGCAGCTTTTAGACTGAAAATCCAATGCTGTAAGTCAAGGGTAATTACCAGGCAAGCAGTGCTCTCGCTGAGCTGAAATTCAGCTCGTGATCCCTCTTTTGTCATACCAAATACATTTGTGGCCTCTCCCAGTTTTAGATTTTCCCTCTCATGTTATATATTTACTTTGCTGCATTTTTTTGTTCTTTGAGGATGGCAGATGAGAGATTTCTATGAGTGGCACAGTAGCCAAACAGAGCGTGTAAACAAAACACAAACCAAATACACACAATACTAAGGGTTGTCTAGAGGTTGACAACTAAAGACAGGCATTTGTGAGGCTTTTCAAATACTTGAACTATCTATCCTAAGCAAACCTCTACTCAGTGCACAATAATTGGGGTTATTAACTCCTTGTATTCGTTCCCTTCAATGTTTTTACAGCAATATCTGTATCTGGGCCTGAACCTGCACACGTTTGTCTGACTTTAGTCATGCAAGAACAGTAAAGCTGACCACTCCTGTTCTTATATGTTTTTTTCTTTACTTCCATCTATTACATGCCACATCAACATGCTAACTTTGATCTCTCAATCTTATTATGACTGGCAAAAGCCTGATGGATACAGAGTAAATAACATCTACAATAAAGAAGAGCTACCACTTGAAAGTCTAATGCAATGATACTTCAGATTGCAACATTAATATTTTTTGTATGCTTTCTTTCCTTAAAAATATGCCAAATATGCTAGAAACCCCAGTTTGCTGCTATTTTTTCTGTATTTTCCAAACATGCACTTTTTCCAAACATGTCTTTTTGCAAGGAGCCATGGAGTGCTAATTGCTTTTCTCCACTGCTTGGGCTAATTAACTTGTCATTACTTTTTCATTTCTTTGAAACCATTCATCAAATTCAAACTGAATTAAAAAATAAACATGAGTTATGCAAAACTGCAAATAAATTTATTCTCAGGGACTCATAATCGTGGTGACAGTCTGACAGAGGAGTATAGTAGTTGATTTTGATAGGACTAATATTCAGACTTTTGCTTTGTAAGACAATATGGCTGCTCTAGACTTTACTTGGGCTTTCTGGAGCTAGAAGAAAGGCAAAATGCTATTTTCTTAGTTTACAGGGTTTTTTTGGCAGTGGCTAACGTCTTCTGTAACCTCAGTCAAGGTCATCCAAGCCAAGACTAAAGAAACCCAGATGAGTTTAAAAATGTTTCTGTATATATAATATGCTTGTGTACTGATTTTACCAAACTTTCTTCCTTTCAGCCTTTTTGAATTATGGGTTAGGGAACAAAAAAAACAAAACAAAACAGAAAAGAGAAATAAAACACAGGAACAAAAATAAAAAATATCATATAATTCTTTTAGTGGAATGTCCAGTAAAATAGCCAGATAAGTAATTTTCCCAGCTTGTATTTTAATGTACAGTCTTGGTTTCTTATTACTCATAAGCACTATTTGACTATCATCTCTAAATTCTTCCATTTAAAAAAAAACTTCTGGAAACTAAAGAATGACCACTTGGCACTCAATCATGTAAACAACAAAGAAAATTTCTGTGATAAGTATCATGCTGTAAATTAAAATTTGTGACAATGGATTTTGTGAATAAGTTACATTTTAATTAAGTCGAAAAGATCAGAAAGCCTTGTGAATACACACGCTGAACAAATCTTCATCAAATACACAGGCTGTGTTCTCTGCCTCTGGGATATAACAGGTGTTTTGAAACTTGCAGTGAAAATATAATGTTAAAGTTACCTTCACTGACTGCAGATTTGTCTGTGGCAGTAGAGAGATGCATGAAAAGAGCTCTTCTCTTCCAAGAGAGCATTCTGAAGTGTCACTCGCTCAGCTCATCGCTATTTCTTTCCTATTATCTCTAGGTCTCCAATCAAGACCTCAGTGTCTCCATAGCACAGCTCAGCTCGATGAATTCTTCATCACTGAACACTTTTCAAGTGTCATTTCATCCTCTGCTGTATGCAGAAGGTCAATCCCAAACTGGCCAGCGCTTTGGAAGAAGGAAATATTTAGCCATGCAGGAGGATAAACTTAGAGTACAACAGTGGTTTATTTTTGCATCAGTGAAGGAAAACACACATGAGGCTACTCATAGCACTTCTTCTCCTGCCTCAGACATTCTGTTCCACATCATCTGGACAACTAAGTATTTTCATATAATGTCATAGATAGGGAAAGTACATCCTCACCTGTGGAACGATTGATAACTTCCACTTACTCTCATAGATTCATATCTGTTATGGACAATTTCATCTTTAATGTACAAGACAACCTATGTCCAAATATACATGTATATCTTGTACACAAACCTTACCAGGGAATTTTGTGGGTTTATTTCTCCACAGAAAAGTGGCTGCCTGCTTCCCTCAGCACTGAGGTCTGTGCTGGATTTGAACCTCATTGTACTGCTGGTACCCTGTTTCTCTTGCTGTGTATTATAGAATTCTCTTCATTTCATGGATGGATGGCTGTAGAAAGCAGAGACAGAGTTTCAAGCCGTTATTTAACCCATACAAAATAATTAAAACATTTTTCATCTTAGCTTCCCCTTAGGGCTTAACATATCGTGAGAAACACATCCTAATGTGAAATGAGCTTCAAGACAAATGGTCTTGCCTTTAGTTTGAAAGTCACCTTTGGAAGGAATACATTTGTTTTCATGCCACTTTTTATTCCTTTTTAAATCCTGACATATTAAGATAAAATTGTCACATCAAAACCTACTCTTTAAATATAAAAACTACTCTTTTATAGAGGCATAAAAACCCCTTCAGGGCTGGTTTGCTTTAGGCTTTTGAAGGCTTCTTTCCTTCAGCAAAGAGTGCCTCAGCCCTCTCACCCCTCATCTTGCTGGCAGAGCTGCAGTCCTCTGAGGCAATGACAAATTTTTCTCCCCAGCTTTGTAATCCTCTCTTGGCACACACCTGAAGGTGAATGCAGAGGTATTATGGTCTCATCCAAGTCTCCCAGTCAGGCTTGACTTCCCTGAGCAAGCTTGTCCAAGGTGCAGCTTGAATAATTTGTCATTTCCGTGCCATCTAACATCATTTATCCCACACTTACAAAGAAAGAGGGTAACAGGAAATAAAACACAAATAATAGTCAGAAATCACTTTAACACTCTAAAACATGACTAAAAGATGCAAACTGACTTTCTAACATGTGTCCACACTTTATATCACTAGCATTTTCCCTGCCTCATTCTTTATTCTGTCAAACTTTATCCAATGTACGCAAAAGCTTTACCCCTAAGCCCTGAAAAACAAACGTATGTTCTCCCAAGCCAGCAAAGGCAAGATGTTTCCAGGCAAAACATCACAACTACTTAATGAAGCAGCACATTAATTTTGATGTACAACCATAAAGTCCCACAGAATGTTGTTTTTATTTGTATTATGTTCTTATGTCTCCAAGAAATATAGATTCAAAACAACGTGTCATTCAGTCTTATAGTATGGAATAGGACTGTTCTTCCCAATAAACTCAGGAAAGCCATGTGGTATGTCTTTCAATAAGTTAAACAAGATTCTATTAAAGAAAATAGATCTTTCTCTCTCTGACTGAGAGCTCCCATAGGTGTGTTTATAAATTCTCCCAGCCAAATTCTTTCATTAGATACATCCATAGGAGCCCCAGTCATGGCACGCTTATGTTCATGGAAATATATCAAGCTCCCCAGTTCCCAAAAAAGCCTTACAAGACTTTTATACAGTTATGAGTACAGAAAATTACTCTAATGCAAAATCTACTTAAACTTAATTATCTCATTTAATTGGCCTGTTTAAATTGCTAATCATTTTGAAAGTATTACTTTCTAAGTTGTTTTTAGTGGGTAGTATGCCCTTTTTGTTGTTGCTGGAGGAATTCGGTAATAATTAACTGACCTAGTGTGTAATTATACTGCTGAAAATAAGCTATGAGACATTTAATAAAAGGAGACTATTAACAGGATTTGAATTTATGACCTTCAAAATATGAAGCAAACACTTTATCCATGAGGTCACACAAGCTTTCACTACAGTCTGAGAATTTATGTTCACTAGATTAGCCACAAAAAGACTTTGCTCTTGTTCTTTGGATGCACTGGGAGTGCACTAAGAAGTGTATTAAAATAATATTAGAGGAATATAGCGGTGGAAAAATGCTTGAGAAAGCTCATTCCTCATAAACATGCAGATCTATATACATGGTGTGAAAGTCAAACCTCATGTGTATTTTGAGTTTAGTAAAAAGCAAGCTAGGTCCCTACCTCTGTGTCTCTATATGAACATACAGGTATTTGTTTTTCTGTATTTTTATTACTGGTGACTCAAGTAGCAACGCTTTGGGAGCTTGCCTACTCTGCTCCCATCACTGGTTCAAGGGAGATGGAGATTTGTGAACACTGACACCCACAGCAAAGCCAAAGACTTGGGGAATTGCTGCAAACAGCAAGGTAGGAGAATGTGACAGCAAGCAAAGCTTTGGGGCCTTAGAATTTCCCCCTTGGGTTCCCTATGAAGCACCAGCCTGTAACACCCTTTCCTCAGCTGCTGTAAATGGTGGTGGAATTTTAAGCTGCAAACTCTGCTGATGTCTGAGTGCTTTTTATGCCAAATTTACAGGACACAGTTTGAGATAAGAAAATTACGGAACACTCTGGCTCTCAGACAGCTAGGCAATTTTTGCCATGTTTTCTTTAGCCTTTAGGACACAATATACTGATCCCTCTGGTGACCAGTGATAGGACCAGGGGAAGTAGCAGGAAGATGTGCCAGGGGAGGTTTAGGTTGGGCATTAGGAAAAGGTTCTTCAGGCAGAGGGTGGTGGAGCACTGGAACAGGCTTCCCAGGGAGGTGGTCATGGCACCAAGCCTGACAATATTCCAGAAGCATTTGGCCAAGGCCCTCAGACACGTGGTCTGAATCTTGGGATTGTCCTATGCTAGGGCAAGAGTTGGACTTGATGATCCTTGTGGGTCCCTTCCAACTCACAACATTCTATGATTCTATAATATATTTTACCAAACCTCTCACATATAGAGTTACAACAGCTTTGCCATGTTTTCTGTGAAATATGTGATTATGTGGACACTGCATTACAGATAGAAGCCCTACAATTTTTAGAAGCCGATGCTTCAGCAGTGAAAATAAGGCTGATTAAGTTTCTGGTTACCAGGAATCCAGAAAGTTTCCTTGTGAGCTATCAGCTGTTTTGTATTTTAGAGAACAAAACAGAGCACATCATTGTGTGCAATTATGACATCAGCTTGCAGGATTGTCCTGGTTTTCAGCTGGGACAGAGCTGGGTTTGTTCTTAGTCGCTAGAACAGCACTGCATTTTGCTTTCAGCCTGGGATTTGTTATGAGAGAGACACTGATAACACACCTGTGTTTGCATTTTTGTCACTGGAAGTGAAGGACTTCATGTTTTGTCAGTCTGCAAGTGCAAGATCTGAGGGGATGAGGAATAATATTGAAATTAATGAGCTCAATTGGCACTTGGCTATGCCAATGGGATATTCCATCTCATATCACATCATGTCCAGTATATTAATGAGGGGCTCTTCCTTTTTTGCTCTCTCTCGCTTTCGCTCGGGCTCTCGCTCTCCCAGGGTTGTGGTTTCACCTTTGAGACAAATAAAGTGGAGTGATAGGTCACCTAAACACCTTTGAATCATTAGTGAGGAGCATATCACAGTGGCATGGCTGTAAGCTGCCAAGATTGGTTTGTCTGTCCCTCATGGGCATATGGCTCTGGGTGTTGTGATCAGCTTTACTTTTGAGAAACAATTTTGGGTGGTGGGCTAGGACAGTGGGACAAAGAATAAGTATTCACAAACTAGCTTTAATTAAAAAGAATAGAGACTGTGTCATTACATTTTGATAACATACTTGAGTAATAACAGACTTGATCGCTTGCTGATTGACAAGGCAGAACAGCCTGTGTGCAAACAGATTTGCAAGCTCTGTCTTCTAAAACAAGCAAAATGGCTTTTCATCTGTAAGAAGGAGGAATGGTCTGCATTATCAAATACAGGTCCAGTTCAGGCAAGGTTAATGACCTCAGTCAAATATTTATTAAAGGGGAAAGAAGTATTTGTAGTGACTTGTTTATTCTAGCTCTTGCTCACACTGATAGGATTTCCTCCTCTGGGTTATCACGCTGAAACCTTCCTTGTGACTAACTTTGTCTTTTGGAAATGTTTCCAGTCCACATCCGACTTTTCCTGCTTTTCAGCAGTAGAAAAACAAGTAGCCCTTTTCACCAGTGGGTTATGTGGCTTTCACAGCCTCCAGAGTGGGGCAGGGTGGTGGTGGCAGTGGTGGTGGTGGTGGGGCAGGTCAGAGCAAAAACGAGGATAACTTCTCCAGGGAAGGTACACTACACCAGCAGCTTGTGGCCAATCTGTAATCCCAGAAGATGGTTGCAAATTCATGAACTGTCATGCATGCTGAAGATAAAACAGCTAAATACTTTTATCAGTCTCATTTGTATCCTGAGCTGTACTGTGGAACTAATTGCAAAATTGTATCTAATAGGAAAAAAAAAGCCGTGTGTTTCAGCTTTGTTACGCATACATTATTGCCTGTGTAGTATGAAAAGGATGCAATAAAAATTACATTCAGGTTTGGCAACACTTCCTCCATACAAGACTTGAAGTCATTTTTAATGTACTTACCACTGGTAAGATAACACTTAATGCTTTTATAGTACTTTCACCTCTGGATCTGCAAGTACTGTGCAAAGGAGGGCAAGTATAATTATTTCTGCAATTATAAAGAGAGATTAAGAGGCAGATAACCTGCAAAACATGCTCAGTACAATGATATAAATTAGTGACAAGCCTGGGAGAGATGTTCACCTTTACTGGCTTTTCAATACTGCAGAAGTTCACCTACATGTGACAGTAATAATGATAGATGAAAATGAAAGTGTTTTAAAATGATTCTGTCTATATAAATTAAGCATCACTTTCTTTAACAGAAATAGCTTTTGACTTTCACAGAACAGAATTCCTCACACACCAGTGTAGTCTGAGGAGAATTTGTCTTTTTTAAACATACTTTATAAATAACTTAATTTTTCTGTGAGTAGTATGTTCATCTCAGGTACTGAAATATCATCAAGGATCTCATTAACCTCCCATTCTTTTAAGTGGAGCACTCTCAACGTGGCACTGTCCTGATGTGAGTTTTCTGCTTCTCTGGTCAGTGTTGACCACAGAGCAATGGCAGACATAGATCTCTGTTCAACCAGGGGAAAAAAAGTTCCTGGGCTCTAGACACAGTTTATGTACAGCATGTTTTCACCATACTCCATATTATTTTAATTTGAATGTTTATTTTAACAATTGAAAAGTTATCCAATATAAGTTAATGCAGGTAATCTTGTGTTTACCAGAACTGGTTCCAAAAAAACTAAAATACATTTATAGCCAATCTTAATTTCAAATAAAATTATCATTTTCTTCATCATGGGGTTCTTCCTCCTAACCAGTTTGGAAAATAATTCATCATCATTTTCTTGATAAACATTGTTTTATTTTCTGTTTACTACTAGCAATCCCATTTATTTATTATTTCTTTATTTTAATTGCATAAAAAACAGTTTAATGAAAGTATGCCAGCAGGTCAATGTCCATGACCTGTGTTTTATCGGGGAATTGTTTAAATTAGATTATTTTCTTCCTGTTACTGGCAAGGGAGAAAATGTTGAGCCTCACTTCGTGTGAAGGCAGGGGTTGCTCCCATGCTGGTTCAGCACCAGCAGCCACTGCAGGAGCATCGAGATAGAGCTCTCTGAAAAGCCAAGGGTATGAGACACCAGCTGCCCAACATGCCAGAGGACACATATTCTGCTGTGTATGCTCAACTGCATATTCCTAGAAGTGAGAAAACTCAGTGTATGTCAGTATTTAGATCACATTTGCATAACCATTCTCTTTTATGTTTTTCAGGAGATCTTGTTCTTCTGATTTTAAGAATCTCTAATATATCAGAAGGAGAATTAGTGTTGCTCAAATACTCTAAATTGCTATTTCTACCCATCTGAGTACTCACGCGACCAGTCTGACCTATTTATTAAAAGGCCATGAGGGACCACCGTGATCATAGGGTTTGGCCTCCTGAGTAACGCTAAGATCAGGACTTCCCAAAGGGTTTGCAAAGTCAGGGCTGGATCATGGAAAGCATATCTGATGATATGTAGAGCCTTAATGGAGATGGGGGAACATGGAGCAGTCCCTGATTATTAGACAATCATGGAGTCATAGAATACCAAGTTGCAAGGGACTTCAAGGATCATCTGGTCCAACCTTTCTTGGCAAAAGCACAGTCTAGACAAGATGGCCTAGCACCCTTCTAGCTGAATCTTAAAAGTGTCTAATGTTGCAGAATCAAGAGCCAAGTCAACCTAATATTTTTGGCACTCAACATGGTGCCTGGACATTTTCTGGTGTAACCCTTGTCAGTAGAAATGATGCTGGCTGTGGGCTGTGTGGTGTGAGAGCAGGCTGCGGTGACATCCCTCCCCATGCAGATTTCAGCCGTGCCTCCACCCAAGAACCACAGTTTTAAGGCTTGATGGTAGCAAAGTTGCATGTGCTCACACCAGCAAACTCACCTGCACCTCAGTTGCTAAATGGTGGGACTGGCTTCCTTGCACTCTTTGAGGGAAAGGGGAGCAGGACAGGGATGTCCAAGGTCAAAAATTTCCCTTGTGTCCACTGCCTTGTAGAGAGCTGCATGGTGGCAGAATGTGGGTTGCCGTTGCATCTCCCTGCCCAAACCAACAAAGCCATGGGGAGGACAAGGACACAAGTCCCCAAAATGGCATTTTTTCCCCCAGCTGGCACCAGGTCCAGGCAGACAGTAAGGTCTTAATTTGCCCCCCCAGTGTAGCATCTAAACTAAGGAAGGTTTAGATTGGATATCAGGAAAAACTTCTTCACCGAAAGTGCAGTCAAGCACTGGAACGGGCTGCCCAGGGAGGTGGTGGAGTCACCTTCCCTGGTGGTATTTAAAAGACGGGTAGACGAGGTGCTTAGGGACATGGTTTAGAGGTGGAATTGGCTGTGTTAGGTTTATGGTTGGACTTGGTGATCTTAAAGCTCTTTTCCAACCACTACGATTCCATGATTCTGTGATTTGTTTCATGCAGAGTGTGGGTTTTGCTCAGATGAGCCAAGATACGGCTCAGGTACACCGTGTCAGTCTGAGAGCTATGCACAGTCCTGGCAATGGGCACAGGTGTAAATTCCTCTTCACAAATGAGAATTTAACAGACAAAATAGTTTAAAGTTTGTAATTTGGAGGCGCAGCTCTCAGTTTTATGACAAAGGAAGAGAAAATGAAGAAGGTTATTGAATGCATCATACAGCTGTTTGCCCAGCGCCAGAGACCTGCAGGGGCTCCAGACCATCAGATTCTAGGCCAGCACTACTCTTGCTTCTTGGCAACCTCTTTCCACTTAATTCCACTGATTTCAGCTTTAATCTTGAGGCATCATTCCTATTTCAGCATTGTTTACAGCTAAGAGGGACAGGAGGATTCTGGAGCTGATTTAATCTAAACACAGAGAGCTCAAGGCTGTCCAGACCTATAAAAGGAAATAAATAAACTCCTTTGAAGATGGGAATTGTAACAAGAACAGTTTTGTTTGCTCTTTATTTAGCTTCAAGGAAATGAAATTCATGTTGGAGGAGCTAGCTGACTTGTGTGCGTGTTTGTTCTTAATTAACTAGGCAAACTTTGCGTGTGCAATGCACAGCAGAAACGAAGACTCTGTTCCTTATGTAATTTGTTTTGGCTTATTTCTCAGTAGCATTTATAAGATTGTGTTCATGAAATGAAGTACTAGAGCAACTTAAAAAAAACCTAATAAAACCAAAATGTATATAAAATAATATTTTTTCATATGGTTATACAAATACCCATGCAGCTATATAAAGGACATGAGAAGTATAAAGTATGAGTATGTGAAAAGTCTAATACAAGATAAGGAACAAGCTTTGAGATAAACCTTTGAATTGAAGCTGATGTATTCACTGGAAGGTGATAGTTTAGGAATGGAAATAAAGATTTTTGTTTTCAGTGTTTAGGGACAAAGAAATGATTGCCAGATTTCCCATGATCAAACTGTAGTAGTAATGCAGTTTAGTACAGGCAGTGCCCAGCAAGAAGGGATGAAGTAGATCCTCCTTTTGCTCACAGCCCTTGTGCCTCTAAAGCAATTCTGTGAGCTGAGCATCTTCCTCACCATGCAGACATAGTCAAAATAATGCCTAAACTTCTTGTATTTTTATTTTATGGACTATTGACTTAGGAAGAAGCTGATGTAAACACTAAGTTTTGCTTTTGTAGCTGTGCTGGAGCAGCGTACATAATTTTCCCCTATAGAAAATGCACCCTGCAAGGCAGGTGATCAAAGCAGCTGCCCATTGCTACCAGCAATAACTGAGAGTTTCTGTAGCAGCAGAGGAATGACTGCACAGGAGACGTGAGGAATGCCAGAGTCACAGGTCAAGCTTTAATGGCTAGCAGAGCCCAGAGTGGGATTCCTGCGATTCTTCCTTCATGATGGCTTTGTCTGATAAAGATGCATGGAGTGGGCATGCTCACAGGGATGCCAGGCAACCTTTTTAAAGTTAAAGCTTAAATACAGTAGATAAAGTTGCAAATCAGTGCACTTTAATTAGGGAAAGCAAGATATGGTCAAATCAGAGCAGAAAAAACCCACACACAACCCTATTGAAAACCTTGCATTATATACATACACAGTAGCAAAAATAAATAAATAGCCTCAAATTGTGGTTTTGTCATAATTACATCACTAGTACAATAATTTCATTATATAAACCCCATTGGTGTTAAAATATGCATTATGTTGCACTCTCCCTTGAATAACAATAAATGCCTGATCATTAATTATTTAAATCATCTTTCCACACCATTTTCTTTTGAAGTACCAAGCCTGAATTTCAAAACAGAGCATTAAATGTTAAAAAACAGTCAGGTGGACAGATTAAAACACAAAGCCTGTGAGCAGGTGCATCTCAAAATCCTAGTCTAAGGTGTTTCACACAAAATTTTGTTATGAGTGAAAAAGGTAACTACCAATTTATAGAGAGTTAAGAATTGCTTGTTAACCTGGTTAATTTTTTAACAATCTAACTGATTTATTACTTGTCTAGGCCAATACAACATAGGTAGCCTCTGAATGTAATGGCAAAACCTTATGATTTGGACTACAAATGCCAAGAGATATCCCTAGGAGATATGATTTACAGATTTTAAACCTTCTAAACCTTTTGAAACCCCTTTTCTTTCCCTTTTAGAAAATCATATTTAATTTGTAATGATTAGTTTTTAAAAAAAAGATTTATTTAGTATATTCATTATAAAATATTATAGAAAATTTATCAATTATGGCTAAGAAAATATTCTGAAAACATTGGAGCAACCGTATTCCCAGATCCCTGCACCACTGACAGATAAATAAGTAAATAAAATAAAAGGTGACATTGGATCTCTAGTTCCCAGCTTATCAGCTAGTTGGATACAGACAGATCTTATCGAAGAATTGTTCTCTTAAGAAAATAACTCTCCTTTCTAGTGTGGACCGGACAGAGAGAGTAAATTAAAAAGGACCTTCTCCATTTCACCACTTAATATGGTGCTCTAAGTTGTAGTTGTTTTGAAGGTTAAAAACAAAACAAAAAGTAACTTCAATGAGTAAATTTTCTTATTTATGGGTCTTGGAGAAATAGTCTAAAATATATGATGAAATAATGATACTGTGGGGCTTGAGGTGGTTATTTTATAATAAATGTTCTCCATAGTAAGTGAAAAAGACATTTCTTATAGTCAAACTTGATTTTTGCCAAGAGATCTAGTATTTTGCCTGGTTATTCTTCTCTATGGAAAAGATATCTCTGAAAAATTCTTTGATACACCATAAATATACACTAAATATAGTCCCAAGCAATCTTTTGGATACTGAAGGAATCCCTGAGTGAGATGTTATGCCTCCTGTTGTGTGAATCCATGGATGGGTCCATGATTGATTGTGTGATGTGTAACAGTCATTGTGCAGGGTCCTTCAGTATTGCTGAAAACATGCTGAGAAACAGAGAGGGCACACGTACGTGAAGCACGCCCTTCAGAAAGCTGGAATACAAGGAGGCTGGTTTTGTTTGCTAAGTCTTTACATCACTATGAGCCTACAGCAAATTTACTCCTCCCACATATTTATGTATGTAAAAGCACAGCCACGCCTAAGTGGGAAGTGGTATTTTAGTATCCAACTCGTGCTGGAGTAGGTGGCTGAATAGATGGACTTTAATTCAGCAACTTAAATGGTCATGTTTCTCAGAAATAAAAGTTCTAATGGCAAGATACAGCCACTTTATCTTGTTTTTCCCAATTGCCAGTGGGAAGAATAATAGTGCTAATAACAGGTGGCAATACTTCTAATATATTTGGGTTTATTTCAATAAAACTCTTTAAAATTCATAGCAGGTAGGACATTGAGGTAGGTTCCATCAGCAACTCAGAAGTGACAAACTTCATGCATGACTCTAACCCATTTTACAGTGTTCAGTGGGATCAAAAGCACCTGGGATGGAGAGAAAAATGGGTTTTGCTGTCCTTTGTTTAAATATCTGCTTGGTAAAGTTTTACTCATTATAAATTTATAGTAGTTTTCAATGATTCTTAAGTCAATGCTTCAGTCAAGGCCAAAAAACCCATAGACAAACGCAGTCAAGCAGCAGCAGAATTGCACTTTGAAGGCATTTTCTTACAGACTCTAGCTGGCTGTGAACACTGCCAATGCCACTGGAAACAAAAGCAGGAAAAAAAGCCTCATGATTCAGAGCCTGGTGGCTACATGTCTGCCTGCTTATGTGACCCTTAGATGTCCCTTTTATCTTTTCTTAATAGGAACATTGAGATGCAAAGTACTATACCAGCAAAGAAGAAAAAAAAAAAAAGTACAGCAAATAAATGGGCATAATGGGTAATTTTTACAGCTCTCTGAAAGGCTTTAGAAATGTAGGTTTAATTTTCTGGTTGGTTGTGTGGAAAGCTGATGGAACAGAAACATAGTACATCAGTCAAGTAGGAGATCAATTGCAATTCAGCTTCTCCCAGTAAAAAATAAGGAGTGTGGAAACCCCCTTAAGCCTCAAACAAGCTGAAAACTAAGGACAACAATAAACAGAAGAAAACTGGGATTCAGTCCCAGAAAGGAAACATCTATATCTGAGAAGAAAACAAAAATAAATAAAATTCTACAGAAGGCTTTGAGACACCCAATTTAGGATGTCAATTTGGTATCAAGCATATTCAGAGTACGCCATGCGAAGAATGAGAGTGACTCAGATGAAATCAAGCTAACTGCAGCAACAGAAACAAAAGGAGCAAGGGCTTTGTCTGAACTACCCAGTCATGTGTAGCCTTCAAAAGGAGAAAGGCTTTTGTGACTACTACTATGCTGTGGTGGTTCTAAACTAGCCAGTAACCAAACACCACACAGCCACTTGCTCATCCTCCCCCACCCAGGAAATGGAGCAGAGAATCAGAAGAGTAAGAGTGGGAAAACTCATGGGATGAGATAAGAACGATTTAGTAACTGAAATAAAATAAAAAGTTAAAATAGTAATACCAAAAATAATGATAATAACAGTAATAATGGAATATGCAACTGAGTGATGCACAGTGCAATTGCTCACCACCCTCTGATTGACACCCAGCCCGTTCCTGGCTAGCAATCCCACAGGAGAGAAAGTCTCCAAATCCCAATTCTGGAAGAGCAAGAGGGCGAGCTTTCCGGCCAACCCTCATTAACCTACTGAACATGAAGTTATATGCTATGGAATATCCCATTGGCATATCCAAATGCCAGTTTGGATCAGTTGCTCTGGCTATATTGCCCCCCATACCAGCTTCTTCTGCATCTGCAGAGTAGCAAAATATGGGAAACTGGAAAGTCTTTGATGTCTTAGCAACAGCTAAAACCATCAGTGTATTAGCAACGTCCTTCTCATACCAAATCCCACACTGAAACCAAAACACAGCGCTATTCTAGCTACTAAGAAGAAATTAGCTCAGTCCCAGCCAAAACCAGGACATATGCACATACTTAAGGCAAATTCTAATCTCCCAATCCATAATTTGGTAAAATTATTCCCTATGATACCTTGAATTTCAGTGTGTCTTGTAATTGTTTTTTTTTGCAAGTTGAACCAGTTGAACCTCTCATACCAGCACCGCTGCACCAGGCTCTGCGAGCGCTGGCTCAGCAGCTGCGTGCTTTCCAAGTGCTTGGGCTGGGAAAGAGTGGAAAAATCTGCCTCCTGTGAAATGATAGCCTTAAATGCTAAAAACCCTGCTCCTTGCTCCCACCTCTGCTGCTGCATTTACAGCTCATGACCAGGCCAGCAGAAAGCAAACCCAGCCTCTCAGAGGTCAAATGAACGTGTATTTGAGCCTTGTGGATTTTATCCATGGTAGCTTAGATACATGTGTCAAGAGATACGGGAGCAAAGCCAGGGATTTAAGTGGTATGTAGCAATGGAACAGAAAAAAATAAATAAATAAAAAATTGCAGATGCTATCAACAACTTTCATCTTCTGCAACTGTTTGAGGAAATAGCTGGCTTCAAAACAAATCAGTGGAGGCTTCGAGGGCTGCATTTCAATTAATCTCAGAAGGAAATGGGAGGATGGGAGGAGGGGTCTTTTTCATTATGTTTTAGACCAAAAAAAGCAAGCTGTGAACTTGCTGTATTCTGAAGTTAACAAAGGTGTAAAAGAAATTTAAAGGTTGAGCCTATTAAGATTTGAAATGTTATCTACAGTGAAGTGGGCTTCACCTAGGGTTTTGTGCTAAAAGACTGCTGGTAGATGAGGAAAGAAGTTGGTCTGTGACACAAAAATTTATGCTGGAAGGAGGGAGGGAGCATTTGAGACACTAAATTAAAAATCAAAATAATATAAAAATACAAAATAAATTGAAGCCAGTGTACAAAAAGATATGAAAAGTGAGCCACTAGAGAAAAAAAGACTAGAATTAAATCAGGGACATGGTATTTATTTGTGCAGACCAAAAGTCACATGCCTCAGAAATGCAAATGACAATGCTTTCATTAGATAACTGAAATTAAGCACTGGAGGGGAAGCAAAGCTGTTTCTTTAAGATACATTTTAGATCCATTTATCAAGCAATGCAAGCATTGTGCTTTTGTTTTCAGAGAAGATTGGACATCAGACTACAAAACCAAAGGAAGTCTAACTATACTCTGCATTACCCTTGCTGGAGAATTTACAGCCAACACAGAAGCTTTTCATAGCCGTGCAAAAATGTTGTTAGCCACAGAATTTGTCACAGAGAGAAACCCTTTTAAGTGGTCTGTCTTTCCCCTTGTTTTTTAATTACAGGGTAGTGTATGAACTTTGCCATCCTATTAACTGGGTGCCATCTTTTTCCATAAAGACAAGTGACACTATTTACAATTCAAGGTCCTGTTTGAAGGAGAGAAGCCTCCTTGACTTGCATTTCCAAACTGCAGCTTTATATGGAATAATTTCCTACAGCTGTGCTGGGACAGTCAGCTCCTAACAGCTGGTTGCCATAGGACAGTGAGCTGTTTAAAGCAGAGCTAACACTGAACCCTACCTTCTCACCCAAATGAGTGGGGAGGACAGGCAGATATGTAGACTCTGCCCTATAAAAATGGGCCTCAACTCTTGACCAGGTGGACCTTGGCTTTCAGCCAGAGCACTGTATTAGGCCTGCTGCTGTTTGAAGACAACTATAGCCACGCTGGGTCAGCTTGTCAACTAGCTTTGCCATGGTCAGAGATATCTCCTTCTTGCTGAAGGCCAAGAACATTGGTGGAGCCATTTGAGAGACTTTCCAGGCTGCCACCTCTACCAGTTGGTATGCAGAAGTCTTTAACCTCCAGGGTGTTGAATTTTAAAAACCACTGTGTTGTTTTACATGGCAGGAAAAAGTATTCAGAGAATAACATTTTCATCTGTCTAGGAAGCTTTTTTTATCTTTTAGCACGTTTAATGCTTTAAAACTTTAAGGGATTTTATTCTTTAATGTAAATCCATTCAACTCAGAGGAGCAGGAGTAATAATCATTAGGTTTCACAGCAGAAAAAAATGATACTGCTTAGAAGAGATACATCTCACAAGAGGACTTCTAAGATGAAGGCTGAAACTTTTGGAGCTAGTGAGCACTATCTCAGCAGCTGTCCCACCATGGTTCTACTCAGCATCATGCAGGTACTGAAGAGCAGAGCAGCCTATCATACCTCCCAGCCTCTGGCTTTGAAAACCTGGCCATGACTCCTATCTACTTTTCAGCAGAGATTTTATTTATAACTCTAAAGAAGAGGGTAGTGTGAACCAGACAGCACTGCAGCTGCTGGGAGGGTGCTGCTGAGATGGGAACAGTCTTCTGCTTGGGCAGGGAGAGGGACCCTGGTCAGGTCTTGTCCAACCCTCAGGACATGACACTACTTGTGCAGCTCTGTAACAAAGAATGTACCCTTGCATGCCATGAAGCCTTGCTCAGCATGGGGCTTAGCATATCACAGGTGAGGTATTAGGCTGTTTGATTTCCCTTCAATTTAGAATCCAGAGAAATTAAAAAACAAAAAAAATCAACTTACAGGTGCTCGTGGCTGTTACCTGAAGCCTCATTGTCCTTTTGCTTGTACTTTTATGATTAGAAATAGCAGTAAAAGCAGCGGCTGCCTGTTCTATTTCAGCCATTAAATAGGAAAATCTGAGAGGATAGCATGTACTGGGGAAGGACAAGGAGAGAGGAGGGAAAGGGCAAGGCTAATGAACTGAGAGAGGAAAGGAAAAAAAAAAAAGCAGAGAAAACCCAAACCTAGAAGGAAAAAAAATTACATGTAAAAATGACTGTTCTGGAAAGCAAGTGGAATTAATTTCTTGCCAGTGTGTACTTGTTAGACCAATGCAATCTTCAGGAGGTAAATGAATCTACTCAAAGCTTCAATACACATAGACCACACCAAGGTGAAGTACAGCTTTCTCATATATAAATCTACATCGAGTCACAGATTAAACTGTGGCAGAAACTACCACTAATCAGCGAAGTAAAACAAGAGACTACTTAGTCCTTGAACATTTGAAACTAGAAAAATGATTCAGTTAAAAGAGGGTTGGGAATAAAGTTTTTACATTTTCATATTTTTTTTTCTCTGGGCTTTTAAGATCAGTTCTTTGCAGCAACAAAGAGCTGAGCGTGTGGTTCTGCATGTAGTTGCTAAGGAACTACATAGCATTTCTCATCCCTGAATCAACCCTTAAGTCACAGAATGATACAAATGAGTATTAAGTTTATAGATAGAGGTGGCACCTTATGTTTAGACAAAGAGCCAGAAAATTGGAGGCTTTCCTTAGGTTAAAGGGTCCATCTAGCTCTGTGAGCAGTATGTTGATTGTGCAGCTCTATTGCTTTCCTTTTTATTTTTTTTCCTCTTCTTGCTGGAATAAACTCACAAACATTTACAAAAGTGAACTAGAGTTTGAGATCAAGAGTTGTGAACCTGAAAGACCACATATTCAATTGCACCAGTACTGCTCCATACCTCTACCCAAGAAAGCTTTTCCCTTTTTATTTTATTTTTTTTTTCTCCCCAGCAGCCAATATCTGGATTCCTTGAAGTGACTGTGCCCTGTTTGATGAAAGGGGCTCCAAATTCAGAAAGAGGGGATCTGTCTCAATATAGAAGGCAGACCAAAGGTGGAGACTGAGTAAGGAGGTCTACAAAATAGATGCCTTGAAATAACTGCTCAAGATTCTATGGTCGTTTAGAGTTAGTAAAATGATTTTCCAGGCAGGCTTTGTTAATTTTTCCTCATCTGCATATGCCTTGTGACTTGGGTAGAAGTGTCTGCAGGTAGCAAAGCCTTTGCAGAGTCTGTCCTATTTGCTTGTGTTGGCAAATGGGAAGCAGTGGGGTCCATAAATTAGCCAGATTTAGGTCGAGGTGTTTTCCACAGGCAAAATCAATTTTAGCGCCTGGGAAATTGAAGTGTGGGATCTTTTCTGCTATGGAGAGGAGGGCAGGCAATGGGGGAGCAACCTCTGCTGTGTGTGCTGGCAGCCTGTACTCCCAGCTGCAGCTCCTTGACCTGGCTCTGCCTTTCAGTGGTGGGCACAGATGCTGGGGTCAGTGCAGCACTCCAAGTCCCAGATGGGAACAGCTAAAGTTGGTGGCTCTTCTAAGTGAATTTTGAGATGCTTCCCACCTTGCAGGAGTGCAAGACAAACATGTAATTTCCAAATGAATGCAAAAGTGCAATTTCTGTCTTTCCTGACACTCCATCCCCTATCCCAATAACTCCTTTGCTGCCTGGCAGGGAAGCTCTGCTGACTAAAGAGCTTTTGTGACCACAAAACCACATCAAAGCTCAAGAAAGAAGAAAGACCGTGTATCTAGCTGACAAAGTTCCTGTAATGAAGGGTTTGCATCCTGTGTATCCAGCCTGGGGTTAGTGACTCAGAGGGGTCTAGCTGTCCTAACACACTGCAGCAGCTGAGAAAGGAACCGCCACCCGCAACTGACCCACAAAGGGCGGCCACAGACATCAACCCGCTTCTCTGCTGGGTGAATAATATTCCCCTGGATAAAGAGGAGTGTGGTTTTATCTGAGATAAAGAAAGGTCCAATTCACACAGCAGAAGGCAAGTCTGAGCTGAAGAGCAGGTAGCGGTGACAGCACATCTGTACCCAGGTGGTATCATGAAGAGACACCAGGAGGATCTTGGGCTCCATTTAGGAGAGTTGGGCATAGAGAGAAGAGTCTTCCCTAAGGTGCCCAGTTCCCAGAGAGATGTAGCAGAGCTGTAAGAAATTGTGGTTTTGCTCAGATCTCTCTTTCACTCCTCCTCCTTCCCCAGCATGTCTACTATATGGCAACAGGGCAACCAGTGTAGAAATTCACTGTAACAGAGAAATGACAGAAGCTTCAAACAGGAGTTTCTTCCTATATTTGCAGCTTAATTATAGTGCACACCAGAGGACAATAAATGTATGGAGGTTCCTAAAGACCTCGTGAGATTTGTATTAGCAATGGGTTGATTTGGACAGGCACATGTAAATATGTATAAGCTACCTATCCTGGTTATTCTCCAGGAAACAAAACTCTAACTTTCTGAGACAGTTAGAAATGTGTGTAGCAGCCTTTGCTGGTAGACCTCAAATTACCTCGATGAGGGTAAGCATTATTACCTCTATTTACATGGAGAAGGCAAGGTACAGTGGGATGAAATGACTCCCTCAGGTCACAGAGTGAGCTGTTGCCAGAAATGGGAATATAAACTAGCTCCTGTCATCCCAGAGCCCTGCCTTCTGCTTCTTGCCTCTCCAGATTAAGCTCTGAGGTCAGGCATATCTTTATTATGCAAACATTTTTTTTTTTCCTTTTGGAGGAAACTCAGGTCAGGAGCTTTAGCCCAGCCATAATTTCCACCCATGTATAGAAGGCATTGTTGTAAAATACTTACCGATCAATGTACGTGTTCTGTACCCAATAGCAGCATACACCAGTCAGGGACTGAACAACCAAGCAGAGGAACAGAAAGCAGCAGCTTGGCATTGCACCATGGTCACATAGCACAGTTACCTTTGTTCTGTCCCCACAGGCTGTGCCTGAACTGAGAATAAGGTTTGAAACAAGAATTGCCTTCAGAGGGATGGGATGATGGTGACGAGGTTATGAAAAGTCTTGTCTCGCCTTCCTCAGAGGAAGGGGCCTGTGGGCTTTTGCTGATTTTGGCTTGCTCTGGTTTGGCCTGTAGGAGCTTCTGCTGCATTAAAAACATCATAATTTTTGTGGGAAAAATGCAATTATTCAGAATAAAGTTATTTCATGATGTTTCTGTACCTCATTTCAAGGGCTACTTACCAGCTGCCCACTTCAAACAGAGCAGCTGGCAGAACTAGGTCTTCCAGGAGAATCTCAGCCTTAGCTTTCCCCATATTTTCTTCTTGGACACACAACCTTTTCCTTCCCTTGGCTGTTTTCATTATTTTGGATAGCAGCTTGTCCCCTACTACCACCTTGCAGTTGAGCTTTTGTGTGCTTACATCTGCAAGTTTTTGCCATTTACTAGGCAAATCTTTGCTCTTCCCCTTTCCAAATGCCTCATCCCCCAAGTAATACTCAACAGCAATTGCAAGCAAATGAACTAATTTGCCACAATCAGCATAACTCTGTTGCTTGCACTTGTCCACCTGTATGGAACAAATTGCAGATTGAATATCTGAAGTTCAGGAGTGAAGCAAGTGAACTGAGGACACCTGGAATATAAACTACACCATATTCTTGTAGACCCAGAATAGATACTTCAGTAGCTCTAGGAAAAATTGTTTGCTTTGTTCTTTTCAGGGTAATGTGTCATTCTGGCTGGCATTTTCCTCCAGGTTTTTACAAAGATCAGTGTTTGCTGTTCCATTTATGTGATATTTTCTAGGTCAGTTCTTACTTCTGCCTCTCTGCACCAAAGTTTTTTACCTGTTTAACTGAGCCTAAAAAACCCCAGCTCATACAGTATTCTGAAAAAGTCACCTAAGCCAAATTACTACTAAAATAACCTGCGTTTTGTGGGTGGCTTATTTAAGGTTATGCAGTTTTAGTCAGTAAATGTACTGAGATGAGAGAAAAATAAATTATTTTCAATGTGTGAGGTGCTTTTTCCAAAGGCAGGAGTGGTCCTTGAGGTATGTTGTACATCTCAGTGTTGGAGCTCTGCTAACCTGGACTCTGATTAAAAACTTTGTTGCATTGAGGTACATTATCAGTTAATAGTTATTATCACAGAGAAATATGATTTTTTTCATCATATCAAGATTTATGTTTTGACTCTAAGAAGAGAAAAGAAGAATTTGTTTGCAGTCTATAGCTTTTCCTGGGCAGCTGATTAGAAGAGAAAGGATCCAGCAGTAGGTGTGCAGCAATGTCTTTGAAAGCTTAGGAGTGTAAAAATGCTGCAACACAATGATCTGTGGTTAAAATGACTACCCAGAAAGTCAATCTCTTCCAGAGCCATGCAAAATGGAAACAGAGACATTGTCAGTGCAGAGTAGAGAAAGTGTCATACGTTCTGCCAGAAAATTAAGATTTTTTTATTTTCCCCAGGAAATCTCAATTCTCTTAAAATTAATTTACAGCTTAGTTTATCTCCTGGAAATGTGCATGTGTCCCTTCCCTGCCAATAAAATCAGTATCTCCTGTCTTCTCCTATATGTCGTTTTCTCAGCTGTAAAATCAAGGCTGTTCCAAACTGGAGAGCTATGATAAAATGGATGGTAATTACCCAGCACTGGAGAATAATCAGTGAGCAGGCTTTCTTCTGTAGGGTACTTTGTTATCAGTTGATAGAAATCCTGTTTAGCGTTCCACAGTATTTATTCAGACCCAGCTTCCTTTAATCTCACTCACTACGTTTAAAAAGCAGCACTAGAAACTCACGCTTTATCCTAAAATGGAAAGTTTCCATTTTATTAAAACTTAACTCCATTGTTCAGTCACAGACAAAGCTGAGTTTGTCTGGTTTGGGTTTTGTTTTGTTTTTTGACATGAGGAGAAAAGAAGCTTGGGCAAGGAGCAGAAACTGCTGTCAGTTTTATTCTGTGGAGGACTCCTCAATGGCCCAGCAGTTCTGTATTTACCTTATCACAGAGTAGTCAGCAGGCTGTAAATCTCACTGATGAGCCAGCAACCTTTCTGTGGGCAACTCAGTTACCTTCAGAGCCCCATAAATTCTCTCAAAAAAGGCAACCTTCAAGGATGGTTGGAAAAATAGCACTCATAACTGAGACATCCAGTTATAATAAGCTGGATAAATGGACAGTAGGCTTATTAGATTTGCAGACTGCACCGAGCTGGGAAGGGCTGGAGGTGTTTTAGGTGATGGGATTCAAATTCATAATGTTCTTCCCAAAGTGCAGGTATGGTTTGCAGCAAATAAGATGATGTTTGACAAGGACAAGTGGAAGTTAACCCATTTAAGCAAACTAGCAGCCAGCTGTGCAAATGCAAGTCAGGGACACACTAGTGGGCAGCAGCTCAGCAGAAATGGTTTGATAGTGAACCAGAAGATGAATGACATGTTGATTTAAGAGGTGTAAACACTATCCTGGGTTGCATAAATAAAAGTATAGGCAGTGAGGCAGGTAATCTTTCCTCTCCTCTTGGTGAGGTCTCAGCTAGAAACCACTTTGCCTGCAGCGGTGGCTTTGAGATAGATGGGAACCAAGGGGGAATCTGTAGGGGAACAGGAGCCCGGGGGGACCCCAAAATATATGTGAGAGAAGAGGTGTTGCAAGTTAAAGGGACAGAAAATTGAGAGTGGAATAAGACCACAGTTTTTAAATATACAGAGGGCAAAGAGGAAAGGGTTTATTGTGGATAAACCCTTTCCTCTTTGCCCTCTGTATATCTAAATCCTCTCAGCAAGATTACAGCAAGGAAAATTTAATTTAGCCCTTGAAAAACATCTAATAGTAAAGGATAATAATGTACTAAAACAGATTTTTGGGAGAGAGTGATGAGCTTTTATGAAGAAGCCATAACAACACTTATCTGGACTGACCCAGATATGGCTGAATTCTGCCTTGGGTCAGGGGAAAGGGTGGCCCTTTGAGTCACCTTCCACTGCTCTGAGCCCATGCACTGACATGGGCTAGCTCAGCTTCGTGTCACCTCTCCAATAGTCTGTATCTTTCAGACTGGATCCCAATCGATTGTAACCCTGCTTTTTCTCCTTTTCAAACAATTAGATTCTTTGCTCCTGCTAAAAAACACCCGGACAACATTTCTACTCTATCAAAAGTACTGGGATGAAATAAATAATATTTTTATCTCCAAGATACTCGTGCTATTCATGTCTCACAACTGTCACACCAGAAAAGTAGAAAAGAATGTCAAGACCCTTGCTTTTTTTTATTCCTTAAAAAAAAAAATTAAAAAAAAAATTGAAGCATTTCTCCCTTACAAACGTCTTACATAGATAGATTGTTTTCAGGACTTTTCTGACATTGTTTGTTCAATCTGGGCTTGTTTCCTTATCACAGTGATGTATTAAAGTTTAAATGAAAACTATTTCCTTCATGTCTTTTTAACAGCTTGTCACGAAGCATCATTGTGCAACAGTGTCATCCACAATTTTAATGATGACATCTCATTTCAGGAGGGCGTGAGCTGAATCCCAATGAATAAATCCATGAAGTTTAACCTCTCTGTGACCCCATTCCCACTGTGTTATTTTCTCATCCTGCCCCAGCTCATTAGCTGTCCTGACAAAAGCAGCTGAGACAAGATGTGAGTCTTTATAGCTGTGTTTTAAACAAAAAGAAACAGCGGGAGGAAGAAGAAAGGTGGAGAGAAGCACCATGTTTGGTCTGGAAATGATCTGCTATGCATTTGTAAGCAAGCTAATTTTTCCTCAGTATGACATTGTTCCTAACCAGAACGATGGCTCTCGGGTTAGAAACTACCCTGACATTATAATTACGTTCAACCCTAACTAATTTCTTCCTAATGTACTGCAAGTGGCATCTCGCTCATTGAGATGCGGACACTGTTCCAAGGACATCCTGTGGCTATCGAGAAAACCTCTGTCTCACACTTAATTTTCAGCAGTGCTTTCACCATCAATTGTCAACACTAACACAATGTTTAGGTTCCCTTTAAAATAAATCAACCCATTTTGTCACCTTCTTCTTGCTGTGCCAACTGTTGATCCCAATCTCAAACCATTTTAATGTGGCGCCAGTTTGGTGCCCAAGTTACTGTTGACATTTTTCTCTGAGCATCTACTTTGTTTGCTCTTTACCCCTGGGTAAGAGTACTTAGAAGCTTAAAAAATGTATTTCTGCAAGTATTTCTCTCAAATTAGCAGCTTATGCAGAAGGACAATATATATTTTAATTTGCATTATGTAAATACCTAGTGAGACTCATTGCCATGTCCCAGCCTTTTTTTATTTCCATGTCCCAGATTTTTTTTACTGCTTTTATGGCATCCTTATAGTGTTATTATCCCTATCTTCAGCATTGAAAACTAGCAGGTAGGAATTTCAGCATGTCTAAAATTGGAAATTTCCCTTTGATTATTGTTTCCTTTCTAACATAGCAGTAGTCTTTCAGATAATTTCTGAAATAACATGCTAAAAGTCTGTATTATCTATACTCTATTAGTACATCTCACTAAAAATAGCTTCTGTGAAATTGCTTTTTATCTCAAGTAGTAGACTTCTAATAACCTATTCCCATTTTGGTTTTTCTGCTATATGTATGAACTGCTCTTACTGAACCCAACTGATTCCAATTGGAATTCCATTTACTACTTTACATTCACAATGAAAAAGAAGGTGGTTGTCTTCTGGAATACTATCATTACTGGTAGACAGTGTCTTTAGCTTACTTAAATACTTCAATTTGGGGACAAATAACAGCAATTTTCTCCTGTTGTTCTACACCAGGAAAAAAAAATGTTAGAGGAACATGAGGGAAAATAACAGTTTGTTGATGCTAGCTGAATTTATAGTGAATTGTTACTATAGAGCAAACATATCCTGTTTACTGCAGGATTTTATGAGAAGCTCTCAAATTTGCATGTTGATTACATGAAATGTAGGAAGTCCCTCCCAGCCATACAACAGGAAAAGATGATTGTTAAAATATGAAATCATTTTGAGCATTGTGTGATTTACTCTCAGAGATGTAGCAAGGGAGGCAGCTGTTTACAGTATGAAAGCAATCCTCAAGGCTGGGAATAATACTGTCCAACCTGTGTAACATTTTCATTATCTATATGAAGTTTCCATATCTATATTTCATATATACAGAGACATATAAAGATCATTCTTGTCTTAGATTTCTGGGCTACTTGTCTTCAAGCTAGCCCACCCTGAGTGTGATCAATAAACACAGTGGTGTGACAGAGCACGTTTGTCTTCTGTTCATTCTATGGTGAGTATTTTACCTGACGCTCTACCTTGGGCAGCCTTTGTCAGGCAGTGTAACAGGGGAGATAAAGTCTCTAGTAGTCTACCAAAACCTGACAGGGAGCAGGTCCCCTCGAGGACACATGTTTCCAGAGGCTTTCCAACAAGACCACCACAGACTCATAGGCAGGAAAAGAAAATGGGGCATCTTTGGACAATTTTATGTTACTGGTAGGCTTATGAGCTTCAGGTCTAGACCTTAATGATCCACACACATCAATCATTGACCTTTTGCAACTGAAACCCAGGAGGTACCTACAGGCTGGTGGAGCACAAAGAGCACCTGCGGTAGTGTGGCCCCTTGCTAGTGTTTCTTTCTCTTTTCTGGACTTTAGATAGTTTTATTTCTATTGGTGTAAAACAAAATTTGGATCTTGTTCAGTTCAGGGAAGGACGTGGTCTAGAGGAAGGAAGGGAAAAGAGTAAAGACGATGGGTGTCCCAAGTGAAGGAGGTAAAGTTTGGCTGGGACAGGAGGTCTCAAAGGGACATGCAAGCTGCTCTTTGTAGTATGAATTCACAGGAGAAGATGACAATAAACAACAGGTGATGTACTTGTTAATGGATGAGAAGAGCAGGAAAAGAAATTTTTCCTTGCAAAGGCAGATAAATACATTGCATGGATAGCAGTGGTGGGATGCTGGTGGCTGCCATGGCCTCTGCAAGGAATAAAGCTGCCTCGTTTTTCTTCTGAATAGGCCATGATTGTGATTTTTGTCACCAGCACTATCATTAGTGGCACCCCACATGCCATATAAAGGATGACTTTTAAAAAGAAATATAAGAAATTTTGCAACATTTACTCATTAAAAAGTGAAATGCATACAGGTTTGGTGATACTATATTTAAGTGAAACTTCTCATTTTTTCCAAGTTTTGAGGTTTTTTGTCTTTTTTTTTTTTTTTTTTTTTTGAAGGAGCACATTCAACAAGTACAAGATCACAATATTTTACTGTGGCTCCTGATGTCTATTTTTTTTTACTAAAAATACTTGACCAAAACAACTCATCCCTTGTTCTAAGCTCCATGACTGAAATCCTCAGATCTGTTGATGTATAAATTACAGCTATTCTCCACTCCCCAGTGGAGAAATAACTAGCCTAGTAGCTAGAGTACATGAAGATAATTCCCAGTGACTGTAGCCAGCCCCAAGGAGCATGAGGTTGTGTGAATATGCTTTGTGAGACTCTCCCTGCTAACCCAGAGCTTCTTGTCCTCCCAGAATTCCCAGTCCATCAAAACTTCAAATCCTCCAGAGTAGAGTACTTTATTAAAATATAAGCCTGAATCTGTCTCGATATAAGGCAGTGGCCATGTGAGTGCTGGTTTGGTTATGGTGGCTTGGTAGCTTCTTACACCCAAAGTCTCTTTTTCCTCCAAGTAGACACTAATAGTGAAGGGCTCTGTGAAGGGGATGGTGTGAGGAGCAAATATTTTTTCACTATTGACTAACACAAAATGAGTCTGAGAGTGAGTCAGAGAGAACTGGTAAATGGGACAATAAAGGGAATCAAACAGGAAAACTGGGGAGAAAGGAAGAGGGAGGGGAAAAGATAGAGGGAAGGGGAAAATTATGTGTGGTTGTGGAGGTAGCCAACAGGCAGGAAGGGTATGTGAATAACAGTTGGCTTAGATGTTTGATATGTAGGCTAAATGTTGGTATATCACCCTCATCTGAAAAAAGTAGTCAGAGATAAAAAACCCAGAAACAATGAATGTGAGATGAAAACTGAAACAGAGTTGTGACAAAGAGTTTTGTAAGCCTTCTTTACATATGTGTGACATGAAATAGTTAACCTTCTTTTGCTCTCTGCCACCTAAACATAACCTTAGCCTCTGATCTTTGTCCCATACTGGAAAAGTATGTGCTTGTGAAGAGTTTTATATTAGTAAAAAACCGAGAAATATGACTGTTCATGAATGAAATCAAGCTGTATTTTTTCTAAGATAACCTGCACTTTTAAAGACATCAAAGACTTAAAAATATTTATTTACACAGGAGAAATGTAGCTCTTCAAATACTCCCCAACCCCGGTAACCATGTACACTTATTCTGCCATTTACCAGGATTCCGAGGATGAAATTTGCTTCTGTACTCATATTGAAACTTCTGTCCACACATTGTTGTCATTTAACTGGTGAAGTGCCTTTAATTCAGCTGCTAAGAATGAACACCGATATTTTCAGCTCCTGTACCAGTGGCATAGGTGATATCCCTCAGGCACCAAGGAGCTTGACAGCTCATCTTCTAGAGGTGTCGCTGCATGAGCTGTAAGCTGATGTCAGACACAGGTGTCCCTTTGTGACTGATATAACTGGTATTATAAAGGCCAGATGCCCAAAGGTGTCCAGTTCTAAGCAATCATGGAGACAGAATATTGATAGAAAAGCAGCAGATATCACAAGTGTGCTTTTTAGAGATTTAGGGGTGTTAAATACTTTAAAGAGAAAGTAATAACTTCAGAAGAGGTCTTGAAGACCTCTATCAGTAAAAGGATTAAGTGGTGACTTAACAAAGTGGTGCTTTGACACAGAACTGAACTCGAATAGCAAATCTATATTTAGGTCTTATGGAATGTTTTGCTGATCCCCTTCTTTTCTGTTAAACTGACCTTGTTGCCCACAGACGCTGAGAAGTCAGCTTGTGAATAGTTACTGTTATGCTCTGTTCTTCTGCTCGGTTAGTGGCCTCACGGCCATCACATTGACAACGATATTTATGGCAGACAACATCGAGACAAATGAAAAGAGCTGCAATCCCCAATGTCTCCTTCGTGCCATCAGCAATGTTCAGCAGATAGAGATGCAAAGGAATGCAAGAATAAAATGAATTCCCCAAGGATGTAGGTCAGTTTGAAGGGCTGCTGTGTAACTACAGGCGCATTTTTCCCAGATAAATTATGGCTCACAGTGTCAAACATAGACTCTAATTGAGTAAAATGTACTGATCCCTCTTACTCAATGGGGCTTTGTTTTCAATTAGGACATAGTTCGCCTTGGCCTTGAATTTTTCAGGGATGATATCCAGATGAGAAGGAGAAATGCTGGGGACTGAGAAGGCAAAGGGCAAAGGAAGCCCGAGGATCCTCATTAATGCTGATTTGTGTGATACACACTCCCCTCTCAGTGCAGATGTAGCTGTATCACTGTCCATCCTTGTTAGATAATATCCAATAATCTTAATTACAGCTTTTGCTACATGAGGCTTTGGAAACTGCTTGCTAAATCTGAGAATATTTAGCTGCTTTATTTTAGTAGCAGAAAAGACCAAGGTGATCACAGAATGCGCCCTGCTACATAACATGGGTTATCTGGTTTTACCCTGTAATTTCTGCAACAAGGCCTTGTCCTTAAAAGAAATTTTTTTCTATGAAAGTAAACCTTCATAGATATTTAGGCACTCTTAAAAAACTGGGACTAATCTTGTTACTTTCACAAAAAAGTAGAGACCATACACCCTTTAACTCTTTCCTGGGCCCACTGCCCATTCTTTTTTCCATTATAACTTAGTTTAGGGTTTCTGTCGTCTTATTAGTTTTAACCCCCTGCTCACTCCAAGGGATTTTATTTACTTTTTATTATTAATAGCCAGCTGTAAAGCATAATATGTACAATTCTAAATATTATGGAAGCTGAGAAATTAATTTGCAACTGCTTCCAGTGTACAGCATATTGACTGCTGTGACAAAAGCTTATTCTTAAAGAAAAATATAATTCTCAAATTCTTAAGGAAAAAGATAAATTCTCAACCATATTATTTGGTATGAATGAACAGAGATTGCCACCAACTCTTCCTACAGCACTGAGAACAGTCAAGACTGCAGTTTGTCTGGAGACTGCTATATAGAAATGCTTCTGGTCAGCTGAGATCCTGCTCTCAAATAAATGTCAAGGTAAATGAATGCTGACCAAATGAAGTCAAGAGAAGATTTCATCTTTCTTCTGGTTCTTTCCAGAGTGATTGAAGGTGACTCAGAGTAATTTTGCTGTCTTATTTTGGGAGGGCTTCAGGAGGATTTAATTTTGTTTGTTTTGTTTAATTTCCTTAAACGAGATGTTTCTGCTGTAGCTGTTCTTCTCCGGAGCACCTACTGTCGAGGAATGACTTGGCTGGATGTCTTGTACAGGGAGCAGACAGGGACTTACAGCATCAACCACATTTAATTGCTGTCATCTTGTTTTTCATGGCAGTATGAACTGATGAGACTTTGTGGATAATGTCTCTTGTCTGACTTTTCTTAACAATAAAAGAAAAAGATATAAAATATTCCACTGGCACTGAATGCCACATACATCCTATACCAATACAGAATGGAATTGTATTTCTACTACCTGCAAGCAATTTTCAGTATCTTTCTCATTCTGTGCATTTTTGAATGTTGCACAATCAATAAATGGCAGGAGAACTCTGCAACTGAATCAAATTAAATCACAAATATAATCATGTGGCCTGATTGATTGAAAAAGCCAGTTATTGTTTGAATTAAGGGTTTCCTTTCTTTGTTTCCACCTAGATAAGAATATATTTTTGCTCAGGCTAATGAAGGTGCTGATGCTCTGGGATGCTTCTTGCTGCAGCAAATGTCACTCTCCCATGTCCCAGCCATAGGTTGGGAGTAAGCAAAGAAACCAAATCCACAGGATGGATCCAGACATGCCTTCCAGCTCTCACAATTTCTGGCACTGTTTCTGCAGGTGGGATATGTACCAAAACATCCACAAAAATTGCAATGTGTTAAGTTTTGGGCCCCTCACTCCAAGAAGGACATGGAGATGCTGAAGCGTGTCCGGAGAAGGGCAGTGAAGCTGGTGAAGGGGCTGGAGAACAAATCTGATGAGGAGTGGCTGAGGGAATGGGGGTTGTTTAGCTCGGAGTAGGATGAGGGGAGACCTTCTCACTGTCTACAACTACCTGAAAGGAGGGTGTGGAGAGGTGGGGGCTGGTCTGTTTAACCAAGTAACAAATAACAGGATGAGAGGAAATGGCCTCAAGTTGCTCCAAGGGCAGTTGTGATTGGATGTGAGGAAGAATTTATTTCCTGAAAGGGTTCTGAGGCATTGGAAGGGGTTGCCCAGGACAGTGGTGGAGTCCCCATCCCTGGAGGGATTGAAGAGTTGTGTAGCCATAGTGCTGAGGGACACGGTTTAGTCAGGGACTTGTTAGTGTTACGTTAATGATTGGATTTCATGATCTTAAAGGTCTTTTCCAATCAAGGTGATTCTGTGATTCTGTAAAGTTTCTGAAAATCAGACTTGGAAACAAATTGATCCAACTTACTGATGACAATGGTTTACTGTAGCGGCTTTGCTGCTGACTGAAATAACATTATACTGGTACATAACAGTAGTATTGGAAATAGTTTTTGGATATAGACTTGTTCACCAGTATGTAGATCATCTGAAAATTAATAGTATGACTCATGTAAATATTACTAGTATGTTTTATAAAAAATACCAAGCAAAATTTACATTTCTTTCGTCTGAAGACCCACACTATGTATCTTGCTGCTTTTCTGACAAGGCATCCTAGTGCTGAGTGAAATGGACTCTTAAAACTCAACTTGAGTCTGGAAAGGTAAACAAATAAAATCTGACAATTTTTTCCCTTATGTGACTGATGTGTTATTGATCCCCTGTCAGGGGCAAGCGGTGGGCAGCCCACTGGAAGCTACCTCGTGATTTCAGGATGTCTTTGGGTTCCTTTGAGGAATGGCTGCGACTCAGCCACTGCCTTTGGAAGAAGGAGATTGCTGGGTGGAAACGTCTGGTTGTTGAGAGCATTTTTCTGTTTTGAACAAGCAAACTGGAGCTTGGAGGGAAGGGGATAAATTATTCAATGACAGAGTTTTGCTGCAGGAAAAAGTGAATTTCAAATCTTCGGCAAGCTCTGTGTGTTAGATGTAATGTTGGCGATGCAGCTCAATTAATCATTGAAGAGAAATAACAGCCAGATTTCCTTCAACTTCTACAACTGCTGAAAACTGAGCACCAAGTTGTCTCATTGGCTTCAAAAGTGATTAATTCTCTTCTGTGACTGCAACATGTGGCATTTAATTGTCTTTTAAGATATACATGTATGTATATTTCCTGTGATGTTTTCTTTTTGGTGTAGCAAATGGGAAACAGTTTTAACCTTGGATTTTTATTTTAGGGCATAAACATTTAATGACAGAGAAAGATTGTCTCTTTAATTTATGCTTTTGGGAAATGATACACAATTCTGTGAATATTAAACAAGAGTTTATATATAGCATTTAGGGAAAGATATATTCAGTATGTTGAGCCAAAATAGTGTCAAAAATGTTTCAGTGAACATATGTCAAACATTTATGCATTTGTAGGATGTTTTATACTGACAGGCCAGCAGCTGCTTTACTTTGTTTCAGGGACCTCTGCCCAAATGCTCTGTTTCACTCCTACATTTAGTGGTACTTGTCAGAGTACAATTCCCTGGTTGCCCATAGATCTCAGATTCTCTGCTATGACCTTCATGGTTACACTAAAAGTAATTCTGATGAGTTGTAGAGATCCTGTTGCTGAGCCCTCCTACCTGAAGGACCTTCTTGTTATGGCAAGCCTGGGGAAGGCAGTCAGTGGCAGAAGGAAGAAAGAGGACAGGGATTTCCACAGAGAGGTCTTCCCTGGTGATCGGTAACCATTGGGAAAATGAGATAAATTAGTGGTAGGAAGAATAACACAAGAGACTTGAGAAATTCCCATTGAAAGGGGTAAGATGCTTTATTTTCTGTACCCCTTCTGTTTTGGTGTGATTTCAAGGAGATTTACTCCTTGAAATTGTTCCCTGCTTCCCAGCTCCTACATTCTCACTGGAATGAAGACCATATACCATCATCCTAAAGGACAGGAAGAAATAAACCAGGATGATGATGCCAATGTTTGCACTTACCAGGACAAGTTGATTTAACGCTATCTCATTTCCTTCTGACTTGCATTTTATTCCAAGCTTGGTTAGTGTGAAGAGACTATGAAACTGTTCCAGAATCATCCAAAATGGAAACTGTGACAGATGGAAATAATAATAATAAAAAAAATCCATAATGGGTCCTATTTTGTTTTATATTATTAGGGCAAGGTTATTGCTGCAGTTATGATGTTAAACTCTGTTTTATTTTTATAGCTATGATAGTAGTTAATGTTGTCTTAGCCTAGCCAGCTGCCTTTACTGAATAAAACGTCTGGAACAGCTTCATGCAGCCAATCAGTGAGGCAAATAATACAGTTACTGCTCCAAACTGCTGGTTTAAAATCCGAAAGGGAAATAAACAGGAGTTCTCATAATACCCAGGAAAAAAACCTGCAGAAAAAGTGACAAAGAGAAGGAAAACCTGCTTTAAAAAGCAGATTGAACCAATGGATTTACACCTCTGCAGTGGGAGTGGGGCGGGCAGCAGTGGGGCCTGGTGGGCAGCAGCACCAGAGCATCTCTGTCAAAAAATCTAGAAAAAAAAAAGGTTTTGAAGGTTTATCAGAATATGCTTTTTCTTTTTTTTTTTTTTTTTTTTTCCCTCAATGGAAACAATATATTTTCAGAAAATTATTCTTTGAATAAAAATATTATTTTTAATTGAAAAGCAGCTTTGGTGCATTTATCAGTAACATCAAAGGTGTTTCTACATTCAGACTGACCAATTTCTCATAAATTTAATTATCTGACTTGTTTTTCAGTTACATGATGAAGTTTTTGGTCAATTTATAAAATACTTTAAAAATGTAACTATAATATATGGGTCAGAATTCTTTATTAATTGTTAAATATTTTTTTATTTAAGTGAAAAAATCAAGTGTCATATTTACAAATATTTTCTCTGCAGTCATAAAAATGTCATAAACCAAATCCAGATATTTTACCTGTGCAGGAACATAACACAAGTGTTTATTTCAAACAAAGATGACCCATATCCCCGACAGGGCACGCTGACAGTAGTATCCATTCTGCAGTCTTTGGGAGCCATTCATTTTGCCAGCTGCAATTCAATCCTAATCTTAAAGAAGGGAGACAAAAAAGAGCTTCTGAATGAAGAGTTACACCACAGTGTAATAATCCCTTCAGATTATTTTCTTCCAGTGCTGCTCAGCCCAGATTTTCATTTCTTTTCAGTAGCTCTTAATAGCCAAATTGCCAGCAGAATTGCTGTTCTCAGATAAGTAGCAACCCCATAAACTAACAATATGTTTATAAGAGCTCACTAATATTCAAACATTCCATCATTATAGTGGTAATTGGTTTGCTTTCCTTTAGCTAAGGGAAAATACATCAAATTTCAGTGTATCACCTCTAACCACTTTTAGCAGTTTCCATAAGCAGTTAAATAAAATGCTTAGCACCTGTCTGATATAAGCCATGTGTGATTATATTGGACATAAAACACTGAAAGTAATAAAATAAGTAAGTTTAAATGCAGATCTCCACATACACAAGTTGGGAAAGCAGAGCTATCATTCTAGCCACACCCCCTTTCATACTACCCCTGAATAAGTGAGCACATGGTGAATTAGGATGTGACCCTTCTCATCTAATTCTAACACTAAAAAACACTAAAAAGAATAATATTTAGTCCAAGTCAGCTGCCTAGGCTCCCTGTCACTCCTGTCTCAGCTTTCTCTGTAGCCACAGGGAGAGGTAAGTGCCTTCAAGGTGTCACTTATGGAGATACTTTATACACACCACTGACCTTTGGAGGTGCCTCACTTTCACTTGGCTATGGAGAAGTGATTCCAGCTGCAGGTCTGATTCTGAATGGCTGAAGTTGGATAAGATGTATCTCAGCGTTAACAGAAGCTTCCTTCATGTCAGGTGTGGTCCTGCCTGGCACCCCACTGCTCAGTAACACCGATACAGTGCATCCAGCTGCTCTGTGGGTGTTCCACTGACGTACAAAGGCTTCAACCATAGGCCTTAAACCAGAGTTAACTTTTGAGTGAACTTCCCAACCTGTATCACATCAGCATGAAATACAACTGTGAGACTTTTCCTCCTACAATCCAAAGCCAGGTGCATTCTACCAGAACAGGAGCTTCCCAGGTGCATCTCGGATCCTGGCCAGATCTGGGGTGCATCTGAGTGAAGTGAAACCACCTCACCAGATGTTCCTGTGCCTTTCTCTTTACAAAATTTGTTTGTTAGACTGTATAAAAGCAGGACCCTCTCACAGCAAAGGTGGAGACCTCATCCAACGAGTTTAGACACTGTGTAGGACTTCCCAATTGCTGGGAAACGTTCTCTGGATCCTTTGCTGTGAGTGGGGCTTCCCAGCTGATACACGGATCTGGATGATGGTGAAGTATTTGGGCGATTGGTGATGAATCTTTCTTAATCACTATAGTTAACCTATGTAGTAATGATTAGCTGCATTACCCTGAATATCTTTGTACATTGCTTCTTCTTTTTTCTTTTTCTTTTCCTCTTTTTCCCTCCCTGCTTTGAACTAAAGTAAAATAAGTTTGGTTTTATTTTCAAGTTGGTGTCTGTGTCCTTTTTGCTAACCCCATCAACTGGCAAAACATCCACAAACAGGGAAAATGTCAAAGGAAATTGGGAAAATGAAGCCACCAAGGGTTTCAAAAGGTCTCAGTGTGTGATGGTTTATGTGTAGCTCTGAAAATTGCCCTGCACTCAGCTAGCTACTTGGAAGGCCAGGATGGTTTTCAGACATATGTGGGCACAGAACCTCAAATTACTCACAATTTCAGTAACTGCTCCCAGAGATCAGGTCACCCATATATATGAATGGTTCTGCAGTTCTCATTGGCTTAAAGAAAGGTAAAATACTATTAATACTAAAACAATCTCAACTGTAGGGAAGAGGAAAAGCAGCTTGCAGGTGTATTTTAGCAGATTACACTGGCTTAAGAATTGCTACTAATATTACAGTGAAAAATGTTACTGGAAACCAGCAATATGTTTAAAACCAGAGAAAACGTGTAATTCTTGCTGGTTTTACATGCTTTCTTCAGTAAATCATTCCAAGGTTCCCTCGTCTCTGTTGAACTTCTCTCATGTGCAGTAATACAGAGGATGATGAAATACCCTCTGGAAAGAGAGAAGCTCTCAAAACTTTGCCTCATTCCCTTCAGGTCAGACAGGGCAGGGGTGGAGATGAGTGTGATAGGATGAGATGAGGATGGTTTCATAGTGTCTGCAGTGCTGTGGCATATGGACAAATCATACTCAATCAAACACTGGTTGAAGGAGGCTTTGGAGATGATTCCTCCTGCAAAGATGTCTTAATCAACCCATAGAACAGAAATGCGGTGAAACTCGTCAAGCCCTGTTCTGTCAGCATAAATGAAGGCACGTATCAGTGACTGCACTCAATGCTCAGCTATGATACCACCCTGACCCAGTCAAGCTACTAACATATCCACAAACACTCACCTACATCAGAAAAATCTTTAGTAAACAGGCCTTCATTTCAGTGTGTTGCATTCAACAGTAAGAAACTGAGACTAGTCTGAGGTTTACAAAGCCATCACATTTTTCTTTCAATATATTTACCTGCCTTTCAGCATCTTTGTATGTCTTTGTCGCCTCTGATTTAATCCTTCCTTCTCTTTCCTCTCCTTGCCCTCTTTACCCCTATTTTCTCCTGCTGTGAAGCCTGAGAGTCTGCAACATGCAGTTATTTTCATTGAACTGCACATTTCTGACTCTTAATAGTACTTCAGTTCTCATTTTTTATTACACAAATCTGTACTCATGCTACTACATGTAGCATACTGTACATAAACTCGATTAACTCTATTTCAAGAATATGCTTACTATGAAAAATAAAGCAAACTAACATTCAGATCCATTATTAATCATAATATCCCCAACTTGAAGTGTTACACATACATGATGCAACCAGAATATATTTTTTTGGTGACTCCAAGTTTAATTTATAGGACTCAGGTATAATCTTTTGGTTGATTAGCTATTCAAAACACAACCAGAATTATTCTAATTTTGTCTGAATAGAACAATGTCTGGATTTTAAAATGTGACTGAGGAATGCCTTGAAATGGAGAGATTTTTGTTAACTGGAAGTTAAGTAAGCTTACTATTTAGATTTTTTCTGATAAATACAGGGAGCTGAAATGATTTGAAGTGTTGTATGATTGTCTCTGTTTCCTGAAGTAATTGACCTTGCCTTCTGTATCTGCCTATTTAGAAAACTAGGTGCTATGGGAAGGTGTGTCCCTCAAAGTCAGACAGAACAAAGCCTTTAGCCTCCATGAAGGCAGCAGGAAAATAGTGGAATTCACACTTGTGAAATGACTGAACAGGGTCATGTTATTTGACATTAAATGAAGGAATTCAGAGCTGAAGAGGAACGTGGTGTATTTTGGGATTTCCACACACATGGCATACTTGGTTCTAAAAGGATGGTATTCCTTTGTGTGGCCTAATAGGGATATTGTATTTTAAAGGACTATGCTAAAATGTAAAAACTGTGACAGTTTGATCTTTGTCTTGTTGTCTAACATTGTATTATAATTAATTCACTCTTTTTTTTAAAAAAAAAGAAAAGTAATTTTGGTTTCCCAGCAGTCATGAATTACAGATAAGACAGACTTGAAAGCAAGCTCTAACTTTGGCAATGTGATAATTTATAACCTTCCTACGACTTCCTTTACTCCTGCTAATCACTGATATTTGAAGTTGGAAGATGCACGTCATACCTAATCCCAGAGGGTCATATGAGCTTCATATCTTGAGGCTCAGTGTGATCTTTTTTGCATGCTCCAACTCTTTGTAGCTTTGGATAAAGCTGTGCTTTGCATTCTGTTTGGCTTCCAGTATGCCATTTGTGTGTTATTTATAATGTGATCTGCTGCATTATGGAATGCCCTTTGCATACTACAGACATTCTTTAAAAAAATAATAATCAATAAATCTTTAGTCCTTTAAAAGGTTACGTTGCCTTAGTCTGCATTTATCCCTTGAAAAAGATGATCTTGGGCTGTGATCAGGGTTTCTAGATCCTACTACACTGCAAGTAATAAATAATAATTATCTCCAAGTGATCACAGGTCTGACCAAACCCAGGCTGTTCAGTTATCCTTGTGCTGCCACTTCTCTTTCTCTTACTCAACAAAACATGGGGAGCAGGGTAAACTGAAAAGGGAAACATTAAAACCCACAGGCTTAATACACAGCAATGCTTAGCAATGCTTCTGTGGTCTTTGTCTTTGAACCCTTCCCCCTTCACTTTTCTACACAAAGCAAATAGCAGTGACATTCTGCAGCCGCTTCAATAGCAGAGCAGGCTGCAGCTGCAGATATTCAGTAGACAATTTGTATTCCTAGGAGTCAACTAAAAAGAAGGGTTGCTCAGCATCATTCGAACAAAAAGCCCCAAATCATGAAGCAGATTGCATGTCTCCTCTTTTCTCTAAAAATGATATGTCTTTATGCTTCCTCTAGAGTTATTGCCCTCATCTGTGTGCTCCCTGCAATAAAAAATTGTTATTTTTTCCATCATTTGATTTTTGTTCAGGCACTTTTCTTTTTTTTTAATGCCTTAGATACCACATTAATAAACCACTTCTTCCCACTGCTTTGATTGTTTTGCTCTGCTGCAATGGAAATAACATTTGAGCATCAAGGCAGGGGCAGAAAGCATAGCAGGTAACACTGAAGAACTCTCTGTATTTAGTCAGAGGTTAATGATTAGTGGTGAAAGAGACAGTTAGGGCCAAGCTAGGGTGCTAGTAATTTCCAGAAGGTGTGCTAGATTTAGACTTTTTGCAAACTTTGGCAGTCATATTTTGTTTAGAGGGCAGCTGGATGAACGATTATGTTGCTGAAGAAAACACGACCAGTCCCCAGGAGCTAGAAATTATCATTCTAGTAAGACTGGGAGTGCAATTTCTTGGCTCAGGAGCTGGGATAAGCTCTATATGCTTATCCAAACATACCCTTTAAACTCTCTGGGTTCAGCCATCCCATTAGGTAAGCTAACTGGCTTAATTATCCCTGAAGAGTCAGGTGAGGTGTTGACTGCCAAGCAGAAAACACAATGTTCTCATTGAAATTCATAGCTCCAAATTGATTTTATAAGTGGCATTTCTTTAAAAGGAATTGTAGAAGTGATATTTTGCCTGTGCAGGTTGCAAAAGGTTACAGAGATGAGAGCCTGCATTTACTCACAGATCCTTTTGGGATTGCTGCTGAGCTCTAGCTGTACTGTAACCACCTTACCAACAGCCATGGAGGGCAGTAATGTTGCACTGTGATTCAGTACCTTGTCCTGTTGAGGACTTGGTGGCCTTCACATGCAGGGAACATTCTGATTTTGTCAACCAAAGTGGTGTCTTTTACTGGCATTAAAAAGTATTATGAAAGTCTGGGAACTGTTAGAATAGGAAAATGTCATGGAAGGAATAGATTTCTTCTTTCTTTTACTCTGTGCACCAAATTGCAGTTTGTGTGCACACTTATATTGTGCCATCATAAGCCCTGGTGGGTATGCAAGGAAAAAGCTGTGCCTGCTCAAAAATCATTCTTTGAATGGTTGATGTTCCTCAAGGTAAGCAAACAAAAGGATGTGAAAGTGTCTTTCCAACTCATTGCTATGCAGTTGTCCTTTTGGTACTTAAAGTCTCCTCGAGCAGCCCAGAGAACCAACACTTCCTATGTTTCCTCTGTTCTTGTGCAGTGGGGAGCTACCTCTGGTTTGCACTTGTGACCCTGTAACTCTTTCTCTTCTCAAGAGTTTGTGTACTGAGCTGTTGGTCTGGTTGCAAGCTCCACACAGCAAGGACTGCCTGGGAAGAGGGATGTGCATGTTGGGTGCTACTGTAGATAATAAATAATGGGAACATAACTGAACAAGCCCATGTGTGCCTTTTCTACTCGATTTTCAAAGAGGTTTTTACTCCTTTGTATTCAGTGGAGGGACCCTTTGGGTTTTAGGACCGTTTTGGAGTCCCTAGATGCTGGAGAGAAGCCCACTTGATCTTGTGAACATCAGCACATCTTCTGCTCTGTGTACTGAAGTACTTCAGTCCCTAAACCACCCCCAAAAGCCTGTTCCATGAGTCCTGCTTCCCTGTGAGCATTTCCAGCCAGCTTGTGCCTGCTGCTTCCCTGTCGAGTGGCAGGGCTGTGTCACTGGGGGTGGACATGGAAGGTGAGGAAGGGAGCAGGGGGCTGGAGATCTTGGTGAAGCTTGTTCCTACCAATCAGTCATGCTGTGGGGAGCTGAGTAGGGTAGATAATTCACCACAGCAGTGCAGGATCCAAAAGTAATTTATAAACAAGGTATTCTTGTGGGAACAAAATGTATTACCTGAATTATTTCCACAGCATCCAACCCATTTCTAGTGTTACCCAGCACTCATCTCTAATGTGAAAGTGAGGGGCTTGCTTCTCTTTTTTTTCCCCATAGTATAAGCACATACAAAGGCATTATTATAGTTCTTCAAAGCATGAAATCCCTGGGTTTTGCAATCAGCAGGACTGAGTTAGTAGCTGTTCCCATGAAGGAATATAAAAGCAGTTAATGTGACTTTCCATGCTGCTGGTAGGAGCAGCTATTCCTTCCCGTTGTTGCAGCTCTGCACTGGCTAATAAACCATGTCTGCTGGTCTGACTGCAGCCAAGACCAACATTTCTTCTTTCTTTCCTCTCCTGTGTGTTTTGCTTTTCACAAGACTGAGCTAAATCTGAAGGCACTGCTCCTCAGTCCTGGTAACCTTGTTGCTCTCCTACCATTTACTCCTTACGTCTGCCTAAGAATAAGATGTCTCACTTCAGGAATGAGTAGCATCATGGCTTACATGGAGAGCACATACATCAAAAACCCTTCTTCAGTAAGGTAAGGCAAATAAATGATAGTTCTTGGAGAGAAGTCACGAGCTTTCAGTGACAGTTTTTAAATGGGCAACATTTTCTATGCTATATAACTTGCAGAGTATGCAAACATACTCCCTAAAGCAAATTGCACTAGGACTTTTAGTCTTTTTCAAAAACCAGAGTAGAACTCTAGCAAGTGGTGCAACTTTCCTTGCAGTTTAACTCTAAAATGGTCACCATTTAGTTTGCAAAAAACTTTTCCTTCTCTGAAATTTGACAGTATGGAGAAGTTTTCACTTTTTTTAGCTTGACAGAAATACTATATATTTTTTTCAGAAAAACTATAGGTCAGAAGAGCTGAGAATCAGATTCAGGGTCTGTTCTCAGCTCTGCCATTAATTAGGGACGCTGTCTGAAACAGATGTGAAACAGTTCTGAGTTCTGGGGTCTACACTGTGCTCACATGACGAGAAGACTGACAACGATGCACAATGACAGGGCTTCAGTGAGAAACATTGATGGATGGCAAGAAGGCTGCCTCAGCAAACCAACTGCCTTCATGGCTGTGAACATACAGTTGAGGCATTGGTGAGCCCCTTGTATCCTGTGTGTGTCCTCCTCACCAATAAGTCTTCCTGCCTTTGAGTGATTGCTCAGGTTTCATCCTCTTTTTTCTTTCCCTGAGAGATGACGAGCCTCAGTGGTTTGCTCGGATCCTTCTGCTGAGTAGCAGTTTTTTGTCCAGCAAGGAAATTTAGTGAATAGTCAGTCAATGGAGTTCTGGAAGAATGCACCTGCAATGAGCAGTTCTCTGCCTGTTGGCAAACCAGGGCACGAAACACTCTGAAGAATGAATACAGTCCAGGGACTCAAGAACTGTGAGCAGGATGAGCATGGGCAAAGGGAAGAAGCTTTATTCATTGGATACATTATTTGCCATGAGTTATTTTCTTGGCTCTGTTTCTGACAGTGAAATCAATTATCCTGTGAAATAAACTTCCACCAGAACCTCACAACCTGACACATTTAAAGTTGGACTAGAGGGAGAATACATTTGCTTGTCAGTAGGGAGCAAGTCTGTATTAGCAGGGCAGGAGACTAGAAGAGCTGTTGCAGAGTATCCATTTCTGCATCCATGACTTCATTTAGTTTGTTTTAAAGAACAGAAGGCAGCAGAGCAACACCAGACAGCAGGCTGGACAAACCACACCCTGCACAACCACTTTGTTCAGTAGCTGGCTCAAGTTTTTGAGTTCTGTACAGGACTAGATAGTGTTTTCAATGTTCCTCTGGCAGGGATGGAAAAAAGACTGATTATGCATAGAGAAGTATGCATAGACAGGAGGACACAGGAGTGAAAATGAGTTTGCTGCACTCTGTATCTTTTGGTTCTTGCCACCTATTAAATGTCCCATCTTCCCGTGCTTCCCCATCTGGTTAGAAACAGATGATTTCACATTTACAGTCTTTCTTAAGAGATTAAATTATTTGTTTTGCCATCCACTGAAGGCAACAATACTTTGTGAACCGTAAAAAATAACTTGCTCCTGAATGGATGCTGTCTACTGCAACATCACAGTGGGCACTAATGTCATCTGACCTTCCTGACTCTGTCCTTATCTTCTCTGTCAGCATTCTGTTGTGATGATTCAGTCCTAAAGAGTAATATGTATTTTTTTCCAACTTAAACAAACTTTGGAAAAATGTTGATTACTTCCTTCAGGGTCCTTTATTCCAGAAATGCATTAATATGGGTGGGCTTCCTGCTGCCTCCTGCTGCTATAAAGGGTGAATTCTCCTGCAGAATTGTGCTTTTCAGTACAAAAAACCAGAGGACACACCACTGTCTGTCATTTCAGATAAAGTTTTCAGAGGAAAGAGCTTTAACCAGGGTGTTTTCATCCCCTCTCAGCTTCTGGGATTCCCCCAGATCAATGTACTTGGTGCAGTGCCAAAGAGGCTTGGGGAAGACCTTCTAACAGCCTTCCAGTACCTGAAGGGGCTAGAGGAAGACTGAGAGGCAACTTTTTACAAGGACAGGGAGTGATAGAACAAGGGGAAATGGCTTCAAACTGGAAGAGGGGAGATTTAGATGAGATATTAGGAAGAAATTCTTCACTGTGAGGATGGTGAGAGACTGCAACAGGCTAGCCAGAGAAGCTGTGGCTGCCCCCTCCCTGGAAATGTTCAAGGTCAGGTTGGATGAGGCTTTGAGCAACCTGGTCTAGTGGAAGGTGTCCCTGCTGGTGACAGGGGGGTTGGGACTAGATGATCTTTAAGATCTCTTCCAGCCCAGACCATTCCATGATTCTATGACTATGATGTCCTTTAAACTGCAAAAGTTCTCCCCTTGCAAAGGAGATGGTGCCAATGTGAGAACAACACGGCAGACGTCGCAACATTTGCAAAGGAGGAGGAAAGCCAGGCTCTGCCTGTCTACAGCAATGATGGCGAGTAGCACCAGCTCCCATCAGCATTTAATCAAAGTAGCTTACTTCCCTAAGCAGGTACTTTATTTAGAGAAGAGCTGTGGCTTTGATTTATATGGCAGCTGGAAACTGCTGTTAATTTCTAACAGCTTTCTCATGTGCCTCCAAGTTTCAAAGAGATGAAATATTTGCATATATATTAAGGAGGATACTGCAATGGTTTTTTTATGAGTATATCCTAGCATTTTATTGCACATTGCAGGTGATCATTTTGAAAAGAAAAAAATGAATTTGCTGCCACATTTCATATGATATCTCCCAGAATACATTACAGATCCTAATTGACACCATTATTTCCAAATGCCCACAGACTCAGCTTGTTTTATAGGCCTATAAAACCAGTTCATTATTCTCCTCTGCTGAATTTAAGAAAATTTTATTTGTACTTGATAAACAGGTTTCTAGCTACATCTTGGAAAGGAAAAAAAAAGAGTGTTCATGTTCAAAGGAAAGAAAATTTATTAGAAAATAAAGATATTACTTGAATTCTGCCTACCAGCTCTTTCCCCACCCCGCGCCCCCGTGTTTACATGAATACCTGTTGCACTTAGGGAATTTTAGAAACATCATTAATGTAAAGAAAAAGACAGAAATGCTCACTATTTGTATTTTTTTGTTGTTGTTTGTGTAGGACAATAAGAACACAGGAATATTTTCATTTATTATATACAACCTTTGTATCTAAGGCCATTTGCATAGTTCAACTCAGCGTATGCATGTGCTTGAAAATGATAAATATTTTGTCATTGTTTTTCAGTACTATGCTTGGCAGGTTTTCTCCCCAGGCTCCTATCAAAGTTCCAGGACGCAGTCATTATTCCTAATTCCCATGTGTGTTATAACTAAAGAAAAATATCTGTGCCTTAGTATCTGCTTTCATCTCCTGCAACCATCTGCCCATGATGAGCATGCCTGTTTATGAGAGGAAAACACACACACTTTTACTTTTTAAAGTAGGGTGTAGATCTATTGATAATGAACTCAGCTCTGTTGTTTAAGTCTCTCTTAAATTGAAGTACAATGCCCACTGCATGAAGATGAAATATGTGACTATGGCAGCTAACAAAGTAGCCGTGATTATTTTAAACCCAAAGTAAGTATGCTGCAGTGCCGCCCTGCACGTACACAAAGGGAAGCAAAGTGGTTTGAGATAGCTGGTCCCACGTGCAGCTCTGTTTGTGAGCATCTCTGCCCTAAGAGGAAGGCAATGACCATGCTCACTTTCTGTCAAGAGAAAACCGAGGCAGCAGTAAAATACAGGAGGTCACTATAAGTCTGTGTCCACTTGCCCTTCTTCTCCCCACCCCCTTTGGCAGAAATAGTTGCATCTTGTTTTTTACTGACACAGCTCCTCAGGACTCACTGCCCTCTTTACACAGCCTGGGAAACACCAGAGATCCATCTCAGCATGTTATTTAGGTCTTTGAGACCTTTTACTGATGATCACATGTTGATTTCTCTGGCTTCAGGACAATTGCTAATCCTTCCACAGCATCTCACCTACAGCAGAGGTTTGACTCAGAATCACGTAATCACAGAATGGTAGGGGTTGAAAGGGACTTCAGGAGATCATCCAGCCCAAACCCCCCTGCCAAAGCAGGTTCACCTAGAGCAGGTTGCACAGGGTTGTGTCCAGATGGGTTTTGAATCTCTCCAGAGAAGGAGACTCCACAGCCTCTCTGGGCAGCCTGTCCCAGTGCTCTGGCACCCTCACAGTAAAGAAGCTTTTCCTCATCTTCAGATGGAACTTCCTGTGTTCCAGTTTCTGCCCATTGCCCCTTGTCCTATCACTGGCCACCACTGAAAAGAGTCTGGCCACATCCTCTGGACATCTGCCCTTTGGATATTTATAAGCATTGATGAGATCCCCTTTCAGTCTTCTCTTCTCCAGGCTAAACAGACCCAGGTCTCTCAGCCTTTCCTCATCAGAGAGATGCTCCAGAGCCCTCATCATTTTTGTAGCCTCTGCTGGACTTTCTCCAGCAGTTCCTGACCTTTCTTGAACTGGGATCCCAGAACTGGACACAGAACTCCAGATGTAGCCTCACCAAGGCAAAGTAGAAAGGGAGAACTTCCCTCAACCTGCTGGCCATTCTCTTCTTAATACGGATGTGTGCCTTTCTCTGACTCTCTGTGTGCAAAGGACACACTGCATGGGGGGTCACACCCCAGACCAGATCTCCTCCATGTGGTACCCAGGTCCTCTCATCACACTTGGATAACTGAGGAGGTACTTGCAAAACTGTGATTATTCATTCGAATTCAAAAGGTTTTTTTGGAGTGGCATGTCTTAATGAACTCTTCTGGTGGAAGTAGCTTGAACTTCTTGCTTTATGGAAGTTGAATTTTACAAGTAAAGTTGAAGGAGTTCTGGAGAGTGAACCTCAGAGTGCATATTGCACTGTAAAATTAGTGAGCCTTAGTAATTAATTCTGCAGGCTAGCTGGATTTCTCGTCTAGCCAGCCACAGTAGATACCACAGAAACTTGAAGTAGGATGGGTAATCATCAAGTAGTTCTCAGCTCTTTCTGTTTTGTTGCATGTCTTCCCCACTCAATGTGACAGTTTCACTGAAGAAGCTTTATAACCCTCCTCAGCCTAGCTTCCCCTCCACCCCTCTCCTTGGCTGGGTGTCCTGGGATCGTGGCACTTCCAGGTCACAGGGAGGTGTGGGAGAGGCTCCTGCAGTGCCCTCAGGCTGGAGGTGCAGCCTGGCATCCATGAGTGATTAATGTTGAAAAAGTTAAGGAGCTATTTTTAACTGCTAACATTGATAATGAACCATATAAATAATTGAAAAAATATGAGAATTCACATCCTGCAGTCCTAAATTTCACTTTGAAAGTCATGTGCTTTAGTGAATTCTTAAGTACTTTGCTGATTTCTTGTCCATTTCTCTCCAAAAAAAGCTCTAAAAAGCCAAACCAGAAAATGCCAGAGAATATGACCACCACCCCTTCTTCTAACTTCTAACACTGGATCTACATCACTGGCACGTCCAGGTACCCACCTCACTTGGAGGAGCTGAAGGTGGTGAAACATGGGACTTTTTCCTTCTCTCCCAGCAGCCATGAGGATAAGCTCAACGTCACTGAAATCATGAGACTGTAAGGACGGGGATTTTCCTCCTCACCCAGCTTCCCCATCCTCAGGAGCATTTCCACCCACTGGTACCATCCTCCAGGCTGAGACACCCCAACACATCTGGGGCTGGAGAGCACCTATGCCAAATTTATTTCAGCTGGTTCCCAAAACCTTTTTTTTTTTGCCTTTCTCAATATGAGCATAGTTTTTTGGTTTGGTTTTTTTTCAGAACACCCCAGTAATCAAATCATGCTTGTGCCCTGCTAACAACAAACACATTTAAACATGATGGATCGTTGTGTTTTAGCAAAGGTCTGTCTGTACTCCAAATCTATACAGGCCAATTTTGCAGAGCAAAAAGTCTGCACTTTTTCCAGCTGTTGAGAGCACTTAAAACCATTGGTCTGAGGAAATGCTTTAGTTGTTACTTGATTTATACTTGCAATTTTGCAAGTAGACTGAATTTTCAAATTTACTGTACATGGCCAGAAATGCTCTCAAAACTACATGCTAATATATTTAATGCAATGGCCCAAACTTCTCTCAGTCCTTTAAATGAATATCTGAAGAAGGAATATAAATCATCAAAAAAATGTTTTATGAAAATCAGCCTCAACAAGTCAGATTCTGTTCTTGTACCAGAATGCCAATAGCAAAGCCAATAATAGAGCTGGCCTAATTTCCACCAGATCAACAAACACATACGTTTTTGCTCTGTATTTGCAGACTGCATTTTTTATTCATACAGTGACAGACTGAAGCAAAATATGCAAAAACTTTCTTCAGCTGGAGATAACTGCAGAGCAGCCAACATCCTTACAAGCATGAAGAGGTTATGGCTGACCCAGAAATAAGCTGCTGCCTGTGGAACATGTGAATTTAATGCCTTCCCACAACTCTGCAGGAGATTCATGAAGAGCAGAAGCCACTATACATCTCATGGGCTTTGTTCCTCAGTAGTCATGAGGAGCATTACATTGCACCATGCTTTAGAAAGAGAAGAGCTTGTCTTCTCCTGGCCAACTGTGTAGCCACACTTCATCCGTCTGAGTCATCCCATCCTCCTTCTTGGGCATGTTGTATTACAAAAGATACTAAAGTTACATGGGTATCACATTGTGTAAGGTTGTATGTGCTGAAACATGAACAGTGGAGCTGGAAAACTATGTGTGCTGCTGCCAAAAGCAATAAAACCACATTTCCGATAGCTTTACAAAACAAACTACTTAACACTTTTGCCTCGTGTTTCAACTGTTTCCCACAAAAATGAATCTTCTGGGTTTTTTCCTCCTGTGGAGAGGGGAAATTATTTCTGAGAAAATATTTGTCTTCTTAGTAGTTGTCATCAAATATTTGCCTGGACTGAATATTTGTAAAAAATCTGTATTCCTCTCCAAAAAGAAGCTCCTGTGTAATGGTAAATAAAACCAAAATCACTCGACCTGAATTAAACTGTTGACTCCTTTGAAATCTCAGAAATCTTGCAACAAATTGCAAAATTAAGGTTCTAGATAACTCTGATAGCAGCTTATTTTCGTTGTGCATTTTTCTGTCTTGGATAAAAAAGGATGAGTGAGAGCACAGAATGCATGGATCATGGAAATAACATTGGTGTCTGAGCATATGGAAATCACAGCTCCCCTTGGCTCTGCTCCCCTGCACCACTGCCCATGTCTGCCTGGTTTGCTTTCAAGCTGTGAGGTGTTCATGGAATCCCCACCCTGAATTTATGGGGTTTCCTGGCTACCCAAGGTCTTACCCATCCCTCAGATAGAGCAATTTTATCTCTTCCAAGGTGGGATTAAGTCCCATGCCCCCTCAGTAGAAAGCAAATTTATCTATTAAATATATAAAATTTATCTATTTAAGTACAGAACTTGAAGTTGTCAGTGTTGCTGCTTAGACTGAATAAGAGACACTTGAATCCATGGCAGGATTTAAAAAGTAAAATAAAATTATTATTGTTCTTGCTCATAACCAGGATAGCTGCTGCTGTAGTGGTCTTGATGAGGCTGGAGGAGTGACAAATCCTCTCCTTTGCCATGAGAATGAATTATCCACCCTGAATGAAGAGGGACAAAGATACTCCACAACGTGTACCTATAAAGATGCTCTGTCTAGGCTAATAAAGCCAGGGCTAACTTGATTAATCAAATATTTGAGGAAAAGACCAGAGAAAGTGCTCCACATGCGAGAGGGGGAAGTATAAGAGGAAGCTTAGCAAAACCTCTTTTACTACCAGTTGAACTGTAGAACAACACTGAAGATGTCACCTTCCTTGTGCCTCAATTTCACACTCTCTGGATGAAATGAAGATGACCATGCTTCAGTTCAGTGAATTTGTACCTGCTTCTTCAAAGATGCGCATGCACATATAGTAACATATATAATAGCTATACATATTTTAAATAAGTTACTGTAGATCTCATTTTTCTTCTTTCCTTCATTAATATCAAGCCAATTCATTTGATACTAATTTGATTTAATGATAATCAAAATATCAAAAATTAAACACTTCCGTATGTATGGGCCATTTGAAAAAGAAATTGGTTGTTTTTACCTTACAAATATCAATATTTAGTTTTACTTCAGCTACTATTTTCTTCAGTATGGGACAGTATGTTGTCTAACTTGCTGGAGCTGTACAGTCCCATACATCCTTACTCCACTAGTATTTCCTTCCTACATCAGAATTAAGGTTTCTTATTAAGAATAGTCAAGCTGTAAAGTATTAATAGAGGATTAATGAAATATATCCAAAATAAGAGTGGATAAGACTGGGTATTATATTCCAGTCATTTAACGTGACAAACAGCAAGAAGCCAAAAGAAGGAATATCACTTATGTTCTCAGAAATCTGAAGGAGACCCATAACTTTTAAACTTACTTTATGACTACACTATGCCATTTTTATGGCTCTACTTTATTTCGTTCCCTTCAGCTGTCTAATCATAATGACATTTTAGGACAGGATAGGGAAGATTTGAATGATAATCCTGGGGAGAAGGATGGATAGTGATAAATTCACTGAGCCAGCCATGGGTGGGGTGGGGTATTCAATTTCTGAGCTCTGCCAAGTTGTCACTGCTCTTCTCCTCCAGACATGGAGGATTGATGGGCAGCAGTCCATAGCGAAGGCTTTCATGAAATGGCCATGCTGCCTTCTGGCTATAGCTTGACCTGAAATGTTTGAGACATATAGGGTCTGAATAGCAAAATGCTGCAGATAAAATGACTTTCATTTTGTTCTGCACATTTCAAATTCATGGAGCCAATGAGACCATGTATGGGACAGCCCTGGTCTCCATGCTTGGGTCCTGTCATCCTGCTGATTCCAGCATTAGAAAAATCAGGGTGAGAGCTCAATGATTGCTCAATGTTTCACCCACAAAGATGTAAAATAGCACTTAACCACCAGCTTGATTTGGGACTTCTAGCTATGGTAGGCTTGAAAGCCCAGACGAAGAATAAAATGCTTTGATAACCAACGTAGAAAACCAATTCTGCTGAGATTCTCACTTGCAGCCATTCCTCATATGATCCATTTCTTCATCTTATATGTGGGATAAATCACATGAGACCAATGACAGCATCCTACTTGAAAAAAGCAGGCATCTTCATTCTGCCTGGGTCTTGATGGTGAAAGGAACAGTCACAGCAGTTTTTCCACTCCCCATCCAATTTCCTGTCCTGGTAAGTTAAAAATCTTTCTGTGACCTGAATAATGCCTGGGGACATTTAGTGTTTCTCTGTTTGCCAGAGAGTGGAAATTGCCCCTTAACTGTGCCCAGGGCAGCTAAGGGTGACAAGAAGTGAGTGCATGGATTAGGATGAGCATGATTCCTCTGTACTAAGAGACCTTACCTGACGAGTAAGAGTGTCATCTAAACTTGAGCTATAAAGTGGCCTAATTCCATCTTCTTGACTCCTGGCTGGTGTTGGTGAACAGCTGTAGACAGTGACCCCCCGGCTGAGGAGCTGGGGGGCATCTCCTTGGCTTTCCTGCATCTCTCTGTGGGTGATATATGGCACTGGTGCCTGCAGCACAGATTCATCATCCCTATGTGCTGTGGGGAGACGTGGCCTGGGAAGCTGAGGCTGCAAAAGGGCTGTTTTGCTCAAAAAAAGAGAATGAATATAGATAAACCTGCTGGCCACTTTCCATCCTTCAATTGCCCTTTCCATTCTTGCTCTTTATAAGGAATAATGAACTGCTTCCTATAAAGCTGGTTTCACTATTCCCCCCAAAACCCAACACAAACATAGGACAAAGCACTGTAACCGTAGGCAGCTCCTGCCATCTAAGTTCCCTGAATTAAAGCTAGGTGACCTATGGTTTTGTCCAGTGGTTGTATGAAACCCCTCTTATCTGACTCTGATAGGGATAAATCACACAAGTTACATGCATTCAAGGGATTCACAGGACTGGCTTTCTGAGCATCTAGAATTGGAAAAGAAGAACACTGCCACTGCATCCAAGTAATTGCTGGTAGCATAGAGACAGGCATGCAGTGGAAAATCTGCTCAGAAAATCTGCAGAGAGAAAGCCACAGACCCAACCTGAAGGGATAAAAACGTAGGCAACACAATCAGGGTAAATGGTCTCCAGTGTGTCTGTAGAGAGATTATCTCTGCTGCAGGCTGTGAAAAGGTAATGAGGCCTGCTAGACCCTTTTTGGCCATGGCAGGAGGTGTTTTACAGTGAGTTTCAGTTAGCAGTGACCTCTCATAAACAAAGACGTGAGATCCATGGACTCAGGCCAGAGGCTCCTTTTCTATTCAAGTTCTTTCAGGTTTTATTAGGGCTAGTGGCTCATAAATTATTGGTCTCTCCTCTTGCCCTTCATATTATTTGGATCATTATCTCCTCAAATGTGTCCCCAAACCCTCAGTCTGTACTTACCCCTGGCACAGCCGAGGGCTGATGAGCTCCCTGCTTATCCCAAAGCCTCCAGACATATCTTCCTGTACAGTGCCTTATTCCTCAACATTTGGGCCTCTAATAATCTGTTTAAATATAGGACCTCCCACAGAGCAAACCTCCTCAGAGCTGGAACCTTTCCTTGGTGTTTGCTTTAAGTGTTTTCCCAAGCAGCTTACGCTGACCTGGGCTTTTACCATCAGTTTGTCTTGGTGGTGGTATGGGTAACAGCATGCTTCACCTTGCCAGTTAGGGCTGCTTATAGCACCCATGGAAAGTAAACTTCTCTCCCCCTTGCAACACCATTCCTGCCATCCTTCATCTTCATTCAGCTCAGCCTCTGAAAACATTTTCCTTTTGCATTTTGGTGCTCATTGTGACAAATGGCACACAAAGGGGCTCAATTTTTCTTACAGCTAGCTTACTGTACGTATGTTTGGTATGTTCCCTGGGATTAAATATGTTACTGGGCTCTGTGGTTCTGCTCTGCTGCCAAAGAAAGTCATAATGTATGGCAGTAATTTGAATTTACAATCCCAACAAGCAGTTTTTGAAACGGGAAATACTTCCCAGAATTTCAAAGCAGTGGGGGAAAAAAAAAAAAGCCATTTTCTTTAAGAACAGTCTCATATTGCCTGGGAAGAGCACAACAGAAATAGAGTGCACACAGAAGCATTTGAGAAAAATAAAGTTCAGGAGGACGGTACCATTAGAAAATTACTTCTTCGGAAGGATTCACGTCTTACTTTTCTGAAAGCTGAAGTGCTCTAGCACAGTGCACTCAGAGATGCAATGTGTTGGGCAAAAACACTGCCTTCCCTCTCCAGCTGTGCTGGTGCCAAGGTGGTGTCAGTCCTGCTACAGCAGTATCTATCGAACATCTCATCTATTTCTTACAATGACTTGGCAAAATGTCGGACCCTTTTCAACAGTGCCGCCCACACGGCTGTGATGGCCCGAGCAGCTCCAGTATTGCTGGTGAATAAAAGACTTGGAGGGTTTTGTTGCTTTGCTTTTTTGTCCTAACCTAGTTATTCATAAGCCTCAAAGTTGAACTGCAGAGAACATTAGCCAAAGGGAAGCATCTTTGGTTCATGGTTTGATATCACCCTCAGTGGTGGTAGAGGCTTCCAGCACCGGTGCTGGTAGGTGCTGTGGTAGGGACAGATGTCCAGTGGAGATCATCTTTTTCCAAGGTCACTCAGAAACCACCATTGTAGTTAGGCTCTGGACTGCGTTTGTGAAGTCAGTCTCCCTCCTCCTCCCATCCACCCACCACTGAAGCTCAGTTTCATGCCATGCCATGCTGAATGCATACGCCTACGCGAGCAGTTGCCGTTGTGCAACTGAGCACTGCTATTCATTTTACTGCTGCCTCTGAGTAAGCACTGAAGTACTAGATGCATTTAAAAAAAAAAAAAAAAAACAAAGGAAAATAAAAACCAGTAAGTTAAAATGTACCCTGTATCAAAAGTAATATAATCTCTAGTTTTCTGGCCAAAGATTAGTTTTCAAACAAACAAATAAATAAAAAAATAGAAAGGAATTGCAGAAGGCTGAAGATTGGACCTATTTTTACTGGTACTGATGGATCAATTCATATTAATAACACGCTGATATATTTAAACAGTGTTCCAGATTGCTTGCCTGTCTTGGAAATCAGTTTCTGCCTGTTTGCTTTGTTTTAATTCCAAATAGGAAAGAAGAGCTGTATAAATCTTTCTTCCTGTCTGTCTTAGTCCTGATGAAGCACACTAACTAACTCCTTTTGGGACATGCAAATACAGATTCATGAGTGACGGCAATTCTCTGTCATCAGGGGTACAAAGATAGTCTGGGCATTTCCTCTGCAAGAAAAAGTCCAGCTTTTCCTACTGTAATTTAATTGATAGTGGGTGGGAGATTCAGAGAGTACAAGTGTAGCCACCAGCCAGCCCAACCAAACCTTTCTGAAGTCATGAATGGGGCTGTGGCTGTAGTTGTAGTGGTAGCAGCGTGTTAATGTGCAGCTTTTTCCCTTACAGATTTCAGATACAGCCCCCTAATCTGATGTGAGCTTTGTTACCAAACTCCCTTCTGAAGATAGACTTTTATTTTTTATTATTTTCTATTTATATTTTTATTTTATTTTTTATGGAGTGAAAATTGCTACGTGTCTGTTCAAAGCCAAATGAAAACTAGGGTGAGATTAATAGCTGGAATTGTCATAGTCAAAATGAGTTAGTAAATTAATTATTTCAATTGTTGTAAAGATTAAAAGGAGCTTAATGCTTCTCTGACACTGAAATCTTTGTACCCAGTTCTTGTGTTACTGGGAAAGCCAGCACAAGTTTTTTTAAGCAATACTTGACTTTAATAAGGAAAGCTAACAATAACTTATGTTCTTTTTACTCACAGAATGTCTATCAAATTTAATGCTATTCCAGGGGTTTTTAATGGCATTGTTAATTGTATTAAAACAGCTCATAGGTCTTCTGCTGTTATACAAACCGTTGTCAGAACATATGCTGGGGATATTTCAGTCTAATATCATATTCCACAAGTTTTATGATGGTTATTGTTGCTGGTATAAAAGCCCTGATATGTTCCATAAGTCACTTTTTATAAGAAGCTGCTGGGTACAAACCAGCTAGAAAATAATAGCTAGGTTTTGGCAGGTCTTAAATTCAACAAATACGTACTTAAACTCGTCAGGGACTCGGGGAATACTGTATTTCTCTCTCTGTTTTCTAAGCAGAACTGGGGTAAGTCAGAAGTCCTTTTTAATCCTTCCAAGGCAGAGTAATTAATAGTTCAAGGACACACAATTTTTCAGTTGTTTGCATTCTCTTGCTATTAGAGCAGCTTTAGTATCTGTCAGCATTTCTGTTGGCTATTCTTTAAGCTGGAGTCTTGTAATTTTGGGTAATGCTCATTCTGGTCTGAAACTCGGTGATAAATGTATATTAATCAGAGGACCTCAGATATTTGACTGCTTCTTTACCACTTAGCTTCATTTATGACCCCTAAGCTGCACTAAAGAAAAAGCTGGATATGTTAAGGGAAAAATGTACGTGTAGCTCTGCAGAAAGCAGAAACACAGAGCAACTTGCAAAAAGAGAACAGGGAGAGATCTTGTAAAAAATCTATACGGCATCAGGCCTATTTCTTGAGGTCAAAACACCCTGCAACCTCTTTTCATTTTCCTGCCATAAAGGAGATATAGGAAAAACTGCTCTCAAATCAGTAACTCATGGTGAATTGGGGATGTGTATGTGTTTTCCCTACAGTTCAATGCAGTGTTTTGGGGCGTTTCAGGCAGCTCTGGTTGGTAGGCAGCGGGGTGGTTGCGAGGAGCCAGGGGTGGCTCTGCCCTCTTGGGTGGAGGTGAAAAGAGGGGACAACCACTGGGCAGGACTGCATGCATCTGTACATATACGTGTAGATGTAGAATCACAGGATCATAGAACGTTGTGAGTGGGAAGGGACCCATAAGGATCATCGAGTCCAACTCCTGTCCCTGCACAGGACAATCCCAAGATTCAGACCATGTCCCTGAGGGCCTTGGCCAAATGCTTCTGGAATATTGTCAGGCTTGGTGCCATGACCACCTCTCTGGGGAGCCTGTTCCAGTGCTCCACCACCCTCTGCCTGAAGAACCTTTTCCTCATGGCCAACCTCAACCTTCCTTGGCACATCTTCTTGCCATTTCCTCTGGTCCCATCACTGGTCACCAGGGAGAGGAGATCAGTGACTGCCCTTCCTCTTCTGCTTGTGAGGGGAAGTTCTAGACCATGATGAGCTCTTCTCATGAAGCCATATTAATTTGGGGTGAAATGTGGCCTATCTATCCAAGGCACCTGAAAGGCAACCATTTACACTCATCAGGATATATTTTGATTTGCTGAAACATGATCAAATTGCATTCTTGCACAGAGTCAAATTATTTGCCACTGACGCCTATGCCATTTGAAAGCTTTATTTCCTCATGATAGCTGTTATTTTCACAGTTAACAACTCCTTTTGTTTCTCTCGTTTCTTGACAAAGGTTTGTGATTGACTGACAGGAACGACACTTGTTACTGTGATTAAGTGATGGCAGTACTTAGTCCTTCTCCATTACAGTACACCTCCCACGACAGAAGATATTTCAGAACACACCAGAAAAGAAACACAAATTATTACTCTAATAACTTCGTAGTTTTTAGGTGTAAAACATACTTATCAATTGTGTTAAATGCCATTTATCATTTAACTTGCATATTTCAGACATACAGTTAGATCAAAGCATCTTCCTGAACACAAGGTGACAGCAGTTAATCTTTAATTAATAAAGCAGTGAAATTCATGCTACTCTACACTCAGATATTCAACCATTTCTAGCTTTGATGGAGCTCCTTTACAGGGCATACGTTTTCTTGCTGGTAAAAACATTTTGGATCCTCCTAAATCATAACTGAGTGTGTCTAGAGATTCCAGTTATTTTTAGTGTATCTCAGCTCCAGCACACCTAACGTCTCCTCCTTTTGGTATCTATGAACCCTCACTCTCTTTTTTTCTTGTTGAAACTAGCTTTACCATGCATGTGAGAAATCAAGCCTCCCAAAGTGACACATTATAAAGGTGAGAAATTATTAGATGCAGTTCCCACGACAGACTATAATTTTTGAAGAAGGAAAGATGAATTCTTGGTAAGGTAGACCACAAGACACATAGGACAGCCAAAGAGCTAGAAAAAGGAGAGAAACCTCAAGAAAGTTACACTTATACAGACTATAAAGGGAATAAAATAAAAATGCTTACCTCAAAACTGCCACCAAAACTAATCCAAATCTCATTTGCAAAGTCATTAGATAATTAAAATTTGCTGTTTCACTGAAGAAAAGCAAAGCTGTCCCTGTCTTTGCCCTGGGATCCTGTTAGCCCTGCCTTTCCCTATATTTGCTCCGTGTTGCATGTCACATGCTTGTCACCGAAAGCACTGTCATTTCTATGGGAGATGCAACGTACCATGACTAAGGGTGTAAACTGCTGAGCAAACAGAAAAGGCATAAAATGGCTAAGAGGGGGAAAAAAGGAGAGAACCTGCTGTTAAATAATCCTTCAAGCAGTGTTCTGAACAACTTGACAAGATTAATAAGCTTTTCTCATAATAATCCCTTACAAAATGTGATTTGTATGAACTGGGAACATCCATTTGACCTGTGTTAAGTGAAGGACGGTGGGAGATGATTAGGAGGAACTGATTTTGGACTCCCTGACTTACAATGATTTTTTTTTTAAAGTATCTGGTCCCATGCTCAACCAGCTGTGAGGAAAGACTTCATTACTTTGGAAATGTAAGCTCTGCCACCAAAAAACCCAAGGGGACAAACACTTGGCTACACAGATTCACATGGACCCTGTCTTTGTAGCTCTTGCATGGGTTTCTAAGAGATTTTACCAGGACTGGAAAATATTCAGCAAAGTTTTTTACTAAGGTTCATTCTTTCTTTTTTATTTTTTCTTCTTTTAAGATGTACAATTGAAGACAGAGATGCATTTCTATATAAAATGAGCATATTTTTTACATAGAAAATATGTTTTCCAGGATACCAGGTGAAAGCACTTCTACTTGCAGCTACACACTGAGTAGCAGGAGCATCCCTAAAGTGGTATATTGCACTCTATAGGAATGTTGGGCACAGGCACACAAATCTTATTTGGAGTATGGAGGAATCATTTCCTCCCTGAATTTCAGGGCAATTGTCATTTCTGTCATGGATAAAGTTTTCTGTTGCTAGGAAATGGAAACTGTTGAAGTTGCTCAAGGACAAACAGCTTATGTTGACTTTATTTTTACTTCCCTTGCCCCAGAGCAGAGCGCATATCTTTCCTTGGATGCAGGGATCCCTCTGAGCCCTCACATCGGGACTTAAGCCTTGGAAAGATCTCAGCTTACAATCGCCTTTTGTGATGGACGGTAACAGAAAACCTGCTTTAAAATAACAGCACAGGAAGCCACTGTGCAGTTCTCTGAATAACCTACAGTGTCACAAAGCAAGCCATAAATCTGCTAGCAGGTCTAACACAGCTCAAGCTTTCTTAGCAAGCATCTCTATCACCGTATAACATGAGGAGCAAGCATGCACATCTCTGCTTTCATCACCTGAAACCCCGAGAGCTCTTTCGCTCATAAAGCTCCTGCTGCAGCGTGGGGATTTGTCCTCCTGGGGATTTGAAGCTGCAGCAAGAGTGAGGACTCAATACAGAAACACTCATCTACTTGGTGCCTTATAGCTTTTAAAATTACGACAAGTAGGACCGACAGTGCTTGGAGAGTTTCGAATGTGCTATTTGATAGTTGAAGAATGTGACCTGTAATTGCCTGAGGATTGTAAGGAGACTTGCCAAACAGGATGGTTGCACCCATCACCAGACTAGGAACGAGAGGGACAAGCTCTCTTCCTTATCCAAAACAAGTGAAAGGTGCTCCTCCAGTGAAAAAAAAACCCAACGTGCCCATGGAGGAATTTCTGATTAAAGTGATTAAAAAATAGGAGTTATTTTAAAAAACCTCCGAAAGAGTAAAAAATAAAAATGAGAGCAGTGTGGGAGAAGACATACCGATAGTTTTCTCCTAAGCTTTTGAAGGAAGTGAAGACCACCAGCAAAGTAAGCCAGGCTCCAAACAGGCATGCAGGCAGCCCAAAATTTTCCCCTGTGGAACCCTGCCAAGGCTTGCTCACCTCTGACCTGCCACACGTGCTGCCAGAGTGAGTGACCTGTTCCATGAAGTCACAAACCTGCTGATTTGCTGCAGACCAAATGGAGGTTAAGGAGGCTGACAAGCTGTAGGGTTTGATCAGATAACTGATCAACCAGGCAACAGCCCCAGAGTTTATCATCAAGGCAGTGTAAAAAAGCAGGCAGGGCAGTGGGAAATCGTACCCTCATGTGGATAAAACTGAACATGTTCCTAGGTCCTCTTTTAGGACAAGAGGAAAGGGTCTCAAGTTGTGCCAGGGGAGGTTTAGGTTGGATATCAGGAAAAATATCCTCACAGAAAGGGTAGTCAAGCATGGGAACAGGCTGCCCAGGGAAGTGGTGGAGTCACCATCCCTGGAGGTATTTAAAAGATGTGTAGATGAGGTGCATAGGGACATGGTTTAGAGGTGGACTTGGCAGTGTTGGCTTTACAGTTGGACTCAATGATTCTAAAGGTCTTTTCCAACCAAAATTATTCAATGATTCCATGTAAATCTTTGGCTGTGCTAGCCTGTGTTGCTTTCTTCAGGGGGTGGGATCTTTTCCAGACAAGTGATTCTTTTGCTGTTTCCATAGGCATTTGCAGTGTTTATGTTCCCCAGAGAGATTGGGGAAAGAAGGGAGAGCTGAAGCCCATGAGCTTCACAACCTCTCTTGCCAACCTGGCATCACATTGTTGACTGGATTTAAACTGGTGAAACAAGTTCCAGTGAAGCTGAAGGGGAGGTCACAAACAATGTCTGCATTAATTTAGGTAAAATTCACTACTTGAACAACTTGGCCTTTATTATTAGACTTTAATGACCAAAAATCTTAACTGATGATGTCAAGCTGCAATTACTTTCCCAGACCACAGCCATCAACCATGTTGCTGGATGTACCCCACATGCAAACAAGAATGCAATTTTTGAGCAGGTGCCAGGCTTGCACTACGGGCTCGGCACAGCAACCCAGGGCGGTGCAGTAAGTAAACGTTAGTGGTGGCTGAACATGGCTAAAGCGAACCAGCTACACGGTAGGACAGGGCTTCGCTCTCCACATTAGATGTGAAGGGATTCAGAGATAAAACATGGGGTAAAATACCTTTGGGTTTAATCTTTTCAACTTAGCTCTGCTTGCTAACAGCACATTAAGATTTTATGTAAGTTGCTAGAGTAATTCCTCCTCCATTAAAGTCACCAAATCTGAATTGCCAACTTTCGTTATTGGAGACTATCAAATCATAGAATCATAGAATGGTTTGGGTTGGAGGGACCTTTCAAAGCCATCCAGTCCAGTGCTCTGCAGTGAGCAGGGACATCTTCCACTAGATCAGATTGCGCAACACCCCATCCAACTTGACCTTGAATGTTTCCAGGAATGGGGCATCTGCCACCTCTCTGGGCAACTTGCTCCAGTGTCTCATCATCCTCATTGTAAAAATGTTATTCCTCATACCTAGTCTGAATCACCCCTCTTTTAGTTTAAAACTCTTTCCCCTTGTCCTATGCTTCTTTTTCTTTATCTTTTTGTTCCTCTAAGTTTAATGAAGTTTTCTGCTGGCTCTCCATCACAATCAGGAAGAGTTAATGAGCATTCATTGTCATAAGAAAAACAGCATCTTTGGCCCATTTTCATGGAATGCCTGAGCTTGTGCTCGCATTGCTGCTAACAGCGGCTGCAATTGGAAATGCGTTTGGATGGCTCCGAGTGACAGACGTGGGGCTCAGCAGCTTCCAGGTCAGAGAAACATCTATTTTTAAACATGTTTAGGATTCCTGTTAAGCATGTTATTATCTTCTAAAGTTTACAGATTTTCAGTTCTTGACAGCTAATTCTTTGCAGCTTGTCTGCTGATTTTGTGTGCCTGCTGTGAAACCATCTCTTCAAGCTTCTCCGCTGCGTCAGGCATTTCTGAGACACGTGCAGGGCCAGCTTTGATCCTTGATGCACAGTTTCCATCTTCTCTGCTGATCTAATAGAGTAGTTTTTCAGATAGTTATAGAGATGTTGAATAATGAAATAAGAATCCAGACCCTTCATGTGAATTCTTGGAGAAATTCAGGCTGATAAATGCTGAGTGATTAACACAGAAGAGAACGGCAGCTTGATTTGCATGGGGTGGCAAACTGGGTCTGCATCCCATTTATTTCTCTTTGTTTTCACAACCCTCCTCTTGTAATCTTTTGTCCTTGTGTAATGGAGCCCGTAGCTTCTTTCTCTGTTTGCATTTTGTTACACTCAGTACAAGTGTCGCTACTCTTATATATTTTGTCTGGTATTAAATCAAACTCAGGGGGAAAAAAAAAATCCACTTTATCTTCACCTAGGGAGAAAGATGTCAAAACCATTACAGAGAGAGTATAAGGTAATTTTCATAGGGGCAGCAAATAACTTCACTCCCTGCTGAGCAGCAGAATGATGCTATTTCTGAAGCTCTCACATTCTGGATGCTTGTTTTGACTTTCTTTGGAAGAAACCTGCACTAGTCAGTTCCCATTCAGGCCTCGCTTCTTCACGAAGATGGACACCTTCTGTTCCTGCATATGGCCATGGTATGTGTTGCACATGTTTGTTGAAGCTGAACATGAGTAAGGGGAAGGGGAAGTCTTACTCCACCAGACTGTTCTTCCTGGAGATGATCCATTTAACATTTATACCTGATGGTGAGATGTCCTTATTTATGAAGCTACAGATTTATTCCAATGTGATTTCAGAAGATGAAATGCCCTGAAGTACACATTATTCTGACAGAAGTCAAGGTCAAGCATGGGCTGTAGCTTGCCAACGAAACAGATGTTTAATCAAAGTCATGTAAAATATTTACAGAGAAGCTGCAGCTGTTTGTGACGTGCAGCACATGATACCCCATTTGATATGAGAAGTTTAAGGAAAAGCCTGAGATGTGGCCTGGCAATGGCTTAAAATAAATAAAATATAATTAAGTTAATTTTTCTCCTTCTTAAAGCCAGCTTGGATCTGATCTGTCTAAATTAAGATTCACTTTGCCAAGGCTGCTTGGTGCTTCTGCCACAAACAGGAATGTTGATAGTTTCCTCAAAGCCTGCTTTAATCCACATTTCATAGCTCACCTGAAGCTGAAGGCGTTACTTCTCTGCCGATTTCCATCTGGAAAAGAGCAGAGCACGACTGGATGGCACTGGTTTTCTGTTCTGGTTTTTCATGCTGCTCATGCTTAAGTCAGTATCTGCTTTTTCCCTAACATAGAGCATGAATGATAGAGATGTGAGGCGGGAATGTAACTTGAATTTCATGCAGTGAAAGCAGGCTGCTTGTGATTTTCCCTCCTGACTCTGCAAGCTATTTATTACCTTCTTACTAAAGGAGAAAAAACAATTCCCCTTCAACATAAACTGGAAAACCTTCATGGAATCTTCTTCCTTTTGCTCCTAAGGTTTCAGCCAGAAGCCTGCTCAGAATTTCACACCAGGAGATTGCTCTTTCAGTTCTACTAACGCAGCTCTGTGCTGGGAACAGTTCAGGATTCAATGCTGACTGCCCCACCAGCCGCTGCTGAGCCTCTTCTGCTCCTTTCAAAGGACTTAATCTCTGCAAAGGAGGTTCAGCATTTTGCTTGGTAGAGCCCTTTTCAAAATGAGTGGTGCTTATGTGATTATGTGCCCAGCCAGCAAAGTGCTTCATACTCAGACAAATTAGCAAGATAGTAAAATTGACACTTTGAAATAATTAATCTTTAATTGAGGAGAGAATTAAAAACATGGGCACAATCCTTTGCAAAGTTGCGTTCGCAGAACGGCTGATTATGCACAGTCCTTCTCATTTAGTCTGACTGCTCACAGGGAGAAACAGTGACCTTGTTAGAGCTAAGGGCTGAAATCCCACTGATTTTTGTTGGGCCAGGATCTTACTTTCCACATGGAAGTACAGGTGCAGGTATTTGCAGACTTAGACCCTTACATTGAGTGTTTGATGCATTTATATTACATTTTTTCCCCCTAGGAGCCTTATAAGCAGAGCAAAAGCCACTTTAACAGCCAAGTCTTTATTCTTTGCGTAGGATTAACTTCTGTTTAACAGGGAATATATTTAAAGTAATTTTCTTTTGAAAAATGGTGAATAAAGAAACATAAGGGTCAGCTCTCAAACTTTATAAAAAAAAAGGGCTGTTCAGAGGATTTTGAGAAACTCTGAATGGCCTTGGGTTCCCTGTCTTACCTAACTTTTTGCTCTAAAGTCAAGCAGAGATAGATTACAGTTTCTTTCATAAGGTATTTGTACTAGGGAACCTGCATATTTTTGGTGCAGAGTGAGATAAACTTCATATCTAAATACACTGTCAGTTCTCTTTTTCATACCTATCTTTACAATATCTTACAAAAAAGAGAAAAAGCGTTGTCCCCACCACACGTATGCTCCAAAGCTGTAGGAGCAGGTAGATGTAAGAATGGGAATAAAGTTAACATTTAAGAGATGCAAGAAGACTTAATTCCTCCTGAAATCTCTATTCCTCTTGAGGACCTGGCCCTGAGTGACCTTGGCCTGGTAGCATCAGGATGCAGAGATCTGCAGGCTAGTTTTACTCAGGTGTACTGGGCGGAGTCAGGCACATGGGAAGGTGTCTATTTGCCTCAGAGCTGAAATGTCACATATGAACAATGTGGATTTGACCAGGATATAGTGCACTGGCCCAGGATGCTCCACAGAAGCAGTTACCTGCATCTTTATTTTCCTTGGGGAGGGACTTTTTACAAGGGCAGGGAGTGATAGAAAAAGGGGTAATGGCTTTAAGCTGAAAGAGAGTAGGTTTAGATTAGATATCAGGAAGAAATTATTCACTGTGAGGGTGGTCAGACACTGGAACAGGTTGCCCAAGGAATTTGTGGCTGCCCCCTCCCTGGAAGTGTTCAAGGCCAGGTTGGATGAGGCTTTGAGCAACCTGATCTAGTGGAAGGTGTCCCTGCTGATGGCAGGGGGGTTGGAACTGGATGATCTTTAGGGTCCCTTCCAACCCAGACCATTTTTGCATCACTGATAGTAATCCATGCTTTTATTAATATTTGGTGATCATATAGCCTTACAGCAGTGAGATCTTTAGCAAATGTTAGTTTCACCAGATCACTGTGTTTTTCACCAAGTCTGCCAGCACCAATGGCTTCCTCCTCAATCTTGAAGAATTATATTTCACCTCGGCTATGGAGAGCAGAATGGAGAGTGAACAGGACAAGTGGGATAATGCAGAAAAACCCTAAGGGGAGGAGAGCACCAATAACACCTGCTCTTGTCGTTCACTTTCTTCCAGCAAGTGACCTAGGTGAAAGGAAATATTTGCATTGTGGAGCCCACACCTATTTAATTAAAGTTCAAAGCTTGAAAACTATGCCTTGCTTTTACATACCTCTGGAGGGAGAGACGAAAGAGTGGCAATGGCATGGGGGAGCACAGGGCTGGACGTGGGAGGGTAGGTTGCTGGAGAGCACCAGCTCTTACATCCATGGTTTGACCAACTTCCACTTTTCACTGCAGTGGCTAGTGAAGAGGAAGTGGTTTCCATTAAATTTTGGGCAGTAACTGGCATAAAAACATAGAAAGGAGAGTGAGGAGGCAGTCCAGGTGGTGGGAGATGGACAGCTTCTTCCAGTGTTGTGCTGGCACAGTGGTGGCAACTACCATGCTGGCACAGATGGGAGGGACCCACCACAGCCCTGGCCCAGAGTGCTTTCCTGAAACAGAAGGTTTTTTACTGAAACAATACAAAATCCAACAAAGATGTCACTTACAATGCCAAATTCAACCAAATCAAACCAAAATGCTGATACTAGAGAAACTCTCCATCTCTCTTCAACTGAGTAAAACAGACACCAGGAAAATCAAAATGAAATTGAACCCAGGCTGCATTTTACCGGCCAAGAAAGTCTACTTGTACACTCTATGAAGAGCTTAGTTCCTGTTCCAAGAAAGGTAGATTGGAAAAGGTAGAAAAAAACCCTAGCGTATGATAAAATCTAAGAAAATGGTAGTGCCCATTTCAGGTATGGATCCAAAAGCTAATCAGCAAGAGTCTTGAATGAATTTTGGCTTGTAAAACTAGATTGCATGGATTTCTGAGGAGATTGGCAATTTAATTAAGTTCCTCATATTTTCTGCTTCTGCATTTCCACATGGTAATGGAACATGCTGAACACCAAGGACCAGAAAAACAGAAGGGTGTGAGAGTTAAAAATCATTGAATGAAGAAAAGACAATCCTATGTTTTAAAAGATTAGCTAAATTCAAGTCTTGGTCAAACTTCCATTGTATTTTGAAGCTTTTACCACGTCTAGAAGAAACCAAATGAAGATTAGATTGAACCTTGAACTGCTGTGCTTTCCATTTATTTTGTACTCTTCTTTTCATGCAGTTCTGACCTTTTTATTGCTTGTCTCCTCTCACAAAAGCAATGGCACTGTCCAGACTCTTAGCAGTCTTCAGAGAACACAGTTATTCAGCTCAGATTTTCTTCTTTTTTTGCCAAGTCGTCTGCTGTAGGCGAGAGACTAATTTTAATGCATTTATGTATTAACATATTTTCAAGGCAATATAAAATCCATTTATAGAGCCCACAGAAACAGGAAAATGTCTTAGGTGGTCTGGGATGTAATAAGTATCCTTTTCTCCTATTAAATAAAATTATTTTCTTTCTCAGTGCAGGGAGGTGCATAATAAGGCTTTATTAGCTCAAAGACAGAGCTGAAGGAATAATAAATTAAATAAACTCATCAATATAGCAATTTAGAAGTAATTTGGTTGTTTTGCATGTATTTTAATGTATTCTTGTCTGAACTCTAAAGTGAATGATGTTTTGTTTGCATGGCTTGTTATAGAAAATGTATATTCTGCTATATACTGTTTGTACCTGCATGTGGTATTTGCAAGCAAATGTGCAGTTGTTAACAAAAATAATTAAACTCTATCTCTTATGGGACAAGAAATTATGGTTAGTCAAACCTGGGCATCATGACCCCACCTCTCCCCGTCAGAAAGACAAGGTGATGGAAGCAGGGGCTTCCTGAGCGTGAAAGCATGTAAATGCAAATTCCTCTGTGTGAATGTGAAAAGGGACTTTTAATAGAAAACCTTCCACATGCATTTATTGAAAGACAAGAAAAAAAGATTTTAATTCTCCTCCTCACCTTCACACTGTGAAGAGTCTAGTCACTCTTAAAAATCAAAGGGTTGTACAGAAGCCTGCAAGGTGCTCTTCTCCCGTTAAATAGGGTCTTCTCCCACTAAATAGGGAAAGGAGAACAGAAACCCATCCAGCAACCACCTCCCTGCCTAGCAAAATCCCTCCTAGAAGCACAGTACTTACCATGTGCTCAATATGAACCCTTCCAGTGCCAAATGCAGCAGAGAATAAAAGACAGAGATTTGGTGACTCTCTGAGTCACTATGTTAATGAGAACTGTGTGTTCCCACTCTCCTCTAGAAAGGCCTGCAAGGTGCTAAGCTGTGGGATAAATATTACTTTAAGGATAATAAATCACTTGGAAACTGGCATTCAAGCCCAATCAGGGCTGAGAGGGAAATAACAGAGCTGGATGGAGAAAGCTGGAGCTCCTCCAGCGCACCCCAACACCAATCAGCTCTAAACCAAAATTCCTCTCCAGGATAGTTTCCTGATGTGCAGGGGCAATGCAAGCCAGGGGTGGTGGATGTGCACGTGTGCCATCCAGAAGTATTTGAGATCAGTGGCCAATTTTCAGCTGATTTTTGCAGAATATCTCTGAAAGAGAATTTTGGTTTTACATTAATACAAATACCTGTGGAGAAGCAAGGGATTTGAATGAGAGAGAAACTGCAGATCACTCAAGTGCACCTGCTGACAGAAGACTGGTTATGGAAAGGTATGACCATAGTTAGAGAGAAGAGTAGGAGAATTTCTTTTAACAGGAGCCATCTCAGATCTGCCTGAGCTTCAAAATGTGAATTGCTTTTCCTAAGAGCTTGGATCTAGGTGAGGGATGTGAGGAAGAAGTGTGATTCCATACATTTTACCTTGTTTGCTCTTGCTTAGGCTGAAGGATGGGCCAGACAATAAATAGTAGTGGAGATCCTCTGTGTGTCATTGCAACACATCACTGGAGAATGTGACCTATGGTGGGTGGTGGCTATGGTGTGTGCATGGGAAATACCATTATTGGTTGCATTTTCCTTTCCTTCTAGGTTTACTGTAATAATAAATATATCTTGTGTCATACAGATCCTTATTGCATGCACATTAGATTTCTCGGCCTGTCTTAAAATGTATGGGGGCCATAGGTTTTTTTGAAGGGAAAATGTCAAAGCCCAGGGAGTCTGGCAGGAGCCAGGAGATTGTTAAAGAAACAAAAGAAGGATGGAGTGGGTAGATCATTACCAAATGGCCCAACTACACGGGCCCTGCTTCCCTAATGAGCCTGACAGCATGCAGTGCCACCTCTCTCTTCATATGTAAAGTGAATCCCTTGCCCTCTCTGACAGCCGCTATTTACATTTGCAAATGAATCCATCTTCCCAGGGAGACTGGGCCTGCAGCATCCACCAGACCAACAGGATGGTCCTCCTGCCAGGGCAACATCTGCCCCTTGTTGAGCTTCCTTACCCTGAGAGGAGGAGGAATAAACGTCTTGGTGACAAGAATACCAATGGAGCTGTCAGTTGATGGAACTGATCCCAAATGGGCAAGTTAGCCTGACCAACCAACCAAGCCTGGGCAAGTGTTCAGTGTTGGTGGAGACTGGCTTTCTTCAAACATTTCTTGCTTCCATGTTGCCACCATGCTGGGGCCACACTGCTGGGGTTGCTTAGAAATCAGAAATTCAAGCGGTGAGGGGAATGAACGCAGAATTATTTTTCTTTAATTTCTCACCCACCCATGCAATTTTTATATGACATTATTACTTCTGCCAAACCCTAATACCCAGCTTTGAAAAGCACTTGGGAAACACATGCCAATAGATGTTCTCAGTGTGTGTAGTACAGCAGCAAAATAAGTGGGAGGCTCCTCATCAGGAGGGGTGAGCAAATGGGAACCTGCCAACTTCTTGTGTGATATTCAGTGTGATGGTAGTGACTCATGTATGGCCATTGCTGTCCCACACTGCTCTCCTCTATCTCTTGGACATACATCTCTACAGCTCACATGGCTAAGTTTGAGGCAGGTTAGGGAGCCAACTAGCCAAAACCTAATCTTTTCCAAGGAGAGACACAGCATTTGGAGGTGGTTTTGGTGTATGAGCTGCCCGTGGTTCATGAAGGAGTTGGACTGATGTTGGCAGGGAAGAGAGGGTCCATGTAGTGGTGGATGGCAGTCAGTTTGAAGTACCACCAGACCTCACCCTCAGGTACTATTTGATCTAAAGTATTTTCATCAGGCAGTTGTGGGGGGAAGCGTGAAAAGTAATGAGATTTTGTGTCACATTCTCATCTAATAACAACTGAGCCATTGATTTGACTAATTTACTGGGAATGATCCAACAAATGCATTTTTGATAGGAGAGTGAATGCGAGAAGTCATCTCCCCAGCATGGGATCTCACGGTAATCGCTAAATATGCTGAAGTAGGGGAGAAAAAGGTGGGAACATATGCAGTGTATTCCTTCTTTTGTTTTTATGAATAGAGAGTAATACCCCTGCAAATGCAGAGAAAGCAAGAAGGGAAATCCCAGCCCTTCCTGCAGCACGCAGCAGGGACCCCGCGCCTGCCGCTCGGCTATTGTGCGCCTCCCAAAGAAGGGCTTGTTCTGCTGAGATGCCAGGCGTTTCTGGAGCTAAGGTTATCCTCTGAGCAGAATAGATAAATAAGAGATTACTTGCAAGCACTGCAGCCAGGCTTGGGTTGTAGGAAATGTTTGTTTTCATTCCTGTCACTAGGCAGCAGGGAACCGGTCGCCTTTGTTCTGCAGGTCATACTGCTGGAGATAGCAAATATTGACATACATGGAGGTAGTTTTCATTTTCATGTGTTTCTTGTTACCTCTTCTTTTTTTTTCCAACACTTTTTTTTTTTTTCCCTCCCTCCTTGAACATTTCCCTGCAGTGACAATACTGTCCTGGGTTGGAAACGGCATGACAAAACTGCGGCGGGTATTACAGCCTCATAACCCTTGCGGTGACTTGCTCCAGATGAGCTGACAGCTTCAGCTTCTGCCCGGTGTGATATGGACAGGGGTCCTCATGCCAGAGGCATTAATTAGCAGGCATGACAAGGATTCTCTTGTAGAAATTGCACTTCCCTTCTGGTCCTTTCGCAGTTGTCATTTCAGCTCAAGGGTCAGAAATGTTGCCAGGTGCTGCATGCTCCATCCTATTCCTGCTTATGCTGGTCCTGGCTGGTGCTTAGATGAAGAACAATTTTTCAGGGTTTTCAGATATAAAAAGGAAAAGATGGAGACATAGAGACAAACAATTTGCCCAATATACCTTTTCTTCTCTCTAACTTCATGGCATCTGTTAATTTTTTGTCATGCACTCAAATGCAACCAATGTTTTCCAGTTATTACTGGTTATAGAAAATATTTCTGTTAGTGATCAGATCCCAAATTCAGGAATATTGTCATGCAACCAAACTCACTGAAATACAGTGATCTTCCAGGAGGAAAAATAACCATGTTAGGGAATTCTGGAAATGGCTGCACAAAACCTGTAATATGAACCATTGAAATGCAGACATAGACAACAAAAATCATCTTGTTATCATGAGCTCAGTTTTGTAAAATCCTAGTGTATTTTCAGTTAATCACAATGGGGAAAAAAAAAGAAATTATGTTTTAGCACTGAAGTATTTGCAATATGCCTTACATACCACATACAATGGGAATCGCTTTGACATTTGACATTCTATAAAGAAAACAGTTCACATTTTAGATCAAAAATATATTAACAAATAAAGTGACCTCAGGAAGTCACTTAAATCTTTGAAGTAATTGCTCCGTTTCTTGAGGAGGCTGCTAATCCCCATATTATGGCAACTAACTGGCTGCATAGTTCATACTGATGGTAATGCCAAGTATTACCACTCATGCAGGTAGCTTTCAATTTCATGTGTCCCTTGTCACCTCTTTCTGCTACATAATTTTTCCTGTCTAATGCTATATATGGACAGATATCCCTTGCACTGATACAACCTGTCCAGATAACCCATTCTTCCAAAGACTCTCTACTCTTCACATTTATCTGCTGTATTTCTGAAGCATCTGGATAACTGTTGACGCCTTTTCAAAAAACCCATCTCAGAAATCATTACCTTGCAACAGTCATTTAAAGTTTACTGTGATCAAAAGATAGAGCATGTGGCTGACCTGTAGCTTGATTTAGCTTTTCAGCCTATTCCTGTGTGAATATCCAATTAATCCTTTGAGCTCCTGCAGTGGTGAGGAAGGGGAAGGTGGGAGGTACTCATTATGTTACAGTAACAATTCTTCCTCTGTCCTTCCCTCTTCACCCAAAAATGATCTAGATTGGAAGCAAGTCATTAGTAAGCAGACCATGATAGCAGCTATTTGTTAATAAATATGCTGAGAACAGTTTGGATTAATAATATTCAAGTGATAAAGGATTGCCTCATAGGTGGCTGTGTGATTAGCCATTGATCTCAAGTGTTGTTTCTGTCCCACCTGGGTGATTGAAGCATCTGAAGACAGAACAGAGAGCTCTGATTATAAATGACACTTTCTGATAGAAACCGTTGGACTGATAACAACTCATCATACAATTCCTGAAACATTCAGGTTGCACAAACCCCTCATGATTAGAGTCCTCACAGAGAAATGGCAACAAGCCTGAATCACTCACAATTTTAATTTCTGAATATAATGGTAAATCAAGGCTCCCTTCATGGGAGGGCCTTGCCCTTTTGCTGGTTATACAGGTGCAATTTTGTTCAGTGTAAAGTAAGGCCAAGCACTGGGTTTGGGAGAGATCTTCCTGTAGAAAGAAAGGGATGTTCTTCTTCATAGACTCAGTATCAAAGCTGTTCATCAAAAGGTCAATGTTCTCCATCTGCAAACAGCACCCAGGGGCAGCTCTCTGATGCTGAAATATACCTGGCTCGACAGAGCCGGTGCTTTGAAGGCTGGGGGTTTACGTGCCTGACAAAATGCTGCCACAGCACCTCTGGCTGTCGCCACTCTAAATTTGTCATGTCTAAGACAAGAGATAAGTCTTTGTGTGCAAGAGGAAATCAAAGCTATTACATGTCCTAAAAAGTCCTTCAGGATGCTGCCCTGATTTATGTAACCCTCCTGCATGGCAGGGCACTTCAATAAAGAGTGGTCCTACCCCCATCAGTCAATGATGAAGAATATTCTTCCCGTTACAGTGGGGAAAGGGCAATCTCCCCCCTTTCAGTCCTGGGGTAGAGGAGTGGACTCCCCCTCTGCCCATGTGGCCTCAGGAGGCAGCCAGCCAGTCAGTGGATCCTCTGTGCCTTTCCTAAGGTCACAAGGGTTCTTAGCCTACTTTGTCTTCAGACCCCATCCTCAGAAACATAGTTTCCAACAAACTAAATGATGATTGTAAGCTCATTTAAAACCCCAGACTAATACTGAGCCTGCCATCATTCTCTCATCTCATGATTTATTTTACCTCCATCTTTCCGTAGCAGGACAAGCTGTCCTATAACTAGTACAGGTTAGGGGTTGACCTGCTGGAAAACAGCTCTGCAGAGAAGGACCTGAAAGTCCTGGTGGACAGCAAGTTAACCATGACCCAGCAATCTGTCCTCATGGCCAAGGTGGCCAGTGGTATCCTGAGGTGCATTCAGAAGACCGTGGTCAGCAGGTTGAGAGAAGTTACTTTCCCTCTCTCCTGTGCCCTGGTGAGGAGACATCTGGAGTCCTGTGTTCAGTTTTGGGCCCTCCAGTTCAAGAAGGACCAGGAACAAGTGGAGAGAGTCCAGCGGAGGGCTGTGAAGAAGATGAGGGGCCTGGAGCGTCTCTCTGATGAGGAAAGGCTGAGAGACCTGCATCTGTTTAGCCTGGAGAAGAGCAGACTGAGGGGAGCTTATCAATGTTTATAAATATCTAAAGGGTGGGTGTCAAGAACATGGGGCCAGACTCTTTTCCGTGGTGCCCAACAACAGGACAAGGGGCAACAGGCACAAACTGGAACACAGGAAGTTCCACCTGAACATAAGGAAAAACTTCTTTACTGTGAGGGTGCCAGAGCACTGGGACAGGCTGCCCAGAGAGGTTGTGGAGTCTCCAACTCTGGAGATGTTCAAAACACAGCACTACAAACAGAGTACTTGTCAGTTTAGAGGATTTTAAGTTCATTAAAGTTTAATCTGATAGACACTTCTCTACCATTGATGGCAGAGGGATGAACAAGTAATCACCATGGAATAGTTTGCATTTGATAATAGGGTAAATAAAAAGCAAGACCAATTTTCTTCAGTTTTCTTTCTTAAAAAAAAAATAATGTGGGTGAAATATAGAAAAGAAAGAAGGTTTGGTGTATTTAGAGGGATGAAGCTGAACATAATATACAAAGCACTACCAAATCCATGCTTAGCACCCTGTTTTTTTCAGTGACATTATAGCACTGAATTATTTATTGAACAGATTAACAGTACATACATGTATATTTAATGTAGAAATTGTCATCCATTTACAGAGGGGTTTTAAATTAGCACATGGGAGGGGCTGGTTCCTTGGGTGTTTGCACTCCTTTATAACAGCTGCCCTTCCCCAGCCTCTGAACCCTATTCTAGTTTGGAATATACTTCTCTGGGTTTCAGTGGTTGAGCAGAGGTCTAATAGAAATGCTACTGATGTCTCAGACATAAGGGGACTTTGATACCCTGAGTAATGGAAGAGAAATTGGATGGGCAGAGATGGAGACCTCAGTGCACCCAGAGGGGCCGTGTTCAGTGTGCAGGGAGGAGGAAAGGTTCTGTAAGGCCAGGAGTTGGCTTGGTGCATTACCAGTAAGCCTAAAATGGCCTGATCCCACTACAGAAAAGTTTTCTGGGGGGAAGATACACTTGTCATATGACCACTCAAGAAAACAAGGCCTTGCTTAGCCACCTTCCAAGGCAGTCCAGCTTTTCCAAGCTTTCAACAGCAATATCTCAGCTAAATTCTTATTGCATCCCAGGGGTCTACCTGTGGCACATGCCACAGAGAAATGTCATTGAACTTTGGGGTGTAGACCCCAAGATATTTTAAAAATCTTGAGCTGAAGTTCAAATATACTTCTTTAAATGAGGGTCCTACCTAGACATCTGAAGAAAATTTTTGACCTTTTTCCTCCCTCTCCCTCCCACAAACACAGGCAGCCACCTTCGAAAATCACATTGCTTTTTAATTGGAGATCAGTGTCAAACTTGGCTTAAATGTCTGGCAACGTCATTCAAAGACTCAGTCCAGTTTTTTAGTATATTATTTGCAGTTTGACAAAGATCAGACCTTTGCAAATTTAATTTACTTGTTTCACAAAGCTGAAAACTCTGTTTTCCTATGACTACAAAGTATAACTTGATAATCAGAATCTGGCTTCCTTGTCTATAACTTCCATAAAAGTTATGATCTTCCTCTTGGGTAGTGAAACAATCATTTCTCCACAAATAAGTGGTTTGAGTTATTCTGGGCAGCTCTCAAGAGTGGAGAAAAATAACAATAACAGTAGACTACCTACAGCTTGCAGCACTGTAGCTAGGGAAAGAATTTCAGTGTTACAGCTAAATATTTATAGCAAAACACTTGCTAAAAAGCTCTCTACAGTAAATAATTGTCATATTGCTTCAGTTGATGCAAGCCAGGCAGAGCCCATTCCTGTCAGTATTTCTGAGTGGGAAGAAGCCATTGCACAGACCTCAGTTGTGTTCTCCAGAGTCACAGCAAGGAGGCTTCAGTACCCTGCAGGCACCTGCCCCATCTCCTGATACCACCACCATCGCCTCTCCCAAAGTGAGATGCTACCTGATTTTAAAGCTCTGCCAAGTGCTGTTGCCCAGAACATCCCTCTCCTTCTGAGCACAGGAGGCAGCAGACCCTCCACCCAAACCCTCCTGAGGTATGGATCTCCAACAGTAAAGTTTAACTCACACTGTTTATTCCTGTGAAAGGTGCTGCTGAAAAAAAACCCCACAAACTTGAGCAGATGATTCGATGATTTGTTTGGTACTCATCAATGATCTCTGTGTGCTTCCTTTCCTGTTCTCTTGGAGGACAAATCTGCTTTTAATTCTCTAGAGACCCAAAATGATCTACTTATCTAAGCCTGCAAAACTTTCATCTGAGGATCAAAAATGTCCTGGTGCATTAGAAATAATAAATGGATTTACCCTGTAGGATAATGTATTTTAAGCCTTTTGTGAGCTAGCTCTCCTCCCAGTTTTAAAGCAGGGAGGCCCCTCAGCAATCTAAAAGACTTGAAAGACTTGATTCTCTCCTGTATTAATGCACACACATATTAACACTAATTGTTTAGCCTCACTTTAATCTATTTAAATGCATAATATAGACTTCAAATAGATTATTCTATTTCCATTTCAAATTGCATATGAGTCACTGAGGAGAGAAATTTGTTCGCTGCTAGTTTTTAACTGTTGATACGATGGGCAGATTCTACCGCAGTGTTAGCTGAAGATAAAGACCTTTTCACCTGAGTGCTAGTAGTGAATACCTCTCACAGGTGAAAACACTCAGGATGGGCATTCTCTTTACCTTCCTCCTTTTCTTTTCTCCTTTTAAAGTTAGACTGAAGTTTTTAAACTTGCATATTCGTCCTTGACACTTGAACTCACGATGCCAGTATAAGTGTCTTAAGCCTTACAAAACCGTATGCAAGTATTCTGATGAGAAGTCAAGTTTGTCCTTATTTGGCTTATACACAGACCTCAGTAGCTTTGGGCAAATGTCTCAAACTTGGGTATTTAGAGGAGCAGCATTAACCTGGCACCTACGAACCTCAGCGAGTTCTGTACCCCTGCGCATAACGCTTTGCTCTGCTCTCCAATCTCTCCCTGAGTTTGTCTTGTCCTCACAAACACAAACAAGGAATGAAAATAAATGCACATGGAATATATCAAAACTATCGTGGCAGGGGTGTGGGAAGTAATGATATTGGGGAAATGGCTCAGGTAAATTTTTCTAAGGAAGTATTTCAATTTATTTGACTCTGCTGAAATGCTCCTTGACCGTGTCCTTCCAGTGGAAGGACATGGGCACCTGACATAATATAGGACCAGGACTCCAAGCCAGGACTTTGGGCAGAGGCCACATAGCGACCTATCTGACCCATCTGAAAGCAACAACATGAGTGTCCAGTCCCCAAAAGCTGAGGTACATATTCTGCTTTGACTTCAGTAAAAGTGAATTTCTCAGCTCTTCTTTAACAGATTAAACCTGGAAGAGATCTTCTGACTTTCCTTTCTTCCCAACCTCCACAGGAGATGGAGAGAAGGGAGGCAGATTCATGGTCTGTTGATTGGCTGAGCTTGTTAAAGTTTTTCTTTATGGATAAGTGATTATTTTATATGGAAGCAATAAGTAAGCTGGGAAGCCACATCAAGCATGCCTAGCACTGAGCTAGAAAGAAAAGCTATCGGGGAAAGAAAATGTGTGTAAGTACAGATGTGAGGCAGCTTTTAGCTAAACACTATAAAAGACAATGAAAGAAAACCAGGCATATAATGGAGACAAAATCTTACAGAATATTCACAAACTTGCAGTTTTATCTCTTACAAAATCCCAGGGCATATACACAAGGCAATTCAAAACGGTTGACAGCTCAGAAGTGTTGGATTGAGTAAGCTCTCTTTGTGACAGATAGACCCAGGGGCCACTAAATGCTCTCCTCAAAATGAAGAGTTTTCATTTTTAAGAAGTTTGGAAATAAAAAGTTACAGGATCAGATTGCTTTTGAATATGCTTACTTGTATTTATAATTCACATCAGCATAGTGAAGCACATCTTAATGTCCACAGGAGGCAGAAGAAACAAAAGACCATATATCAACTATTGGTTGCCCCAGGAGCATTTACCCCATTAATGAGGATGGTAGCTTGAATTTTTCTCTTGAGAGTCATTGAAAGGAAGTGATTGATATAGCTGGACAACAAGTAACAAATAACTTCTATAATTCAACCAATAAACTATGCTTCACCTCTTAAAAGCTCTGGGGACTGTGTTAAATTTGGTGAGAATTCTTTGATTTGTCCTATGAAACAGTGCCATTAGGTTAAAGGGTAAAGATAGGGAAAAAAGAAAATACTGAACACATCACGAAGAGATTCGTGTGCCCACAGTCACCCACAACACCACAGGGCATCCTCACAAGGCATTGTCAAGAGAAGGCCAGATGTGCACATCTGAGGGTGAGGCAAGGTTGGCCCTGCTCTCCCTGACAAGAGAGGTAGACCAACACTGCATCTCTGGGAATTATGTTCTTCCCACAAATTAAGTGCTCCTGTAGCACTGTCACAATTGAGCAGAAATTAATACATTGCTGAAGTTGTCTGGACACCTCAGAGACCAGAGAGGAAAAAACAAAAAGAAAACTCCTTTGTTTTTTGAGGTTTTGTATGATAAAATCACAGAATTGGAATTTAAAAAAAAAAAAATTTTCTTTATTTCCTTCTCCTTGACACAGCAAACAATTTGTCATTGCAATCAAAGCAAGCTCTATACATCATCAGGAGATCTGGACAACAGCTTTTGTACAGATGGAGCAGTTAGACATTACTTGCATAGTCAAAATTGCAACAGATAGTTGTTTTTATCAGTAGCTAACAGAAGATTTCTTTCCAAGCTGCTTATAAAATGGTTGCATAGAAAATGTGTGATGGTGGAATGAGGCCATGCTATTTATAGGATGAATCTGCTGAAATAGTTCTTTCTGTGATAAAAATGCTTTGTCAAAATTAACTGAATCTACACAGTATCTCTTTGGAAGTTGAAACACCATTTTGCATGGAGGAATGGTAAAATACCATTCAAGATCACCCATTAGCTGAGTGATGCTACTTGGCCTTCAAACCAGATCTCATGGCTCTCATAGGTGTTTGATATTAAAGTGCAGGATAAAACACACAAAAGGTAATTATTTAGCACGAGTAAGAGAACACTTGCAAAACAATCCTTTTGCTTTGGTATCAGCTCTCGTGTTGGCTTCCCATTAAGTAAATTTCAAAAATCATCAGCAGTTACATCCACAGATCAGTTTTGGTGATAAAATCTCAATGTCCTGCTTTCTTGCCATACCCCAGTTCTTCTACTGTGACTACTTCACCTCCTAATGGAGTGTAGGGAAGAAAAGCTGGGAAAAAATAATGCTGATTCAATGAATTTGCAGCCTGCTTAAAGAACTCTACTCTGCCCTAACAGGATTTTATGGGAAACAAAAGAAGAGGAGAAAATGGATTCTCTGACAGAATAGAAATCCTCTGGTTTTGCTAATGCCAAACTTATCTCAATGCCACATGATGCTACGTCCCAGTAATACATAAGTAAGCACTGAGATCAGATTGGTTCCACATTCAGTGAAAAAAACCCCCTACTGAGCACCATTAAATCACTGCAATGACCTCCAAATGAAAAGATTTCATGTGGGTGTAAGTGCAGAAAAATCCTGTAACTAGTTTTATTTTGGCAATGTTAAGCTTGTTTCAAATGTCTTTTAAATAGAAACACTGGGTAAAAGCAGTTCCTGGGACATCTGGAGCAGGGAGCGTCCAAGGCTGGGCTTAGACACCCGCTTCCCTCTCCAAGGGTGGGGGAGCCACTAGGCCCCAAATCATGTTCTTGCCCATCTCCTAACAGCAGCAGAGATCCTCTGAGGGGCTTTCTTCTGGGCAGGGACCTGGCAGAATCCAACTTTCCATCTTCTTCTTCCACCCCTCAAATCAGGAAACAGGGAATGACCAGGGTGAGGCCAAGGGGTGAGAGCATGTCTCCAAACCCTCCTTCTTAAGCGAGACCAATGGCTCTGAAGATCCAGTCATTCCTGCTTGGCAAGAACAGACCCATGATGGTTAATAATAGATTAACATTTTAATCTTGAGACTTGTCTGGTAGAAAACAGAGGAAAAAAACATTTAGGGTCATATTCTTCTGGGTCATCTTCGTGTTTGGCTGGTTTGAGGCAAGACTTCTGAAATGTCAGACTTAGAGTCATCAAATGAAGGACAGTTATAGGTTACCTGTGCCCTATATTTTGACTAGAAGACCCAGCAATCCACTCATCCCATGACCAATTCACATGAGATCCCCACTGCATTTCCTTCTTGATGAAACAATACTGTTTTGAAGTAGGAAACAACAAAACATGAAGCATGCTGGACATGAAACAATGTATTGTATTGCTTGATTGGAGCAAGAGCACATGGCCAGATATAATTTCTGTCTTAGAATTATTTTTTGTGAGGGTTTGGTTTGTTGGGTTTTTTTAATTGCCTGTGTGATGCCATTTAGCTGCTGAAATCTGAAAACCAAAAAGCCAGTTTTCAGCTTTTTCCTGTTTTCCTTTCCACACACCTAATCAGTTGGATCTATGACTTAGGAAGGGCAGGTCTATTTTGCAGTCTGGTGCTGTGACTACAGTTTGTGTTGATGTACCAAGCTACCTTTAAGCTCCATCCCTGGGGTACAGTAACAGAGCAGCAGAGCACAGATTTCAAAGCAGGCAAAGTGCCCAACTATTTAGAAGCCTATCCTGAATTCTGTGTCACCACATGGAATTGATGGTGCTCAGTTAAGCTGTTTAAATGTAGGTGGGATACATCTCAGTCCACAGTAATGAGACATCTGGGCTGCAGCATCAGTGTCTCCTGAGAGGGACGCCTCTTGTCCAGCAGTAATCCAGCACTGATGGCAGCCATGGGAAGTGCATGTGCAACTGGTAAACCATTTCAAAGGGAAAAGGACATCACAGCTGAGTAATGAACGACTCGGTGCAGGGTTTATAATAGTATTAAACATCGGTATAGTATGGATTCTGCCAAAAGCTGTGTTAAATCCATGGGAACAGAGTTAGTTTTTTCTTGGCCAGCCCAGTTTTGGCATGTGTTAAACCCTTGCTGGAAGAGAAGCGAGTAATCTGAGGCCCAGCATGATCTCTCCCAGTTTAGTTCTCTCTTTTGTTAGTGTTCTTCACCCAGACTATTGCTTTAAGTGTAGATTAACTTGGAAAAATAATGAAGCCAGCGAAAAAAAGGTAGAGGTGTCAAGCATCTCCCAGATCTCTGTGCAGGGAGCACCAGCTCTTCCCACTCCTGCAGGTTCTCCTCACCTTCAAATCTTTCTGCAAGTAAATTACTGAAGCAAACACTTCCAGTTTTCTTTTACATTAATCAACATCACTTTTTCTTCATGGGTGATAATTGCTCCTGACTTTCCCTATGTTAAAACCAGTGAACCAAATCCACTGCTGGAATACTCCGCAGGAGCATCGCAGGGAATCAGGGGCAGGTACACTTGCTGGGGCTGGAAGGTCCTTCTCACTGCTTTCTTCGTGTGCCCAACACTTCCAGAGCATCAAACAGGGCTACTGAGATGTAATTAATTTCCCTCTTAAATAGAAAGGCTCAGACATGGTGTTTTCTTGTCCTTTTCATTAATGATGATTTACAGTTACGAGGACCGATTCAAGCAAGCTGCCAGCGCAGGAGGAACGGTTTCAGAGCTGTTCAGTCCTTTCTCCAGGGATATGATGGTATTAATAACATCATCATTTTTTTTTTTTTTTTAAAATCAATTGTAAAATCCATAGTGCATAAGAACAAGCCTTTGAAACACCTTCCTCTATTCTCTGTCTCTGACAGTAGCTGGTAGCAGTTGTTGAGGGAAGGGACTAATTATGTACTCTCAGATAGGCAAAGGCTCTAACGAACAGGCAATTATTTGCTGGATTTTTTTGTATTTAAAAATAAGGCATTTAAATAGTAAATGCAGTACATAATTACTGAGGCAAATTGTGAAATGCTCAGGCAAAATGACACAGAGCATCTCAGTGGGATAAATCTGTCAGGATTTGGGAAGGAATTTATTTATTTATTTATTTGAAGTAGTTTAATTTTTTTTTTCCCCCAGCCATCCCAGCCTTTCACCATCTCAACTGATGGTCACTTACCTTTAACAGGACAGTTAATTTATACTTGTGTTTTTTCCAGCACTTAGGGACACAGAGAGGGTGTCTCAGCAATCCATCTGGACAAGAGATAACATCGCTTCTGCTGATAGCATACTTCAGAATATTTTTTTTCTTCAGCAAGATGGTGTTTCCCATATTTTCCATCTAACATCTCCTCAGTACTAGAGGGACCAACTGCTACTGCTTCTCTTATCTTTCTGTGACTTTGGGGTTGCTGGCAAGAGGATAGAGGGGTTTTTTTCCTCCCCCTGCACGAGTAAATGAGATAACAGCCAGCAAAGTCAGTATCAACACCTCAACTTCAATCAGCCAGGTTATCTGTTCGCTACCATCAGGAGCTGCCTTTATTGACCAAGCACCTTTAGTGCAGCAGCAGATACCTCTTGGGGCAGTTCATCAGAGAAAGAAGCCACTTTTAGAAGCTGCAACTTCAAGATAAAAAAGTACCCAAAGCATACCTGAAATTTGGGATGTATGTTATGCTGTTATTCCCTTCCTCATCCCTCCTTGTTTCTTTCCTGATGTTTTTCATTTTTTTTTAAACCATGGTGTTTTAAATCTATAAAAAGATGTATTTTATATATTCTGTCCACATTAAAAATACTGGAGGGTTTAGGAAAAAAAAAAGCATTATCAGACTTCAACTTAGTTTTGCAGAGTCAGTTTTGTTTTGATGAATTCAGAAATACCAGAGCAGATCCTCTGCTACGATACATTAGAACTAAGTAGCTATGACAGTTAATATAAAGTGAAAATATGGTCTCCATAAACTAGCAGATAATTTCAACAGCGCTATTTTTTGTTCTTCAACGGATATATATCAAAATAGGTCTAATCATGTGAATTACCAATAAAGAAAAATCTTGTTTTATTCCAAGTAAAAGCTGGTTTTAAGAAAATTCATCCAGATCTTCATTGGCCTCATGTCAACAAAGCTGATCTGGTTTCACTAGCATGGAATTTCTTTGCTTCTGCTTTTTTTCACGAATTAAAGTGGCTAATAACCAGAAAAAGGAGAGTTCTTACTAAACCATGGATCTCTTTTCATAAAAGAGCACATTTACTAATTATCCCTTTCTTTTACACCTGTTCAAAGCCACATCACTCATAGCACTGATTAATAAGGCATCAGAAAAGTGGAACTACGTTATATCAGCATGAGAGTACTGTATTATTGCTTATATCCCAAAACGATGCAAATTTTCAATATATACAGTACACCAGAGGCACAACCTTCCTGCAGAGCTCGTGAGTGAATAAATGTACAGTCCCTGTAAATCAGCTCATTAACTTCTTAGGCATCAATATGTATAATTGAAATTGATGTCATGTTTATAACCCCTGCTCACAGAGTACGTGTGGGGAAATGGGCTCAAATCTGCTGCATAGATATTTTGATCTTAGGTGACCTTCATTTAATCATCTTTCACACAACATGGAAGAAAATAAGAGCATCACAGAAAAAAATTAATATAATTTTAGTGAGTGATCTCCAGTAGTCCTATTAGGTCATTTATGAAGTTCAGTAATAATGAGGGATGCCCTTTTCTGTGTGCTGATTGAGAGGTCAATATTGGGATTATATTTTTTACTTGTTTTTAGAGCTTCACAATAAATTATTGAGTAATATTATTTATATAAAGTACTTCATTAGAGTCTAGCTGAACTGAATATGAGAAATGAGAATTTATAGCAGGAATATAGCAAAGGGCTGAGCATCTGTATTACACAGAAATTATGCATGCAGTGCCACATCACAGAAACACGGCGTGGAAAGAATAGAAATGCAGTGGCTTGGCACATCGCTCCTAAGGGAGGCTCTCCTCTTGTCTCAGGTTAGCTGGCAATTCATCCAGGAGACAAAAGAAGGCCCTGAGATGAAAGTCAAAACCCAGTGTCACCCCCTCCTCACAGCAGGGGGGTGGCCACCGCAGAGGAAGTTGCCAGACAACACCTAAGTGTTGGATAGCTCTGTATTGACCCCAAACTCTTTTGATATGAGCAAACAGACTTTGATGTGGTAGGGCTGGAGCTGCCCTCCATCACCATAGGGGACCAGGGGGGGACCCTCCAGGAGCAGGTGGTCCCTCAGCAGTGCGGGCGAGCGGCACAAGTCAGGCTGGAGGAGGGATGGGTGCCCACCATGGGATGTGGTGCTGGGGGGGCCATGGTGGAAGGGCCAGCTCCACCCCTGGTCCCAGAGGGATGAGACCTCACATGCACAACCATGATATTTAGCCCTCCAGAGCCTCCATCAAAAGGGCTGCTGAGGCAAACAGGCTGCTGAGGCAAACAGGGGCGTGCATGTGGTGGGGAGGGAAGAGTTACAGCAGCCTCAGGAGAGGGCAGAGCCAAGATTTAACGCCACTTCTGCTGCCTCCTGAGAAGTGATTGCAATGTACACAGTTTTGTACTTAACACTCACGTTGTTTAATTTTCTCAGTAGGGAAAAGTGCTGCAAGCCTTTCCAAGGTAAACAAACCACTGCTACTCTGCACTGTACGTGCATGCCATACCCAAAGCCCACGACTTCTTCCCCCACGGCTTTTTTACAATACCTGGCCTTTTCCTTCTGCTCAGACAACAAAAATCCCCTGCAGACCTTCCCCTTGCCTCCCTCAAGCATTTCCCACCACAGCTGCTATAACTCACCCCAGCTCAGTTTTGCAAAGATGCTCACTTCCCACTCAGGTCCCTTCCAAAAACACCAACCAGGGCTCTCTCCTTCCCACCCCTCCCAGTCCCAGCCATAGATGGGCATTTGGCTCTTTCCGTGTCTCAGATAACACCACCATCTGCTTTCAAGGTTCTTACTCTCTTTGGAGAACAAGCTTCATGAGGAGCAGCTGAGGGAACTGAGGTTGTTTAGCCTGGGGAAGAGGAGGCTGAGGGGAGACCTTCTCGCTCGCTACAACTCCCTGAAAGGAGGGTGTAGTGAGGCAGGTGTGTGTCTTTTCTCCCAGGTAACTAGTGATAGAACAAGAGGCAATGGCCTCCAGTTGCACCAAGTGAGGTTCAAGTTGGATGTCGAAAAATTTCTTCACTGTAAGGGTCATCAGGCACTGGAACGGGCTGCCCAGGGAGGTGGTTGAGTCACCATCCCTGGAGATATTTAAAAAACAGGTAGATGAGGTGCTCAGAGATCTGTTTTAGTAGTGGACAGGTGCTACACGATGATCTCAAAGGTCTTATCCAATCAAAAGATTCTATGATTCTACCCTTGCCATGTGGCTCACTCAAGGGAGACACTCCCATCTCCCTGCCTGCAAGCTTATGTGGTCATATCAATCACCCCTACCACCCAGTGTTTCCTCTGAGCCATCAGCCAAAGGACTCCCCACACTTCCCACCAGCTGCGTTTCTCCTATCTTCTTCTGCCTTTCCAGTCACTTCACGTTTCCAGTAGCACACTGTCTGCCTAATAACTTTTAGTTTCAGAATGAGTTAAAAAAATCCCTGATATTCAGAAAAAAAAAAGATAAATTCTGGACTTCTTAAGCAAAAATTATGCTTCTTCTGTGCTGTGACCAGCCCTTGCCCCTGCCTGCTCCAGCCTCCCCTGATCATCTCCACAGACTTTCTGCTTCAGGAGAGCTGAGCTGCTTGCAGTAAGCCCCTTCTCTTCCTCTTGGATCAAACAGGCTCATGCCACTGCTAAGACCAACCACAAGTCTTGCCTCAGGACTGTAAGTGTAGGGAGAGAGGGAGATGGACAAGGAACAGGATGTATTCTGTGTCTTGCTGCAGAAAAACAAGTCTTTATGCCCATGCATATATATCAAGGGGTACTTGGGATTGTCCTGTGCTAGGACAAGAGTTGGACTCGATGATCCTTGTGGGTCCCTTCCAACTCACACCATTCTATGATTCTATGAGCTATTGTGGGTAATGATGAGAAACACACAGAGATGAGTTATCACAGGTAATGATGACAAACACTCACCTCCCCAAGTTGCTCACAAGCTTGGACGTGTTGAGACAAATCAATCACTTACAATCTTATACAGCAGGCTACCTTTCTAAATGAGAAAAGCTGTTGAATATCTCTGCCAGAATCATCACTTAAAAATAAGAGACACAGAAAGCTTCCAATAGTCCCCTTAGGGAATTTGTTTAACAAATATATATCTTTTTGCATCATTTAATAATTCCTATGCCAAAGCTGCTTTCGATTTTAATTGTGAATTTCAGTTTGACAGGAAGAAAACTGTTGGCTCGTTTGACAAGACTTACCCAGTACCTCTCATTGACTACAAGCTATAACTCTGATTTACACCATAGCTACAACTTTTTCTGTTGAGTATATAATGCAGGCCACTAGCCATTATACATCCAATGTTATGTGCATATCTGCATCTAATTTTTTGTCTCCATTAAAAAAAGCTGAGGAAAAATCCAGATCTACTGAAATTCATAGCTAAAATTCCAGTTACTGCAGGTAGAGCTAAAAATCTCCCAGATTTCCACAAGCTGCGTGCATAAGAAGATATTTTCTGTGCTGGCAAATATACGATTTTTCACATCTCATATTTAAACCCTCAAACAAGAAGCTGCAATTATATTCATGCAACCATACACATTAATCTCTAGCTATCTTATTTTATGTAAATTACTACTCAGATATTACTACTCAGTCTTCACTGCAGTTTCCAAATCCCTCTCAGTTCGCAATATTTTATCTCTGTCAAGTAACAAAGGGAACCTGTAAGTATTTAAGCACAGATTAGATGCAGCTTTGTAAAAACTGATAAACGAACTTGGCCAGAATGGATGTGAGCCATGGAAAGTTGAGTGCCTGGTCCAGCAATGAGCACATGCAGAGAAAACGTAGAGCAGAGCTGGAAACAAGACCCAGATCTTTGGAGTCCTGCTAATTTCACAGCTCAGCCACCTCTTCTCTATCTACTCGCATCGCTCCTGGTTTTCCATTGTTTTGAAAACTTGTGCATATGGGCATGACTTTTCTGGACCTACAGCAGCAGCCCATTCCCCCTGTGTGCCACAGCAGTGTCATGGATTCTCTCCCTTCTTTCCCCGGGGGTTTTCCTTATCCCTGCTGAAACCATGGTGTAGGGAACATCAGTCGCTGCTCCGGTTTCTTGCAAGAAGCAACAACCCTGAAATCCCATTTAACACAGACAGAAGTTTAGAAGACCCTTATGTCCCATCATGATCCCCTTTATCTCAGCCTCAAGCCAAGGTGGAGCCAAAAATATGATAGTTGCATTGTGGTCAGGTGAAGGAGAAATGGTCAGGGAAACCCATCCTAAAAATTTGGCACCACACATACAGCCTAATGTCAGAGCAGGAAAATCCAAAGAACCCTGACTACTTTTTGTTTTTTAACCTTTGACTCATGGCAAGAGGGGGACATTAAAGACTCCCTATAAAGACACATCAAAGGCAAGAACTTGCAACCTCAATGAAATAGCAAATTACACCGCAAATCTCAGGAAGACAATTGCTGTGGTTCTTCTGAAAGAACTTTTACTGAGAGAGCGCTAGACGAGAGAATCTGAGGTTAGCCATTGGAGCTGGGCTTTTCAGCACGAGCTTGAGACATGAGTCAGGTGAGCACTTTACAGAGGGCAACCAGCTTTAATAAGCCTCTGTGCTAATAAGGAGAAAGCTTGTTTCATCCACCATTAAATATCCATTAAGGACTTTAATTCTTGCTGGCTCACTTGCGTGAAGAGGAGTCAGCAGAGAGCTATGTTTATTAAACTGCACTATTCATTTTGCCCAAAATGGCCTTGTACTCTAAAAGGGAAAGAGAAAAGCCAGTAATTCAATAGATGAATACAGTGAAAAACATTCCCAACCATTTCCCTACTAATAATGTATATGTAAATGGAAATGCGCTTCGGTTGCCTTAAAGGAAGAAAAATGCTTTTCAGGATGTTTTTAAAGAAGTGAATGATTGACTTCTCAAAGTTCCTCATGAAACACAACCCCCACTACCTTCCACAAGGTGTGGGGCTCCTAAGCATAGATTATGGTATGAAAAATAATGAGTGATGGGCCTAAGCTCTCAGAAAGATGTTAAATAGCTAATAAAAGTCTCCTGCAAATTTTGGAAAACATTCTTTACACAAACTTAGATAGTGTTTCTTTAATTCATATTTTCTGCCCTTACATCAAAACCAACTAATTGCATTTCTGGAAATGTTTGAAATTATCAGTTCTGCTACACTTTCTTCTTCCTCTGATCATAAAGCATGACAAATAAATCCTCTACAATAGCTTTCATTTAACTATTGGCACTACATATCAAGCTACTTCATTGCTTGCAACAGCTACCAGTTTAACAAACTCTTTTTCCCCTATGAGAGAAAGCCCCTGCCAGCCTCAACTAAATATTTGGCGTTACAAGCTGTTAAGATTTATTTTTACAGCTCTAGAAGTGATCACGGCTGCTTTGCAGCACAAACGCAGCATTAGAGCCCCTGCCTCAAAAAGCCTGTAATGTAAACCATGGAAGACCAAAAGAAAACACGTTGCCATGGTGGATGGAAAGTCCTACAGATCAGTACATGGCTCCTCAGAGTGTGGTAGGGGGATCTGCCACATGCAAGAATTTCTTTTGTGATAGAGCTGGTCAATTTTTTTCTGACTTCATTTGCTTTAATGGAAGAGATTTAACAACAGCAAAAAACCCCAAGAAACTCTGAATATTCTGAATCGTGATAAAGCACAACATGGAAACACAGAATTTTCCACAGTGTTAATATTGTGATCCCCATGGACATCTAGTGTTTTCCTTATAGTGCAAACATCTATGTGTTCCTAAATATAGAGGACTAAAATGAACGTGCCACTTAGATTTTCATCTAAGACCAAATGCCTCCTAAAGACTAAAGCTTCAGACTCCTAAGAAAAATGTAGCTTCTCATAACTTTCCATAAAGAGGTAAAAAATATTGGTGACTGGAGTTATTTTTCCTGCTCTATCAAAAAGCACAATACAAGGACCCAAATTGACTTCATATTTTAAAAATGGAAAAAAATAAGGTTATTTTTTAAATGGTCTCTGCATTGATTATCTTCAGAGAAGTAGACTGTGTCCATGATGCTGCACTTCAGCTCTAACAAAGGTGTGTATATGGAAACTGGGGAAATCAAGTAAACCTCTATGAAACAGTGGCCAAATTTTGTGTTTCCTCACTTGTTTGCTTGCTCTGCACTTCCTCTTGGTGGAAGACATCAAATGCTTTTGACTTTTACTGGTTTCATGGGGGCTGAGGATGCTTAGCTCCCAGAAGACAGACTCTGTAATTACCATCGTTGCTGCGATCAGTATATTGATCTGCGGTGAAACAGCACAACATCAGCATACTTGAGTTTCTTTCATCTTCAGGATGAAGACTTAGAGAGTTTATCTTCCTGTGAGATTATCTCCTTTATTTTTTCATGCAAACCATTAAGAATATTGACATATGAGTGGGATTTTATCAGAAAGGATTATTTTTATAGAGAGAGCAAATATCTCGGAGGTGCATTAATTTTTATTTATCAGGGAACATTTTTTCTAACAAAAAAACCAATCAGGTAGTAAAATCTAAATACCTTATTTAAAAAATTAAAACTTTTGAGCATGGGAGTGCCAAATAATTTACAGTTTTGTACAACCTTTTGTCTAACCTTCTTAATTCTTAACAAAGGCTACTTCCAAGATAAGTCTATGTCTAGCTGTAAGATTAAACTGCAAGGGCTAAATTCTTCTTTCATTGATGTGACAACATCAACAGATATAAGAATAGGCTGTATTTTTTCCTTCTTAGGCACGTGGGTTTGGAATCTGCACCTAGCATTGCTCCTTTATATGCTGCATTAATTTGCTTTTTGCTCCTGGCAGATAAGCTGTATGCTATTAATATGTATTTCTATGTATTAATATGTTAATATGCTATGGTTAAATGCAGATAAGTAAGGAGGTGGAATTAAAAAGCAAAAGTCCTTTAGCCATCCAGATTTTCAGCCATGCTCTGTTTTTTTTTTGCTGTTTCTTTTTCAAGCACTTTGTTAAGACTTTGACTTTCCAAAAATGATAAAATATGACCCCTGAAGAAAAGCCAAGGAGAAGAACATAAAACCCCCACTTACATTCGTGCTGGTGCCAACATCGTTTGTGCGATACAGCCGTCACAGGCTTCCTTTCTGAAACTGGATCGAGCCAAGGTGTTATTACTCTACTGGGTGCTGTCTGCATTTTTTTTTAAGTAACTCTTTCTCCTTTAAAACCCTGTTTTCCAACAGCGTCCCTTCACCTTTGCTCTTCTATGAGTTGCATGCTGTTGTTGCAACCGAGCCAAGCCGATTAACTGCTTAACCAAATTCTCCTGTTACCTCTTGAAGACATAGAAGCTAAACACTCCAGGGTGTCAACACACTCATTTGGAGGGAGGGAGAAGAGTCAATACATGGTGGGATTTTATTTTTGTTTTGGAGGTGGGGACACACACAAGTATATTCTTACAACCATTTTTCATTAGTTACCACTAAAATAAAACATAGGAGTCATTTAATGGCAAGAAACATGTTCTTTGCTTGCAAACTCTAATGATGTCAGTAGAGATCTGTTAGCAAAGATAGGCTCCAGATTTTTAGGTCTCATGGTGACTTCATACAAGTGTGGGCAAGTGCGAACTTCCCTACGCTGCCTATAAAAGTGAGGGCATGACAGAGATGAAGGATATTCCAAGCTCCTTTACATGTATCTATTAATATGTCTAAAACCTAAACAGCAACATTTCTGCCATTCTGGGTATGGATTTGTCTGGGAGAGAGTCAAAGGCTTCTGTTAGCTTTTGCCAGAGGATTGCAAGCAATGTTTCTCCCACCAACCATCCTTTCCTGGAGCCATGCCTCTTCTGGGTCCTCCCACAATAAGTATTTTAGTGCTTTTTTTAAAGAGGTCAGACAGGGTCCAAAGAGAATGAATCGAATTCTGCTGCAGGATTTTTCATAATCCACAGCTCAGATTTTTTTTTTTTTAATTTTTGGGTTTTTTTTAAGGAAAAGAGGTTCAGCTTCCTTCATGCACAGGGAGAAATGGTGCCTTGGTCTCCTGCAGCTGTGCTTTGTCATGAGTCACTGGATTGTTGGGTAAAAGCCTGCCTTTCCTATTGTGTCCTTTGGTGGATCACAACCTCAATTATTCTTGGCCAAAAGTATTTCCAGCTGCAATTGTTAAGTGCATTCAGCTTAAGTCTGTGAACAGTTTGAAGGTGAAAATAAACTGCAGCTTTTGGTAAACAACTTTTTTGCCTTTGAGAATTTCTTTGCCCTGTGTAGAATGGCACTGTAGACTGTGAGCACAAAGGCTGTTTCCTGCAGCTGGAGCAGGACTCATTGGGCAAAAGCTTCCAACACTTATGGGGAAGGTAATGCATGAGTTACGTAAGCAGTATTATACTACGAGCCCTGGACATTCATGTAGGTATCAAGGGCACAACCCTTGGGAGCTATGGCTCTTGCCCCATTCATACAACAAGGTCTGACCTGTTTGTCTCTGGAAATGATAGGAAGAAAATGCAAAATTAGTCTAAACTCAGAAAAGTTCTTCTGAATCAGCAGAAGGCATACATTCAAAATGCATTAGTGAATCATAAAATCATTTTGGTTGAAATAGACCTTTAAGATAATTAAGTCCAGCCATAAACCTAACACTTCCAAGTCCACCTCTAAATCGTGTCCCTAAGCACCTCATCTACCCATCTTTTAAGTACATTCAGGGATGGTGACTCCACCACTTCCCTGGGCAGCCTGTTCCAACGCTTGACAACGCTTTCGGTGAAGAAATTTTTCCTACTATTCAATCTAAACTTCCTCTGGTGCAACTCGAGGCTGTTTCCTCTTGTCCTTCTGAAATTTAGTTAAGTGCACAGACTTGTGATGCAGCAATGCCAATCACCCTTGCTAGGAATCACTTTGATTCATTTTTGCATTGAGATAAGTTAACTTTGAAGAAAGAAACAGACTTACTTGAACTCTACATGAAATTATCCACCTGGGCTTCAGCACAGTTTAACCTGTATAGATACATTAATTTTCATACAGTGTAGATAAGAAGACCATGTAGATAAGAAGACTATTACTTTCTTGAGGGTTTATTTTGGGGAACATGTTAGTTTTGAGTAACAAATATATTTTATGCATAAACTCAGCATGCAAAGATTTGAAATCAAGTTTCAAGATATTTAATATTACTAAACTGATCTTTTGTACTGCTCATAAAATATCTTTTTTTTTTTTTTAATGTGTTATTGTTGTGGGTTTTTTCGGTTTTTGGAGTTTTTTTAAACAGAAATGGATATATGGTTGCACAATGCAAATAAAGCACGTGACCTGTGATCCTCCAGAGAAAGCCTACAAGGGTAACACTCCTCTCCTTTCTAACAGTTAAAATGTTTCCTTGCACAGATTTTGTAGTCCTTTGTCTCCTGCTCTCAGTAATCATATTTCTGTGCAAATAAGAAGTTTGACATGGAAGGCAAAATAAGAAAGAGGGACATAAAGGAAGACATAAAGAGGAAAGGAACTAAGGTCTTCCCAACTTGAAGGATATTCACCAAATCCAACTCTCAGAGGCTGCAATCACTGTTGTTTCTGTTCAGTAGTGGTTTATTTTTTAACTAAACACTGTAAAGCAGAAGCCTGTGCAATAGCTTTGTCTCCTTTTCTTATCATGGCTATTGAATCATCCCATTCACTTACACACCAGTATCCCTTATTCTTCATGACTCAGTTTGCTTCTGTCATGGCCTAACAAATGGTGAGATGAGAGGTGAAAAAGACATCAACGACTACAGGAAAAAGAGATGTGAGCTTCTGATTAAAGCTCAAGCACCCAAGATAGAATCAGGCACACAGATTGTATAATCTCACCATTTATTTCAAATACTGGCTGCTTATTTTCTTGTGTAATTTTTCATGTGTTATGAATGATATGGAATCCTAGAATCATCATTATGTATATCAGTGATGTACATAATTATCTAGGAAAATCCAAGGATAAAAAAAATATTTTAAAGATTTTGGAAGTTTATTTTACATTTTTCAGAGAAATAAGCTCAGAGACCCAGAGCCTGAATCATTCTGCAGCTGTGCCTTAGTTTCTATTACCACTCTGAGGAAAATAATAGGGGTTCTATTGGAGTGAGTGCTTTTAATCTGCCTCCATCCATTTCCTAGAGTAGCAACAGCCTAGAAATTGTCAGATGTACCTATGCAGAGAATTTATCACTTTAAAATTATAATAGGCATTTGAAGCAACCTTTGTATTAGTTAATTAGATTGCATGTAACATGGTAATGAGGTCACAGAAACTAATTTGATGACCTTTGCTATAAATACCAATTAATTAATGTATAATTAATCTTACATTCATCAGAGGCATTGCATCTGAGATGTACATGAAAAGAAAATTAGAAACTATGATATTCATGTTATATATGATTGTTGATTAAATGGCTACTGTATCTAAATGACTCCCAAATTATCACATAAATAAGCTATGAAGGTAATCAAATAACAATGATTTGCTCAGTTAGAGTTCAAGATAAATCATCAAGCAGCTGTTGGAACACAATGCAGACTCACCAAGAATCCTAAAATAGCATCCCCTGTTTACCAGCCTAGAGTCTCACTTTTGATAAAGCTTGGATTTTGTGATGGAGAAAAGAAGGAACTACCATAAACAATGACATAATTTCACATGGACTTTTGATCAGATCCCCAGAGTCACTGACATAACTTATCACACATTACAAGAGAGAGGTGAAGTACCTCCAGATCCATGGATTTTGAACACCACATTCTCCCACCCTCTCCTTGGGGTAAAGACTGACTCTTGTACAAACTCATGGTCCCAGGGTCAGGAAGCTGATCTGGTTGAACACTCATCCTCCAAAGCCCTGGGAGGTCACAGAGGGCCCCACAAGCCCACTGAAGCATATGGGAAAGGAAACAAGGGAGAAACAAAAGGTATCTCAATCCTGTTATCAAAGGAATTGAGGACATTTAAAATCAGAATTATCAGAAATGATGGCTGTGTGTTTTTCAGCAGAAGTGGGGGAAAAAAGCTTAATTTTGCACTTTTTATCTGCAAAATATTTTGTCAAGCTTTGGTGACAAAACTGAAAAAAGACAGATTGCCCTGTATTTCTCCTCTCTATCCCCTCAGTCCCTCCTCCCACAGCAGGGCACAAAGAATAAATATTAGCAGAGCTTAATGGCCAGGTCAGCTGCAGGCTCTGAAAGTGTGGATTTAAAATATGGGATGAATTCAGCAAAATTATTTTAAATATTACACATGTTGACCAATATTATTAATGAAGGAAATGACATGCTTTCTTGCTTCATAGATAACTCATTAATGAGCAATAATATATCAGGGCTTACTATGGAGAGCTAGCAAGAAGGAAGTATTTGGCTTATGAGACTCTTGGTGTTGCATTTTTCACAAGCCGCCACCTTGAGCCAGTCGATCAGAGAGCAGATGATAAAAATTGATTAGTGGCTATTTTTTCTTAGGAAATTTGTTTCTACAGGAACTTTTCTTTTATGTATTTGTCATGAACATATGTAGTGGGAGTAGCGGAAAGAACAACAGGAGAACAAAGTAACATTGGAAAAATCAACAGCAACTGAAAGAGATGGGAAAAATATCAAACTGAAACCCCAAACCTGAACAAATCACTATGGAAGCAGAATTTTCCTCCAAGCCTAGAAGGTAAAATTAATTAATTAATTAAATAAATAAATAAATAAATAAATAAATAAATAAATAAATAAATAAAAAGAAAAATAAATGGCTTAATGGCTTATAAGCAGTTCAGAAGCAAGGGTTGGGAATTTCCATACAGAAAAACCATAAAAATAGTTGAGGGGACAGATCAAATAGAGACAACAGAAAAGAAGATCCACACAGTTTACTAGAGGCCACAGAGCTAGGGGCTGGACTTCTGCTGAACATCAGTGCTGTCACAGGAAGATCCCACCTCTCTGTCCAGAGCCAAGATCCTCTTTGCACTGTGGCGTGGGCAAATGGGGTCCAGCAGGGTGGGCTGGGGATGTGGAAATGGACAAAGGTCAGGACAAGGAGGTGTAGTGCCACGGTCATGTCCCTTCTCTGCTCCTCTCATGGAACTATTGATTTGAAACTACCCTGGTACAGGAGGAGGTGCAGGAGAGCAAGGGCCCATAGAGGGCAGTGCAACTGCTGGACCTGGGGTGGTGGTGACCAGGAGCAGAGCTCCCTGGAGACACCCGAATGCAAGAAAAAATGGTGATAAAACCATCACTACTTCTTGCTCTACCCTGCTCCTGTGCAGTCAGGATGGCCCTTAGTTCTTGGGTTCCTCTTGGCTTCCCCATCTTACTCGTGGTGATGTGTGAGGGATAAAGCTTTTTGCAGAGATCTGCTAGAGGGTCTGTTGGCACTACCAGGTAAAAGTCTCCTTAGACCTTAGTAAACACCATCCTAAGGAATCTGCCTATGGAGTATGCATTGCATTGTCAAGTCCTCCAGTTCCAACACCGCTGGTGCAAGCTTAGACCTGCAGTTTTGGAGAAGTCACTCTCCAGTTACCATAATCCTAGGAATTGGTTTTGCATGGTCATAAGAAAATATTTTAAAAAAAGTTCTAAATGTTGAGACTCCCTAATTTCTAGAAAATGGTTGTAAAAATAACACCTTATTGATTCTAAATGATTTGCAGATCAAAACTGTTCAATTTTCAAATTAAAGCTTCAATCTGCAAGCATTTATAAGTAGCAGCTTTCTTCATGTCAATAGTTTTATTGAATTTAGGTTATGAATTGAGAAAATGAAACCTCATCCCCTCAGCATTGCAAACTCAAGCCAGGACTCAGATTGTGCTTCTGTCTCACATTACACAAATTACAGAACTGGACTTTCATTAGCACCAGGGCTAATCAAAGATGTTGGATCCAAACTGTTTTGACAGAAAATTGGCTACTTGACAAAATTAATATTTTCATGAGAAAGCCTTCCAGAGAAATAATCAACTTTTTGCATTTAAAAAAAAAAAACAACTCCCCTTTCTTTTTCCCTCCCACAATTTTAGACACACACTTGCTTACATAATTTGGATGCAGAGATGCCACCATAAATTTCTAGTGCTATTTGTGTTGAGGTCCCTGTGCCACGTCACCTCTTCTCTGTTGAACAGGTCTGCCAAGTTAGAGGGCAGATGAGGATGCTTCACAGGAAACAGCATCCAGGCAAAAATCCAGGGATTTAGAAAAATAAGAATTAGCAGACTCTTGTTCTTCATTTTCTACAGCTTTCTGAGTCCATTTTTTTGATAATTGGAAATATTTGTGTTTCTGAGAAGTTAAATATTTATTTTAAAAACATCCCTCTGTTTCTGATTAGATATTGTGCAATATTTTGTTGTAACTGGTAAATCAAATGAAAAAGGACTTACTGAAGCATAGCTACTATTGCCCTGCAAATTAGAAATAAAAAAATTATTAAATAGTGCCAAGTTCTCAGATCCATTAAAGGCAAAACTGAAAACAGTGTAAAAATTAAAAATTTTGGGTTTACAATCAAGACTAACATTTGACAATGTCCTTTCAGCTAATGTTGAACATCTATTTTTTAAAAAAATCCCTTATTATCATTTATTGCAAATAAACTTATTATTATCCTTTGGATTTGAATAGAAATAAAAATGAGACCAATGTTAACAGTAAAAACCAAAAACAAGACATGTCTGAAAAATCAGACTCATGTCTGCTTTGGAATCAAAATAAGTATATCTGACAGAAAATATGATGGCAATCACACAAAAATCAAAATAAAAAAGAAAAATAAACAGCTAAAATCAGGGAGTTATTCTGTCTAGGTGATTAAATAGTCTTTTCACAATTACACATAAGTAATGTCCAATTTTACATTAATGTATATTTTTCATTACTTCCTTTACAACTCCCACAGTCAACGGGAAGGACTGAAGCACTAGAGCAGGTTGAGAGCCCCATGCTTCCATTGGGACATGCTCTAGCTCTTCAGCATTCACAGACAATTTCACTGTTGAAGGTTTATCCTCGGGCTTTGAAAACACAGTAGCCAGAGCCTGGATGAAAATGTGGGACTCAGCTCTGCTTTTTGGGATGAGTGTTGGAAATGATCTAATCATTACAGCGTGAAGCTATGTGCTGGCTGATTTATCCAATTTCTCTGAATGATAAGGTGTAAGGTGCAAGCCTTTACATATATGTAATTAATATAAGTAGTATAATATAATATTTATATATTAAAAAAGATGAAAAGTTATTACTGCTATAGTATGGAGAGTATGAAACATACACATATCAAATCAGATATTGGTGTTCCACTGCCCAGATAAAATACATATATTTGAAGAGAGCTATTAAACTATATTGTCAGCTAGGATTTTCTCCATACCTTTCCATACATTCTGATAATTTCCTTATGTTTTCTGTAGGAGAAAAAAAAAGAAAAAAGAAAATCTCTTTAAGCTTCCTGGATGAAAGGCACTGTAGAGTTAATAAGTTTCAGGTATGTGATGTATTCTCAATACTCATGTAAAAGTAGACATGGTTGGAAATTCCATTGCTGTTTTTATCAAGAGAGAATCCAAAAGCTTCCCTTGAGGTCAAAGCTAAGAATAATTTGGGGGCAATCTTATCTTGGTAAAGATAAGATTGCCCCCAAATTTTATAACTGGCATTATCGTATTAAATTCAACCTAAGATTTATTTCAGAGCTCCCTGTAAAATAGATGGGTTGAAAGAGGTAAGTAGTTGCGATGTGAAATCCTGGTTCATTCCCCTCTCCTTGGTAAGAGGCTGAGAGTGGAGATTATGGGAACAAGAGGAAAAGTGGAGGTTGCAGTTGGTAATTCTCTTATTTACATAATAAGTCTCAAGTCTAATATCTCACAGTGTGATCTCAGCTCTCACTCATCCCTTACCTGCTCCTTATGTATTCAGTTCCTAAAGCAGAGTCGCTTATTAACGTGGAAAGTTACAATTTAGGAAGTTCAGTTTAATTTGTTTCTTTTCCTCTTCACAGTCTCCAATATTGGAGTGTGAAACAGATCTACCAACCTGAAAGCACTGTTGGTTCTGTATTCTATGATTTTTTTTTTAATGACCTTAATGCTAAAATTTGCTTTTCTATTGAAAGATGTTAATGATTATGAGCAAAGCATCACTTTGAAGGATAGCATCAACTCAGGCCACCGTAGCCAACCTACCAAGTGAGGGACGTACAAATATATGCCATTATAAACACTGCAGTTATAATGGCTTGCAATCAGGCTACAGGTAAGAGAGGGAAGAGGACAATTCTCCTTTGGTAGGTGGATACAAGGAAGGCAGCCACATGCTACCAGTCATACCTTAATTATTGTGAGGATGCTTTACTGGAAGCAGTGCCCTCTGGTATCCCATGACCAGGCATCAAAGGTTGTGGGGTCAGTGGCATTTCAGGACAAGGCTCCAAAGTGCCAGCAGCATCAGATCAGAGATAAGCCCAATCTGCTCTAGGCTGCATTTGTTAAAATTAAATTCATCAATGAAAAAGCCACCCTCAAAGATGCAAATCACCGTTGCAAGCTTACAGACCTTTGGAAATGGGGAAGCACGTGTGCTCAGCCAGGCTTGTCGCTAAGACTTGCCTTTAGGTATTTTGAATGGGATGATTTCCTGCTTCTACAATGTCAGAAAACTGCTCTGCAAGAGACTAGGCAGTAGAAGAAAGGGAATTTTGTGTGCTGGTGTGCTGGTCACCCATCCGCTGAAAACAAAGTTCCTTTTTGGGGCCACCCAACAGAACAACTGGGGCAAACCAAAATAACAACTTCTCCAAGCAAAAAAAATAAAAAAAGAATCAGCCTAAACCTTTGCTGAAGTGTTAGGATAAGACAGACATAGGACCACTCAGAAAATCTTCCTATATATTGATTTCACGGTCTAGATACCCTCCTTTCATCTGACTTTATTTCAAGATGAGTCCCAAACTTGCATTTTTCCTCTTCCACATTGTGGTTTCTGTGTTGCAGCCAGGATATGCTAGATCTGGATAGTCAAAGGAGCAGAGTCTGAAGATGCTACATAGATGAGACAGACCATAATTTAGCTTCTAAGCTAACACAGGCATTTCCTTCCTTGACAGAAAAAAAAGGATATAAATAGCACTGAATAATCGAGGTACAAACAGAAAAAATACCTTATCTGCTCTTCTCCTACAGTTCATTTACTTAACTTTTTTGAAAGGGCCTTCATATTGTGGCATTTTTCAGTGGTAGATACATTTGTGTTGCCATTTAATTCATTACCCAAGGGTCTACAGTGTAAAATACAATTTTCATACTTGGATTCCAACCATACCTGCCATGCATAATAAAAACCACACATTCATTTCACACAAATAAATCAAATTCCTTTTGGAGGCATGCTTTTATAGATGGCTGAATCTGCAGTGTTTCTGATTAGTCTAAAATAAAAAGGAAAAGGAAAGAAAGAAAAAATTTTATCCCTCTGGATATTTGTTCACAGTGTTACAACAGCTTCTGAGAAGGAGGATTGCCTTTTTCTCTAAATAGTGTATTACTTGTTAGCCTTGTATATAGCACAATTAAGTGTGAGACAATTATTCTGCTGTCTGCAGACCAGGGAGAAATGTTTGAGTGCAGATACGTTCTGGTTGCTAATGTCCTCACAAACAGCTTTGTCCAGCTGCCCCACGGCTTCCCACCTCGTTGCCAGCTGATTCAAAGAGCTGGAAAAATTTCTTCACTGAAAGGGTTCTCAGGCCCTGGAATGGGCTGCCCAGGGAGGTGGTTGAGTCACCATCCCTGGAGGTATTTAAAAGATGGGTAGATGGGGTGCTCAGAGATCTGGTTTAGTAGTGGACAGGTATGGCTGGACTCAATGATCTCAAAGCCCTTCTCCAACCAAACGATTCCATGATTCTATGAAAAAGCTGCTCTGGTGGTCCTGGCTGACAACATTCTGGCAATGTAAGAGCCTCTCCAGATGAGTCTGACAGCACAAATACAAGCTCCACACTAGAACAGTTGTGGCTTATTGAGTTACTAATGATTGATTATATCACCGTTTGTTTGTTTTGCCCTGAAAGTGGCACTCTGCATCTGTGAGGCATAGCTGAAGTAACAGGAACACGGTGGAACAGCACAGTTCTGGTGGGTGCTTAATGCTCTGAATTTCTATGAAGATAAATGGGACCTGTGGTTGCTCAGCACCTTGGTGGAGCAGGCACTAATTACCAAGCAGTGAGTGGAGTAGTGAAAAGCACCAAGTGCAGGAAAGTTAGCTATGATGCAACCTAGACGATGAAGAAGCTGTCGCGCTTGCTCACAGGGAATCATTACCCACCATGTTTTATAAAACAATAACAACACATAATGCTCCCTGCAGTTCATGCTTGCTTCTACACTAAGTGTAACACAAGCTCATAATAGGGAACATAATACTCCAGCATCTCTGAAATGTGCATGACGGATTGGAGCACTGTAGTTCCTCAGCTTGCCTGTTGCTGGGCGTACAGCCAATTTAAGAGCATAGAAAATCAGTAGTGTCCGTATGAAGATGTCTGTGACCTGAGACCAAAAAGAAATCCCATATATATCTCCAATATCTGCCTAAAGCTGCCATTCCCTCCCCCAGGTCTTAATCTGAACCTCTCTAGAGTCAAGCAAATGATGACTTTTCCATTCCCTGGGTTTCAGATGTGTCCCTAAACCATCTGACTGCAGAAAGCCTTTACCTTCCAAAGCTTTCATGGAAGGGCTTGCATTCTTTATCATATCTGCTAGGTTTTCATATCACTAGGCTGGTTCAGGGATAACATATTAGGAAATGCCCATTTTGAACATGGTCATTAGTCTTCCTTTGTGTCAGGGTTTTAATATGAAGTGAGGGTTCACTGTGTCTGTTTAACTACAGTCAAAATAGAAGCATAGCACATAGGAAATAGAAACTTGCAGAAATTGGGAGCTCTGTGTATGATTCAGCAAGAGAAATAACTCCCAGGACTCCTACTGTCTTATCAAGTGATCTTGATATCACAGTGGCATGGTTAATTTTGGATATCATGCTTCTGATGGCTGAATAAATAGCTCAGTAAATAAGTACAGGATCTCATCAGTCATTCATTCTGATCTGCAGTTTGATTCAGCATGTAAATTAGGATTGGAATTTTCATCCATCCTGCACCAAAGAAAATGTTTGAGCAAAACCTATTCACATATTCTACTAAGACTCTCACAAAATGATTCAATCAGAATCCCTACTTCTGTGTGCACTTACACCTATTGCCCACAAACAAAACTCTGACACAAACCATACAAGATGCTCAACCTTATGTAAAAAGCCCCAACAACAAAGAAACTTGGCTATGGTCACCTTTTCCTCTCAGCCTCTATTCCTGATTAGCTTCATTGGAACATCTATAGGATTACGTGTGTGTTTTGCAACTGTCCCACCAATGATAAAGGAAGTCTTGCACTCACAATAAAGAAAGCAGCAACAGACCTCATGGGGTTGATCCTCATTCACAGCTATTGCTCACAGAAGCACTTCTGAATGTAATCCATCACTGGTGAAATCTCACAGGACTGCAGACATCCTCTCAGAGAGATGCCTACAGCCCCACCTGAAGAACTCTGGGGAGAACTTTGGCTCAGCTGAGGCTTATTTATCTCCATACTCTCCCTTCCTTCAAGAAAGGGAATCGTGAAGCAGAGGGAATCTTTCCACCAAGAAGCCCTGCAAGTCTCCTTTCTCAGTCTTTCTCTTTTTTCCCCCATCAGTTTATCATTAAAACTTATATATATAATGGAGGAACATTTAATTAAGTTTCTTGGCACTTGAATTAACATAGTTACCTTCACAGTACCAAATCAGACAACATTTCTAGAGTGATATACTGAAAATCGTATGAGAACACAGGCAGAAGCACTAATAGTGTGTATATCATTAACTTCAAGCTGATAAAACATTAACTGCTTAATTCCTGCCAAATATACCAGATACCTCTTCCAATATTACATTACTGTTTGAAGATTACCCATCAGAAACTGATAGTAGTTTAACTTTGGTTAAATCACTTTAGAATCTGTGAAGTTTGAAGCACTTACTTGACATAAATAAAGAAGGAATCCTTTCAAACACAATGCAAAATTTCAGAAATTGCATTATTTTTTTGTTTTCCTAGATTCTTAGAATTCACCACTTTTTAGCTCAAACATTTCCAGCCCTTCCAAAGTATTGAGTTTCAGAAAGCCTGAGGAAGAGGAGCGGTGCACCAAGGCATGGTCTGGAGTGCCTGGGAAGGATTTGGACAACAAAAGTTGGGATGCAACTAAGGAGGTGTGCAATCTCACACGATTTTCCGTATTTTTGGTTCTGATCCAGCTGTAAGAAGTGTTCCATTACGGCCCACTGGATGGCTCTGTGATCATTTAGTCACAGGGCCAGGCTGAATTGAACCAGTGTAAACCAGGAGTCATTTTACTTTTGCCAGTAATAGGTGACAAATATATCTATACAGGACCAGAGCAAGCCCTCTGAGCACCCTTTAAGATTCCTCATACTCATCTACTGGCCAAATTCCACAGCATCTCCACAGAAAATTTGCTGTGCCACTAGGTCAAGTTTTATTTCTTTGATTTTGGTTGAGATTTTTTCCTCTTAAATTGATCAGGAGAAGAGGAGGCAGCGAATAGGAAGAATAGCTCTTTGAAAGATTGGCTCTCAGAAAGAGAAGAAGCTAAAAGTTTGAGATTTTAGGTCTGTGTCATTTGAAGGTACAAAACATCAGCATAGGATCTTTCAGCAACTATTACTGCCAAGTTAAAAATTACCCAGCAACTTCCAAGTATAGGGAGGACAGAAGCAAATTTGTGCCATCTCTTTTTCCTCAGCTGTTGGCAAACAGTGGACATGAAACCTCAGGAAGAACTTGACTTTGCTGAACACATCCAGTGAAAGTGAGAGAGGTAAGAGATATCCCATCATTACAAATGAGAACTTCTTGTGACAACTTTATCCCAAAGTCTTACAATGATACACCTTGTGTACTACCAGGTCCTGAAATGCTAGTGGCTGAACAGAGGTGGGGAATTAAACCAGAACCCTTTGGGTAAATGTCATCCTGTCTTTTTCCACCTTTTGCACAGAAAGGGAATGACTGGTGAGGAACACACACCACAGTCTGCACAAGCCAGGTAAAGCAAAGTCAGTATGGGGTAATGGCTTTAAACTGCAAGAGGCGGGATTTAGATGAGATATTAGGAAGAAATTCTTTCCTGTGAGGGTGGTGAGACACTGGCCCAGGTTGCCCAGAGAAGCTGTGGCTGCCCCCTCCCTGGAAGTGTTCAAGGCCAGGTTGTATGAGGCTTTGAGCAGCCTGGTCTAGTGGAAGGTGTCCCTGCTGATGGCAGGGGGATTGGAACTAGATAATCTTTAAGGTCCCTTCCAAACCAAACCATTCTATGATTTTATGAACATTTATCTCACTGAAACCCTCAAATCAGCAAAAGCTCCTTTAGCAAGGGATATACAGAAAAGTTTTATTAATCACCCAACCGAGCTGGAGTATCTAACCCACCCCCCATCTGTATACACATACCTCTTGGTTTTAAACTTTAAGAGACTAAATTCCACCTAACGGACATTGCAGGCACCTTGTCCCTTTTTGGATGCTGACACTTGGTTCCTTGGATAAGGAATTTTTAATCCTAAGGTCAAATTTGTCTTTGTGTTTGTGTAAGAGTCTGATGGGCAATTATACTTGCCCCACAGATGAGTAACATACACAATTCAATTCAAGCATGTAATTAATGATTGCTGCTTAAAAGCTGTATTTCATTTGATTTATAGCACATGACATTCTTTTTCAGCCCCACTTGTTAATTAGCCATAATAGTAGCCCTTTCTTCCACTGTCTTTCTTTAGCTACATACAAGAGTTCCCTAGATTTTTGGAGTAAGGACATGAAGTGAAAGCCTTGCTGCAAAATTAGCTACAGATTAATTGTCTCCTTGTCCCGATCATCAGAGTTGCAGCTATGCTGGCAGCCTCAGGTGTTTCAAGCCTGCTGTGCTGAGAGGACCACGTTTACATTTTGCAAAACACTCATTAACAGTGACACATCAGTGGTACATAGGCAGGTACATAGGCTCTCCTGAGTTTCTATGCATGTAGCTCATCCCAGAATTACACTGATGAAGAGGTGGCTTTTGTATATAACTAAATAATGTACTTGCTTTTTCTCAGGGTTGTGAAGTTCCACACATGCTCATTTATTAGATATAAACAGTAAAGAAAATACACCCCCAAGCCCCAAAGCATGTAAAATAGTATTAGCAATGATCAGCATTAATTTTGCCAGCAGTTATTATAATTATGCTCTCCACCTTCTCAAGTTATACGGCACAAGACTCAAATTGCTACTTACACTAACATGGCAATGGAGTAATTACTCTTGTTCTAATGAAATAAGTGTGTGGGAGAAGAAGCAGGTTTGTGTCTACTCTATGGTTGTTTCCATATGAATCAGCCTTTCTACTATCGGAAACGTTTCTTCACAAGAGAAAGGAAATAGAGTTTGGTTCCTACATGATAAAAAGAAGGGGGAAGGAAAGACTTACACCTAGGAGAGCAGTGAAATGAATGCAGGAAAGAGGCTGATGGATATGAAGCAGAGAGAGTATGGTTTCATGGATCTAGTGACAGCTAAGGTGTATACAGATACAAACTCAATACAGGAGAAGTTTTCATGGCTGAAATATTACTTCAGTTTTTAGAAACTTTTTTTCTTTTTTTCTCTTTTTTCACAGAATCACAGAACAGTCGGGGTTGGAAGGTGACCTCAGGAGATCATGTAGTCCAACCTTCTTGCCAAAGCAGGTTCCCTACAGCAGGTTGCACAGGAAAGCATCCAGGCAGGTTTTGAACATCTCGAGATGGAGACTCCACAACCTCTCTAGGCAGCCTGGTCCAGTGCTCCAACAACCTTACAGTAAAGACAGTTTTTCCTGTATATAATAAACGTGGCTTTCTCACACCTTTCTGCCCATGACAGAGCAGTTTTCCAGTAAGACAGAGTACTGTTATTGGACATTGTGCACACAGGAAAAAATGTTTGCAGGTAGGTTTACTTGGGACATGACAGTTCATTGTAAAACAAGCTTTGATACCCACCTGTGAAACACTGCTGTGCTTCTGGAGCAACTCTAACAGAAGAGATTTCTTACCTTTTCCTAATTCTGGACTGACACGAGTTGGAAAATAAATGGGTAGTGCTCAGAAATGGAAAAAGCAAAGATGTTGAAAGACTGGGTTGTATCTGGAAAACATGCGTCCCTCTCTTCCATCTGTCACCGCAGCCTTCTCTGCCAGAGCATCCTCAGCCCGACTCCACGACAAATGCCTCTTTGGATCCGGCTCTGTCCTGCCTGCTCAACAGCAGTGGGACAGCAACAGAAGAACACACATGCCTGTAATTCAATAGGCACTTGGCAGGGCCTCCTCATCCCTTCTGGCAAAAGATTCACGTGCTCCCAGACATTTCTGGGTTTTCCGTGCCACTTGGGTCAGCAGTGCTTACGGTCAGCCCCAAGGAATTCTTGGCAGGGTCAAAGCCCAGATCCCAAGCTGTGAGATGTGCCTGTGTCCAAGAGCAGCTGGGTCTGGTCGGTCTCTAAGCCAGGACTGGGCTGTCAGCTTGCATGTGTGTAGGTGTGTGAGAGAGGCTGGGGAGAAAAACTAACAAAAAGGAGAAAAATAAGAAAAGTCTGCTCTGCAACATCAGTCCATAGGCATGATTTAGTCAGTGGTATGTGAAAATCATTGGATTTCTACTTTATAGAGAAAATTGTCCTTGGTGCCAGCTTAGCACATACCTCCATCTGTGGGAAGTTCACACCAGAGACAGGAGTGGTATGAATAAAAAAAGCTACTGGTTATTTTCATAGTGTGTCCCCCCAGCCCCTCCCCTCTGCATTTCTCTGCAGTTTTAGATTCCAGTTGCCTCTAGAGCCTTCTTCTGAGTCGTCTCTTATTTTTGGTTTATTTATCCAGAAGATTCCTTTATGTTCCCAAAGGCATGAACTGCATTGACTGCAATTTCTGTTGTGCTGGTTAGTTGTCACACAGCGTTAGAAAATCCATGGAAGTATCTTCACCTTAACAAGAAGAAAAAGAAATGAAAAATGACTGTATAAGAGAGGGGGAAAGGTCAAAGTGCTGAACATTATCCTGAAAAAGAGTGGTTTGTTTATAAATATTTTGTTTGCCAAGAGTGGCAGACCTTGGTATAGCGACACTCTGGGAAATCTCTCTTCTAACCTAATAAAAGCACTACAATGCTTTGCCATGTGGACAGAAAATGTCCAACCGAGGATCATCTCAGGGTCAAACCCTTTCCCTCTAAGAAAATAAGCACTCAGAGTTTTTGAGGATATTTTGCTAGGCTGAGAGCAGCTCCTCGATGGACTTGCAGGAATGCTGGTCACATTGCTATCCATGTGTTCAGAATAGAATTTATTATATGTCTATCTTTTGGGAAAATTATTTAAACTAAAAGCTAAACTGCTCCAGAAAGAGTTTCCTTGCAGTGAAAGAAGACCACAATGTAACAGAGGGCAGAATTCACTTTTATCTGAGCTTACAAAAATCTTCAGCTGAAGCAAGCAAAAATACATTAAATGTAAAACTCTCTATACTGAATGTTTTTTCCCCTTCTGAATGTCTTTCTATAGCCTGCTGATGGCTATTGAGAGCTTGATACGGATATGTAAAGTGTGATGCTTTCTTCCTTTCTAACAGACTTTGGAAACACTTGCAGTTATCTGGGGCACACCATTCATTCCTGCTGGAGTGACAGCAGTAGCACAAATACGGGTTCACAGTATCACAAGAAGAAAGAGGTGATAGTGGAGTGCTGGTTATCTGGGAGAAATTTTCTTCCTAATAGAAACAATACTCCCAAAAAATCATTTCACTATATTCAGTGCTTGATGTGTGATGCTGGTTGGAAATAAAAAGGGATTTTTAATTCTAAACCCAGTTCTACATTTCCCAGTTGTCACAGCCTCAGCACCAAAGCCCTTAATGATTTGTAGGTGTGTCAGCACCTATGCAAAGTCCATCCGTGCACAGTGAGAAATTCTTTCCAAACTGTCAAGAAAATGCCAAAGGGTCAAACTAATCATATTAGTAAATACTAATACAACAAAGACTGTTGCAAATTAGCAACTGAATCACCAAAGTGACAACTCCATGGCCATTATAAAGTGATTGTCATGGGAAATTTTCCGTTTTAAAGAAGCTCCATCTTGTTACCTATGCTGAGAAGAGATGCATTTTCCATTTGCATCAAGCAAATACTGTCACTCTAATATCAGGGATGAGGGAAATGCAGAAATCTGTGACCTACACAGAGCTATGGTGTGGGTACGGGCAACCTAGCACATGCGAGAGGTAGGATGCAATTGATACCATTCTGAAAGAACATACCCTTCTGCTCAAACAGTGTGACACTGAAAGATGGTTACATATCTTCTGGGCCTACCTAGTCAAGTTTGTAGTCTAAAACAGGTAACAGGGAGACTTGAGACGCTAAATCTTTGCAATAGGGTAGATAAGGTTAGAATAAACCCGTTTTGTGGAGACCAAAGTGTTGTAAACAGGCCAAAAGATGAACTAAGCATGTGCAGAACTTTAACTAAAGGGCACAGTGACAAAAGTTTCAACGACCATCAAAGGACCCCTGACGAGACTGTAATGTAATGTAGTCCCTGTTGACTGGAAAAAAATCATAGAATCATAGAATGTTGTGAGTTGAAAGGGAGTCACAAGGATCATCAAGTCCAACTCCTGTCCCTGCACAGGACAATCCCAAGGTTCAGACCATGTGTCTGAGGGCCTTGGCCAAATGCTTCTGGAATATTGTCAGGCTTGGTGCCATGACCACCTCCCTGGGGAGCCTGTTCCAGGGCTCCACCACCCTCTGCCTGAAGAACCTTTTCCTAATGTTCAACCTCACCCTCCCCTGTCACATCTTCCTGACATTTCCTCTGGTCCCATCATTGGTCACCAGAGAGGAGAGATCAGTGCCTGCCCCTCCCCTTCCCCTTTGTGAGGAAGTTATAGACCGCAATGATGTCTCCTATTCTTCTCCAGGCTGAATAATCCAAGCCACTTCAACCTCACGTGATACAGCTTCCCCTCTAAGCTCTTCACCAATTCTGTGGCCTTCTCTGGACACTCTTTAGCAGCTTTAGATCCTTTTTATCCTGTGGTGCCCAAAACTGCCCCCAGTACTCGAGGTGAGGCCACACTAGTGCAGAGCAGAGTGGGATGATCCCCTCCCTGGCCCGGCTCGCAGTGCAGTGCTGGATGCCCCCAGGACACGGTTGGCCCTCCTGGCAGCCAGGACACACTGTTGGCTCATATTCAACTTGTCATCAACCAGAACCCCCAGGTCTCTCTCCACAGGGCTGCTCTCCAGGGTCTGCCTTGAAGAAAGCTTAATCTGTAACTCTGCAAATTTCTCCTGGGACATATTTTCCACAGAGTATTGCACACGAATGACTTCACCCTGCTGAAATAATTGTACAGCGAATGCCACAGTTCAGACGGGGAAAGTCCAAATGGTTAGGAGCAAAAGCTCTTGGTCCAGGAGAGAAGCAAAAGCTGACCAGAGCAATTTCACACAGGACACAATGAAGTTCAAAGAGCCAGCACATGGCATTAATGTCGTTTTAATGGCATTAAATGGCATTAATGTCATTTTAATGGCATTAAAAGCTATCGGCTTAAAAATAGAGCTTATCTACAGATAAAGCCAGCACAGTATAGACACAAGCTAAAGCATAGGGTAGCTTTTACATGCTGTGGAGAAGATATCCTAAGCAGTTGCATGAGACTTAAGGCAGCAATCATTCAAGATGAATGGTGTTACAAGTAGTATTACAGAGGACAGAAGCAGGAGTTGATGTTCTTCAAGTGCTCTGGTGTCAATTCTTTAGATTTGGAGCATTTCTGGGAAAATTATTCCAAATGGAAGTGACAGAGACTGACAGACACTGTTGTCATTGAAGCTAGAGGAAAAATAGGCATGGAGAAATCTATGCACATCAGTGTGGGACTATGGTGTAACTATCAGCTAGATACCAGGCTGAGGACCCGTATGTGATCAAAGGGATAGAAAAGATATGCAAAGTTATACAGGTCAAAAGATGTTTCTCTTTTTTAGCAGAAAACTAGGTAAATGAGGGAAAAGCTAATGAAAAAAGTTGCTGTATCAGCCCACCTTCAGTACAAGAAAAAGGCAAATTTTTTTTCGATTGCATAGGTGTGTGTTTTATCCATCAAACTGTTTATTTAAAATTCAGACTCCTAGGTAATAAAAAGAGCAACACTAAATGAGATATATGTATATATATGTGTGTGAATAAACATATATACACATAGGCCCTGTTTACTTATATATACTGCTTTTTAGGGAAAGCTCCTTTGAGAACCATCTGTTGCCTGAACTCTGATGATGCTCTGGCTGAAATCTCATCAGTGGCAATAAATCCATCCTCATATACATCCAATCTTGTCACTGAGTAGAGGATTACGATAACTGATGACTCTCAGGTTAGCATCTAGTTCCAAGTGGAGAGGTAGTTTGTTTTCTCTGTTAGATCTGTGGCTCACTAGAAAAACAGTTTTCAAGCACGTATTTTCCGTGTGGTGGAGATAATTCAACATCTTTGTTCTGAAGTATTCCAGAAAATTTCACAGATTGTATAAGCTACATGCATCGAATTTTGTTAAGTTCCACTGCCACAAATCCACAGTTACTCCATTGATTTCAGTAAAATTAAGCACATCTGGAATGTGTATACATATGCTGCAGCTTTTATGCTTTTCACTAGAGAGTAACATGGGGTTTTTGCATATAATTTCTTTAAGGGAATTCCTAAGTATGTCATAAATCTTTCTCATAAGCATGTATATATGGCAAACACACTCCACAGCTAACTGGTATATGTGCCAGCATTGATACGAAATTTTTCTCAGAAATATGTGCAGAAATATTACAGGAACAACTCAGCCCAGGTACTTGAGGAATTTACTAAGATCACGTAAAATGTATTTTGTTTCCTTCAAACATGTGAGCCCTGATCCGTAGCCAGTTATGTTAATAGCATTTTTTCCACTGACTGTACCAGTAGAGAAGTTGCATGAGGCATTGGCCTCAGCAGTAAAACTGACTCAAGAACCTTCTCTCTGAATCTCTTTTTTTCTTTCTATTCATTCCCATCTTCACACTTCAACTCGTGATCCCATCAGTTACAGGCAAATATCTGTGGCTTGGGAGCAATTTCATCTGAAGGGAAGTTCATCTGAAGTTTGGCTGCTGAAGCTGGCATAGGGGGACCACTTCTGGGGTTTTAGCCTTGTGAAACAGTTGCTGAAACCCCTGTACAACGTGGTGAGGAAAGGTCACATTTGAACAGCTTGGTACCTTCCTCTGGCAACAGCCAGGGCTTGAGGGAAGCAAGAGGCATGGGTCAACCCGTAGCAGGCAGCAAAAGAGTTTTGGCAAAAGGGAATTGCTGGTGGATGCCATCCTGTGACACGAGAGATGCTGGGAGGGGAAAGGAGCCTGGCAGTCACAGCCTCCTGGCTGAGGACACCAGATGCACAACTGCCAGGAGCCTATTAAATATTGAAGAGCGAGCATTCACCAGGCAGGGGAAAAGCAACATATTGATTGACTCATTTTGTTGCTCCAAGGAGAAAGGTTTTGGGATATGACTTGCAAAAACAATGTGCTTTTCTCTATGCATGTTTACAGCAAAGGGAAGTCACAGAAGGAGGCTCTAATGCAAGCGTGGAGCCACAAAAGCCACCACGTGGGTATTGATCCCGGTGCCGGCGTTGCACTGGGTGTCAGTGACGTTCCTAGCTCCTTACAGATTGCTTTTGGCAGCTCCACTGATGTGGAGTGCTGACTGCATGCAAACAAAAGCTTTGACATTCACTTGGGGGCTGTAAATGACCTCTTGTTAATGCCGTAACATCTGCATGGCAAACAGAGCCTGGCTCTAGCTTCTTTTTTTCCCTTTCCCTCCTTAGGATGCTGTAGAGACCAAGGATCTTTGACAAAGAGAAACCCCCTCCCATGATTATGCTTTATGCCCTTGGGTGTCTAAGCAACTAAGAAATTGTTTGCTGCTTGAACCTCAGGAATGTTCACAACCTATTGTTGGAGGAATTTTTTATTCCAAATTATTCTGTTAAGTCAAGGTGCTTCTCATTTTGCTGGAAATAACATCCTTCACTGCCAGCTGGTCAGTAAGTGAATTGTAACAAAAAATATAATTATAGTATGCTGGTAACAATGGTTGAAGCTGTTATCTAATTTCAACACTTAAGAATAATCATTTTTATAGAGGTGCAATAAATAAGTACTGTTTTACTGGATGTCTTTTTGTTTTTAGTAGTAGCAGAGTAATTTATTTTTTAACATAAACCAGAATTTAATCAAAACCACATTCCAGCTCATACTCATCCCATGGGTTAATATGTGTTTTCCCACTTGCTTCCGAACTTCAAATTTACAAAATATTTTCTTCATTTTGCTGTACCTACACCTCACATTCAACTGCGGCGGTTTGCTACTATTCCTTATGCACCTAAATGATGGCCTGTTCTTTTTTTGACACAACCTTTGTTCACGACCTTGTACCCTTCAAGTGAAAATCAATGTTGCCTATGTGAATCCTCTTGTTTTTTTCTGTTCATGAGTAACACAAATCAACAGCTTCTATGTCTGGCTCAGGCTACTTTGAAAATACAGTTCAAAAGCTTCCTGTTTTTCTTAAATGCCCTTTTGTCCTTTCCGAATGGCTCTCAACATCTTAATTTTTTTTTTCTTTCTGCTCAAAGGAAAAGCCTGAACTTCTTCACTTAACTCTGCCAAAAATACTTCTGATATGGATAAATAACCTCCATGGCGGTGAAGTTTGTTTACTTCTCATAACCATATTCATTTCTGAGAAGGTCAGACCTAAGACCAGGCTAAGCTAATCAGGATCCAGGTGGTAAGGGACAGCACATCAGCTAGTGGATGAGAGGGAAGAAGAGCTCACATATTTATGTAGTGAAATATTCCTCACTTGTTACCCAGGAGCAACCTGAGGTTCCTCGCTATCTTTCTCATCACCACATCTCCAAGTGACAGTGCCTTGCCTGTGGTGGCTTTCACAGCCATTAAAAGCAAGCTCAAGGCTGAGATGGTGAGGGGGCTCACATGGACCATGAGCCCAGATTTTCAGTTGCAGTGTCGTAAGTGTGGGGAAAGGGAAGCAATGGATCCTGTGGAAATTATTAAGTCTAAGGCAACATTAACTCATCCACATCTATAGGTGCCAAGGATCTCCCAGTCAAGGGAGAAACAGGTAGGGAGTGCTGCTCCTGGCCTCCCCACCTTTGCCTCTTGCCCCACTCCTCTTCCCTCTGGCCAGGGCCAATCTTCAGAGAAAGGAGAAACAATTTTGTACAGACTAGAGCAAACAGCCTGCTGCAAAGACCATGTATTCTAGGTGACCCAGCTCCCCTCTCTTCCCTTTAGGATGATCCTTTTACAGTGAGTCAGAAACCAATTTTCTTCAGTTCTTGCTTTAAGCAGTCAGCTTGTCTTTGCACAGGAGACTGCCTGATGGGACCCACTGGTCCAGCATTTCTGTATGCTGTCCACACAAGCCCATAGCAGGGACATAAGCAACCAGTCCGCAGCCACACTTGATTGAAAGCCGTGACCTGTTTGCTAAGGCTGCGGCAATTACAATTTTCATTAACCTCTGCACTTTCTGCTACCAACAGGTAACTTATTTCACTTATTGACAGAATTAACCAGTCCTCACTCCCACTATAACCCACCCACTGCCAACTCCCCCCACACATACACCTTATTTAGAGGCATGAGACATATAGAGGGTAAGAAATGTGTACCCCTCTCCTTCCACCCGCTCCTCCGGGGATCGGGTGCCTCCTTCTCCTACTGCCATCTCTCATCTCCAGAACCATTTAATGGGCTGCTTCAGTTCCCTGCTTCAGCATTTTTAGTAGCCTAGGGAAAATGAAGAAAAAAAAAAAAAAAACAAAACTAAACCAAAAACCCTTTAGTTACTCCTTCTTTACAAGTTGGAGTGTATGCAGAGAAGAGCAACAAAGCTGGTGAAGGAGCTGGAGAACAAGTCTTATGAGGAGCGGCTGAGGGAAGTGGGGTTGTTTAGTCTGGAGAAGAGGAGGCTGAGGGGAGACTTTATTGCTCTATACAACTAACTGAAAGGAGGGTGTAGCGAGGTGGGTGTTGGTCTCTTCTCCCAAATAACAAGTGATAGGACAAGAGGGAATGGCCTTAAGTTGTGCCAGGGGAGGTTTAGGTTGGATATTAGGAAAAAAAAATCTTCACTGAAAGGGTTGTCAAGTATTGGAACAGGCTGCCCAGGGAAGTGGTGGAGTCACCATCCCTGGAGGTATTCAAAACATGTGTAGATGTGGTACTTGGGGACATGCTTTAGTGGTGAACTTGGCAATGCTGGGCTTACAGTTGGACTAGATGATTGTAATGGTCTTTTCCAAACAAACTCTTCTATTATTCTATGTAGCTATGTAGCTATTATTCTACAAGCTAAGCTTGTAGCTCCTGATTTTGCATGCTAATCATTTCCAGGCTGGCCCTCTTACATTGCTGAGTGAAGAATAAGTGCTATAAACCATTTGTCATCTCTGAAACTTAGATCCATGCCAATTTTGAGTCACCTAAACAAAAAAATGTAACAGAGACATTTTGTGGGGACCTAATCCAGCTCCCACTAAATCAATGGGATTTTTCCAGTCAGTTTTAATGGAAGTTGGATCAGACCTCTCAGAGTGTAAAAATTACAATTTTCATGCTCAGACAATCCCAAAATAGCAGATTCACTTCAGCTTTTGAAAATGATATAGCCTTAGACTGAAAATACTAAATTATTGTGTAGGTAGTCAGATATGGGACTCTGACACTTGAATAAAAAAACCTCTTCAAACCTTTGTATAGCTTTCAATGAAAATAGCTAAGTAAACCACAAAGTATAATATCTGCTGGAGCTTTTAATGGAAAACAATTCTTTTTTTGGCATAGCTAATAAGCAAGCCAAAGCAGGTGACACTGGTAATTAAAAATTATCATGGCTCTTATCTGTCATGAGCTGGATGGCTTTTGGAGTTCTGAATGGATTGCAACATTTCTGCTCTGATGGTCGCAAATCAGAGTTACATCCTAGAAGGTGCCAGTTCAACTCTGTTCCTTCACTTTCAGGAGGGAAGAGTTTGTTTCCAATGATAGTGCATTATCTCATCCTCACCAGGCTGGGAAGGGGCTCCAGCTCCAGTCTGGGCTTCCCCATGCAAACAGCTCTGCCCCATATGGGAGGAAGGAGGCTCTGGGAACGGCAGAGCTGATGCCCAGCACACCAGGACTGTAAGTCATTTGCTTTTCCTATTCTCTGTCTTCCCAGGGGCACTGAGATATTCATTCTTTGATCTGGTTCATTTTCACAAATATTTAAGCTATCTGAGGGGCTCTCAGGCCACCTGAGAGCACATGTGGCTCTTGGGTCCAGCTGCACTCCAGCAAGGCAAGGAAGTAGCTGTGACCTAGAAAAGGATTTGGGGGATGGTGTGCAGAGGAGAACATCAAGCAACCCATTCCAAGACTGATTAGAATTTCCTAACAAAAGATAAAAGTTCCTTAATCATTCTTGAAGGTTAAGAGGTTCACGTTGTATTCCCATGTGCTCTGACCTTCTCTAATTAGCATTCTGTTGGTATTTCACATCTGAAATATGAATAAGCTATTCATTATCATCACAGCCATTATTCTTCGGCAAGCCACCAGCAAGAAAAAGTTGCTTCTTTTCACAGGAGACAAGGTCAATCTACTCTATCGGTCGACTAAGCCTGAATAATGTATAAAGTGTTTTTCACAGCAGGCTTTCTCAGCTGAGCAGGTGATAAGCAATGCATATCCATAAGGATGGCCAGCCAGAAAAGATAATCTACTGGTTGGAAATATTTTTACTGTGAAGTATTTGCTACCTCTGCTACAGTATCATCTGAATGAGTGGGTCTTTGCAGATAGAAACCTGAGTCTATTATCTCTTTCCTTCAATTCTTTCCCTTTAATAAGGTGGGAGTTATGATGCAGTCAATACCTGACAGTGAAGATATAAGAACAAGGATTTCTTAGCAGGATTTTTTTTTTTTGTTCTTCTTGTGGTTGATATCAGCAATATCTGTGTTCAGTGCTTCAGTGCAGTAAGCCTGGGAAAGCTTGTAGGGAGAGGTAACAACTTTCATTAGAACAGCTGAAATAATTGAAAAAAAAAAATAGATGAACTTTGGGGTACAGGAGCCTTCCTGGAGGCTGGAAAAAAATGGCCCAATTTTCTTGATGTTTCTCTTTAGTCCTGAGGAAGGGTTTATGTGCCAAAAAGCTTGTCTGTCTTTTTTTTCTGCAGCTGCATTGCTTCACTCAAAATACTCTCTTACCTCTCCTTTCAGACTGCCTCGATATATCCTTAGGGTATCACGACACAATAACATTACTGTTAATTACATTAACTTATCTCACATAATGAGAATTAATGAGAATTCTGCCATTATGAAGAGTCAAGAGTTCAGAACAGCACTTAAGACATTCTTAGCATTTTCCTACTTGTTTGATGCTATTTCCATTTCATTTATTAACTTAATTGTGAGACACACATATGGAACACACACACACACACACACACACACACACACACACACAGATCACTTTTTCCTACTTCTGGTGGTGAAGTTTTGTGTTTCCAGATCTATTTTAGAAGATGGATTTCATATCAAATAGTTGCATCAAACTGGTTGTTTATGTCTTTGCTTCAAAAAGTGAAGATTGTGAATTTTTCAGTCATGTACTTTCTTCAGTATCATCAGTCTATGGCCCAACGTGTTCCCTCCCTACTGAAAAAAAACCACATCTGCAAAAACACTGCTTACAGTACAACTTTCAGATTCTGTAATGAAAAATCTGGAACAATTTCTATCTACAATATAACTCTTATATCTTTTCAAGTGTGTCTTAATGATTTTCCAAAAAAAAAAAAGGAGAAATTGTCCGGTATTATACAATATAACACAGGCTCAGTTTTTAATCACATGCATTTTTTAACTAAAAATTTTAGTTTTGCTAAAATGTCTATACACTGGCTTTCTATCTTGGAAAGTGAAGACATATGAAAGACAAAGTCAAGGATCATAACACGCACACTTTATACGTTAAATCTGGTAGATGAGTTTTGCAACACTGTCAGAAATCTTAGACGCTTCCTTAGATATCTTAGACTCTTCACCTCAAGTGGGTAGATGAGGAATAAAGCTGAATATCTCTTTACATGACATGCTCAGTAGCAGGAATCCCAGAACAGGATTCTAATACAGGTATTAATCTGATGGTCAGCATGGATGGTCATGGTGGCCCATGCAATCAAATAACACCTTCTGAAAACAGAAACCATCCTTGTACCATTTGCTCTGTAAGTTTTGCCCTCACAAAGGGATGCCAACCACCAAAGTGTGTGAATGTATTTACAAACTGCCCAGAGAGGCTGTGGAGTCTCCATCTCTGGAGATGTTCAAAACCCATCTGGATACTTTCCTGTGCAACCTGCTCTGGGTGAACCTGCTTTGGCAGGGGGGTTGGACTGGGTGATCTCCAGAGATCCCTTCCAACCCCCACCATTCTGTGTTTCTGTGATTTACTCTGCTTTCACATCTTCTCTGCTTTGATAAGAAGAAAAGCAATTACAGGTACAGAAGGTGTATGTACCATTTCCACCTAATAGAGCAGCGTGGTTTTGGAGGAGCACGTTAAAAACTGAACACTCGTTGACTAACATCTTTTAGCTATTGCTCAAATCTGATACTTTCATGCACCCTAGGCTAACCAGGGAACCAAAGCTAATGGATGCAAGAGCTGTCTGTTTAATGTCTGCATGTCTGCCCAGGAAAGGTTGCCATACATGACTCATGAGCATATCGTATTTAACACCATTGATGTAATACCTCTGGAGAAGCCATATTTTCCCTTTCCTAATAAAAGGAAAAACCACATGAAGGGCCTTTGGGGATATATTTGTTGTTGTTGTTGTTGTTAACATTGTTTTAGCTTTATCCACACCCAGTTTCAAATATAAGCAGTTTCTATCAGTGGAACAACAATCTGAGGAGAGCTGTAAGAATGTATGTGACATATAGGTGTTTCTAATTCCATTCGCTGCCTAGCCTGCCAGCAATGAATATTTTCACTATCTATCTTAATCTAGTCTTTCATCTATATCACATTCATCCCTGTGTTGAGTGAGCAACATTTTCCTTGCAGCGTGCACACAGGGCTGTTTCATGGCGAAAGAGCAGATAATACGCTAGGTCTATACACGTATCTTCACATAACATGCTGAGCAGCCTCAGTTAGGCTGCTGGCTACTTCCAGAGATGCTAGTGAGGTGGCATGGGCAATTAACCCAGGAAAACATAGTACAAGTTCCCCAGTCTCAGTTACTGCCCACAGATAAGCCCGAGTGGAAATGTGCAAGGGAAGCGCCTGTTTCCAACCATCTTCTACTAAAATATTGTCCAGACTGGCTTCCCTCTGTGCTGATCCCAGCACTCACATACGTAGGAATATATTTCCTCTCTCTAGTTTTATTTTTGTTTAGATTTGTTTGTTGTTTTTTTTTAAGAAAAAGACTAAAATCTAAAATGCTTCTCCAGATGCATCCTCCATCCAGAATTATTTAACCTTTGTTTCAGTGTTTTGATTTTAGAGATGTATTAAACCATTGCAGTTTCAAGGATTTTATTTTCTTCCTGTTTTCTCTGTGTTGCCCTAAAACATTAATACAAACTTAAACTTTTTGATGTTGTCAGAGATTCATTGCTATAAAGACCCAATTCATTACAAATGGAAATCAAAGATGAGCGAGTTCACTGAATTACTTAGATCCTCAGTGACCAGTAGTGACTCTACTTGTAAAAGCCTGATGCCACCAGATTTGCTAATGTCCTGCAGTTATCCCTTTAGGGATGATAAGTTTCAGGTCAGCAGAAGGTAATGTCCTTGAAGGTCACACAACTGTAAGCCCACTTGGAGAATTTGTTTAAATCTTCCTTGAAATTCCATTGTTATCCATACCCTTATCCCACACCTTACGCTTGGTTAAAGTGCTACCCTAAAATCTTTTTAAGAGCGATTTCACAAGCACTATGTCAATGAAGAACAATTGTAATTACTGTCTGTATGAATGAAAATAATGAATTAACAATTTTCTTCAAAAGCTTTAGGTCAGATTTGCTAACTCTCCATTTAACAAGTTTCTCACGATAAGCCTGCTCATTGCTTTCCAGAAGAAAGAGGGCCGTGTGCCTTGTGGCACAACACTAAGAGCAGCCTGTTTCCACAGTCTTATTCATTTTAGCTGATTCCCACACTAATAATAAAACTATTAAAAAAACAAATCTGAAAGAAGTGAAACAGCTCTAGAATATCTGTGGTGGAAGAGCTGGGACAACCAGTGGGAGATTGATGTGGTCAAAAATAGGGTTGAACCAGTTGCTCAAGGCTTGCCTAGAAAGTTACTACAAAAGTGATGCTGTTTTCTGCAGCGCTAATATCTGAGCATATGAAAGTCTTGAGTTTCCTTCAGTGAGGAAATTTAGACTCTCTTCTTTCTTGACAAGTCAGGTGACATTATTTAAGCAGCAAAGTCAAGGAATTAAACTTTGATATGTTCGAAGTAAATTGTTAGAAAACGTCACTTTTAGCATTGATACTTCCTAACTGTATTAACAGAAACTTAAGATCATAATTTAATATCACAATATCTTTTTTTTTTTTTGAGGAGTAAAACAAATTGCTTTCTTTCAGGCCAAAAGGAAACTTGAAAAACATATTTGAATTCAACTGAAAAACTTTTTAAAAAATGATTTTTCATTTTGTCCATAGAACAAGTTCTTCAGGCAGTTCTTTTAAGGGTGGGTATAAGGGGAATTATGTTGCATTATATTATCAGCCATGTATATGTAAGCTACACAGGATAAGACAGTCAATACTTACATGGTCTGGGTTTTCAAACATCCTGATCCAGAAACTGGCCAAATGCCCTTGTCCCCTTTACAGTTTGTATTTCTGAGGGTCTTTTCCACACAAAACAAATCTACTCAAATGGAGCTGGGATGTGAGTATGGACAGACAGACGTGCTGCATTGCAGTTTTACTCTAGAACTTGGCAACAATTTTTTATTTTCTGTTTTTCACTGGAAAAAATGATTTTTTTCCTTAGATTTATCATCTTTGCCTCTTTCAGCAATAATATTTTAAATAATAAAAAAGAGTATTAGTGCTTTGATCAGCTGTAATTTTATCTGTACCTACAGCACCTAAAATACTAATTTTCTCATAAATCTTGCACCTAGTATAAAAAAAGCAAAGTGCAGGACTGAACAGATTTAAAAACAAGACAAACAAACAGCAAAAAAAAAATCAAACCACAAATCGAACAATAACAATAGCTCACTTATACTGACAATAAAAATAGCAACATATGCTTTCCTTGCTGGGGCTCAGCTTCTGTTGTTCCACTTATCACTACTAAGGATACACAACTGAAAAGATGCTGTGTGAGGTAGTCCCTGCCAGGACCATTGCCAAGAAAGAACTCTTCCATGACTTGAAATGACTCAACGACTTCTTGACAAGATATCAGCCTACGCAGGGGGTTCCAATACACTGATTTCTATTTATTACATGCTTGAATGATTTCTGAACTAAGAGAAAGCCATGCACAGCCACAGGGGAACAGAAGCACACAATAAGGAGAGCAGATGTTGCTGTGACCAGGGCTCAAAACCCTAATTGCCAGCTTGCATCCTTTTCTTAATCAATTGGAGATATTGACCTGTCAGGCTGAAACTTAAAGCTCCTCTGAACTCAGGAATATTGGGATTGTAGTTCATCCCTTCTTACAGAGTAAAATGCTAATTATAAGTACTATTCCTCATTATCTGTGGAACACTGCTAGTTTAAATACTCCCTAATCTGAAAACCCAAACCCAGACTCAGGAATGACAACGTCCTGATTTTCCTCCACTATTGCTTCTGCAGACAGCTTTCAAGACAGATGCCACAGGTAAATTCACATAGACATTAGTGCCACCAGCAGTCTTCCCTCTCTGGTCAGGAAGTAGACTGAAAGTGACAGTTCCTTGGTTGACCTGACACTGTTGTACAAACCAGATCCATATGCCAGCATCTCCAGTAGTTTGCTACGGGTTCTAAAATGGCATTACTGAGCAGGTGGTTCGAAATAAATCACTTCTAAAAATTCACTTGTCAGCTGCAGATTCCAGCTGCAGGGAAAAATCCAGAGTTCTTTCTCAGATCAGGAGATCTAGGTCTTATGGAGCTCAGTCTGGAGCCTCCCAGAAGGAGGACAACAATCCTCAGCCATTGCAAAAAATAACTGAAGCTGAGATGTGAGAACCAAGACTAACAGCACTTTTCAACAGTTTGCAACCACCAGCAAAGGCACTCTAGACAAAGAGGACATAACAGCACCATCATGGGAATTTCTCATAGGTGCACAAACCAGTGTTGTTGCAGCAGATGAACTGGCTGTCATCCTGGAAGTAAATGGAATATTTATGACTTTTAAATTAAATACAGTGCAAATGCCAACATAGTGCTATAGAGAATGGTAACAGCCCTGAGAGCAAGGGGGGTGCAGAATACAACTGATCCATGCTGGGAGGAACATTCTGCTTGTCCTCTGTCAGGAGCCTAGAAGAGGATGTGGATAAACCTTTGCTGGAAGATGAAACAGAATACATGCCCTCAAAGACTGCATCCTTTAATTTATGTCTAATTAGGTGAACATTTCAAAATGGAAACTTTTCTATGTGGTACAGCTTTGAAGTTGGTCCTGCTTTTGAATGTGTCTGGGCTAGGTGACCTCCAGAATTCCCTTCCTACCTAAATTATTCTGTTATTTTATACTTATTTACAAGTAGATGTTTCTTCTCAATTATTTTTCTTCTTTCAATGCACCAGTAAGGTTCTGCCTGAAGCCCTTAGGAAGAGAGCAGTCATTTGTGTACACTCAGCATCCCTACAGAGAGAAGGCTGCCATGTGGGTCAAGTTTGGTACCTAAAATACCTCTCAGGAAAAGAGAAGCTTGTTTTTTAGTATATAATCACAGCTACCATAAGTGATTCTTTGGTTTGTGAGGAACAAACTCATTTTACAGCATTTTATATTTTGACATTATATACTGTTATTCTTGTTTCACTGCATGTGTATTTCTTTATGCATAGCAGTAAATAATTTGGGATGGATTACTTCTCTTTGATTGCCTATGACCAGGAAGATATATTTTCTTCTTTATGTGGAGCTCTCCACACATGCAGATGCTGCAGTCAGGAGAACACTATGTGCCTCTCAGTAACTGAAAGCTGCAGTGGCTGGTATTTCCTACAGGGTTTGTGGGAAATACATTGTTTTTCCCTTCCTGATCATACTGTTGTACTCTCCTTTCCATAGTTTGTGTTATATGAGTGACACAGAAAAGGAAATGATAATTAGAGTTTACAGAAGTAATAGAAATGGATTGATCATAACAGAGAAATCTTGGCAGTCCCAATAACTCTGGTTTCCTGCAGGGAACATTGCAGAAAAAGTGAAATGCTTGATGAAGGAGAATAAAAGAATTTGTCTTGGCACCGCAGCACTCTATGAATCACCTTTTTGAAGAAAAAGCAGCTGAAACTTTCACTTTTTGTGCATTTTACCATGCACGTGACTGATTCTTGTACTGTGTAAAAAAAAAACAAAACTGGGGACATTAAAGTAGTATATACCCTAATTTCCTCCACCTTCTGCTCCCTGTGAAGCCTCTTCAAGGCAGCCAGTGACTTGCTTCGTTTCAAGGAACACGCAACTTTGCTTTTCCCTTACTCTGATCTCTGAGTGTGTTTAATAACAACATTCATTTTTGGAGCATCTTTTCTGAGCGTAGTATCTTTTATCTGAACTGAATCCAAACTCTGGTCCTTCTGTGATTTTTCATTTCTGCAATCGCCTTCACATGCTGTGCCCTTCACACCCTCTACAGAGGTCCTCAGAGTCTCATTCTGGGTCTTCATCTTCATTGCTTTGCCCTCAAGAGTCACTTTACTCTGGGTTTTAAACAGGAACATTGCATCAGTGTGGATAGACTGTACATCTCCCTCAGCTTGCTTCAGTAACCACCCTCATCTACCAACCTGCCTTGGTTCTTTCACCCGTAGCATCTCTGTGACTCCCTACTCTTCAGTATTCCAATTATGAAATCGTGTAGCTGGGTGAAAATATACAAATGTCTGCAAGTCCTGGCCTGAGCTCTGACAGCAATTCAAGTTTGGGAAGACTGCTCCTCAGCTTCTTAACCTGAGCTAAAATTGGGATTCTCCAAAAATTTTTTCAGTTCCTTGCTTTCTTACAGGAGGTATTTCAAAACTCAGAAGTCTGAGTGATTTTCCAGGCACAGACAAAAACTTAGGGTGCAATGGCACTGGTTGTAATGCCAGAGCAAGTCAAAGAAGAAGTGGAAAGACTGGTCAGACCTCCTGAGACCTGAAATGCTTTCAGAAGAGATAGACGAAACCATGTCTTGCAAAGCTGTGCATTGTCTAGAACAAAGTTTAAAACAAGATAAGTTAGAAACCAAGGTAAGGAAAAGAAAACCACATAACTCAGCTTTAATCAGACTATGGCTGACTCTGCTGATAATGTGAGCTGAACCACTGAAGATGGTTTTGTTTCCTTAATTTCATTTAATTTTACAGAAAACCCCACAAAATGAAGCTCATCAGCAAAAGTAAAACTTTGCACTACATGATGAGTTTTTTGAATCATAAGCAATTTTGAAAAATAGGCCTGCTCTCACTTCAGTTTATCATTGAAGAGTATGCTGGAGATTCACATCTGAGCTGGTCTCTCCCATTGGGCTTAGAGCCTACAATTTAGGTGAACCAGGCTGAACCTGGTATTTCTGGAATGACTGTAGTCTCAAACGAAATGCTTTCATGTTGTGTTTGCAGTGTAAATATTAAAAAAATAAAACATTCAGACTGTTTCCAACCCCATTTGCTGAAGAAGCACAAACATAGAAAGGGCAAAGAAATATGCAGATCAAAGAAGATACATTTATTCAGCTATTTCCCATCCGCTGCATGCTCTCATTCCTGAGTGTTGGGTGGGAAACATTTTTTTTTCCATAATGTCACATATTGTTTCACTTCACCTTTCAAAAGCATCTTGTGAAAAAATACAAGAGGAAAAAGAGGAGCTGGAAAGCGAGTAAGCAAGTCCCCTGGAAGTTTAGGCAGGCATTTATCTAAGATATAGGAGGTCAGGTTTGAAGTCCACCTTCCAAATCAGGCACAACAATAAGGATGACTGTTCCCCATCTGCAGACCATTATCTCTTTATAATAGCTTCATTCATCTTTCTACATAAGTCATTTTTTAATGACATTTAGGTCTACATAAGTGCATTTTTTTAATATTCCTAGGATTTGGGGGAGGAGGAGATGGAAGGAAAGAGGTTTCAGGCTCCCATAAGATAATTCATATTCCATAAAGAACAAGTCTTTTGAAAAGCTGTTGGATGAGTGACCTTTCACACTCTAACATCTTTAATTTAGATGCTGTTCTTTATTTAGGCGATAGTGCTTCAATAATCCAAGCCTTTTCAATTTGCTTCTTCCCAGTTTCAGTGGAAACCAGAGCGACCTGATCTAGTTGAAGATGTCCCTGCTCACTGAAGGTGGGTTGGACTAGATGGCCAAGGTCCCTTCCAACCCAAACCATTCTATGATTCTATGATTCAGTCAGCATTTACAATGCCTTTCTGGAGTTATCATATAATGTGCCTGTTACTGTTCATGTTTTACAACAGTTCAGCAAAAAAAGCCATTCATGTTTACAGTGGGCTAAGAAGCTGTTATTTCGAATACATGAGTGGTTTAAGGAGTGACAGCTCCCTGATTGTTAACTTGTTCTTGAAAATGATTGGATAATCTCCACGTTATTCAATTGTTATTGACACACCATGCAATAGATTTGCTTGCTGCTTTCTGTCATAGAATCATAGAATCACAGAATGGTTTGGGTTGGAAGGGATCCTAAAGACCATCCAGTTCCACCCCCCCTGCCATCAGCAGGGACACCTTCCACTACAGCAGGTTACTCAAAGCCTCACCAAACCTGGCCTTGAACACTTCCAGGGAGGGGGCAGCCACAGCTTCCTTGGATAACCTGTTACAGTGTGTGACCACCCTCACAGGAAAGAATTTCTGCCTAATATCTCATCTCAATCTCCTCTCTTCCAGTTTATAGCCATTTCCCCTTGTTCTATCACTCTTTGCCCTTGTGAAATGTCCCTCTCCAGCCTTCCTGTAGCCCCTTCAGGTACTGGAAGGCCGCTATAAGGTCTCCCAAGAGGCTCCTCTTCTCCAGGCTGAACAACCCCAACTCTCTCAGCCTGTCCTCATCGGAGAGGTGCTCCAGCCCTTGGATCATCCTCGTGGCCTGTCGTACACATATTACTTAGGTGACTTTAATGACTTTAATCCCATTAAGAATATATTCCAAAGTGTGCTGTAAACACTGTTAAAGCCCTTTTATGAAGTGAGGTCTCTTTACAACATTTGTGATTATGGTCTGGTTTGTCATTTTTGTATCACCTCGCAGGGTTCCCTAATATGGGGTGCTCACAGTACTCTGTGTACCTTTTTATTATAATAGCACAACCTTCAACAATATGTTTGGAGAAATAATAATACCAACAGCCACTGGGGATGGCAATAATCCAGCCGACAGCCCACGTATTTTGGAACTGTGGCTTGGAGCTGTGTTGATGTTGCTGACCACTATGATGGACTATTCCCATTAGAGGCCACTGCAGCTGGATGCAATTTAAAGGAGCCCTGGGGGGTGCTCTAAACTTACAGCCCCTGCAATTCTTGAGGATAAAGGAAAGCAAAAAGGTGGTTTGAAGCCATATGTTTCTCAGCTGTCTCTCCTACCCCCAGCACTCCCCAGCATGCCAGGCACATACTCTACAACCCACAAGCCCAGCTTTGACACAGCCAAAAATACTGGCTAATCATTGGGAAAAATACCCCAACTGATCTGAACTTAGTATAGGCTGAGTAAAATGTTCAGATCACCTACAGCCATAACTCTTGTTAGTAAAACAGAGTGTGCAAAAGCCATGTGATTCCTCATGAATCAGGGAAACGTAGCTGTACAAAACTAGCATTTTTTAATACTGTCTGCAAACCACTAAGCAGAAGGAAAGTGAGTGTTAAAACAGATAATTTTTATTTAGTTTAGCAGAAAAGAAAAGCATCATTAGACACAGCCAAGTTACACTTTTCAAAGCACCATCACTTCCTTGAAAGGGACAAGATTTCCCTTAAAAGCTTCAAGTAGCTAGAAATTAGGTGCACGATACCAACATATTTGGGTTCTGGAGAGGAAACAAGCTGCTGGTATGAACTGATGAAAAGCAAGGCTTAAATCCTTGCCTCATACAGAGCAGGAACAACTCCCAGTGTACCTGCCTCTGCTGTTCTCCTTTCAAAGCATTCTGACTTCTTTATAAAAAACAGCTGACAAAAATCCTGCTGCCTGCTTGTATTTTGTATTATTCCTGTAATTATTTGTATTATTAAATTCTGTGGGAGAATAGTTAGCAGCAGTGTAAAGTTTTTCCTCAACAAGTTAGGCTTGGCTTAGGCCATCATTTAAAGCTTTCAAAATTAACATCTTCATTTTCTTCAGTCAAAGCAACAAACAAAAACCTCAGGGCAGAAGAATACTTCCTCTGATAAAAACAATCTCCATACATACATATTAAAAGCATATTTCCATATGTTATATTCTAGATTAAAGCTTCACATTAAGTTTATAACCCCACCTGCAAAATTCATGACCCATCCTTAAAGCTAGAGTTGGAAAAAAAGGAAGAGGGGAAAGGAAAAGAGATTTATTTTCTTTGTAGATTTTCTAACTTTGCTATATTAATGATATGCACTTGTGAAATACTTTGCAAGGTTGCATGTTGTGGAAGGATTATTAGCACCATGTAGAGAACTAGAGTGCTGCAGGGAAATCCTTGTGATAATTCTCCTCTTCAAACAAGGACAATGTATTCCTCAGCTTTTCAAATCAGACTATAGAAAATATCTGAATTAGCAATCATGCAGGAGGAGAAATAAGCAAGTAGCTAGGCAATAAATCAGAAAATTGTTACAGTTTGCAGTGATTGAAGGTTCTGAACTTCCCCCCGAATGCTGTCAGGCAGCCCTGTCACTTGGACAGCCGTTCAAGATCCTGTGTTCTCATTCTGGACTCTCCATCAGCCTTTTCCTATCTACTTTGTTTTTCTCTTTAAGAGAACCTCTCTCCAACATCTGCTTCCCTTGAGTCATATTTCTGGGCTTTATTAGCATTTCCTCCTTGTTTATAGCATCACTGTCCTTCTCCTCCACCACCTTCCTGCTGGGTCTCAAGTCTTTGCTTGAGAATCACTGGTGAGCTGTCAGCAACAAGTGAGCTCTTTCCTCCAGTTCCAGTATTCCCAGTGGTGCTGCCTCCATGGAGAAGGTGGGAGTGCTAAACCCAGAACAGCCATAAGTTTGCTTGCCTGGTGGTACTGGGGGAAAGAAGCCATCAGAGAAGCAGGCATCATCATTCCTTCCTGAAGTCTTCAGGAGCAATTTATGCCTTGAGAACCACTGCAGATGCTGTGTCAGAGGAAGGAAAATGGTCTACACATTCAACAGATAACACATATTAGGCTGGGAGCTCACCAGCAGGCAGTCAAGATATTTTGTCCAGAAATAAGCCTAAAATATTCATGGAGGTATAACTTGCTTTTCATCCAAGTTGACACAGGTTGTTGTCCATATTCAATCAAAGCAGAAGTAGAGTTGATAGATGCCATTTTTCTTAATCTGCAGTACTATAGTTTTCATATGACATAGTAGAAATGCTCTTATTCCATAATGACTGAAAATATAAACATTTATGCTTCTGGGATTTTGGTTTTGTCCTTCCTATATTCCTACACATATCAAAGAATCCTTGAGAAGGGTTATTAATCCATTAAATTACTGAACTTTCCATAAAGATTCCCAGGTCCTTCTGGAAAAAAGGAGTTGCATCATACAGCATAAACAATAGGATGTAAACCTCCAAATATCCAGGGTTGTTGTTCTGTTACTGCCTTTTTTATGTTATGCATTCCATGATGGGTATGTCCTTTGATGTTCGCACAAATAGTCAAAGAGAAATCAAGAAGGCAAGCCCCTCAAGCACATTTCAGCTGTCTCACCTCCATTTTTTAAATGGATACATTTAAAAGAAGAGCTGCTCTTTTTGTCAAATGTTCTCCTATAGAGCTCTAAAGCCTAAAATACATATAATCTAGTGTCATTTCTGGAAAACTCTACATGACTGAACATTTAATTGGAGAAAAATTACAAAAGACAGAAGCTGCTTGCTAAACATCTGTTGGCCTGTATTTGGTCAATAAGCACTCTCAGGACATAGGCACAATGCTTCTATGCCTTAAAATGCATGCAGACCAATAACATAGTCTGAAAAAAATGTATGGATATAACATCAAATATAAATTGATTTATTACATTTATTTTGACTTATAGTCAGTAGATTTGGCTTGTTATACACCTACAATTAGGAAGCAATGGAAATGATGAGGACATGTATCACCCAACACTCATATTTTGCAAATTCACAAATGTATGCTGAGGTGACGTCAAGCTTTGACCAAGTTTCAACTGAATAGATGCCAATTAATGGTTTTGAGTAGAAGTCATGTAAAACTCAGTGGTTTAAATTGAATTTGGAGGGTCACCAAAAGCATAACAATATCTAAACCAGTAAAAATTCAACTGAAGCCAATGAAGTTCCACCCTTGTAAGGTGGAGTATTGAAATCTGACCAAAGGGTGGTAAATGTCTACAGGCTAAAAAGAAGAAAGAGATACATCTCTTTTCTTTCCACAGGCTAATACAGCAAGGCCTGTGTAGCTTTGCTGTGTAGTTAATGCTTTCATCTGTCAACAGGTTCCTTACTTACTCCCCACTTTCATTCATCTCCACTTTCCTAGTAGGACCTTTATGGAAAAGTTTTAGGAAATGTCAGGATAAGATGTGTTTTTACAAAATGAAGGTGTCATCTTCGCATTTCCTGACAAATATTTTTAACAGAAAAATCTCCTGGCCCACTCTGAAGCACTCTGTGCTTTTTGCCTGTCTTTTGGAAGACAGAGGGATAAATGGAAAGAGAGCTTTTACCTCTAGCTCACAGCATCTAATTCAGCACAGCTCAGTAGTAACTAAACATTTGGTAGTAATTTGACAGCCTGTGTCAACCAAATTAGCAGCTCGCATCAAGCTTCTGTATGGAAAACAGCCACTTTGTGGAACTCACTGTCAAAAATTGCACGTTGGATGACAACCCCTTTCTGGGGAAATTAATGTAGATTTTGGGAGTAACATTTTAGTGTATTTAGGTGCGATCTCTCAATATATATGTTTATAGAAATATAAACATATTGAAACAACAGTTAAGAGTAGAGGAACAATTTTATAATAGAATCTGAAAGTACAATCCATTGTTTCAAGCAATTTTCATTGAACCTTAATAATGCAAAGGCTGCATAGTAAAGACTCTAGAAACAATACTGAAAAAGCACACAACAAACTTTACACAGAGCATTTATTTGAGACAACTTTTATTAATTTACCAAGCTGCCCTTCTCCACCCCTTCTCTTGGCCCATGCTGGGGCAGGACCAAATATGCCAACAGTGTTTCCAGCAGATGCTCTAAAAGATTGTTCATGTTGAAGGCCCCTCAGCTTCCTGAGGCAATCAATTCCAGTGCTTTACCAGCCTTATCTTTGAGAAGGGTTTGCTAATGTTTAATCTCCCTTACTATAATGTAAGTACATTGCTTCTTGTCTTTGCTCCTTATTATTCGTCGAGTAAGCATGACTCCCTAGCTAGGTCATTAGAGCTCTTACCTAGGGGTTAAAATGGGAAGACCTGAAACACAGTCCTCACCCAAAGCACAATTCAGATAGGTGCCATGCATTGGATGTGTAAACTGTTCTCTAACCAGAGAGATTCCCTTTCCTAGATGATAAAGAATTTTCTGAATTTCAGGTTCTAGACCTAGGCAGAATGCAGAGACCCTAGTTTCATTTCCTGTCATGTCCAGGTCTATATGTTTTGTGCTATCAGGACTTAGGTCTTTGCAGAACTGAAAGATCCAGGCAGGGTTTGTTGGTTTTTTTCCCCTCTGAATTTGAAGACACACTAAAAAAAAGTAAAGTTTACCTGAAAGGTATAAACTATCTACTTTTCTTTCCTTATCTCCTTTATTTTAAGAAGAAAAATCTTTAAAGATGACCACTTAAGTGCCAACTTAAGTTGGCATTCTGTTGACTTTTTCTATGTTCGCCTTCAGATTTTCATTGACCACTATGATTATTCAGTTGTGCACCCATTGTGAAAACACACACACTCCGAGCATCCTGGAGTACATAGCAGTGACTGGGCTCAGGTTGCTGTGCTGTATTTAATTACCTGGGAAATATTACAGGATCCAATTCCAAACTGCTATAGGTGTCAGATATATATATGACCATGTCTGCATTTGGCAAAATGTAAATGCTCTCCAGGTATTTATCTTTTACTGTGTTTTGATTGTTTAATGTTATTCTAAGCTAAAACTTTTCCCACCACTCCAAACAATCCAGCTTTGCATTTTTATTGGGTGCTATCTGAATAAAATGGCTATGAAAGAAATATTTTGAAAGATTATATGATTCTTTTTCAGAGCTCTGTTGGCCAGAGATTTTTAGTTTTCATTTTTGGAAGTATTCATTTAATTTATTAGTTGTGAAACTTCTGGACTAGAGACAGAAGAAAATAAATCCTTCATTCTCTCCCTGGAACATGTGCAGTGTGCCCTCTGGACCACCCTCAGCCACAGCTTTTCAGTAGCAAGGGTGGAGCCTGCTCTTCTGTCTCATCAAGGTCATCTTCTCAAAAGCAAAGAGGGTGGGAGCTGAAGTAATTTTCTGGTGCTGGTTGGACTGGGGAGAGCTGAGAAGCCTTCTAGACACTGAGTGTCCTTGGCAGTGCTGTTGGGAGAGCCGTGTCACAGGGAGGGAGGTCCCTCCTCTCTCCCAAAGCAAGCTCAGATACCATTTCTACAGACTGCCCTCCTCACAAGTCCTTCCTCCTTGTACAAGGACACATATTGCTTGAGAAAAGCAGAAGGTCCGTTTCCCATGTCAGCTGTAAGCGAGGGAACTTCTCACTGTGACCCAGCCTGAAAACCTGTGTTTCCCAGGCAGTGCAGGAGAGACTGGGACCAGGACCAGCTGAGACCTTTGGATACTCCTGGGTACAAAAAAATGCCAACCTGGAGGCACCAGCACCCACTCCTGCAGTGGTGTCCCGTGAATTCAGTGAAAGCTGCTCTGACAAAGCCTAGGGGTGCTGTTTCTTTGCTTAAAGTTAAAAAACCCCCCTGCTTTAAGATTACATCTCTACCTGGTATTTATCCTCCAGAATCCTTTTCCATATCATCCTTCAAAATGGGTACCTTGTGTATGGCCATCTTTGTGTGACCAGAGAAAGGAAGGCAGAGAGACAGACCAGTGGCAGCAGAAGGAAAAAAGACAAGCTAGCTTTTCACAGATTTCCAGCCTGATCTGTTCACAGTGTTAAATTGCCCTCCTCTGCTCTACTATGAGTTGTTAATACTCCAACCACTGTTTAAAGGGTGTCTGGATTCCCATGGAAGTAGATAAGAGCTACATGTGTTGTTGGGCTCCATACAGCCCCGTGACTTTGAAGGAGAAGAAAAATGAGAGAAGAAAAATGAACTAAATATTTAAAGATACCTAAGGAAAAGAATAGTAGCTTTTCCCATTGAGTCATATATCAACACAGACTCTTTTCCTCAGGGAAGGAAATGTTGAATGAGAAAGGAATGAGGTAGAACTTTAATCAGCTATTTCATGCTAACAGTACCTAATCTGAGATCAACATTAGTAAGGGTTTGGCACTCTTCACAGGTACCTGAGGCACAAGGCTAAGCAACACGCCCAAACCATGTAACAACAGCCTGCTGGCACCCTCCTCTTTATTATTCCCTAATGAGATAATCTCACAGAGAAGAAGAGAGGGGGAAAGAGGAGTTTCTTGGCCACACCAGACAGAGGCCTCCCTGAAGAACCACCTCTCCTTGAAACAGACTCTGACTGTTCAGGCTCCTCTGGCACATGGGGTTTTGGTGGGGCCATGATGGACACAGCACACACCATTCCCAGCATGCAGGGTAAGGGCTCCTCAGGAAACATGCCCAGCGCTCTCCTCTGGCATGCACAGACTTTCCCAGCGGTTTATACCTGTCTTCCTAAGAAAAACAGACGCCGTAAGGAGCTCCAGGGTGCTGTAGAAGTATGTGAGCCAAGTTTCCCTGACAGCCTCTACATGAAGTTAAAGACGTAGAGGTGGTTCTCCAACTTGGTTAAAAAAAAATATACTAAACAAAACACTATTTTAAATAGTCCTGCAAAATATACCTATACATGGCAATATTTGTAGTCAAAACCTGGCAAAGCATCTGTACTTTCACATTTGAGCAGAGGAAACAAGTCAAGTCCCAGGAAGGGGAAAAGTGTTGCGAGAAGAGTGGACTTGCAACTGGAGGCACCAGAATCTGTCCTGGGAAACAGCTTGAAGACGCTCCCCCCACTCTCTTCTCAGTGTTCTAAACACTTCCTACTCTAACAGGGTCAAGTAAATAGCTTTGGCACTCAGGGAAAGCATGGACCAGGGATGGATTTAGCTGACCATGAAACCTTTTGCAACATTAGTACCTGAGGAACAGTATTAAGAAGAACAACCTGGACATGCAGAAGTGTCCTACCTAGGCTACATTAACTGGAAATTCAAAGGCAAAAGTTGTTGTTTCAAAGACATCTTGCTCTTTGCAATGGATTAATGGACCAAACACCAAGAGAAGATCTCAGTCATATATTTATGCTAGTAGTTATAAGAGCAGCTGTAGTTTCATATCTGAAGATTTAATTTGCTATAAAACATACCATGAAAGCAGCATACCTCCACTGTGTTTAGTCAATAGGCAGTATAGACCAAAGTGTAAAAATGTTTCAAAAGGTTTAAAAGCAGGGGATAGAGGGGAAACGAGTTGCTATTGGAGGCACAGCTTCTAAATATAGTGCAGCATGCAGAAGACAACTTTAAAGTCTGCCAAACTCTAAATTTAGAAGAGTCCCAGAGCATGTCCATGCCTGTACATCTTGCATATGTGCACCACGACAGGATCAAAAATGCATGCCCAAATAGTATGCTTACGGTTAGCTCTGCAGAGCTGACTTGCAGCATGATCCAGAGGCAGAGCCATGCCCTTTTTCTCTGCACTGGCAGTTTCTTACTCAGATATATATTACTTTAGTCCAAAACCTCTCCTGGAAGGTCCCCAAAGTAAAATTGAATGTAATGTATCAGTGCCCTGCTGACCTGGCTGAGTATTAATGGCTTTTTACATTTCATGTCAGAACATTCATCTCACTGCAGTGAATTCAAAGCAATGCTGAAAAGCTGCACTCGATATACAGTAACCAGAGGCAAGGTTACAAAAATATTAGCACTCTAGCTCATACATATGAGAGAAGATGAAGACTCGAGAAGCCTCTGGCAGGAATTGTCTACATTAAATAAGCTTTCAACTTTCATTCAGGTTTGGGGGCTTTTTTATTTATTTTATTTTGGATATGCTTTGAGTCATGGGGGGGAAAAAAAGCCACAATTAAATTGTGTCAAACTATGTTGGACACTACGTGTACCATTCCAGATTACAAAGCAATCTTGTTTAACAAGAACTCTTCCATCTTTCTCAGTCTATGCAACTAATGTGTTAAAATGATTTCCTTGTCATACATCTACACTGCTGTATTAGCCTTTCCTACTCCTGCCCAGTGCAGCAGAACAATAGCACCTAACCTTATGTCTGGGCTGTGCAGATGAATCACACAAGTAGTGCCTCTCTTCCAAAAAAATGTACCAGTTGAGGAATTTCTGGGTTCTCTAAAGGTTTCCTGGTCTTCTCCTTCAGGTTTAAATAAGAAATAACCCGACAGAGCTTACCACATTACATGCAAATTGCATCCAATATACAGGCAGTGTGTTGCAATAGGTGTGCAGCATCCTGGTGGACAGTATATTTAAAATCCCTCTCCTCTGTTGGCAAAGCTGGTGCACATGAAAATGGGGTGACCGATGTATGGTCACATTTAGTGGCTTCACAAAACATGTGCTGTTTTCAATATGGTTTCTTCTTGATTCTTGTTCTAAATATTGCTCGTTTTTATGGTGCTCTGAATCCTCTAAATGACTTTGAGGCTGCAGTGTATTGATGCCAGCCATTTGCTGAGTTGGATTGAATTTACCTTGTCCCACACCATTTAAGCTATAACAAACACTGACAGCCAGCAGCCACAGAGAGAAAATGGGCATGGTTCAAAATAATTTCTCCCATAAAGTATAAAGAGATGATATGAGGGAAAAGAACTCATTAAGTTGAAATGTTATATTCAGAGCAATGTAAATTAAATATAGTGTTGACATGCTGGATGTGGATAAGGAAAAAGGCAGACTGCTTTTGTAACAACATTTGTTGCTGCTGAAATGAGGTGGAAAGGTGCTACAGCATGCAAGTGTGATAGCTACACAAAAGGTGGTGTCTCTTTGGTATGCTGTTCTTTCTTCTCCACCACCTGAAAGATGCAGATGTGTAAGCAATGTTATTCCCTCTAATGCAGACAACTGGGCATGGCCCTGAAAGAAGTAAGGGACATGTGGCCTCACAGTGGTTAAAGTACCAAAATTATCAAATAATTCATATCAGCAGGGACTTCTGCAGCTCGATTGGTCCAACCTCCAGCTCAAAGCAGGGCCAACTTTGAAGTTAGGCCAGGTCACTCAGGACCTGTCCAGAGGAGTTTTGAAAGTCTCCAAGGATGGAGATTCTACATCCTCTCTGTGTGACCTCTTTCAGTGCTTGATCACCACCACTATGAAAATTGTCCTGACATCCACTTGGAATCACCCTTGCTGCACCATGACCCACTGTTGCTTCTTCTTTTGCAGTGCACATTTAAGAAAAGACTGGCTACATATTTTCCAAAACCTCCCCATTAGGAAGTTGAAGATAGTAATCAAATCCCTCCTGTAGCCTTTTTAGTCTCTGAGCTGAACTAACTCCCATCCAACATCTGATTGGGAAGGTGTGCCCATTGATGAAACCTGGGATCAGACCCCAGGCACAGCTTACAACAGTCTTCTAGACACATTGTACTATCTTCTAGCAGACCTGAGACAACAAACTTTCTCCTTTTTCTTCTTCTTTTCCTCTCAGCCTTTAGCAAGTCCAGTCCAGCTCACCATGCCAATCACTGCACTGGAGCTGCAGTGCCCAGTCAGCCACTGGATATTCAGGAGGGACCACTGACTTTCCCCCGTGTAACCAAGGAGTCACACTGTGAGTATCCATCCACTGGAAACCCAAACTGAAGGAGTAATGCTTGCTATGACCAAAAGAAAGCATTTCAACATAAGCTTTGCTACAAACCCAAGTGCTCCTTTGTCATCTGCTTTTGAAAAGGTGGTCCTTAGCTACAAGAGTGCTTTTTTAGAAAGGCACAGAAGTGAAGTCTTCAAGAATTTTGAAATAACATCACCTCTTTGCTGCAAACTACCTCTTATGAAAATGAGTCATTAACTACGTTTGTCTTCTGAATACCAACTTCATGGTGCAAAGTGCAAAACATATTGCCAATTTTGCATGAACCATCTTATGCTAAATACACAGCTTTTTTTTTTTTAACAGACCTTTTGGCAACACTAGGAATGAAAACATTTCCCCTTGCAGCAATATCTCAGTGCCCATACAAGACGTAGAGACAGGAGCAGGCTGTAAGCTGGCTTTGCACGATGTTGGCCTTCAAACTATAGCTGGGCTGCCTTAAATCATGTCAAAAATACCATTCCCCAAAGACAAAAAAATATAGCTGATGCTTACGGGGCTGCACAGACAGTTCATCTATGTCTCTGTCCCTGTCTGCACCTTTCAGCGCAGAAGGGGGGATCGATGTGGAGGCTATTCCACAGAGAAAGAGAAAACTGAAGGGAATCAGAGAGGGATTTGGAGTGACTTGGTGAAAAGCTGACTATTAGGCTCTATTTCTAGATGCTCTGTGGCTTTACTGTACATATTCGTTGTTAACTTTCAACGTTGGCTTATTACAGAGAAACTGGATGTCTAGAGGGCTATTTTTGGAACTGCTGAGGCAAGAAAATTCTAAAATTGCCATTGCAGCCTACTGAAACGTTGAATTTGCTCTCTAATTAAAATTTCTCCTATAAACTTGAGCTACTCCAGCATGCAGAGAATTTTTCCTGTCTCTGCCTAATGTTTAGACAGCCAGTCTCTGTGGAAGAGGAATACAATTTTCTGAGACCACCCCCATTTTAATTGCAGTATGTTCTTTTTCAGTTTTAGTCTGTGTCACCAAAATGGTTTTGGTGTTTCCATCTCCAACTGATATAAATTCTATAGTGCATGGGATTAAGGAGTTTATATATATTAAGGAGTTATGTGTGTGTGTGTATTATATGAGCTTGTGTATATATTTGTATTTATATAAACATGTATATCTATGCATGTATGTGATGTTCATAGTATTTATGAATAATATGAAGACCACACCTGGACAACAGAGAAACAACCTTTGTTTTTCTTTTTTTTAATCCAGGAAGGGATTTGTGTTTGCTATGAATTCACCCTCTGTGTGCAGCTGCAGTGTCTTCTGCAACAAAAAAAAAATGACATGTTTCTCCGATAGTGATGCCACAGCGGTGATTCACATCTATTTATATTTGATCTTGTCTTCTGTCAGACTGGTGTCAGACTTTAGCTCGCCCTTCCCCCTCCTCTTTTAGTTTGCTTCAGTGCTGATTATTCCACAAATGGCAATGTGAAGCTGTGTGCAGTGTGATAGCAGGAAGAATTAAAGGGCTTAATGAACTGCGTATGCTGCTAAAGGCTTCCTTTGCTGCAGCGTGAAGCAAAAACTCTAGCAGATCAATTAAAAAATTACTGCTCTGGAAAAAATTATAGGAAGGGTATTTTGAGGGAGGAAAAGAAAGATATAAGAAGGGAATATATGACTTCAGGCTTCAGTCTGAAAAAGCAAAATGAAATATTCATGTCATTTTGCAGACGTCTCCAGCTGTAGGTTGGGGATGTGCACCGAGGCCATCCGGTATGCTTCTGGATGAAGTAGCAAAATAAAGTAGACATTCTTTCTAAACATATTATCTTTCAACAATAATGTATACCCACAATAATAATCTTGAAATAAGAACTGCAGAAAGACTTTAACAGTATTGTAAAACTGAGAATAGTACATTTTCTGGCTATTATTTGAGCTGCTCTGGCATTCAAGCAGCCTGAACATGAAGAAAGCTAATAAACTGCACCAATCCTGCCCCAACGCACCTCTGCTCACAGATGTTGTATGTCTTTCCCCCCAAAAGTGATTACAGCAAGTCATATTATAGCTAGGCTTGCAACATTTATTTTAGTATTTAAATCCTGAATGCAAAAATACATTATCAAAATGACTATTTCCAAATCACTCATTTGGATGTATTTCATACATCCTTTCTGGTGTCTGCTGGTTTTTCTGTGAACTGTAGGATTTAGGAGACTAAGAGAGTCTCTCTGTCAGTTTATTTATCTGTCACTAAACAGCACCCTGACACTTATGGAAGTGTTTCTGGAGGTAACACCGAGATACCCTTGTCTCCAACAATCTCAGCTGAACTCTGAGTGCTCAGGAGATGCCCCTGGCTATGAAATTGCACTTGGTTCCTGACCCATGACAGGAGATGACAGCTGATCCTGATCCCAGGCTAGACAGGAGCACAAGTATTTCTGACACATCCCATGTCCAGTTTGAGGTCTAGAAACATTTGTGAAGATAGTCTGGGAAAGCATTCTCTGGTGACCTTGGTGCTACAATAGCCCAGCTGCCCAGATTTCCCAACAAAGCAAACGAGACTCAGTTCTACTTAAACCAAACCTCAATTTACTAAAGCTTATTCTGGGCCTGTAAGAACAAAATGACTCTTTTACCAGAGAGAAGAGGATGGAAAACACCAGCATGATTGTTTTCATAAATAATGAAAGAAAAATCTCCATCACACACTCAGCAGTGAACAACTGAAGTTTCTACTTGAAAAAGCAGAATAATTCAGTCAGTGAACTCGTCATGATAGGAGACTTATCCAGTCTGCCACAGACACAAATAAAAATGCAGCCAGCACACAAGGAGGCAATGCAGAGGAAACAGATAAAAAAGAATTAGTTATTTTTAACTGCCATTAATATTACAAGAGAAACTGTGACAAAGGGAGAAGCTTCAGAATTCAGCATAGCATTCTTATAAATGCCGGTAAAATAGTATCTAATGAGAGATGTCATATCAAAAATAACACAAAATGAAGGCAAGAACAGACTCTTAATAAGACAACCACAGCACCAATTATCCAGAATAAAGAAAAATCATTCTTGTGATATTATGAACAAAATCTTGACTTAATAGAAATAACAGATATTCCCTTTACTGCATGTTTCAGTCTTTTAGTTGTACGAGAGTATAAACATTCCCAAGAAGAGGTGTTTTACTAAGACAGCAAGACAGGCTGCTGAGCATATATTTCTCACCTTGGATCACAAAAACTCACTCATTTACTTGATGCCAATGATTGGGATGATAACTTGCAGTATTAAAGATGCTTTATGAAATGTTTAACTACAAAGAATAGAAAGAGAACACGATTCCCATAATCTCTTTCCTGAGCTGTAATAAAGAGATTGTTCAAAAATTCAGATGCTAATTTGAATAAATGGCATCAAAACCACCTGCATATCTTTACTTTCTGTGAACGTGGAGAGAGGAAGAATGTGACTAGGGTTGTGTAATCTGAAAATACTTTAAAAGCCCAAGATGTCCCTGGAAATTCTACCAAGTGGAGTCTGGTAAAGATTTTACCCAGAAAAGTTAACAAGTAAATGGTGTCCCCTCCCCTGCTTTGTGTACTTTCTATGATGCAATTTACCAACTTCTTGTTGAAATGGCTAAAATAAAGCAAACTCCACAAGGTAATGAGCATTAGTGGTAGTGTAAGCATTTTCTAAAAAGAGCTGGACCTCCACTAGAACCTGTGTATTTCTCTGAGATCCATCAACCAATCTATTCATCTATCTTTCTATCTATCATAAAACAACTTTTGACAATAGAAGCATCTGATATTCCTTTCTTTACTGCCACCTTCCTCAGGGATTATACTCCTAATGTTTTTTTTCCCCCAATCACTTGTGATAATAAATTTAATTAATATCACTACAGTACGGGAAAAATACAGTATTCTATCAAATAATCTCAATTACATAACTGAAGTATTAGTTCAGCTTTAAAGAACTGAACATTCACAGTAGATTTGTTCATGAGTGATCTACTGATTAAAAGATCATGATAGTCAACTGTGAATATTAATTTACAGGCTATCTGTGAACAAAAAGACAAGACTAATTAAAGATGTTTATCTCTTGGATGACTTGCTCATCTCTAGTAATCTATATTCTTACAAAAGAGTTTTGCAGACAACATGGTAATTTCAAGCAACTCTATTGTAAGAATATCAGCTGATGATGTACTCTGCATGGCATGAAAACCATAATACATAATAAATACAGCACTTTTAAAATAATAGGAAAACAAATGCTTCTCAGTGAAGCAGTCCCTCCCGCCCCGCTCTCATTTCTGAGATGAATTAGCATTTATTAGCATAAGCATTTGTGGTGGCCACTCAGTTGTATCAGGAATCTGATCTGGATTAAAATTAACTCAACAAGACAAGCAAACAGTAGTTGCTTTCAACATCGATTTTAAGGATTGTTTTAATTTCTCCTGTGTGATGGCATTCCATTTCAGTCTCCTGAACAGCACCATCCTACCTACTTTGAAGGAACTCTCTAATTTTGATTCTGAAATAAACCAAAACTTCCTAAATCTATTCCTGCAGAGGAAAGCTATTATTTTTCAGCCAAAATATGTTCAGATTTCAAAAGCGGATATTTTTTCTTCACGAGAAAAGCAGACATTCTGAAACAGCAGAAAACCTTGTTTTCCATCCCCAAAACTCCTGGATGAAATTTTTCCATCAGCTTTATCTTAAACCCACCATAGATCTTCCTGCTACTCCTGTTCCAGAACAGCATGAAGAAAATTTGAAAGAACGTAACTTTGTGGCTTTCAGGATGCACAGAGATCCCCATGCACATCTGTTCCTTGTAACCCTATGAACCTGAATATTACAGTACCTCCTAAATGTGAAGTCTGCCTGGTGGTACAGGAGCACTAGAAACTGAGTCACTCAGAAAACTTCTGGTGAACCAACAAGACCGCATGGGCAAGGCAGGGACTAATGGAGCTCCTCCACCTCTGACTTTGCAGTCATCTCTTTTCATTTTGCTTATGGTTAAGCACTACAGTGTATCACATCTTACTCAACAGATTATATCCAAGGTCTAATGAAACCACTTTCATTGTTGTGAAGATCTCAAGCTTTTAACCTTGTTGGAATAGCCTTTCCATAGCTCTGCAGACCTGAAACTCCAGTAAACTCTAATTTTCTAAGGATTCAACATCGGGGAATTCTCTGGACAGATGAGATCTACCTACATCACCTCAGCTTGGCTGTAGCAGTGGGTGACAGCCAGATAGAATGGGTTATACCTCAATATCTACCTATCTTTCACAGTTTCTCACTGTGCATGTAGTCCCTGAAGATGTAGGAAGGTAATACCAATTTACAGCAGCCCCAAGGCAGTGCATAATTATTCCAGAGGCCACCCAAGACTCCAGACACTTCTCAGATGAGAAAAGCAAAAAGGTAGCAATCAAACACCCTTTCCTTTTCACTCATGCTTAACAAATCTCAGCTGGAGATTAATTATTCCTATGTAATTATGCTAAGTTCTGAAGTAATCATCACATAGACAGGAGACACTAAAGTGAAAATAAACAATAACTATATTTTCATTTAAAACTCTGATTCAAAACAAGACCTCAAACAACATCAAGGAATCAATAAAGATAGAGCATTAATATCTAAGTAACAACCTGTCTCCGTGTAGTATTAGTTTCTGTGCATTTCTTCATGTAGATAGGTTTGAGGGTGGCTTGTCTTTTCTAATTTTTTATCTTATGTGGAAGCTGGATTTAATACACTTTGAAATATAAATAGTAATGAGGTCATAAAAGATGCTGAAAGGAATGAGAGTTGAAGAATGAAACAGATAAAGAAAGGATTCAGACTGATAAGCAAGTTGATAATTTCAAAATGCCATGAAGCTGGGCTAGACACCAATAACCCCCTAAAAAAAAGCAATGCTAAGAAAATCCCAGTGGTTTTTCAGCTCAAAATCAGGTCATTGTACTATATAGTCAAAAATCACTGTCAGAGAAGACAGATGATGGAAATGAAGCTCAGCACAACCTTTGCCAACGCAAAGCCGTTGCAGAGAATAAATCACGACAACGAAAGGTAGAGCAGAACTCTTAGGTCATCTACTCCATGTCCCAGCACCGGAGGGATGTGTCATTCTGTTAGTGTCTTTTTTTAGTGTGTGCCCATTTTAAGTGACCCCTAGCCACAATGATTTCCAACACTTCTCTTGCAAGTCTACTTGTGATCAATTAAAGTTTCCCAATAGGAAACACTCATTTCTACATAGTCAGTTTTGGTAAAATTCAGTTTGTTGGCCATAAATATATTCCGTTGCATTATCCAGAGTATTCTGTACAAGTTTTACATGGTCTATATGCAGTAATGTAGACCTTCCTTAGAGACATTCTGGCAAATTAGATTCTGTTTCTGCATTTGATTTTAAAACCAAGTGAAAGAAAATCTTGGACACATATTATTGAATTATAAATTCCTATAAATGACATGCCAATGTACTTTTTATTTCCATTGTTCAACTGACTAAAAAAGAAACTACTTGTCAGCATCACCCATTCACCTTCTCTTGTTTTTCTCCTTGAACCTAGCTGGCAGCTGTCAACAAAAAGGAATATATGGCTATTATTTTGCAGTGTCTGCCCAGTTTCCAACTGGTTCCTACTCCCTCTCCCTTATGGAAAGGTGAAACTCCCATTCATATCAGTCTGGCCAGAATTGGTCCCTTAGGATATAGGTTTCACTGCAAAGTTGATACTAATATGAATATACTAGCTTTTCTCATCCATCTGCAGTATGAAGATATGTGGAATATCAACTCCTCGATGTTATCCCAAGCTATAAAAATAGAACAACTGGGTGAGGAGGGAGTTAGGGAATTTTTCTGTTTGCTTTGGGGATTTTTGGTCTCGATTTTTTTTTGTTTGGGTTTTTTTTTTCACTTTGAAAAACAATCTCTATGTGTGAAATATGGTGATTGTTGGCTTGGGTAATATTGTTTTAACTCGGCTAATGTAAAAGCAACATTCATTCTTAATCAAATAAATGATAATTCACTTAGCTCTGCTAAGATATTTGCCCAGTTTACATATATTAAAGTGATACATTGCAGTGTGATATGATATATAAAGAAATATTTCACATATCTCTTCTAAATTAATTGCTTAAATTTAATAGTTTCCTATTAAGCAAAATAGGAGTTCATTACTCATTTTTTTTATATCATCCTTTAGTTTACATTTCTCCTTCTCTCCAAATGTAATTAATATTAATGTTTTAAATTGCTTCTAACATAGAAGACCCCTGTGTCTTTAATCATGCTCATTTCTGGATCTGCTTAAAATTCTTCTCTCTTTTTTCAGCCACAGGACATGACTGAAATTTTAATGCTGTCTGCAAAATGGTTATGTGCCACTGCTTTATCACGTGTAAGGACATTCTGCTCTCATATATCCCATTTGGCTTAGTTGAGTGTGGTCATGAATTCAGAAAAGGTGTCCACAATAGCATAACAAAAAAACCCAAAAAAACAAAAACCAAAAAACCACCACCAACAACAAAAAAAATCCACCCAGAAATTGGGAAAAAATTGTTAATGCACTTTTCCAGAGGAGAAACAAAGGGCAAGAACTAACCTGTTTTCTCACCTTGAAGATGACCATTTGGATCAGGGATGAGGCACAGTGCTGAAGGAATTGCTTTTTTTATAAAGTCATAGAGACTAAATTTTGTCAGCCTGGCACCTTCCACAAGGACTATATACACCAGTGGATTTTAAAGACACTGTTCCAATACACTGAAAGCACAATAGCTCCTCTACCAAAGACCTTTGCCTCTGGGTCTGTAAAGAAGCTTATGATTAAACAAGCCTTATTGTGCATTATTTTTCTAAATGTCCCCTTTTTTGTAAGTGGAATGAATTGCTGGCTGCTGCATTAAGAATTCCTCAGAGCATCATGTGGAGTAAGATCATACTTAACAATTGGTTTAGGCAGGTTTATCCATTGCCAGTCAATGGGAGGCAGCTGTTTTACAGACACCGCTCACTTGGATTTCATGCCAGCCACAGACCTTGTATTAAATGGAGATATTTAAAATTAACATGCCTTTCATCTATAGCCAAAATGAATAGGCAACTTGTGTTTTTTTAATTAGAAATAGTGCTGCACAGTCACTGTAGCAGCCAAAGAAATGGTTATAAAGTCCTCCCAGGGGTCACTGAGGACCATGGCAGTGACTCTTGTGACTTCGTCCCTCTTCATTTGCAAGAAGCAAGACCTGACACTTCACAGTCCTCTTGGATAGGCAAATGTCCAAGCAAGAGATGGTTCAGTGAGACTGAATTAATTTCTCCACCCTGGTAATTTGGGAATTGCCTCGCACTGTTTCGTTTCAGGAGATGTTTTAGGATGTCTGTCAGCCGAACAACCATCCAACATCAATCCAGTGCATGTGGAGAAACTCCTATGAGGGTGCTGGCAGAAAGATACTCCTGTATTTGCCTGAAATAAACAGAATCCAGCACATTGGCGAGGACTGTCTCCATATTCAGGTTCTCTTTGGCCAAGAAATTACAGACAAGCCAATCTGAACCCCCTGTCTTACATACTTTTTGTTTCTGTTTGATTCAGTCATATATGTGGGACGACAGAGGAAGCAAGGTTGGTTCAGTTGTCTAAACACAGGCATCTGGTACTATTTTAGAAACTTCACAGTGATGCTCCAGGACTCCTGGGTTACCTGGGTTTATATTCTGGTTTCACAGTTATATTTGCCAACCTCATGTAGATATCTTGGATACCTAGGATTTACTTTTAATCTCATGACTTGCTCTCTAAATGACCTAAATTAACCCAGGAATCACTCAATGAACTGAGAAAAGCACCCCTGGCTGTAGTTGGACATGACAACACAACCACATTTCACAAATAGCAGCTCTTCTCTTGCCTCTTTCATTCACATCCATATGGCCACCTCTTGCCTCTAGATCCATCAGTTAGACTTTCACCAGTTCCTCTCTCATTTGCAGCTTACATTGACAGTCAATTTGACTCTCACTTCTTTTTTGGGCCATTTTTACCTGCTGGTTGTACTTTCTGGTCTATGACAGCCTATGAAAAGATTAATACAAAAAAATGATAAGTAGAGAAGAGGGAGCTGATGGATGAGCAGAGAGCAGCTGTGTGGATAGTAAAGGCTTAGATAATACAGAAATAGAGCTACTGGATTTGAAGGCAGGAGGATAAAGGAGGTAGAGATGAAGTTTTATTGTTTCAGGAGTGAAGATGAGGAAAAGGTTGAAACACACCACAAAATTCACCTGGCAATAAGCAACAGCAACCAAAACCAGTGACTCATTTTACCAGTCCCTTTCCCATCCTAAGAAGACATCATCCCTTAGACTCACTCACAGTATAGCCATAAAGAGCATCTGCATTCAATTACCTATGATTTTATATCTCTTACTGTTTAGCTATTCTCTTACAACTGTGCCTAAGAAAAAGTGACCTCAAAGTGACATTAGACATTAGCAATGTAAGAACAAACAAAAAATCATGGTTTTAGTTTCCCCTTCAATTAGACTACCTGTATACCTGCTTGGTTCTTGTGATTTCAAAGAAGTCAAGATGGTCTGCAGACATGCAGTTGGATCCATGATTAATCCCACATAGATGCAGCAAGAAAGAAAAGAAATTTTGCTCTAGGATGTTCTATGAGTGCAATGCACACTCAGATTTCTAGCTCTTGTGCTTTGTGAGACAAATTTTGCTATTTTTAAAGTGTAAACCCTTTGGGAATACAGAACATCTTATTGTTGTGTTTAGACAGTGCTCTACAGTCAGCAGCCAGACAGGGAGAGAATTAATACTACAAAATTAATTGCTTCACTGTGAGACAGCATTTTACACAATTCCCTGTATTCAGCAAATGTCTGTGTGGAAATGGAAAGGCACAATTCTTAACAAATAAGCCACGTTTTCTCTTCTGCTCTGATGAGGTGGATTGAACTGGAAATTCTTCTTTCTGAGAGTATTTTCTGAAGTTAATTTTTGTTGCTGCTGCAAGATCAGAGTCGAACACATCAGTGAATGGATTATCTCTTGACCCTGAGCAGTAGATGTCACATACTTCACACAGGAAATGTGAGGAATTGCCAACTAGTTTATGAATTCTGATTCAAAGCACAATCAAGTTGAATACAACAACCGACTAGTTAAAAGCTTTTGTGACTTCAGACCTCTGCTCTATAGGCTCATACAATAACAACACCTGTTTGGTTTTAGACAGTCAAGGGTTTTTTTTTAATTCTAAAATATGAAAAGACAAAGACTCCCAATAATATTTTTCCCTGCTAATTTCTTATGCACTTTGGAGCACTAGGGTTATGCTTGTCACTAGCTTTGCATATTCAATTGAAAAAAAATCAGCACAGTGGTAGTAGTGAGTGTACCTCAAGGCAAACTGTTTGAAAACTGTTTTGTATGAGAAGAAACTGTAGTAATTGCTGCACAATTACAATTGTTCAATTAACAGTACAACAGTTAATGGCACCTTTGATTTGCTGCGAAAATAATCGATGCAATTTTCAGTAATTCAAGCACAATCAGCAATTGTTATTGGTGCAGGAACTCTTGCCTTGTTCTGAACTAATTATTTTTGTCTTGAGAGTCTTCCATTAGTCTCTTTCTTGCACTCCATTTCAAGCAATTACTATGTCTGCAGCAAAAACAGACTGCCAAAAATGACAGTTGGTAAAAACTACCCCTGTTAGAGAAAATGACTTGGCAAATTCTTCTCTTTTGAGTATTAAAAATCCTCATTTTTCAGGAACCACTACTGCCTGGTAATTTTAAACTACCTGCCAAGAATTTGTGACAAGCTCAGTGTTTGGGAACAGCTTGAAGAATGACAGTTTGTGTGACACAGTTGAGTATTTTTGCATGTGATTATGGGAATTTTGTCTTACTTGCTGTCTTAATTTTGATATGTCACTGCCAAAAATAGCAGTCTCACGTTGGACACCCGTACCCTGCTTTTCCATGTCATGTGCAGGTGATTGCCTTTACTATACCATGTTTCAGAGTTACTTAACTGAAAGGGATTATTTGGCACCTCCATTCTATAGAGGCTTTGATGGGAAACAGCATGGCAAAGTTTTCATGTATTCAGGTCAGTAAGTCATTTAAGCAAAGGGGAAATGTCCCTGGCTACACTAAAGTGATAAGTAAGTATAGAACATTACCTGGTTAAGGGAAAAAAAAAGAAAAAACAAAGAAAAAAAGAAAAAAAAAGAAAAGTCAGACTGTTTTAGAAGTTTGGACTTATGCCCCTGTAACAGTTGGCTATAAGAAACATTTTTAATTTGCCCATCAGGAACATTCAGGACTACCTTGTGCTCTGAATTTAAACCACTTAGCAAGTTTTCTGTAATGCATATAGCCCTCCAGACACTGGGTATTGTTGCTGTATAAAAACACTCAGGTTTTTAACAATTCCTTGAAAAGTATTGCAGTCACCTATATTATACAGCTTGTCTTCCATTTGATAGGTGACATGCTACAATGAAATATATACTTGTCCATGTAATTTTTTAACTGCATGCTTGAACAATGATTATGAGACACATTGCATTTTAAATTATCTTCCATTATGTTTCACGTGCTATATAGATTTCTGTTGGCGTTTGCAAGGCAGCCAGAAAATTACATCAATTATTGAAAATTATTGTGATATAAAAGCATTGTGCTTCCCCTCCTCCTATCAATTTTCTTTGTATCAGTATGTAAAACAGACTGCTGCTTCAGCACCTAAGAAGATAAACTGTATTTTTCCTCCTTAACTATTAACTGTGCAGAGAGAATTAATTCTGCTTAGTTTTATAGTTTTGGTAGCAGATATGCAGCCAATATTAATTATAAACTTTTTTACAGATTATGCTTTTTACTATCTAGCTGTTTAATTGACTTAGGTTAGAACTTTATACCTATTTTTATATACATATATATATATATATATATATACACACTCACATATATTTTCATTAGTATAACAGTCAATTCTTTATCCTTCTTTTAAAACATAATCTATTTTTAAATTCATTATTGCTCTGCTGGTTCAGATTGAAGAGCTTTTAACAAGAACTTATTTGACCAATCTTTTTTATTATTTAATTTATCTTAATGGCAAGGACCTGTCCTACAAACTCATCTATCCACAGTTAGTTTTGCATTCATGAGTAATTTCTTAAGACCCTACGGGTACACTCATGTGCATGAAGTTAAACGTTCCTGTGTTTATAAGAACAAGGTCTTATTTTGCCTGGGCTTTCTTAAATACAGAGCACTAAGACTCCACTGTGTTCCTTTAAGGGAAGAAACAATTCAAAAGTGTTTGAAAAAGAGGATTACTGTTTTTCATAGCATACATAAACAGCAGGAATAATTTTAATCATATATGCTTAACTATAAAGCAAAATTTGTAATGCAAATGCCTATACTATAGCATAACAAACTTGTACTTTGTGTGTTCCTGTGAGTTTAATTGAATCTGACATTGTAAATTGCAGGAATTTTAATTACTTAAAATAATATCTGAATGATGACTTAACATACTAGTTAAAGAGGATGTTGTTTGGTTATAATTCAATTTTACATTTCTTTCTCTTTTATGATTAGAGAAGCAAATACATGCAATATCTTTACAGTGACAAGAAGTTGTGCCATGCTTGTTGCTGCAAAAACCAACTAGAGAAAAACCTAAATAGGAAAACTATGTTAAAATAAAACAAATTTTCAAAATAAAACCACACAAAAAAAAGGAAATAATTCCAGTTTCAAACCTTACCTTGGCTCCATGTTATATCCATTAGAACAGCTACCCCAAAAAGATGCATAAGAAAGTGCTCTGATGTGGGGTACTAGGGTATGCTGTCATTGATATGCTATGATATTACAAAGTCAGAGCCCTAGATTAAGCAGGGCTCTTATTTATTTACCTTTTCCTTCTGTTATGGTTTTCTCCCTGAACTCCCTTCACATTTTTTTTCTTCTCAAGTCTGAAGTTTAAGGCAAAGGCCACCAAGAACACAAACGAAGCACAGTTTATCCAGGAACTGAATCTGAGAATGCCGAGCGCCTCTATTGTGTGCTTAATATCAGTAGAGAAATTTACTCTCTGTTCAGCACCCTGTTGTGGAAGAAGGAGGCTGTAACAGCAGGAAGCAATGCCACGAGCAGCAGGTTAACTGGATCCAACAAACAAGTCATTCCTAACATCACTGAACATTGTAACCTCTACGAATTCCAGCTGATTCTTTTGACACAATTTGAGGCACTAATTATATTAGTTACATTACTGGGCTTCCTCCCACACATGTTTCAACATTTCTAGAGACCTACCTTCACTTCATCCTTGACTCCTTCCACAGTAGGATGCTCTCGTACTTAAACATGAATCTTGCACAATACGTTGTTGTTACTTATTACAGTGACTGGTGACACGTGTCAAAGCAATTTTTAGCATTACATGCAACTTGGTCATTGTTTCTGATGAAAGGTGAACCGACAAATTCCAGGAAGACAAACCCTCCAGAGGAATGAGCTTAAGTGCCCTCTTCTCTTTCCTTCACCCCTCTCCACCATGCAAAAAAAAATAAATAATCCCAAAACTAGATACTGGTGTGCTTTTAAAAGGATATTTTTCCAGGAACTCAGTGGTGTCCTAGGAACTGGAGGAAGCATGTCAGCCTGAAAACAGCAAAGAAATTAAGCACTGGCTTCGAGAAAACACTCAAAACAGCTACTATAGTGAAGACCTTGTACTCAAAGCATCTTTTCTTTCTCTTGTGGTTCATTTCTAAACTCCCCTTTTCAGTACTTTTACTGAACATTTTGATGTTAGTTGTACTTAAGTCTGCACACGTTTCATTGAATCAACACTTGAGAGAGACAGACAGATGCATAGAGAGACAGACAAGTGCAAGGTTGTGTACTTGGATCAGGGCAATCCCAGGTATGTCTACAGACTGGGAGAAGAACTCATTGAAAGAAGCCCTGCTGAGAAAGGCTTGGGAGTCCTGGTGGACAAGAAGCTTGACATGAGCCAGCAGTGTGTGATTGCAGCCTGGAAGGACAACCGTGTCCTGGGCTGTATCAGAAGAGTGGTGGCCAGCAGGGTGAGAGAGGTGATTGTCCCCTTCTACTCTGCCCTTGTGAGGCGCCATCTGGAGTATTGTGCCCAGGCCTGGAGCCCCCAACACATGAATCACAGAAAGACACTGAGCTGTTGGAGTGGGTCCAGAGGAGAGCTATGAAGATGATTACAGGGCTGGAGCACCTCTCTTGTGAAGAAAGGTTGGGGGAGCTGGGCTTGTTTAGCTTGGAGAAGAGAAGGCTCTGGGGAGACCTCATTGTGGCCTTCCAGTACTTGAAGGGAGCTTATAAAACCAGGAAGGACAACTTTCTGCATGCACAGATAGTGATAGGACAAGGGGTAATGGTTTGAAACTCACAAAGGGGAGATTTAGGTTAGATATTAGGAGGGAATTATTCACCCAGGGGGTGGTGAGGCACTGGAAGAGGTTGCCCAGAGAAGTTGTGGATGCTCCATCCCCGGAGGCATTCAAGGCCATTCAGGTTGGACAGGACCCTGGGCAGCCTGATCTAGTGGTTGGCAACCCTGTCCACAGCACAGGGGTTGCAACTAGATGATCTTTAAGATCCTTTACAAACCCAAGCCACTCTACAATTCTATGAAATGCGGCAGCCACATCTATCATAGCACAAGTCTGATGGTGACAAGCAGCAGGTCTCAGCCCCTCAGCAGGTTCCTGAGCTGAGATGTGGCAACTCAACACTCAGACCCATGGTCCAAAAACACAGCCAAAGTGGGTGGTGGAGCAGCTTCTCAGCCCCCAAGTTCTGCTTCACCCAACGCTGGAGGACCTGAGCACCCCTGGAGTTGGTCCAGCTCGCACTCCTGTGGTCTCTCTCATTTACACAACCACACGGGCAAACTTTACTACACCTCATATATTATTTGTCTCGGGAGGAGTGAAAGGACAGTTGCAACGCATGGATGGCTGCTACTGAGTCTAACCAGAAGAGCACACGTCATGGAGCTGCTTAGTGTTAGAGTTTAAAAATAGAAATATATTTATGCCAGCTTTAGTTGCCATGGGTAAGTCCAAACTGTAATTGGTTTTCTTTTTACTAAACAGTGCTTTGAGCTATGTGAACTCAAAAAAAAAAAAAAAAAAGAAGCAGAAACCAGCCATGTTGCACTAAAATATTTATTTTTTAAATGTGAAGTACTGCTGACAGAAATGTACAGTATGGTGTATGCACAATCAGGCTGTGTAACGAAGGCTAAGCCTCTGGTGTCCTGCATCTGTCATTCATAAAGGAAACTATCTACCCAGCATATATCAATATAGGTTACTATGGTAACACTGAGCTTTTATTTTTCTTCAGGTTTATTATGTAGAAGCCAAGGGACATGTTCAGACACTGAGTGCATTCATAACCCCATAGAAATATCCATCGACTGCTTTCTCCAAGGCACCACTAATAGACTTCTCAACTGCTAAAGACTGCAACCTACACTGAACAAGCGTAGAAACAAAAAGCAAATAGCCCTCACAACGATAACACACAACCATAATCCAGGCTTGTATCCATAGCTCAGCAAAAATCAAAGATTATGTCAAAAAAAAAAAAAAAAAAGGCTATTAAAAAAAATCACTGTTGTCATTTCCTAGAGTAAACTCAAGGGATGAGATCCTACTGCCAGGACTTTTCCTTACTTGGTGGCAATCCAAGGCAATGTGGAATAACACCATGCTACACAAGGAGTTCTGATCTCGCTCCCTGTGACTTGTTTTTACAGTTGAGTGCCACAGCGTTGTGGCAAAAGTCATCAACAGGGGTTTTTTTTTCAGCTTCCTCTAGCAGAACTCCCCAGTCCATTGGATACGGGGAAGCCACAGGACAGAAATGGTTAAATACCCTGAAAAGACTCTTTTTTCTTATGAACACATCTGTCTTTTATGACTCATCTCTTTTCAATTCACCTTAAGCACCATTTCATTTTAAAACTGAAACTTTGTAGGTAGCTTCAGGGCATCACAGACAAGACAAACAGAAAGCAATAGTGCTCCAAGATTGTATTAGTTCTTACCAGGAGAGTTATGGAGCATCATACCTAAAAATACAAGCACAATCTATTTAAAGCATTGTTATATTTGCTCACTCTTCAGTTGCCTTTGGTAGCTAGCTATGTTGTGGCTGAGTTCAGGAGCAGGTCCTCAATCTTGTGGCTCTGTGGTTACAGAAAAAAGGCAGAGGAGGATCAAATTTTAGTTTTATGCAGCTGTACAGTAACACTTTGGGCAGTCTGGAATTAAAGGGAAGAAATTAACTAGACCTCGTTTGATTTCCTGCAGTGGACTACTTTATGGTAGTGATGAAGGATAGTCCGTGGTTAAGAAACTGGCTGCACATTTAGAGGATGAAAGTTTGGCTCCTGAATATTGCAAAGGGGTTTTGTATTTCCATGAGCAAATTACTCAGGGCAAGGCTGTCAGAAATAATGAATTATTTCAACTTTTTCTAGATGAGGTTGCTCAATTGGAGAAAATTTAATGAACCTTGATTTTCTGGGAAACATTGAGAATCAGCATCCCTCAAAATAAGGACCCTTTGTCTCCAAGTTTGGACAGTCCTGATTTACTCCTCATGTTCCTACATGCTTTGAAAATCTAGGCCAATCTCGCTGGGGCTCAATTGCCTATCTATATTGAGAGAAAACTCATACTCTTTTCCCCATCTTTTATCTTTCTTGCATATTTATTTTTGTCTGCTTAGCTGCAAATCCCATTTAGCATGTCTGTGTGTAGTGCTTGGCATAGAGCTCTCAAATCCCATCTGAGGGATTTGCAATGTGAAGTACAAATATCTCAGTATCAAAATCATTTTGATATGTTTCTTTTTTAGTGCTTTTTGTTGAAAAATACTGTACACCTGCATTGGAACAGGGAAGTGGTGGAGTCCCCATCCTTGGAGGTATTTAGAAGACATGTAGATGTGGTTCTTAGGGACATGATTTAGTGGTGGACTTGGCAGTGTGAGGTTTACAGCTGAAGCTGATGATCTTAAAGGTCTTTTCCAACCAAAACAATTCTATGATTCTATGATTTGGTTATGGGATAGTTGACACAAGGAAAACAACTGGAATGTCTTAGAAGATTTTTTTCTTGCTGTGGCACCGTGGCTTTTGTCAGATTCCCTACCTTACCCTCAGTGTTGATGCCATGTGTCGGGTGGCAGGAAGAGCAGTACGCGGGCACCATTGACTCCATCCCACCTGAGTGGACAGAGTCCAAGAGAAGACATTTCCCCCAACAGCAGATTAGCAGATACTTTAGTGCTCACATTTCTGCCACATTCTCCTCTGTGAATAGTAGGACACCACAAGAAGCACTTTGAAGAGCACTGATCTGCTTTAGCACACTTCTATAAAACTGAAATCTGATAAGCTGAAATATGCCACAATTTAACAGATTCAAAAGGACTGGAGAAAAATAAAACATTGTCTCAACCTACTCTTTATTATTTTGGGCTTGCAAAGAAGAAAAGCAGCCCCATGGGGCATTATTCCCAACCCCAGTGAAGCAGGGTCCTCGTAGCTTGTTCCCCATAGCATACCCCATGGGAAGAAAGGTTGGGGGAGCTGGGCTTGTTGAGCCTGGAGAAGAGAAGGCTCTGGGGAGACCTCATTGTGGCCTTCCAGTACTTGAAAGGAGCCTAAAAAACCAGGAGGGAGAGCAAGTTTTTACATGGGCAGATAGTGACAGGGCAAGGGGAAATGGTTTGAAACTCACAAAGGGGAGATTTAGGTTAGATATTAGGAGGGAATTTTTCACCAGGGGGTGGTGAGGCACTGGAACAGGTTGCCCAGAGAAGTTGTGGATGCCCCATCCCTGGAGGCATTCGAAGTCAGGTTGGATGGGGCCCTGGTCAGCCTGATCTAGTGGTTGGCAACCCTGCTGATGGCAGGGGGGTTGCAACTAGATGATCTTTAAGGTCCTTTCCAACGCAAACCATTCTATGATTCTAATAGGCCAGATGCAGGACAAGCAAATATTCTCAATATTCTTCTCACTGCAGAGTTTTTCTGGGATGGGAACCGGCTCCTGCCTCTCATGGTCAGCATCATGCAGCATCACCGGCGCTAGGAAGAAGTGCGCTCTCACTAGATGTGTGGGTAGCTGCTGGTGGCTACAGTTAGCTTCCAGCTAAGCCTTGGCCTCCTAAACCGCTATCTAAAATAAATGGTATTTCTCTGAAGATTTTTAACATTCCCATCACAGGCTTCAGGGCTAGGTGGGAAACAGCTCACACCATGCTTTGCCCTGTGACCTGCCATCCCGAAGGAAAAGCCATAAACATGCTCTGTAGTCACTCCAGAAAAGAGTCTGGCTTTTCAGGGGAGGGGGGTTCTTATTACTTAAACAGTTTATACTTTAGCAGAAATAAAGATTATTTGTGTAGGGGTAATTTATTGAAACCATTAACATTAGTTCTAATTCAGAGGAGGTAAGGACAGCAGGTCTCCTGTCCGTTTCCATGGAATTTGTTATGGATCATGTATAACAGTTTACTTGATCCAGTCCCTTAAACTTTGGTAAAATATCTGTCCTGGGTTTTCTAGGACAGAGTTAATTTTCTTCTTAGTAGCTAGGACAGCTGTGTTTTAGTTTCAGTGTAGGATTTGTTAGGAGAAGAATGTTGATAAAGTACTGATGTTGAGCAGCCCACAAGCTTTACTGCAAAGTGTTAAAAACTTAATGGACTTCATCTACTAACTTTTGTTTTCTGTTCTGAAACACAGGGCTTCCTAGCAGCTTTCTCTAAATTATCTGAGTTTAGAGAGCACTTAAATTCAGCCTTGGACTGACCTTGTTGTACAAAGTGTAATTTTTTTGGCACCAAAGCCTTAGGCTGCAGTCTGTTCCTCGCTGTGTGCTGCACTGTATCTTTCCAAACGCATCCCCTGAATGCATCCCTTAGATATTCTCAGCAAAAGACTGTTTCCTGCTCAAGTGCAGATGTTTGGCCAAAAGTTCCTTCTCATATAAGCAGTGTAATGAATTATCCTTTCTTCCAAATGGAATAGCAACCACAAAATAATCTACAGGTTATACCAGGAGCTCTTGGAGCTGTGTAGATATATGAAATACTTGGAATCATGAGAAAACTGTGACCTTCTAATCACCACGTGATGATACCATGTGTGACTGCAGACATCTGCGTGATCACATAGAGCTGCTTCCTGTGAAAAAAAATAAAAGAAATTAAAACTTGTGAGACTAGGGAATTTTTAATATTGTGATGGTTTGTTGGTTCCAACACAGGAGGCAGATGGAACAATGATCACTTCTCTTCAGTTTGATACTGACCCCTCTCCAAATTTGTATCTAGACTCTCCCTGGCAGTATTTTTGAGAATAAAATGGTAGTTTAATGGAAAAAAATGAAATTTCTAGTGGAAATATCTTTTTCCACTAGGAAAAAAAATATTCTGGCAAAAAACTGCGGTGCACGAATTCAGGAGTTGCTTTTAATTTTTGAACTGCTTGGCACAGAGGGTACCTTTAGACACAATTCTGCATTTTTGAATGATTTATCACCATTTTTGCAATGCATGTGCTATATTTCTTTTTTAAAAAATTATTTTTAAATAAGTGCTGGCAGTACCTAGATTGTTCATAGGCTTGCCCTCTGAATGTCCTCTCTCAGGTCTTGTGGGCTCCTGATACCATTTAGAGTCCCCTGGGGACTGAGTCTCTGTCCTCAGTCACCATCCCCACCGATGTGGGAACTGCCACCCATCTCCTGCTCTAAGGTACACAGGCACATCACATCCTGCAAAGAAACAGGAGGAGAAGAGGGATACAAACCAGCTTCAGCTACTTCAGACTATATCTGCAAATGTAAGAAAGCTTAGGGAAAGAAAATAAACCACATATCCTTAATTAATGGGGAAAATCCTACATTTTTCTTTATGTGCAAAACAATGCACAGGGCACGGGGGTGTTTGTATCGTGATCTTGTATCAACCTTCTCTTTAAAAAAATCTGTGGCTCTATACAATACTCAAACTGTATTTCTTTCTCAAAGCTAGCATTACTAAAATGAGGAAATGCATGTGTTATTTGGAAAGGGATATATATATATATATATATATATATATATATATATATATATATATATATATATGTGTGTGTGTGTGTAAAATCTTGAAGAATAAAAGCTTCTTCCCAGAAACATGCAAAAGCTAAAATGTTCATTTCCATTTCAGGGACAAAAATACTCACATTTCCCCTGAGAAGATGAGCACTATTACAAAAATGAAGACGTAAAAATGTACAGAATATGTTCCTTTTCCTATTTTCTTTATATATATAGCTATACATAGATCTAACAGATAATTAATATATATATAATAATTGTATTATAATAATACACCTATTATCAGATTATGGGCTAGAATAAAGCCTAGTTTAGCAGCTATGACTGTCTGGTACGTGCTGGGGTAAGAAAAATTTGAGCTGCAAGGTTTCTAAAAGCCTGTCTTTCTAGAACTACTGATGTGGTGGTACTTTGCCAGACTGATTTACAGACAAGACTCATATTTATTTTTTTCAAGCTGTCTTCTGCTAGCACTCTGGATAGAAATAAAGATGATGAGCTGCTTGCTCATTAAAAACAACTACAGTTTTGGAGGATCAGTGGAGAGCTAATGTTTAAAAAAATAATTTGGAGGTAATCAAAAGCATTGGTGTGGGTAACCCTTACATCTGTACATTTAAAAATCTGGTTGAAATGTTACTTACAAACAACTTGTCTGATATTGTAGCAGAAGTGGGTTAATCCAACGGTCTTTGCAAGGCAAAAAGCGTATCATTTTTTATCAGAAGTTTCAAACTGAAAAAAAAACCCCAAATAATTCATAAAAGAAGAACTGGTTGACACAATCTGCTCAGCTTTACCAAAAAATCCTGTCCTGAAGTGTTTGTCACATTAAAGGCAAAGCATTTTCATGAAACAGAAGCCAGTACTACAAAGCTCTGTGTTAGATGCAATGCTTAATATATTTATTAATCACCTGAACGGAAGGTGAGCCGTGAAGTAAAACCACTTGCTGATGGTAGAAAGTTATTACATGAGAAGTAACAAAGTTCAGTTCTGGAGAGAAAATGTTTACTTACCTAAATCCAAAAGATTCAGTTTAAGAAAGGGACCTGATAACTATTACACAGCTGTGGTTAATGACACACGAGTATCCTTTCCTTCCTATACATGGATATACTCATCCAAAAGTGAAATAATTTAACAGATGGGTCAGATGATGAAGTATGCAGGGAAAAATAATTATATCAGAATTCAGAGCATGACTTCAGCTAAAAAAAGCTGAGTAGAATATTAATCAGGTCATTTTAGAAAAGATATTGCAGATTACACATATGAGATGTTGAGAGAGGGCAATATCAATGGGCAATGGCATGGAAAACCACCTTGTTCAGATTGACTTTAAAACCTTTGGGACTGTTTACCTTAAAGAAGTTTAACAACACTGGGCACAATAACAGAAATATTTGAAGTAAGAGGAGTAGGTAAAGAAGTATATGAGAAACTTCTACATTTTTCTGTGATTATTCAAAGCTATGAAAATTTATGAAAATGGCAAGCAGAAAATTACAGTACAAAGTCTATGCCTGGCAGTATTTTTTAATCTATTTTTCTGTTAACTTATTTAAATATCTGCCAGCTTGGGTTCTTATACACAGTGTCCCAAGGCATTAATCTCCTTAATAAAATGCTAAGCATTCCCACAGAAGCCAGCAACACAAAAATAAAAGGGAACCTGTGCTCATATTTCACCATAAAAACGATCTGAAGGAATTGCTGAGTGCAAGGTTTAAATTGTCTTAGGTTTGCTAGCTAACCCCATCTCTGGAGATAGAGTAGTAATGCAGATGTCCTATGAAAAGGAGAAATTGCAAGACCATGCAGGTTGAAAATATAACTAGAAGAGCTAATGCATGATTATCGATTTTAGAGTGTTTTCACAGATTCTCTCCTATTGCAAGTTCCCACTGTCCCAATGCCATCAATATTGCCACCAATATGGTCATAGAAAGAGCTCCAATGGATGTACGAGCAATTTCGGATGTGCAAAAACTTGCAAGTGTTCATGGTAGCGTGGCTGTGCCTACGCTGCTGTACCAGAAAGCACAAACTCTCTTGCAGAGCCCAAAGTCTCATTAAAAATCAAGATGCCCTGGGGCAAATCACAGAAAGCTCTGTAGGACACTGTAGCAAACTCCTAGTGTGGTGGGACAGTTCAAGAAGAAGGTACAAAGCTCACAGGTTAATAGTTTTACCATTTATACCTTTTTCCCTAGGGAACTCTTTTCCCCCCTCTCTTTCCAACCCTCTGGCTGCTGTATCACTTAGAAACATCAGAAATCCCTTCTGTTATGCAGAGAATCATCTCAGATAACAACTGCAGGTATGAAACCACCACTTCTGAAGGTGTAAGGAGGCAGCAGGGTCTGGTGAACTAACTTCTCAGATAAAAATGACAGGAAGAGCTGCCAAGGTGTGCTATGGCTTTCTGACTGCTGCAGGGAGCAAACTGGGGACCAGTACTGCGTGAAGGCTTTCTGACGCCTGGGCTCTATTCCTGTTCAGCACCCGACCTGTCTGTCTGGTTCTTGAATCCTTTTGAATATTGTGACAAAGAGAGGAAGTACGAATGATCATAAATAATTCATTTCCGAGGCCAATGAATTCCTTAATATCACACATAAGATGCTCTGAGGCACAGCAGATTTGCTGCACTTAATTTTATCATGGCATGCAATCACATTCTGCTACAGACACCCAGAGACTGGCAAAACATAGAAAAGTGGAATGGGACTATATGACCTAAATAAGACAAATAAATATATTTGGGTCATAATTTATATTAGATGATAGATCCTATGGTAATTTTCTATCAGATAACTTATTCTTACACTCCCTGTGAGAATGCTTGTTTATAGCAGCCTGTCTGTTCTTCACATCTTTTTTATTGATATAGAAGGAAACGTGATAGCGAGGAGATTTGCTTGTGACCGATGTATTTACTGCACACGCAATGTGTGCAGGTCATACACAGTTGCAGAATATATGGCAAAGTATTTTTTCTGTAGAATCTAGCAATATGAAATTGCTTTTCTATTCTTTTGCTTTCAAATGCCTTTGCTAGGGATTTGTGCAGGTTTTTTTTTCCCCAAGATTATTTCTGGGCATAGATAACGATGCTATAAGCACTTGAAAGCTGTCATTCCTGGTTAAATCTCCATGCTGAAAAGGATTATTACATATTGGTATCTAGGCTGGTTTTCTTAGACTAATTCAATTGATCGGGGACTGAATACTCTAACTGCAAATTGTTACAGTCCCTGGACAAGTCACTCTGACTTCAAGAGCTGGGTGTTAATAGCTATGGGTGTTTGGTTTTAGCAATTTTTCCCCCCTCTTTTTTTTTTTTTTAAATCAGAGCACATTATTTTCCTTATTTATTATTTCCATTATATGACCCTTCCCAGGCCCTATTCCACAAACAATCATTCCCTCTAAATTTCAGGTAGTAATTTCACAGGTATTTTCACAGCCTAGATCTGACCAAGGAGATAAAATGGTCTTAAAAGCTATCATGAGCAGCACTGTACTTGTTAGCTTTGTGAAAAAAATGCAATCTCTCTTGCCACTCTCCTTCCCTCAGGAGAAATGGCAACCTATACCCACTCTATATATTTAAGTAACAAGTCTTTAAACTGCAAATGTGTTTGAACCACACAAAGCTGCTCAGCTTAGTAATGAAGTGTGGCACTGTCTCCAACAACTCGTCATGTGCAATAGCAAAGCAAGGATGAGTCTGTAAGGACTGGTATCCAAGATCATTTCATGCAGACAGATATTTGGTGTGACACCATACATTTGAAGAATCAATAAATATTCATTGATTAGATTTTCCTTTTCATAGCATCCAAATGATGAAAGCTATTCACATTCTTTGTAGCCCTCTGTTTTTTTCCTCTAAGACACCAAGGCACCATCAAGTAAAAATGGCATAATTTCCAAAATGGGTAAAAATTCTCTACAGTTGTTGCTGAAAATTCTCATATAAGAAAGGAAATTATGTTTCCAAGAGCCTAGAGATTTAATACAATTTCCCAGAGTCAATCAGACAATCCTGCTTTCCTGTAACACAGCGCTTTTGAAATCAGCCACATGGCATGGTACGCGACAGTATCCTGAATCTAATTATTTTCCTGTTTATAAGAGGGTGTGAAACAAACCTGCTATCTCTTTATATTGCACTTACACTTCTAATTATATCTGCAGCTCGTTATCAAAAACATAATTAGGCAAGGTGCCAGTAGGTCATGGAGCTCGGTTAGTAATTGCGATGGGCTGGCTAACCGCCGGCCGTTCACTCTTGGGCTGACGCGCACAGATCGCAGTTGTGATGGGAAATCCACGCGACCGATGGAACGTTGCTGCTTCCACAGCAGGCTACTATCTGCTCAGTTTACTTCAAAATAAGCTACCACTCTCCTTTTAGAGATAATTAAACAACAGCTTATGGTAATAAGTTACTTCTGCCGTAGCCTTCAGAGTTTATTAAGTTAAAAAGTACCCCAAAATCTTACTTTCTAACAAGTAGAGAGTTTTAGTAAGATCAAGTTAGCTAGTTGGATTACTGGTCTCTCTGGAATAGATGCATGGACGTGATGCCTACCACTCATTAATTAGATCCAGCTCATTAAGGATATGCATGTTCTGTGTGTGGTTTTTCTATCCAAGAAACAAACACACAAAGGGAATTTAGGGAGCGTGATTCTGCCTCCCTTACTCTCTCCAAGCACTCTTTATACAAGTACCCTCGTTCAGTTCAGTGGGATTGCTGGTTGAATGATGGGTTTGAGATGTAGATTTCTTTACAGTACATTTTGTAGCTGGAGCTTACCAATTCATGTCAGAAATCACCTGGATTTTCCTTACCTTTTTCCTTTGAACTGAAGGCAAAGGTGCATGCAACCACACATATTTTGGCTAATTCTAAACTTTCCAGATGGGGACTCATATTTCATGAGTACAACTCAAAGCAGTATGTACCTTTGATCAGTTCATTATAGTAAGTGGAACAGAGAAACTCAAATGCAAACTAATTCAAGCCAATTTTAACCCACTTAACACACACTTTCTTTTTTAATACTGAAACTAAGTCTACTGATCAGCAGCGGACAAATTAGGGCTACTTAAATTCATTTTGTAATATGGAAAATGCTCTCTTCATTAGAGATGATACCTTGCCTAATATGATGACTGGACATCTTTAAACCACTGTGCAAGTCTGGATTCAGATCTGGAGCTAAACGTTATGGGTAGTGAGTAGCTATGTGTAATTCCTGTACAACACCATCTTAGTCGTGAAAGGCATTTCAGAGGCCACTTTGTCCACCTGAGGAAGACCAATTAGGTTCATATCTATTACATTACCTGTTTATCCAAGCTCTTCTTCAAGACATTCAGTGATGAGGAATATAACCCTGCCTAGGTGACCTATTTCAGTGCTTCCCAAACTTTACTGTTAGCAAGCTTTTCTTACCACCTGCTGTGACTCATTCTTATTCCAGTTTTAGCCCATTATTTCTTGGCATAGAGAATCAGCTTAAAATTCTGGGGTTTCTGAATTGTTATTATAATTTCAGCAGTCATAAAATGCTGGAATTGAGGATACTACTGTGACTTCTGTTTAAACACATACTAGTTAGTCCTTTACAATTATCTATCGATAACTGTGTATCTATCTGGCATATTTTTCCCAGAACTAGCTAAACCATCACTAAATTCTCCTCTGATCTTGCCTCTGAGAATTTTGCATTCTTAAATTACAATATTGCTTGTAAATATAAGTATTGTAATTACATAAGCAAATTGAAATCTCAGTATTGCAGTCCATATTATTATCATATTAATCTCTCTTTTGTAATCGTGGGATCTTTTGCATTGTTAACCCTTTCAGTTATAGTATATTTGATTTATTGGTCAAAAAACTGACTTTTTTTCAGTTTTAGCAACTGCCTTGTTTTAGAAGAGTTTTCCAAGGCAGTAGAAATGTATCAGCTCTGCAGTCCTATGTTTAGAGGTAGAGCCAAATATTGTGGTCAAGTAGCTTACCCATAACAACATATCTGTCAGAGGACATAGATGTAGCTTTTTAAAGCTGATCACGTTGTCCAATTGTCAGTGTCTGACAAAATTTACCTTTTTGATTCTGCAAAAAGCTATACATCTAATATTGATCAATGAATATCCAGAGGATACATTTTAACTTGCTAAATAATGGGGTACTATATTCATTCAAAATTATAATTTTCACCATACGACAGGGAAAGTCACTTATAAAATGTATTTCTGTTCACCAATTGGATTAATTGAATTTCCTCAAGACTTTTTGTAGGTAGAAGTTTAAGTTATGCTAAACTTTTTAATTATTCAAATCATCTGAGTGTACTTAGGAAAAATGAGATTCAAAGTGGACTTCTAATGGATAATGCCACTGGTGTGAAGACTTTGTTTCTAAATTACATTTCTCATAACAATATTTTTGCATAACCTCAGCTGAAAATAAAACGTGCTTACCCAAATATGAACAGATAAATGAGCCACAAGAAAAGAGATTTTTATACAGAATATCATTATCTAGGCCTAGTTTCAAATTCAGCTGAGATATGTCAGCCTCTTCTGAACATAGAAGGAAAATGTTGAAGATCACGTTCCACAAAGATGTCACCCTGCTAGGAAATTGCTTTGAAACACGTTCTGAAAAGGCAGAAAAGTAAAATAATGATTAAAAAAAACCCCACAAAAATCCCCAAACCAAAACAACTTGTAAAAAGGAAGCGCAGAGAAATAGCTGAGATTCCACCGGTCTCCAGAGAGGGAACCATCAGCCGGAGCAGGGGTCCTGACAGACATCTTGCTTTCTAGGTTCCTTCTCAGGGCTAACAGAAAGGCATGCAGAGAAGTGCCTCCAAAGGATTTTTTTTCCCCATCCAAAGATAATTCCCTAGGCTAAGTGAAATGTATCTCTCCTGGACATTTCTCTTTACTGAGGAAGCTCAAACAGCTTTAGACAGATCATAAATGACTGGCCTGGCTGAAGGACTTGCCTTTCAAGTGGATGAAGAGACAGGGCAAAGAATATAATTCTCAGTGACAGACTATAAGAATGAAAAATCTATGAGATAGGATCTACCTGTCTATCTATCCAGAAATATAAATCCCTATAGTTGGGGGCTTTCTTTTTTATGCAAAAGGCATAAAAACATCTTGGGAGCAGAGACCAGACTCCAGCTTTTTCCTCCTACTAGATGTGTGCCTTCAGCCATGGTTGCCCTCATCTTCTGCAACACAGATTTCAAGATATTTTCTTCTACCTCCAAGCTGAAGAATAAATGCCATTCCTCACCTCCTGTAGGACAGTCTAAGCTGTATCTCAGTGACACTGGCCCTCTCCTGTAGGGTGGGAAGTGGATCCCACCTCACTATAGCATTTCCAAAGAAAATAGTGAGTTAGTTCTCAGAACCCAGAGATTGGAGATGGCAACTGGCTTTGCTGTCTTTTGAGCACCAGTAGAGCATCTCCAGTCCAGCAGAACATTTTATAATACTTAGTATTTTTCTAGATGGCATTAATTGTTGTTTCCCTTCTCAGCTGTGCGCTACATTGGGTGCTTTTTTGTCTGCCAATTTTATGCCAGGGCAGCTGCAGTTCACTTTTGCTGTGTGTAAAACAAGTTTGGGATTTTTTGGGATGGCAGACAGTGCATAAATATGAAATAATATTGAAAAGTATACCCAGTTAGCTCCTCATAAAACTACCTGCCAAAGCAATACAACATTCCAGGCACACTTGCACGCAGATTAAAGGAAAAACCAAAGGAAAAGTCAAAACAAACTCTATACCTTATGTGTTTAGATGTATTGCTTTATTCTTTGGCAAATGTATGTATATAATTTTTTAAAGTTAAACAGCTTTTTAATCTTAAAACATACTACAGTAGCATACATAAGTCTTTAAATAATTAACTTTTTTTTTTTTCAATTATCATTTACATTGAAGAGCTGGGGCTTTACATCCTTTGATCCTCAATTCAGATACTGCAGTATTTGTTAAGGAATGAGGATGAGAAAGTTAGGTCTCTTCCATTTCCAAAACAAGTGAACTTGAATTGTAGATGTTTTCATCCTGCACTTGGCTCTGAGTGGTCCTGTGCCTTAAATTTATACAGAGTGTAAAATACACTTGATTCTGAGCATCCTTTGTTTCAATAAATGAATACACAAACCAAAGTAATGATGCAGCAGTAGGACAAAATAGACCCTGTCCTTACAGTCTGCAGAAGGAAAGCTGCTTCCATTCTGCAGAATTTCACAGGAAACAAATTTTAAGTAACAAAGCTAATTCAGATGGTAGACACAAACATGTATTATTCTTCCTATTTTCTCTTGTAGTGTAGCCCAGAGGATTACGCCACATGGTACACAAAATAAAGATGGAAGAAATATTTCTCAATCAATCAGCGGTTTCTTTACCGTAGCTTGATCCCAAACCCATCAAATTCCATGGAAAGACTCCTACTGATTTAACTAGGCTATAGGAAATGATAGGAGAAAATCTGTTTGCATTGCTCAACTATTTTACAATGTGCCTAATGAAAGAAGACAGAAGAGGATTAAAACAAGAATTCTTCTACTCAGTCTATAAACTCCTCAGAAAACAACACTGATGTGAGCTCACTAGCACATATATTTTTAGTGACTTATGATTTTACCTAGCACATATTTGTGGGCTGTCTTCAGAGAAGACAGATAATAGAAAAGCCAAAGTTTTAAGTTCTGCTGGGGCACTATTTCTGCTTCCCAAAACTAAACAGAAGGAAAAGCACTATGAACTTACTTCTTGACCAAAATAAGAGTAGATGTTTTTATCCAGACAAAACTAAGGCTTGTTAAATATATTACATGGAGAACTTTAAAAAAAACCACCCCAAAACTGTTCAAGATTACTTGGTCAACTATAAAGAATTTATTGACACAATTTATCAGTAATAATAAATACTTTTCTGGTAATTGTAACTTTATCCTCTTAACTGATATTTTGTTCAGAGGAAAGTTCATGGAAAAAAATGTTTATGCACATAGAATTGGAGTGGCATGAGAATTTCTTCACCAACCCATAAAAGCAAATGTTTATAAATTAGGTAAGTAATATGTAAAAAATATAAAATTTGGGGATTAAAAAAAAAAAGCTGCAACCTGGGTATGGCAGGAATACAATAATATTTTTCAATGTTTCTTATAGTCATTCAGCCATCTTCAGTGGTTTCTATTGTTCCTTTGAGATCCTTACCACCAATGAGTAGTACAGATATGCATCTGAATGGATAAAATAGAATACTGTAGATACTTAAAACCTACTGGATTTCTTTTGACTCTACTTTTTAAATTTTTTATGGGAAAACAAAATTGAATCAAATCTCTAGGAACATTGTCAAGGTGTTATAGTAATGCCTTTCAAGGATATTGTGAGATATATATAATGCAGAATGCCCAGTGAAATGAAAATAGATTTGCTTTGGAAAGCAGCAGCAACAAGCTCCTTTAACAAAAGTAAAAGTTCTTTCTGCATTACAAATACAGTAAAGTATCCTCATAGGACCTCGAGATGAAATAAATGGTCCCAGGTGCCCTTAAGACTGTTGAAAATACTGAGAAACTGGAAAGATTTCATATTGCAGAGCCTACATAAAACTGTCCCTCTGTGCACTCTTGCATGTGCACACAAATACACCTCACCACGTTAAAGTGGATGGAAGATATATGATAGGATTATTTGTAACATGATATTTGATTCAATAAATCACATCACCTTTTCCAGCTGCAGGCTATTTTATTCTATGGTCCTCTGAAGCTGGAGAGGAAACTGGAGTACGGAAATAAATGAACCTAAAAAAGATTACGTATTCTGCTAACAAGTAAGAAAAGTAAAACAGAACTGCCAATTCTCCTCATTAAATTATCCCTTAAGATTCGTTTGATGACATATCATGAGTTAATTTTTAAGGTCTGTATTTTTTTCTGTGGGAACTCTATCTGAAAACAAAACACTAATAAATGTGGTGGGAAGTTCCTGAACTTCCAGAACTGCAGCAGGAAATATTTGACCTTAATAGACCCCTAACTGTGATGTTTTCATCAGGGAAAAATATCAGTAAGTAGTGTCTACAGTAGAACTGTCTTACAACAGCAGTGTGGAATTTTAAACAAAATATGTCATGAGTAATTAAAATCAGAAGAATGATCAAGTCTCAGTTAACACTGCTACATAAACAGCCACTACCGAAACAAGAAGCAAAACCACCCGAAGATTATTGAGACAGTAACAATCTTGTTTAAGAAAATTTAGAATTTCTTGTGTGAATACATCCATCATTTATTCCACTTAAATTTAAGTTGTTTAGTTTCACCATTTTGGGGGTCTTTCACAAAGTTTCATTACAACACAGTAAAGAGAGGGAGATTAAGAGCATTTCTGTTGTGCAATAAAATTCAATTACTGACAGTTTTAAGAGGGGTACTTAGACCTGTGGAAAGTTTGGAAGGGAATTTCCTTAGACATTTTGCCAAAAGCAAAGAATGCTTCTACTTAATTCATGGGAGTACAAAGAGGTTTTCCTGAAGACTAATGATAAATAAATAGATGACAATAAATAAAGTAATATCTTTCACTTTGAACTGCCTTACACCTCTCAAGAATGCATAGTGGCTTTGCTATCTATGGGTCAAACCACTCTCCGGAAGAGAATGGTCAGAAAAGTCCAAAATCTTTTGGAAGGGTCAAAAACAAATGTGTAGCATTGCCTTGGAGCCTTGGTGAGCCACTGCTTGTCTGGCAGAACAAGGGCTGGGACACCAAATTCACATTACAGCAGCAGTTTGTGTTTTACTCTCCCTTCCACAGCTCCTACATGCTTAGAGATGATGAGCAACTCAGTGGAAATATGGTTTATTTCTTGAAATGGCCTTCTGGATGGGCCAGGGTAGACCCACAGGATGCAGCAAAGACCACAACACTGTGAAGAACAGTCCAAAACTTTAAAAAAAAATAAATAATTTTTAAAAACCCAGATCATTTAATCAAATTTATACAGTTCATATAATTAAAAGACCACCTTCTTCATCCTGTGAAACTTTGGCACCAAGTGTTGGTGCCCTGAGGTCACTAATAGGCCTTAATTGCCCAAATAGCCCCACCTGGGACCCCCACCACCCAGGTATTTCACCCCAGCCCTGGCCCTAATTCTAGTTTGAGTAGTGCTACAGGGGTGCCTGCTCCTAGGGTTCTTCCCAAATTATTGCTTGGTGCTCCTGGACCAGCACACTGGCTATCTCACCTCTGGAAGCTCCTAGATTTGCACTCAAGGTGGTGTGTTGTTTCTTCTCAGCTCCTTTAGGAAACAAGGATCTTGCTGCTATTGCTGTCCCTTGCATGGGTAAGTCCCAATAACTGAAATTGGCAGGGGAACTGGTGTTACTTCATGTTTTGGTATAAGATCTACTACCCTTTTAAAGCAAGTGATAAACTCTAGGTCCTGATGAAATCTCAGTGTGATACTGAGAGATTTTTCAGGCTTAGAGGGGCAACACATCTGAAGTACTCAGTAGTTACTTCTGTTTCCATAAGATTGGCTTGCAAGACTACACAGGTCAAGGACTTCATGAAGAAGACATAACAAAACTAAATGTTAATTATATGGTGGAAGAGTCAATTAAGTGTATAAATTAGCATATTTGAATGTTTTTATTATGGCTTTATTTATACCATAGACAATTCCAGCTTGAAGAGTACCATTACAACTTATTTTGTGAAACTTTTTTGAGGAATGAATGTCTGACTTCCTAAATTAGGGTAGCTCCTTAAAAAAGATCTTATAAACAAGCTCCCATCACAGCAAAGTCTTCTTCATGTTCAAGGTAATAGTCCAATTTTTCCACTTGAAACTGATAGGTCTTCCAAGTGATAGCCATGTGCTGTTTGCTTCTTTGGAAAAATTACTTACTGGTATGAGGAAGAGCTTTCTGGAATCCATACATCGTTGGAATTCTGCAGCTCCTAGTAGTGACTACTTGGATCTCATCTTGGAGTGTGCTGAAGGCAAATTCAAACCACATAAAGACAAATGTTGACAAGAACATGATCAAATTATTGTTGATTTCATTACTCTTCCCACTCCAAAGCATCAAAGGAAACGTTATGGCTTTGTTGATTATTTTAAATGCAAGACTAATGAGAAAAACAGTCACAACTTACACAATCTTGTTTATCTGTATTCAAAAGGACAAAAGCCTCTTTAGATGTCTTTTCCAAGGTCAGTCTGAAGGTTTTACTTCATATGAAAGAGAGAAATACCAACCCAAGTTGTGCAGTCTCTAGTACTTGAATTAAATCAAGATTCCACTGGAGATCTTCCAATCTTCTGTATGGCAAATATGTAGCTTTAAGATCTCTTTCATTCTGTATGTGTTTTGCTTTGTTTTCCTTTGACTTGCATTTGCTAATGTAGAAAAAACTAATCTTACTGCTGTAAGTTGCTTTAAGAAGTAATGATCTATGGATGTCATGAACTGGTGAATCATAGTGAGAATTATTTAAAACCTTATGGAGGTATCATGCTTTGCTAGGTCTAATAGAAAAGAACAAAGATTCAGCATAATTTGCTCATCTGAATAAACCATAAGACATGATAAAATAATTTAAGAGAGAAAATATCTAGATTCTGAATGCAGATGGTTGAGTAGTACAAAGACAAAAACATGCAGCAAGTGTATTGCAAATATTATTTTCTTTCAAGATGTTCCCAACACAAAACACTGCTAATGGGACGTCATCAGGAACACTTTCTGAGAAGGAACCATGGAGATTTGCAAACTAAAATATTTGGTGGTTTTAAAAACACAAGTATTAAACCTGGAACTCATAGAGTTTTGGGATGTTTCTGTAAATAGTAGATGAACTTTTCCATGCAGTGGAGATGACTCAGTGCTGTAGATCAGTAAGAGGAGGAGAGTGGTGTAATCAAAAAGAGCTTTAGTGTTTTGGTAGTCATACTGCATATTTACCACTGCAGCAGTCTTGTTCCTGTACATATTGCATTTTTTGAGATGTTACACTTATTCATGTGGATGTACCCATTTAATTATCTTTGCAATGATTGTCCACTTGAAACTAGATAAATGAAAAGTAGCTATCAAACATCACGGACCTGTTGGAGTGGGTCCAGAGGAAGGCTGTAAAGACAACTGGGGAGGCTGGAGCACCTCTCCCCAAGGCTGAAAGAGTTGGGGTTATTTAGCTTACACAACAGAAGGCTCTGGAGACACCTTAGAGCAGTCTTCCAGTATGTAAAGGAGGCCTACAGGAAAGATGGGGAGGGACTCTATCAGGGAGTATAGTGGTAGGATGAGGGGTAGTGGCTTTAAACTGGAAGAGGGGGGATTTAGATGAAACATGAGGAAGAAATTCTTTCCTGTTAATGTGGTTGGCCCAGGTTGCCCAGAGAAGTTGTGGCTGCCCCCTCCCTGGAAGTGTTCAAGGCCAGGTTGGATGAGGCTTTGAGCAACCTGCTCTAGTGGAAGGTGTCCCTGCTGATGGCAGGGGGGTGGAACTGGGTGAGCTTTAAGGTCCCTTCCAATCTGAACCATTCTATGATTCTACAATCATGTCAGGTGGACTAAAAGGCATATAGGGGGTGCTTGAAATTTACAGTAGAATTTTGAAAGCTACTATATTAATTGCTGTAAATGATGAAGCATGGTGCCAACTGATTGACATGCATTTTCTAGTAAGTGGAAGGGCAAAATAGTGTGTTCCTACCATAGCATTTCAGTCATAGCTTGGCCCTTTCCTCCTTCATTAGGAGGCTAACCAGTAGATATCAGTTTAATTCACTTTCTTGTACACCTGTACCTGTGGTAACATTGTATTTCAATAGACAGTAAAACTACATTATCACATCTGTAGAGTGTCTCCCTCTGCATTCCTCAGGGGAAAATATCTGAGCTTATTTCAGTTGTGTGGCTTTAGGAAGCAAAGGCTGCCAAAAAAAGTAAAAAGTGCTTGGACTGGAGAGTGCTGAGGTTTGAAACAGGCTTTAATTCTTCTGTAAATGAATTCCCTGCTCTTTGGATTACCTTCCAAGGAAACTGCAGCCTGAGATCAATGCCTTCAGCTGGCTGCAGTTCTGATGAAAGCCTGTGAGGAGTGGGAGGAATAGCCCATGTTACTTCATTCCTCACATGTTTTGAATAATATGATTGCACTTTGTCTCTGCCACCAGTCCTTCCCTTGGAAGATCTCACTCCCTGTGTGTTGTCAGCATATGGAAAGCTGCTTCTAATTTGAATTTGAGATAATAAAAACAAAGGAACCTGGAAGCTGAGAGATGCAGCTGGTGACTCCTGTGACGTAGGTGCAGATATGGAGCTAGCTGTGCTTCCCACCAGTACCCAGCCACCTAACCACTGCTGAGTAGCACCCCTCTGCAGCAGGCCTGGAAAGGCATCAGCCATGACATCACCAAAAAAATGCTGCAAGGGTGCAGGGGGAAACCATGGTCTGGGGAAGCTACAGCAGGAGAGCAGGGAATGAGCACTGAGATGCTTATCTTGGTTCTCTGAACCCAGAAGACCTACCAAACCAGCCTGTCTTCAGCTAATTGCATCTCTCCTTACCTAGAATATTTCTATGAGGAATGAGATGACCTTGATGTTTTTGGTGACAGCCAGGGAAGGGCTGACTCTCCTTTATGCATACAGAGCTACAGCAACCCAAGGGCTCATCCTTCCTGAGATCTGATAGTGCATGCAGGAGCTCTAAAGGAGAGCTTTGCCTTTGCATACTCCCCTTGCTTCTGCCACAGCCCTGCAACTAGAGGAGCATGTCGTGCCTCCTGAGATGTAATTAAAGTAATTCTTGCTAATTTTCTGATTTCATGAGATAGATTCAGGCAGCCAAAGAATCAGAAGCAATCCCATATGACATGCAATCCATCCTCTTGGTCCTGCTGGATAGGACTTTTTCAAAAGTAATGTGGCTATTCTTCACATGGTGGGTTTTCTTGAAATATATCAGCAATTTCTCGAATCAAAAGATAGGAAACTTCACAGTGAGGAATACCTCTGGTCTCCTGAACACAGTAATTTTGTTAAAGAGCAAATGTTCAGTTTGAAAGAGCCTAATCATTGATATTTCAGCCAGGCATTTCTGAAAATGAAAGACCACATTTGCAAGAGCACTTGGGAACCTAGAAGTTTAAACGGGTGTCTAATGGCATTCACAGAAACTCTAGAGCAGGCAGGTAGCTAAAAAAAAAAAACAAAAACAAAAGAAATTTTACCAGTCCCACTTTGGATTCACTCAGATCTTTTAAACTCTACATAATTTGTAGAAAACTTTAGATAATATGTAATCCAATTCTTCTTTTCAAATAAGCCAGTAATACACCTGCATCTGGTTTACATCATCTATAGGATACGACTTTCATGAGTCAACCTTTCCAGTGATCATTTGAAAATGGATTGAGAATGCAATTTGTCATGTGGCTTCTCAGTAGGATTAAGAAATGCAAACCATTTAGATCTTTATAAAAATACTTTAATTTACATTTTGTACCTTTCCTTTGTGCTGTTGTTTAAAAAGAAACATTCAAGTGTGTTCACTGCTTTAAATGTGCTCCTGCAAATTACACAACATTGCTTGAAACAGTTTGTGACTCTTAATGTATTATTACCTGTGGCAAAATTCCAAATAAAATATAAGTACTTTTTTAAAAACTTGAGATTTGGAAACCTGAACAATATTTTGTTTGACATATTGACTGACCAAAGATGAGAAGTATATTGCAATAGCTGTCTAATTTGGTCCTTTCACATGAGACATTCAATGTAACCTCTGAAGTTGAAAACCATTCAGAAAGATACACCTGAAAATCTGTACACAAATTACTGATATTGTTAGTGAAAAAGCCTAACTTATTAATTTGTGTTCTGTTGTGACTCTTCAAATTCTCATTTTTAATATCCTCTTTCTTAAGTTACTCTAAATTTGAGGTAGGGGGTAAGGCCTAACAAATGTGAGTATATAATACTTACAACTTCACAACAATATAATACAACTTACAACTGTGAGTATATAATATTTTATTCCACTTCAACAGAACCACCTGTAGAATATAATGCAATTTCTTGCCAGAAAGATTATTAACATCAAACCTGAAGTGCCTTAGTCATGTTCAAGACTTGCTTCTGTATGTAGAGAAGAATATCTATCCTCTGATATCAGGGCTTTTTAGAATCTCAAAGCACTTTTTCTGGATTACTTTAACAGTGGGCTTTCCAGTATGCCTCAGGAAGATATAAAAGAACTCAAGTGCTGGAAATACATAATTCCTAAAGCATATATGAGCATGTAATCTTAATTTATTTCTTATGTGGTCATAGGTATTCTCAGACATACTTCTGAAAAGTGAAACTTTATATTGCTGCAGGAACAAGACAGGGCAGATGGAAAGAAGGAAGGGAATTTTATGTTATTCCCTGGGGATTCTTTTCATCCTGGAAAAAGGATTTGCACCATATAATAGCATTAAATCACCTGTGCCTGCAAGTAAATTCATAAAATCCATGATTATTAGTAATGGAGATTGTAGACATTAAAATAAATGGAAAGAAAAGATTTATTTTTAAATTATTCAGTTAAATGTAATAAAATTGCTGTAAAATATTCAGTCTGAAATACTTTGAATGTTATGCAAAGAGTCAAGGAAGAAAAGTGTCATTATTTCTATGAATTCCTACTCATTTAGCTGTACAGAGCTTCTCCTTAGGAAGAAAGGGCTTTTCCTTGGCAGAAATAATCTTTACCCACCCCATACCCCTTAAACTACTGGATATAGCTGTACTAGTAAAGCCTGAATTATGACAGCTAATATACTTAAAATGATTTATCAAGCTCATTTTACTATTGCATTTCACATAATGACATTATATGATACACTTATTAGAATTAAAATTTGGTAATGATTTAAATAAAAAAAACCTGGCACGTCTAATGATGGTGTTAGAAATCTAATAGTTATAATAGAGGCTTAGTTCACATGCTACACAATAACAAGTGGATTCAGTTCTTCAGGGAAAAAGTAATCAAAAGATTTAAGTATGATCTTCAAATCCTGGAAATGTAAAGATCTAAGGATATTTTTCTTGGGAATGGTTGACAAGTCAGTAAGTCACATTCCAAAATTATTTCAGAGTAAAATAGTTACCTTATATTTTAATTTTCAAGTGGAGAAAATAAAGCAATTATAAAACTAGTGTTCTTTTAAATGCTTCTGTGTCTCCTATCCACAGCTGTAGATTAGGTATCTCTGAATGGTTGATATTAAGTAATTACATGTTTCTTCATCCTTATCTTCAGATACTTTATTTACATTGGAACTGGGGAGTATGTTTTGCTGCTTGCCTTGAAAAGAGGAGCTGGATGAAAGTATGTACTTTCTTCCTAATGAGGCTTCCTAAGACAAGCATGGCTCAATCAGGCAATCTTCATGTGTGTGTCTGTCCACAATTCATCACTTGTAGATCCATTTGCCACTTTATGTTAGATCTGATAGAAGAACAATAGCCCTAGAAATGCAAAGTTCTTGCAGGTTCTGTGGAAATAGCAACAAGAAGTATTAGTGTCTGTGCTGAAGGAAGGGCTATAGTGTGACCTGAACCCCAGATAGCTCCTATGAGAGAAGCATGAATGTCTCACTGAGGGGGAAACCTTTGACTGCTGCATTTTATTAGAAAGCAAAGCCATAGGAAACTATGTTTTCTCCTTCTGTTGGTTTACTACATGTCTAGTTAGCTACTTGGTAAAAGTATTAAACTCTGATGCTTGAGTGATCCAGTGCACGCTAGCTATTGCTCTGACTGGAGGCAATAGTTTTACATTCCAGCTCTGTCCCCTACAGTGAAAAAAGGCTTGAAAGTATTTTTTCCTGAGAGAATGGAAAATCCTTGTGGAAGATAGCAGGTACAACAACATCTGTGCCATCAGATGAGTAGAAATAAAGATCTGAAGGATTTTATATCATGGTAATTGAGATGTGACATAGTATCTGTAGTTATCTGTGGTGGTTGGTTGTGAGGGATTTCTCCCTGTGATTTACTCTCACTGTTTGTGCAGACCAGCACAACTGGGACAAATTAAATGTATGGGGTTTTGATGACTGGAAGAGGATAACTCATTCTCTGAGGTTTCATTTTTCTCTCCTGCCTTTCACTCTGGCTAGGCATTTTGCTTCAAAGGCTGTAGGAATGTTGCAACTGATTTGCATCCAGATGTGTGATTTAAAGTCTCTTCCCCCAGCAACTAGCAATACCCAACAAGGCTTAAAAGAAGGCTTTAGTGTGTTCTAGAAGTATTTGGTTTCCTGATTATTTTTTTCTACTACAAATAAATGGATTATAGAATGGTTTATTGGAAACTGTGGAGTCTTCTAACCCTAAATCTATGTCCAGTCGAATAATTCCTTCTTCACAAGAATTAAACGTACACATCAACACTGAGCAGCCAACCAGACATATGAGTCAACAAAGAAACTGTGAGCAAATATTGACAGACCACTATCTGATGTTAGGTACTACATATAAAACCTTAAATACAGAGGTTATCTTCTTACCTATGGGTATATAAATGTTGAAATTTTTGCCTGGACACAGCTATTTGCATGGGACAGGACTCATGTCAGTAGAAACAGAAGATTCATTTCACTAAAGATAGCTGAATTTTTAAGAACGTGGCTAAACACTTTACATGCTTAAAACACTTCATATTCATGAATTTGTGCAGGGCTAGCAAGGTTATGAATGTCCACGTTTTTATAACCTCTCCAAACTGAAATGTGTGCAGGGGGATAATACTAGTTCTATTCCTCAGACCCCCCACAATCTATTCAGAAAGTGCCAAACAACTTCAGTTGCATCCTAGAGGTGCAAAGACAGCTGAGAAAGCTAATGCTAGATGTGTGTTCAGAGGTGGAACTGTTCTTTCACCAGTACCTTTGTCACAGACAGCTGTACCATCAACACCATGCAAGGGTGGTTTCACTCCAGAGCAGACCTAAAAATGTATAAAGACTATTGCCTTCTGGTCACAGTGGACTTGAGGAAATCTTGCACACATTCTTGTCTTGTTGCATTCACTGATGGTCAGTGTCTTTCTTACTACTGCAGTGTTAACTGTGCAACTCTTATTTAGGATGTGTGTATCTCATGGGATCTGTCCAGTCTCCTGCTGTCATCATCAGAACTATTTTCTCTTCTCTTAGTCTCATCTGCTTCCCTGTTCAAAGTCTGTTCCTGTCATGGTTGGTGTCCTTGAATCACGGACCATTGGCTACTTCTGATTGTGGTGTTGTCAGATTACACTAGGACAAGGTTCATGAAAAATACTGAATAGAAATATTATTACAAGAAACAGTGAGATGCAAAAAGCATTGACTAGTAAATAACAAACCTTCACTATGTTCCCTTTCCCACCATTTAAGTGATAGGTATTTTCAAATGTCATCACCAAAAACCTGTTTCATAGTTTAAAAAATAAACACTTATGTCAACTCACCTGAAAGGACTTGGTGATGGTTTATGATAAAGAACTCTGTTCAGATATGATTTCTGCATAAAGATAGCAAGCATTCTTGCTGGTCTTCTGGCAGATTGCCATTTCAGACCACTTGCCACTAAAGGCAGTGGACTAAGATCCCTGGCTACAGCTCAGTAAGCATGCTCCTGCTCATGCTCATGGATGGAGACCTGCTTAAACTGCATGAAGAGTTGGATCAATGCTTTAACTGTGGTTAAGTATGTAACAAGAGCAAGTGAATTAGTCTTTGCATGGGAAGAAACCTGTCCTGAATTGCCAAAAGTAGTGTCTGAATTTTAACCGAATCAGACCATTAGTCTCTGTTTTCTTTCCAATACCTCACTCCAGACCTGGGGAAAAAATAAACTGAGCCTTACACATCAAGATTTTTTTTTAGATTTTTCTTGGATACCATGAAGTAATTTTTTGTTGTTGCCTTTGGTTTTAACATAAGGACAAGTAGTCCCACTCCAACTGTCAAAGTATTTTCCTCAGAGCAATCTGCAATGTTGTTACCCAAAATTCTGTTCACACATTTACACAGCTTTGCATGTGTCCTTGCCTGCTAGAAATAATGATTGATTTAGAGGGCCAGTTCCATGTTCTGTGTTTAAAGTTTACACTGTTCTCCTTTTTGCCATACTGTCTTCCATGTCCCAGAACTCTTTACAGTGTAATTGGTGTTGGAATTAAATTCCCCTGTTCCAGGATCTTGTTTCTTACTATTATTAACCATGGATTTTCACCTTCAGAACAAAGCTTTGCAAATCCACTCATGTCCTTTAGTATGGACTTCACATTTCACTATCAAGGCTTCCTAACTACGCTCTTGATTTTCTGACTCCGAAGACCTTTGGTAGGTACATCAATAGCCTTGGCACACTGCTCTTGCCCGGACACCCTTGCAGCCCAGCTGCTTGTCATTTTATGACCATAAAAACCACCCAATTCGTGTGTTTGGCTTCTCTATAACTCATCAAAATGCTTGCCTAGCCCCCTAGCAGTAGTCACAGCCTTTCTAGCCCCACGTTTCTTAAAGATGTCCTTGTTCTTGATGCTGTGCTGCTGTATCTTGCCTTACTGCAGTGCATGCCCTTCATATTTTCTGCAGATAAATGCCTTTACCAACATCTATTTAACAAAGGAGTGTTGATATTCACTGAGTGCTGGTTCACAAACAATTCTCCATTTTGCCATGCTGATGTGGGTAGGCTAAGGGGCACTCAAGGATTTGCTAGTTAATAATCTTTTTTCTTTACCAAGCTGTTTGTAAAGGTTTCCTACTTGTACTATAAATAGACCATGACAGAATAAACTTGATACTAAGTTTTTAAGTTCAAGGAAGGCTCTTAGTATTTTATACATGAATATATTTTAATATGTAAAAATCTTAGTAGTTGCATGTATTAAATACCAAAAGAAAAGCAGCTCAGCTTGAAGGATAAAATTTTAAATAGGTGTTTAAGTCATTCATGGTATCTTCAGCACAAGTATCCTTTCACAAATAACTTGGGTTCTCATAGGCAGACACCTTTGTGTGGTAGATAAGCAAATAAGGTAGATCTGGCACATTACTTCAGTATAGGAAAAATAATGGAGTTAAACCATCACTTCTGCTTCAACTTCTACTCTAAATATATAATGTTTGACGCAGCAAAAAGAACAAAACTAATAATGGATATAAATATTGACAAACTTGAAATGCATCAGGAACCCTTCTCAAAGTATCCTATAACTTTGAAAAGTTAACTAGAAAAAAATATACTGTGTGATTGACAATTTCAATTTTCCTCTCTCACTTGCTTAAAGGAGGCTTTTCTAATTGCAATGAGCACAGCTCAAATAATCTGAAACTGATAAAAAGTTCTATCTCCCTGCTTCAAATGAAATATTTGAAGTACCAAAAGCTTAAACAGGAGAAAGCAGATTTAAATTTGCATAGTTGCTATTAGTAAAAAGATAATTTTGTAACTCACTGACAATAAGAATCATGCTTACTTATTAACTCAGTGGGATTTAGTCCAATGCTGAACAATATTATTTGTGTTTGTTCAATACATTGACAACTTCAAGATGTGATTTGAATAAACTGAATTGTCATAACATTTTTAAAAAGAAATGCTGCTTATAATTCTTTTTTTAAAGCCTGACATAGAAGAATCTTCAGTGACTGTGGCAGAATTTCTATATTCACAATGACTGTTTCTCAAAAATAATGGCTAAACAATTACTTTTTTCTGGGTAAAGTAATCCAGAAGTACCTGGCAACTGTAAAGAATAGGACTGAGATTCCAGCTTCCCTGGGATTTTGCTTCTGTAGCTACTGTAATTAATAATTATGCAGTCATTAGGATTAAATCAAAGTGTCACATTGGTGTTATTCTTAATGAAGTAGATTTTGATAAAGGTGACAACGAGCCTTGCTTACAAACCAGCGTGATGACAGCCATTATATATTTTTTGTGGTGACTGCTGTGGTCCAAATTTTCTATGCTCCTAGGAACAGCAGCAACATGTGTTCAAGACATCTGGCTATATAATCAGAACATGAATACAATTATATAAGCACACACACTCCTCTGACTCCATACCCATGAGGTCTGCTGCTGCACTCTCCCTGTGGCATCTTGGGCCACCTCACTGCCCCAGCTGCATCCTGCTTCCAGGGCAGGGACTGCTTTTATACTGGGGTCTTGGTACATTTAGGAATCTGATTTCCTGAGTTGATTGCAATCCTAATATAGCTAATAACGTTCCTCTGAAAGCTGAATTACTCAGCTAATTATTATACATTTATAGTGAGATAGCATTGAAGTTGTCAGCATCCAGTGATGCTATATTTACTAAAAATTTACATTGTTTTTGCACTCTTCTGCTTGGCTTAGAATGGTGATTGGTTTAGTTTTGTTTTAACTGCACAGCTTCTACTAATCTACTTCTCTTTAAAGGCACCAATGCAAATTCTTTTTGATTTGGCTGGCAGTTTCAGAATTCTATACACAATGCAAACAAATTTTGCCTTTTCAATATCAACCGCCTACCTCCTGAGCATCTGATTAATTCATCTAATCTATGGCATTCAAAAAATACCTATTGCCATGTTATAATTAAATTTCCTGATTAAATATAACTTGCTTTCATTTGGAGGGAGTTAGTCTTCATGGTGTGGGTGGATCTCAAGAAGTGATTAGAAAAATCAGGCTAGCTACTTAACAAGTTAGTAGGGAATGTAGTGGTTGTAGCACTTTGAGAACGTAGTTAAAACACTAAAGAACATAATCAGCCCATGCACATGGTTACAGTGCATGGCTTAAACAAGCAGAAAATGTATTAAATGATTGAAAAAATATTTCTACTAAATGACAGCACAGACTCTTGCTGGATGGTAAAGGTGGGACAACTGCTGTGATCCCCATCACACTTGTATACTACTCACATCTGACTTGGGTTTATGTCAATAGGACTATAAAGCAGTTGATACACATGAATGCTATTATCTCCAGTAATAAAACTCTGAATTAGTAGTAAAACATTTAATCCTCTTCCACTGAATTTAATGCTGTGAATATAGTGCAAGGGAAAACATGGATAAGTCTAAAACTCCTTGAAAACAGCCACTTAACTATTCGGTTTCCTTAAAAGCTCTTGCAAAGTAGAAAGTGTCTGCTTGACTCTCAGTGATTTCTGAAATCTGAAACACTTGTCAAAGGGGGGAAATTGTTATTGTTTTTCAATTATGGCAACGACACTAATTTTTTTTTTTCTGTGTTGAAAATGGCATAATGACAGTAATCTTAACATAGGGAGCTAATATAGTGGCTTAACATAGGGACATCATTTAACATTCTTAATTAGAAAGTCATTGAATTTATTTTCTATTTTTCTGACAGAACTTCCGATAAACCTGGCTTTAATCTGTTAATTTTGATGTACTGTAAGTGTAACAGTGATTACCCTCTTGATTAGAAGTCAAAGGGGAAGAAAATAAATACATGCTAAAAACTGCAGCAAAACATGGCAGCTGTGATAATGGAGTCACGGTCACCACACAGATTCTCACTGCTTGAGAAATACAGATTGATCTGAAAACAGTTGCAAAAGTATTTTAAAATGAGACTCCTGGCAATGAGATTGAAAACCTGTGGGTAATGTGAATATGTAATTGATTTTTAGCAACATCTGTAGCATGTCTATCCATTGCACAGGCAGCTCCCTCAGTCCTCAGACTAGTTGCAATCCTCTCCATTAAAGATTGTCTTTGCATGGTGACTAATTACTTTTTCCTATGTGCATCGAAGTTGATCTTCCTGCTGCACTTCTGTTTCACTTCATTGAGTCTCTAGTGAGACACTAAAGGTTTCTTTTCTTCTCACACTGAGAATTATTCCCCAGTCCTTAGATAATATGTATATGGGGAGACACAGCTCCAAGCATTTCCACTACTGTGACGGTGTCACAGGAAGAGGAACTTATCTTACCCCAGCAAATACACAAATCCCCTTAGTCCCTGCACTTCCCCAGTAATTCACACCTGCCTCATGCACAGATAATTTAATCTGTGGAGGCTTCAGGAGTCCATTTGTCATCTCTCCCTCTTCTCATTTACTAGATAGCTAAAGTTATCTCCGCCTCCTTCTGCCTGAGTCCCATCACCCATTTAATCCATTTAAATCCTTCTTTTTTTTTTTTTTTCTTTTTCTGTTAAATCCTCAGCTTCGAGGTCCTATGTGACACCTCTTAATGTTTCTAAGTATATCCAGCAGTGAGGTCTTGGAGTGTTCTTGCTATGACTCAGTAGAGCCAGCAAAGACAATTTTTCTTCTGCCCTTTGCTGCTTATGACTGTGACAAAATAGACCTTGTGCTTTTTTCCAGTCTTGCTGCAGGTTCAGGATCACAAGAATTCACCTGTGAGGAAGTGAATAGGTCAGATTGGTAATCTGTTTAGTTTAATATGCCACTTTCAACACAGAGTAGTATTATTTTTTGCAGAGGAACTGTATAACAAAGTAATGCTTTTTTTTCTCTTTTAACCTCAACTCTGTTTGTTTTTTGTTTGTTTGTTTTTTTTACTTTTTTGAGACTTGCTTTCAAAGCTAAAATGATAAGACAAGCCTTGCTTTACATCTAAATATCCTTTAATCCTTTTGGGCAGTGTATTCCATAGTCATAAACCATCATCATAAACCATCTGCTGCATAAGCCAGATTTTCATCTCTTCTCACAAGTTTCAATTTCATTGCTTCCTAAGAGTGTTAAGAGGATTTTATGAAGATGAGGCACTCATGGAAATAACCTGTACCCAAACCCTCTGAGCTTTAAAGACATGGCCTGGATTTTGACTTCAGTTTGGATTTCTATGGTGTGCTAATGCAATGCAGAAAGGGTATTTGGTAATGCAAGTGGAATAGTAGAAGAGAGTTAACCATGAGTAGTTGGAAGTGCTGAGGCCTGAACAGTGGGCCTGCAACAAAGGTTGACCTCCAGAAGAATCTCACAATCAGCTGATTAGAGAAATATGTAGTATAGGTAAAATGTTATAAGAATATATTAATCTTGTTCTGTTCAAGGGTATGTTGTCAAGGCTGTGAGACCAGGTATCTGGCCTTGGTCAGAAGTAAGCAGTCAAAGTTGGGTAGATAAAGAAACTTCCTTGGTTCCTCCTTGGGCCCTGGCCAGGCTCCAGGGAGAAGCCAAGGGAAGAAAGTTACCAAAATGGTAGCTTCCCAGATGTATCTTGGCTATTGGGCAAATCTGGCATGTGCCTGAGCAAAGTGAACCCAACCCACCAGATGCTATTGTGCTTTTCTCTACGTAGTTTGTTTGTTAGATTGTATAAAAGCAGGACCCTCTCACAGCGAAGGTGGAGACCTCATCTATGAGTGGACACACTGTGTAGGACTTCCCAGTTGCTAGGGAAAGGTTCTCTGATCCTTTGCTGCAACCAGGGCTCCTCAGCTGACCCACAATTGGTGATGTATCTTTCTTAATCACTATGCTTCTTTCTCCTGTGTAGTAATGATTGGGTGTATTACCCTGTTTATCTATTACCCTGTTTATCTTTGTATTTTGCTTATTCCTTCTTTCTCCACTTTAAACTAAAGTAAAATAAGTTTGTTTTGTTGTCAAGCTGGTGTCTGTGTCCTTTTTGCTAACCCAGTCAATTGGCAAAACAACAGTAAGATGCTCAGTGATGTACCATCCCGCTCAGTGCTGTCAAAGAGCTGTTTCAAAGCCATCATCACGTTTGTTTTCCAGGTTCCCAGTACACTGACTCGTGCAAAACAACTGCTGCTGAAATCCAAACTACTTTAGAAAAGTCTGTGTCTGTCAATTTATGAGACCTTTTTGCCTGTAAAAGAGGGTATTTATGGAAGCTGCTGCTGTTGTTGGTATTAATACTACTACTACTATTTAGGTTGCAGTGACTTACTCCATGTTTCACAGGCACAGAAAATAATATTCTCCTGCTGCTTCTGTGGAGGAAAGCTGCCTGCATTTTCTTGGACTAGATGATCTCCTGAGGTCCCTTCCAACCCCCACCATTCTGTGTGACACTGCAGTGTTTAAGGCAGCTCTGTATGTACCTTCACGCAGCTGCAGGTATTGCCCTTCAGAGAACAGTGGGTTTTGGGAATCTCTACAAATACCATTTAATAACCAAAGTTAATATCTGCCCGGAATCAACTTTATGTACTTTCTGAATCTCTCTTGAGTTACCTTCAGCTTGTAAAGTATAAGTAAACCATGTGACTTCTGTGTCTGGTAGGTGCTGAAAAAAATAATTTTACTATTATGATAAACTAAATTTTAGCCCATAAACCACCAATTTTGTCATGTTGGAAAAGGGCAAGTGGAAAAGTTAGTTGCTTTGATATGAGTCTTCTCTTCCAGTATGCATCTTCAGTTTGGAGTTATTTGACTGTGTTGCATGAGGAGACATAACTTGATTCTTTCCTTTTTATTTCCTTTATAAAATAAATTAATTTGGGATTTAAAAAAATCCATTAGAATAGATAAAATACATTAGAATAAATGTCTGGAAGACACAAAATAGTTTCTTATTTAAAGGAAATGAATGAAATTCTGCTTATCAAAGGACATTAATGATCAAACTAAATTCACTTCCACACAAAATGCAAATGGTGTTTTTCAATCAACATTCATTTTTCTTTCTCATTTTATTTTCAAAGTCTAATAGGACATTTCTAGGAATATATTTTAGCTTATTCTAGATCCAGAAGATTTGTAATTAACCTGAGCAAACTTACCTAAAATATGCTTTAAAAATTCATTATCTCAATATGTATTTTCTGGTTTTAGAAACGTGTTAGAAAAGGACTAATCAAGTGATTTCATAGATGCAGTGAAAGAGATTTTTAAAAAATCTCTTCTATCTTTATCTCTGATTATAATTTGTCATGAATAATTTAATTTTCTAAGTCTGTAACATTTTAGTTGCCCAGCTTGTAAAAAAAAGTGTGTGTGTATATATATAAAGTATAAATATATATTATATTACAGATTTTTTTAGGATTATGCTGATTATTTGTATTTATTAACTTTGAAAGCATAAAAATTCTTCAAGCAATGGGTATGACTCTTCAAATAGACCTCAGTGCAGCAACAGAAGATGCTGTAGCAGTGTTTTACCCTCTTCTTCCCTGCCTTAGCCTGGGCAGGGGAAAGGCCAGAGCTGCCCTGTGACACTATGAGCAATGTTGTCATCAAGGGCCACCAAGACAGCCCTGAGCTTCTTGTCTTCTGCTCCTCTCCCCTCCAGAGCTCTCGCTGAGCTACTGCCTGTGCTTTGTGTTACTTGAGTCTCCTTGTAAGACAGGAGGATCTGTATTTGCTATTTTAAGCACGCCTTATGTTAAGGGATAAAGATGGGCTTGACTGCATTCCATATTATTTCCAAATTGCTGATAACTCTGGAAGCTTAACTTATATAAAGATAAAACTGAATTTGCATTTGATAGATGTAGTAGTCTCACAGCTAATGCAGTGACTGGTAGAATGCCTACCCAGCTTCAGGTGGAGCAGGCTGCTCCCTGTCTGGGTGAAGTTTAAATCCTGCAATCTTCTCACTTCTAAAAGGATGACTGATGGACCACCCACAAATTCAGAACAACAGCTGAAGTGCAAGAGCAAGTGCTTACTGACCGAGGAGGATTCTGTCAAATGGGCAGCTTGCCTACCTAAACATTGCAGAATAGGGTTTAAAATAAATGAATTTGCAAATAACAAAAAACTCATGTCTTTAGCCAGGCTAAACTGCATGGAGAGAAAATGAGTTAAATTGACTCTTTATAGTATATCAGCATAAAAGCTAATGAGCTACTATAGGCTTAGGGCAGAGGTTTGTAAGAGCATATAGAGCAAAAAAGTATTTTGGTTATTTCTTACGGCTTAGCCTGGGTAGTTTCTGCTGATTCAATGACACATCAGTCAAACTTAGCCAGCTACAGCAAGTTTATGGCTACCTTGTGTTACTGGAAGTGGTACAAAATATTTTGGTAAACCTTGCTTTAGTTTGCAGTGTGACCAAGCAAAAGGAAGGAGATAGGAAAGATTTACTGGTTTTATTGCACTGATGAGGAAATAGAAGCAGGTAAGGTGACACGAGCTGCTCAAGATCACAGAGAAGGTCAGGGCAAGCATTGAGACACTGCTTTTAACAAACTAATGAAGAGTGAGATTATACAAGGAATATACAGTATGTATTTAAGCTATTTGTACACACAGTTTCCCAAAGTTTACAGCTTATTAATTTCTCACATAAATCGAATAATATTTAGTTAGATTTTGCTAAGTTTATACAAAATCTTGCACCAGCATAAAGTCTCCTGTTATTGTAGTAATTCTGATTATTCATATAAGTATTACCCTCTTAGGCAACTGATCATCTTTTTCATACTCAGTCTGAGAATGATACTGAATATATTTTTGGTCCAGCTCACATAAAAGGTCATTTTCTTGATTTACTTTTCTCTCACGGCTTACTGCTGTTGTTTTTTTTTCTTTCCACTCTGCAGACATTTTCATGACACCATTTAATGACATTAAATTCTTCCCAGTTCTTTATACATCTTCACCCAACAGAACTAGTTATCAACTGCAGCACCTGCCTGTCCAGAATATTACACTGAATGACTAATTTTGACTGGTCTTGTGTGTTGTCAACTGTTCTTAAATGGAATGGTAATGTTATACTGTAATTCATATTGCACATATACTGGGTAACATGTTACTCTCTTGTAGGAGGAAGCTGAAGCATATTTGTGTTCCTATATGCACAGAAGTATTCCAGGTTATAATGACACAGGCTGGACAGACTATAGCCCTCCAGAGCAGTCTATCAACGTGCACTTCTTAGATGCTAAAGCAGTTTTTGGGGATTTATTTTTTTGTTTAGCTGCCTCAAAATGGCAATGCATTTTCTGGACACCCAGCTAAACCCATACCCAGTAAGTCTGAGGTTGAGTATCAATTATTAAATAGAAGATTCATCTCTTCCTAGTTCTCTTTTTGTTTAAAAGGACAGACAAAACTAAATCCTGCCACTTTCTCACTTCTAAAATGATGACTATTTTTTTTGTGTGTATATGTAACTAAAAAAAAAAGCTGCAGCAAATATTGAAAGCCAGTGCCTGGGGTTTTGCCCAAGAGGCATAAAAATGTCTGCTAGCCCACTGACTAAATTTAGTGATGCCTACAAGTGGAGGCTGGTGTGCTCGTGTCAAGAGAGAAGAAGAAAAAGGTTATTCTAGAAGCAATTCAGAGCATTTAAACCAGGCTCCTACTTTGAATAACCATCTGGAGAAGTGTTTTTTTCTCAACAGCGTAGCAGTGATGAGCAATTGCACTAGTAGGATGATAGTATCACATAGTAGCAGATATAATCAGTTATAAGTACATGGGATACAAAAGATACCGTAATTATATGAATGCCTGGTAGCTTGGGTATCTGCAATACTGCTGTGGTGCTTTGCTCTGTTTCTGGCAGCTCAGCTTGGCTGTACTTTGATGTATGACTTCTTGCTGATATTCCAGCTCGGGTTGGCCTGTCTGCCCTGCATCTTTGTTCCTGTGCTGTGGAGGAGGGCGTCCTGCCAGCTGGCTCCAGTGCTTTAAGGCAGATAGTGTGAGTGCCTCTCCCTGTCTGTCTTTTATTCCCGCCCACCATCTTTTCCAGGCACGGGCAGCTGATCTCTTGAGTTTGCCTCGATTCCATTTTTAAGTTACAAAATGACCATCCACCCTTGCTGGAGTACTCAATGCACATACATATTTGCACTAAGAATGAGGATATGTGGATGGAATCCTCCTCCCTTCCCTCTCCTGTGGCTACAGGACAGATCTTGTTGTTTGAAAGACAGCACAGATCCTGGCCCTCGTTTATCAAGGAGCAGATAACTGCACTTTCTGACCCAAAGCACAGTAGCCATTTTTTCTACCAAAGTGCAACTAGAATACATTGTGGTGGCAGTTCTGTAGTGACCTAGAAATTAATGCTGTCAACCTGGAAATGGGAACCACTTCCTTTTCAGGGGGAATGAGAACACAGCTCCCTCCTCTCCTGGCAAAGTCTTCCAGCCACCCCATTATCCTATCCAGGATCTGTTGTTTAATTTTGCTTCAGCTCAATCATTCTTGTGACCTCTGTTCACAGAGATCCAGTTTCAGTAGATGGGATAGACAGTACTCCTACCCAAATTAATGGGTAATGAGGGAGGCTTGAGGAAGGAGCTGAAAGGAACTATTATACTTCCTAGCTATATTCTTATGTAAAAGAACACTATTTCCTTCATCTATTGAAAATCACAACGATGAGAGGAAGTCCTGGATAACTAGGAAGAGAAGCAACCATCAGCATTATGTTCCTGTGGTGGTTTCAATGCCTTTTTGAAAAAGGGAACTAGATGGTCAGTTTCACCTCATTTTCTGAGGAGCTCATGAAGCACATCCTCTTGGAGTCCATTCCCAAGTCTGTGACAAAGTAGTCAAACTGTGCTCTACCAGCACAGCTGACTATGATTCTGCAGATGATCAGCAAATGCTGACCGTGACCTTAGTGGACCCTAGCAAGGCTTTTGACATCCCCTGTAGCATTCTCATCTATTATGAAATTATGGCCTGGAGGAACTGATGATCAGGTGGGTTGGAAACTGGATGCACTGCTTGGTTCAGAGAATAGCTACTCATGGTGCAACATTCACGTGGCAGCCGGTGACTAGTCAGGGGCTCCAAGATCAATACCAGGGGCTGATGTCTTCCAGCATGTTCATTGCTAGCCTGGATGATGACACAGGGTGCAAGTTGTGGAAGGCATAGTGCTACACAACAGAAGTTGCTGGCATGGCAAATGGCAAACTTCAGTCCAGAAGGGAGCTTGTTGAATTTCAAAACTGGACCAGCAGCAACCTCATCAAGTTCAGTAGGAGACATGCAGAGCTCTGTGTGTGGGGACAAAGCAGCCCCAGGCATCTCCCCAGGCTGAGGAGCAACCAGTGGAATGGCAGCCCTGCCAAAAGGGACCTGCAGACATTGCAGTGGAGGCCAGGGTGAACACAGGCTGGCCATGTACGGGACTTCCAGGTGATTTTGTGGAGGCAACTTATATAATACTGAGGCCCAAGATGAAAGTGCATCTTACCCGAGACCGATTTTGGGACCTGAAACATCAGAATCTGAGAAATGCCTTTGCCTAAATATTTCATACAATACTACTCCCTCTATAAAATTTTTATGTTAATGTTCTTAGAATATTCTAAGTCTACATTATCTTTATTTACCATCAACTTCACTGATTTTACCTGTCAGAGAACGAAAGTATCTGAGTTAATACAAATTATGCATGAAAATCAGTAACTTTAATTTTAAAAAAAGTAGTTAAAATGACTACTACATGTTTAAGTAGATAATCACGCCTCAGGCCCATCCTTGCAAAACACTTATTTTTAGATGTGAATCACTGCCTAGAATCACTGCCTACCAAAAACTTTCCCAAAGACACTATAAGCTTGCGAGGGTTTGCAGCTCTGCTCCCTTTGCGTGCAGAGCTGGCTCCAAACTGGCTGGAACGTGCGTGCACCTGGACCATGGGGCCTGCAGCGGGTCCGAGTCATGCACGAAAAAGAAGAGAGAAGCTGATAACAGCACTCCAAACTATGCATGAAGCAAACAGGAGTTTTACATACGCATAGGATGGCTCTGATTTTGATGACTTGAAGTATCAGCCTCATGCTGCCTTCCTCATTGTAATCAATTATGCTCTCTTGCCCATCAGGACTAACTACTTTCATAGACAAGTATCTTATTGAAACTGTTACAATAATTGAAAACTACATAATAGTCTTTTCTAATATTCTGAAAAAGACGTGGCAAATCACTTAGGAAGCATAACAGATTTTTTTGCTAAAAGTTTCTTCTTTTCTTAGCCTTAACTAGTATTTAAGTAAGTATAAAACTACCTAAAACCATGTATGACACAAACCATCCATCATATTTCAGAACCAGGTGCTGCAATGTGGCTCAGGTTAAGCAGGAAGGTTACTACAGCTTCAGACCACTGAAGCCAAAAGAAGAGAGAGGGTTTGGTTTGGGTTTTTGTTTGTTGGGTTTTTTTCAGATAGAAAATTTTGCTATCTTTCATCTTCTTTGTGTCTCTTTTAGGTCTTATCTGTCAGTCTTGTAGCCTGCAAGGTTGCATCCAATTATGTCACAGTTGGTTTGCTATCTATGTCAAACTAAGTTCTACAAAACCACAAAATAAGGTTTGGTTCTTATCCTGAGACTGTCTCATTAGTTACAACATTGCACAATTGTATCAGTAATATCTGACTCTTAGCTATAATAATTCACTAGGATGATGTCAGTTAAACTGTCATGTTCTATAGAGAAGGTACTATGCAAATAAACTCGATAACAAAATGCCTTCCTCACTTTTGAAGGCTGACTTCAGGGTCTTAGTTTTTTGTGTACAGATGAAAGATTCCAGCCTCAGCGGCTGTGCCTCTTACTTCATAACAATCTTAATTTTTTTTCAACCTTTTGAACTTCTTTCAGGTTTTTTTTTAATGATTTATCATCAAAAGTGTCTATATGCTTTTGCTTCCTAATAGTAATTCAGGGGGGGTCAATGCAAGGCCACTATCAACCTTCACCTTTAGGCCATACATGTATCCTTTTGGAAAGAAGTGTGCAGGTCCTCCTTCGGATCTTGCAATATTTTGCCTTCTTTTGAACAAAAGACTAAAAATCCTACCAGTGATAAGGCTTTAATCATATTGTAGACCTGCTGGTTTTTTTCCTACTTCTATTTCCCTCTCCTTCCCGTTGTCATTCCCACAAGCACTTGATATTCCTCAAGTTAGCTCTTGAAAGAATATACTGAAGGGAAGCTTGGCTCAGATACAGTACCCACAAGTTAGTTTTGTGGGGGTAGTTATTGTGTCCTCTGTCCCATGCTAAACTCAAGTTATTGTAATCTGTTTGGTTGTGGGATTTATGTACTAGCATGGAAAGGTTAGTATTCTTGCAATTATTATCTAGAACCCCATTGTGATTACATTTATATATCTCTGATTTTAGGAAATCATACTGCTGCAGTATGTTCATATCGGATGTTGTGAAATCTGCCAGCACCTTTCCATGTAAATTGGGTTTTTATTTGTGTTGTGGCTATCAGAAAAGTGGACATTGTGCTTTCCCCTGGGTCTCACCATTGTCCACCTCCCCCCACCCCCTCCCAAACTCCTCTGGATCATCTACTGGTCTAATGTTTGTGCCTAAGATCTGTTTCTTAAGGTGCTGAATTTGCATTTATTTGTTGAGACTTTTTTACAATTTCTTTCCCTCTGTTTTGTTTCTAGCCAACTCAGCTGACCAGACTTGCAATTCCATCAGTCCAAATATCATCTATATTACTTCACTGTTAAAAGAAGAAAACAAACAAACAGACAACAACCAAAAAAACCCCCCAAACCTCCCAAAACCCTCCATACAATCCACTAAAGATTTTACAGTTCAAAGCTTCTTGGAGTTCATATTAGCACCACTTCTGGAAATCTCGAGTTTCCACAACATTTCAAAATTGAATGGGTGGTGCAGCTGGGTTGAGGGGGGGGAGGAAGCCTAGAGAATTTACCTAGAGTGCATGGTTAAAAAAAAACCCAAGCAAGTAAGAAAGCTTAAAAAAAGACCCCAAATCAAAACCACACCACTTTTTATTACTAATCTTATTTCTGTTTCTCCCCCACTCCCAGTTGCTTTGCAAATTTGTAATTCGCTGCTTCCAAAGGTTCTTCAAACTTGTTCTACTGGTTTTCAGAAGCAGGCAGACTTGTTTTTTCTAAGCTCTTCAGTATACCAATTGAATTTATTTAATTTTTAATTTTGCTCCTACAAAGAATCTCAGGACGCTCCTTCAAGGGCCCTAAATCACTCTGTGGAAACCCACGGATATATTCAGTGTGTATTCCACAATACTTTAATTACCTAGTCTATAAAACCATACAGAGCTGTGCTAAAATGAAGGTATTATTTAGTAATCATAAAGACCTTGATCCTACAGTTAATAGAAAAGTGCCTTATCATAAATAATGCAGTCAGCTCCAAGGGGAGTGAATTTTAATGAAAACCCTTCCTTGCTGTTGTGTCGATGAAAAGGAGAGCTGTCTCTGTCTTGTGGAGGGGGCTTCACAGGGGCCTCCTGAAGGTGTTCAAGAGCAAGTTCTACCCAATTTCCACCCACACAGAATCATAGAATTGTTTAGGTTGGAAAAGACCTGTAAGATCATCAAGACCAAGTGAAAACCTAACACAGCCAAGTCCCCAAGCACCTTGTCTACCCATCTTTTAAATGCCTCCAGGGATGGTGACTCCACCACTTCCCTGGGCAGCCTGTTCCAATGCTTGACAACCCTTTTGGTGAAGACATTTTTCCTACTATCCAATCTAAGCTTCCCCTGGTGCAACTTGGGGCTGTTTCCTCTCATTTTATCACTTGTTACCTGGGAGAAGAGACCAGCCCACACTTCTCTACACCCACATTTCAGGTAGTTGTAGAAGAGTGAGGTCTCCCCTCAGCCTCCTCTTCTCCAGGCTGAACAACCCCAGTTCCCTCAGCTGCTCCTCATCAGCCCTGTGCTCCAGACCCTTCACCAGCTTTGTTGCCCTTCTCTGGATGCACATTTAACTCTAAAAGTTAAACCTTTTAAAGGAAATTAAGAGTCTATCAAAGAAAATCCATAACCTGCTTAAGGTGCTAAGACCTCTCTTTGCTACCTGATAAGCAGAAATCCTATCATTCCACTATTATTAAATACACTTTCTACTGCTACTCCTTACTTTAAAAAAGTGGACTTTAAGACTCCTTTTAAAAAAGGATTCCTTTAAAAAAGGAGAAAGGTCCATGTTTCCCACGGTTTGTCAGTGTAACGGAATTCTGTCCGAAACGTGCTGGTTCAGGGCAAAATGTGTAAAGACGGTGGGGTGGTATAAGGGGAAAAAAGCCACCGGGCCTGCGCTCGGTTAAAAAAGAAGCCACAGTCTTGCATCAGCGGGCCCGCCCGCGCCGCTTCCACACCGGAGCCGAGAGCCGAAGCCCGGCGTCCCAGAGCCGATCTCACGGGTGGGTGTTTTACAAACACAACCTTTACTTTGCAACTTTTACAGCTCTCGAGCGGGTCCGGGACGCTGGGTAACGCCGAGCCGTGGCCTGAGGGACCGGGGCCGGGCCCCAAGCACCGCGCTCGGCCGCCCCCGCCCGGCACCCCCGTCCCCGCCCCATCCCATCCCACCGCCCCCCCCGGGACGGTCGCCGCGGCCCTGGCCGCGGCGGAGGGAGCGGCGCTGGCGCCCCCTGCAGGGCCGCGCTGGGAGGGTCCCGCCGCCGCGGGCGCTGAGGGGAGGCGGGCGGCCCGCGGGGGCCGGGACAAAGCCCGGGGCAGCGGTGAAGGGACGAAGCGCGGAAGCGGCGGGGTCGAGCCGCCCATCTCCCTCCGCCTGGGACTACTTCGCTCCCTGCCGCCGCACGCGCTGGAGAGGAAGGAGGCGGTGCGGGAGCTGGAGGGGGATGGACCGGGGCGGGGCGGGGCGGCGGGCGCTGGGGTGGGGCCGGGCGGAGGAGGGTCAAGGAGGCGCCGCGGAGAGCACCGGAGGGGCTGAGGCAGCCGTGGAGCGGGGCGGCGGCCCTGGCACGGCGGCGCCCGGGGGCGGGAGCCCGGGGGGACTCGGGGAGAGTCCAGAGGAGTCGGCGGCGGCTGAGGGCGACGGCGGAGGTGAGCGAAAGCGGTGGGGGCGGCGGTGGCGGTTGTAGCCGGGCGTCCCTGCAGGGGCGGCGGGTGGGGCGGGCTGTACCTGCTGCCTGAGGCGGGCCGGGGGCTGACAGCGGTGCGCGGGGCTGAGTGGGGGCTGTGTGCGGTTGTTGTCTGCCGCCGGGCTGGCAGCGGGGTGCCGGGGCGGGAGGTGCGGTGCCCGGGATCTTTGTGCGGGGCCGGGTGTGTGTGTGTGTGTGCGCTGGGGGAGGGGAGCGGAGCGTGTGTGCTCCGCGCCGGGGGGTGTGAGGGGCGGGCGGGGGCTTCCCAGCTGCTCACCCCGCTTGAGGGTCTTCAAAGGGCGATGACGGGGCTGCCGGAGTGAGTGCTGAGCCCTGTGTGTGTCTGTGGCTCGGCTGTGGGTAGCTGGAGTTAACGCGGGGTTAAAGCCCAGCCCGGGATAAAGGGGTGGGTTTTTTTGAGGGTAGGGGTCCCGGTGGGGCTGGAGCTGGGCCGAGGGGAGCGGAGCGGTGACAGGGAGGGGTGGGGGTGTCAGGGCAGCAGCGTGACCCCGGAGCCTGCCGGGCTCCCTGCTGCCGCCGGGCCCTGAACAAAGGGGTGTGCGGAGAGCTGCCCGCAGCTCTCCCCTAGAAAATAAACTTAAAAAAATCCCCAAAACCCACCCCCAAAATAAAAAAACCCCAAAAAACGGCAGTAGAAAAATGGGGTGAAGAGAGAATTCTGTGATGAAGCCTTGTTAAGAAGAATGTTTCTCGGATGAAGGGGTATATTCAGTTGTCCTCGGGAGAAAATGCAAGGCTTCCTGCTCTTGTGGTTCCAAGGCCACTGTCATAGCTGTTTTATTGGGGGTTTTGTTGTGTTTTTTCCTATGTGGCTCATCGTAGCTTGTAACAACAAATCTCTTTAAAAAACAGCTTTTTGGATTAATTTGCTTTAACAATATAAGCAAAAATAAAGAATAAGAGCCCTTGACTTCCCTCTTTGTTGTCTGCATTTGCAATCCTCTGAATTATGACTTGCATGTAGGGTTAAAAGTGCTGTCCTCTTTATTTCAGAGCTCTAGGGGAAGATGTTGTCTCTTCTGACATCTTACGATTAAGATACCTGAGAACAGGTTCAGTAAGAATCCAAGTTCCCGAAGAAGACGCTTACAAATGTGTTGAAATAAGAAGTTGTAAACATTTTTTTTTCTTTTGTTGTCTGTACTGCATAAGGAACCATAATCTGAAGCACTTCTCAAGATACTTGCCCAGATGTACGAAGTCTGCAAAGCTCAGTGTCCAAACTGACAGTTTCTTAGTAAATGGTACTTAACCACGGTATGTATATAGTACTCTGAAGAAAAATCAGTTTCTCTACAAAATTCCCAGAAGGAACATTTTACTATGGACAGCTTTTTCTGGACATATATCCAGAGAGATTAATGCCTAGAGTGGAAAGGCATTTAGTTTACACTGAGAAGTTGGCTTTCCCTCAGTTTTTCCAGATGCACTGTCTCCTCTGTATACTGGGAACGCACACAACTGCATAAACTACAGATGCAGCCATGGAGCTGTATGAACTTGTGAGCCGTAGGAGAAGTGTTGTTGAGCGTTGGTATCAGACACCGCTTCATGATGTCAGCTGAACTGTGATGGTGATATGCTAATCGGAACAAAGCCTACAAATGGAGTGACACCCTTCCTGAGAAGAGGCTGTTAAGTTTTACGAGAAAGGTTAACTGATTACCTTAACCTCTGTCAAGTTCTGTGCAGAAGATTTTTTTTTTTCTGTGGAAGATGAATGCGTATCTCCCTCCTCTGAGATGTTGAAAGTGTCCTGCTGCTTATGACAAATCCAAGAGAAGAAGCTTTATAAAATGGCTCAAACCAGCTTGCTGCAGGGAAAGCCGTTTTACTGTAGGGAGTGGGTTTTCCACAAGCTTCAGCACTGCCTCCAGGAGAAAGCTAACTGCAGCAATAGTGCTGCCAACAAGCCATCTCTTGGAGCGAATTCTGGGAATAATACTGGTGTTGTCTCGGGGAAAGGAGCTGCCTGGGGTGTATTGTTGGTAGGGGGGCCTGGTAGTGGGAAGACAGCTCTCTGCACTGAGTTACTGTGGCCAAGCTCACCTGCAAACCTACAGAGAGGCTTACATCGTCAAGCTCTAGCCTTCCACTTCTGCAGGGCCCAAGACTCCGACACCTTGTGTGTTGGAGGGTTTATTAGAGGTTTAGTTACGCAGATCTGCCGCAGTGGACTGATCCAGGGATATGAGGACAAACTAAGAGATCCTGCTATTCAAAGTCTCTTGCAACCTGGGGAATGCGAGAGGAATCCTGCTGAAGCATTTAAAAGGTAAAAATAAATTTTAAAAAACCCTACTGAAAGTAAAACTCAAACAAACAAAAAAAATGCTGGCTTCTGTTTAGACCTTCCTTCCAAATAGTCTACAATGCAGGTGGTTTAAAACGTGTTTGTTTCATGGCTTGTTATCTCTGTCAGAGCTTGCAGACCTACCATGGAAAAATCTAAGTTTGTCCTTATAGCTAACTTAAATAAATATTTATTTTTGAAACACAAATTTTTATTAATAGTGAATTTATTTGTATATTAATACCCCCAGCTGTAACCAATGTTTTGGAAAGACTTTCAAGTAATTGGCTTCAGAGTAGAGGTTATCTAGTCAGTGGCCTTCATGTGCCACAAAGGTAGGGCAGTTGTCCTTTGTAGACCTGAAACAGATTTATAGGACCCTTGCAAAAGCTTCTGATATCATGCTTTGTCTAAGAGGAAACGGTACTAATGGATCTCTGGGTCTGATCCAGCATGTTGGTTTTATGTTTGTCTAAAAATATGTGGTAGGAAAATGTCAATTAACTCCTTCTGTTACTTCTCACAACGTGCACAGATTATGTCAAATCTTTATGGCTACTTACAAAATAACTACTCCAAAGTATTGAGTGGATCAGAAATTTATCAAGAGGGCTCACCATGCCCTTTTGAAGGTTTGTCAGCTAAGCTGAATGTAAATATTTATTTATTTACTTAGTGTTCCCTAACAAAGCAAAGTCTTTTCAGTATGTCACTGAGAGTTTTGTTTCTGTAAGGAAGTTAATGTATATATAAGAGTATATATATCCACAAATCACTTAGAAGAATGTCCTGTCCTGAGCACAGCCTTCACAAGCACATGCCTATTGGTCTTTACTTCTTTGGGTCACAAAGAAGGCAAATTCAGAAAGGATAAGGTTTGTCTCTAGCAATAGGGCTTCAGCTGATTTTGTTGCTAGTATAAAACTTTCCTGGTATATTGGTTAAACTGAAGTCTTTCAGCACTGTGTAGTGATGTAACTGTGGTACTTAAGGGTTTATTGGATGATGTTTGCAGTATAAAAAGAATTCCTATCTCTTTTTTTTTTTTCCTGGATTTTTTTTTCCCCTCTCCTGAGTACTTAGACTGGGTAAACAAGTGCTGAGGTTGAACTGTAGTGCTTGCTTATATTGTCATGGTGGTGTAAAAGAGCCTTCCAGTTCTGATGGCTGTTAGGTCCTGCCCACTGAATAAACAGGATGCATGTCTCCATTGTTCTCAGTGTAGTATCTTAAAACAAATAGTCTAAACCAATTCTGGATTTTTTTTGTTTTGTTTGTTGCTAAGTGAAAATGCAACTTCTAGCAGCTATTAAGGTCCTAATTTCTGAAGTATTAAGCCCTCTCAATTTCACACAGTTTTTAGCTATTAGGAATTAAGTGTCTATAAATGGAATAGCAGACTGGCCATCTAGCTTTAGGCAGTCTTTTTTAAAATCATTAAGTGGAATAATCTGGTGAATAAGAGCCTGTTTAAAAGTCTGTACAAGGAAATCTTACTAATTTAGTACAGGTAAGTTCTCTATAAGAGCTGGAATCCTTCCTCTGTTCTAAAGATGACTGCCTTACTCCAAAGAAAAGGAGTTGGGTAGATATCTTTAGACCAAAATGCATTATAGAATTATAAAAGATACTAGTGAGTCAGACTCAGCTTTTTAGGTAAGAGTGCTTCTTAAGAACAGTGGGTTTAATGATGGACTGTCTGAGTATTTAGGTCAGTATAGAGGGGTCTTGGTTTTGTACTGGAAAAATAAGATATGACACAACATCTGGTACTAGTCTTTCTCTTCTCACATTTTGCAGCAGTGATTGTGAACTCTTCCTATTATGCTAAAAATACTTCTGTTGTAGTACAACAGCTTCAGTCAAGGAGGTTGGGTTTTGTTTTGTTTTTTTGGCCCTGCATGTATTCCTTTGCTGCCCACCTACCCTGATCTCCTGCACTCAAAAGCAGCTGTGGTAGTGAGTCTTCATTCTCCAATTTCAGACTTGAGGGAGATGAGGTGTTACAGATGAGGTGGTGTACTGGGAATATTAAGTTTTCAGCACTGTGGCAGGGGACCAGGAGATGGCTGTTGACAGCAGTGTTGTGAGCTTGTTCTGCTGCTTGTATGATACAATCACTGTCTGCAAACAAGAGGAACTTGGCAGCCCCCTCCTCACCATCAAATACCTCGACCATTTGTTAATTGAACTTTTGTTAATATATAAAGCATGCCAGAAATGTTTAACAAAAGTATATTAGTGTTTCTAAGACTTGTCACTGAGCACTTCAGTATTCTGGTCTGGTGTGTTTATATGTGCATTCTGCTAAGTGAAAGTTGTAATGTGAAAGGAGTTCTAGGAAGACTTAACAGCTGATTGCCTTATACATTGCGTGAAGGTGCTGAAACAGCATAAAGCCCTTGTCTTAATGCTCCATTGATTTTTACCTTATTTTAATTTTCTTTATTCACTAGAAGAGGGGAAAGATCTTTCTTTAAAGACACTGTCAAATTTTTGCTCTACTTTCCTTGGCTGTTCCAGACCCAGCTATGTATTCATGGCCTAAAATGGAAAGACTTGTCTTCCTAAGTGTTAAACAAGATTACACCATTCTATTTTTGTGCTAATTGTCATAGAAATAGTAAGAAAGAAGAACTTCCTAATGCCTTGTAACACACCAGTTTAACTAATGAACTTTACATTGTTTATAGAACAGTGACTCTTTTTCTGAAGAACATTTTTAAATAGGTTTTCAGTACCCCAGATGATCATAGTAGTACATGTGCAAGTGATGACCCAGAGAGTAAAGGCTTTTCTCCTCCTGTTTGAATGTCTTCTCAAAAAATTTCTTATGTATTTATAATCTTAACATGCCCTGAAAATTCTTTTCAGGGGCAGATCTTGAGATTTGAAGAGCTGGAACGGGTGATCGATACAAACGTATTTAACAAGCATTTGCTGCTGCACTGACAGCTGAGAGAACTGCTACTTACAGCACCGCTTCTGAGGCACTTTTCTTCTCACACATGCAGTTCTGGAGCAAGAAGCAGCCTTAGGCATAAGAGAGAATGCTGAAGCCTCACTTTCACATTTTAGGTGAAAGTGAAGCAGAAAGTATAAAGGAAATGGCAAAGACTCCAAAAGTAAGAAAAAATAATGTGTGAAGCTGAAAGAATTTAATTGAAGAGGTCTATTAGGCTGTTCTTTCCTATTTAAGTAGAAGAGTCAAAATCAGAATAACCCAAATCTTGCAATACTATCTCTAGGGTTGTGACAGGAGGTTGGTTTTGGTTTTGCTGCAGCAAGTTTGTATTTCCAAGTGATTGATGGGAATACAGGTGGCTGTCAGTTATCCAAGGCCGTGAGGACATAGAGGAAATCTGATGTAAACCATGGATAATACTGAAATTTGTGCAAACTAGACTGTAAAAAGATATTTACCATTATGATCCTGGTCTCTGTTTTTCAAACGTAGGAGATAACATTAAATGCCTTCAGACAGTAGGAGAAGGCACATCGTTCTCAGGTGTTGTGCAGCAGTGAGGATTAGTGGTGGAAGGCAGAGCTTGGTTAATTCACAGCCCAGAAACTGGATGTTCGGAGAAGTGTAGACCTAGTTTATCCTGCAGAGGTGATTTCTTTTGCAACCATTGCTCTGAGTTTGAAAGACATCCATGACCACAGCTCCTGAGTCAGTTTTGGAGAGTGTAGAGATTGAACATGTCTGTTACATAATGTCTTTAAGCTTGCACTAAATCACCTTTGGTGTGTGTTGGTCTAGTACAAACTTAAAGTAAAATTTGAATTTTACTTGGGTGAATTGCTGAAATTAATAAATCCAAAAAATTGGTGAATTTCTGCATTTCCCAGCAGGTTGGTGCAGATGGAACTGCTTTGCTACCACTCATAGATGAAGTTTCTTGCTATCTTCTGCATGTCTTTTCAAGAAACTTCAAATCTTGTGAGACTTTTCACATACTTTTTTCTCTCATATTGAATTTGAGTCAGTGATATTCAAGTGTTTTTTGGTTTGGTTTTTTTTTTTAGGATATAAAGTGTCCTAAAACTTTATTACTAAAGTATTTTTAATACAACTGCTTTAATAAAAGATGGTCCAATAAAAAAGATTTCTATTGGGGGGAAAAAATGAAACTATAAATTCAGATTTCTGTTTATTTGCATTGCTGAAATTGTACTCCAGTGCAAGTAGCTGTCCCTGATCAGTAGGGACCCAAGAAAAGAACAATTAAAAAAAGAAAAGCTGCTGAACAAATTTGTGATTGTATAAAAACTTAACAGAAGTTTTCTCAGGCTGATATTATCTACCAAAAATGGCTATAGTGGAAACTATGCCCCAGAACAAAGTATCCTATTTTTCAGAAAAGACACCACATTTATTTCTCTTTCTTTGCACACTGGTGCTAAATTCAGTGTCATGGTTCCTTCTGCAGGTTCCCAGACAATCACAGCTTTTCTTTTGTTTCTGACTCCTCATCTCTGCTACTCATGTTTGAAAAGGGAAACCCCAGAGAGTTAATTAAGGTGGACAGATGACAAGAGGCATTTGCACCAAAACTTTAACATAATGGCTATAAAAAATTGTTGGGTGGTGCAGATTCTCCACACCCTGGTGCTCTGTGAAGTATCTGTGATATAGTTCCTATGCATCTGCATGCTCAACAGATTTGCATTGTAATGGAACATAACCAATAATTTAAATGATAGAAAAGGCAAAGCAGTTCTGTAGTTCTCCAGAATATGCAAATATTTGTTGATTTGATTGTAAAAAAGTGTGAGAGGTCATATAAGGTTTTATGCTGACAACAAGTTTGAAGCAGGGGTTTATGTTGATTAAAATTGAAAGCCTCCCTCTATGAGTCACTGGTTTGGACATCGTTGAAGTACAACAAATCTTGTGCCAATAGCTGTTATCTGTGTAATAAAGCTACTTTTACATGTTTGGGGGAGAGCTCCAAAGGATTGAGCTTCTGGTGTTTTGTGTTTGGCAATATGATGGAAATCTCATAAACAGGAGGATTCAGAGTTGTCAACCAACGCTAACGAGCGCTTCCTCCCCTCCGGCCCTTCACCTGTACTGGCTTTCCATGCTACTAGTTCTGGTTTTTGTTCTTCCCTGCTTCCTTCAACAGTGGTGCATCATCAGAAAGTTGCAAACTGCAGGTGACTGAGAGAGTTTTATTTCAAGTTCTCAATAGTTTGTCTGACAGGATAGAAAACCACAGGTTTGTTCAGTAAATGATCTGTGACGATTATCTGGGGACTTTAAATCTGCAATACTGCAATGCCATTTTTCTTGCCATTTATTTAGTATAGATTGAAGGAACAGGTTTAGAAATCAAGCTGTATGTGGTAACAGATAAAGTGTGAAGGTGGTGTTCTTAGAAATCCTTTTATGATCTTTGAAGCCAGTAATATAATTAAAATTATAATGGATTGTATAGGTTTTATTGAACAATTAGTGAGAATTTCACTGTTTTGGAGTAGCTTATTCTTAACTGCAAAAACTTGAAGTGTTTTTTGGAATAAATCTGAGAAGTGGAAGCTCCTCTTTAGTTTTTTTCCTTTCTTTTTTTACTGCCCCCCTTTGACTGTTTATTCTTACATTGTCTTTAGCTAACAGAAAGTTTCAAATCCACAGTAATGATTGAGGCCAGAGATTAATCAGACTATCCTGACTTTCATGGAAGCAGGAGGGGTTACTCTGTGATACTTCACAAACTTTGAGTTTTCCTTGCTAGTGAATTAACCACAGTATATGCTTCTGCACTGGAAGCTCCTGTGAAAATAAGCAGTATTAATTTTCCTCTGGAGGGAGTGAGGTGGTAGGATGTGATATTTGGGTTACTTTTCTCTTGCTTTAATTAATTTATTTATTTATTTTAAGATGAAATTTATTTAGTAAAAATCTGTTTTTACCATGAGCTTAGGAGGGATTGAAATAAAAGAGACACTGAGAGGCAGCACATTGGAGACGGTTATAGACACCTGAGCTTGGGCTACTGGAAACTTGAAAGCTGCTGGGATTTCTATTGATTTATTCTATAAAATATTAGTAATTCAGTATTAATCTTTTTATAGAAAAGAAATGTCTTGACTGTTCTCACCCAAGTCTCAAAAGACTTGTCTGGAAGTGATCTACATGTTTCTGTAATCTCCTTCCTTTTTGGAGAGGGCTGCTACACAGCCTTTCCCTCTGCTTCTGCAGCTCCAATACGATCTTGGTAGCTGTAGCTTTGCAATGATTACAAGGAGGGTGTGAACACAGATCTTGTCAGACTCTCTTAATTTCATAGAGTTATAAATGGTAGAAACAAAGCCAAGGCCTAACTGTATCTCATTTCATGTGAAGAAACATCTGAATGCATAATAAATTAATTTACAAGACCCTTTAAAGAAGAAAGTTGTTAAACTTCCAGTGTGTTAATTCATTTGCCATCTGTAAAGTTCAAATGTGCAAGTGACTGATTTTGACCTTGAGAGAGAAGGTTGGAAGGAAAATCAACTCCATCTCTTTCTCCAGGCAGAATAAACCAAGTCTGTTTCTGAGAGATGCTTCATCTGCTCTTATGCTTCACAATTCTTATCAGGAAAAAATTTCCGTGTGTCTAAGCTGACTTTTTTTCTTGCTACAGTCTAAGCTTGTTACTACTTAACAGTGTTGTCCAGAGATATGGAGAATGGATTCTTTCCTTCCTTCTTGGGGACAGCTTTTTAAGTATTTGAATACTGCTTTATTCTCTTTCATCTTACCTTTAAACTTAATTCCAACTCATTAGTCTTTCCTCAGAGGTCACACCTAAGAGTGTGACATTAAAAAAAATCCCTTAGCTAAATCAAGTTGTATGTATATAAAGGGAATTTTTCTTAGCAACATTTTAGTTGTGCAAATATGCAACATTCTACTTCTGTACTTTCCCAGAATTTTGTCCATTCCTACATCTTTCACTTATGGTTGACTAGAATCCTGAAGCTAGTTGGATCCTAGCCCAGGGGAGTTTCATCTGGTACAGGACTGAATTCTACTTTTAGAGTAGGAGCCATAACCATTGTCAGTTAAAAGCAAGCTCAGAGATGAAACTGTTTTGTGTTGTGAACCTTTTTGTAGACTTCCTGTGGTGCATGGATGGGTTGTTCAAGATCTCAGCACCTACAGTGTGCCAAAGGAGAAGTGCAAGCAGGACTCTACCAAGGGAGGTTCTTGGTGGTCTCTCCCATGTATTCTTCTGCCTGTTTCAGTGGAGATTCCACAGAACCTGGGTGTTGCAGTGACAGACTCTCAGTTCTGTGTGATTTAAGGCTAGATGAATGAAAGGATTTAAGTCTTTCTGCTTTTTGAAAAAAAGACTGTCAAACACAGCCATGGCAAAACATAAGGAGCACATGCCTCTCTTTATCACTGGCAGTACTATGGACTCAATCATAGTGGAATAATTATAGTTCCCTTTTAGTATCTCATTTCTAGTGGAGAAAAGTTGGTGTGAAAAATACATATCTTCAACATCAAGTGGCTGAGCTGCTTTTTAATTTAAAAAAGTTTACTCCTATAGATTTAATCAGAAATTCTGGATGGTTTTACAGTCTTTAGCTCCCTAGTAGATTGATCTTCATACTGTGGAGGCTTACACTTGGTCATTGTGTCATATGAGAGACACAGAGTGTTAAAAATAGCAGACAGACTTCACAGCACAAAGCCTTTTACAACTCTTCATAGGAAGTGGCTGCATGTAAGCTGATATCTGCAAGATGAAAAGATATTTTGAGAGCTAATGAAGAAGAATGGTGAACAAGACAGCCTGTATGAAAGAAATAAGAAATAGTACAAAGAGATGTATTCTCTAAGCCTTAATACTGTTTCCTGTGTGGTGGTGTACTGTGAAGGTGTGAACAACTACAGTGTATTAATGTTAAATTGGTGGTAAAACACCACTTGTCTTCAATGTAGCTTATTAGTTACAGCAGTTCAAGTCATTATGAGTACAGTTTCTGGGCTGACTTTCACTTGTGTGGTATTGAGTCTGTTAATTTATAAGTATTTACATATTTGTGTCATGTGTGTTATAGAGGCTTCTAGTAAAGACAAAATTAGTCTGCATTTTAATTACTTAGTAACAAGATTGGATGTCAGGAAACATTTCTTCACTGAAAGGGTTCTCGGGCCTGGAACAGGCTGCGCAGGGAGGTGGCTGAGTCACCATCCCTGGAGGTGTTTAACAGACGGGTAGATGGGGTGCTCAGAGATCTGGTTTAGCAGTGGACAGGTACGGCTGGACTCAATGATCTCAAAGGTCTTTTCCAACCAAATGATTTTATGATTCTGTGATTTATTTATACTTGAAAATGATAGAGAGGCAGGACACCAACTGAAAACCATACCAGTTCATGGGTGAGATGAGAAAGTCTTTTTGTAAGAGCATGCACAAGTAGTTAAAAAGAATCTGCCAGCTCAGCTTGTATTTCCTGCTCAGTGAAAGTGAAGTTACAGGAGGTAAACTGGTATTTCATAAACTCTCTCTTGTGAGAGCATCTTGACTCTGATGGATCTTCTGATGCCCAATATGTACGTGTAATGGGTAACTGATGCTTTAGACTTTTAACTGCTGCTAAGTTTCATGCTCTCTAGATTATTAGAAAGTTGAGCATTGCCTGAAGCTTCAGTACTTCGTGTCATGTTTCTCTTTAGGTTTTTCCCTTAAATCTGTGGAGTTAACGGGTCACAGAGCAACAGTGTTTCTGCAAGAGCAAGTTGTATGTTCTGTGTCTGTCTGGAAGCACTGCATACAGACTGAACATGATACCATTTAAGGCTTTAACCTTTTCAGTTTAAATTACCATAAGAAAGTTTCCCTAAGGCATTTTAATACTGACAACTTACATAGACCTTTTTGTCTTCTACTTCTGTAGGCATTAACGTTTTGCCTTTAATCTGTGTGGCTCTGTCTTAAACCTTACAGGTTTTCTTATAAGCTGTGTAGTTAGATGGACCTTCATAGCAATTCTCACTTGTTAATTATTTCCCTTCCCTCCAGTTTTCTATGCACATGTTCACAGCTTGTGCAAGGGTTTAAGTGTCTGTTTTTTGTTTTTTTTTTTTCTTTTTAATGAAAAAATGAAAAGGATTTGGTAGCTTGTGAAGTAGAAAGGATTTAGTGTGTCTAATATACTGGGAAAAGATAGTATAGAAATATTGTCTCCTGAAAGTGTTAGTGAAGCAATGCATTGAAGAGGTTTTGGTTTCTTCTGCATCATGATGTGTACAATGCACTGGGAATGGTGAGGAATCTTCTCTCTATCTAGGACGAGGAATGTTTTAAATAGCTAATGCAGAAACACTTTGTAATTGAAGAATTACTGCTCAAAGAGAAATAATTAGGAAAAAAGGCGATAAGATATTAAGATAATTATGTTGAAATAAGGACTGAGTTGTATATAGGTGTTCAAAATGTTGTAAAGAATGTAGGTGGGTAGGTTACTGGTACACTTGATGCCATCAAAATAGCATAATAGCATGAAGGAAGAACTGAAAATTAGATCAAGAAAAGAAGGCAAATGGGGAAACTCAAATAGTCACGAAGTGAGAGGGGCAAAACAGTTGCAATCAAAGTCTTCTGTGTTGCGTGTTTGCAGATACCTTCCCACAAAGCAAGGACCAAAAAAGTCTTTAATGGAAGGTGATCAAATGTTTTAGCTCAGTTTTGGATGCTGTTTAAATTGACAGGAGTTGGGAGGAAGAATGGGAATAAAGGATCATTTGTGAGTGGACTTTTGGTCTGTGGACTATCAGTGATGTCTCTTTGTTGTTGTCTCATGCTAATAAGAGTCAGTAGCAATGGTGTGTGTGCAAAGAAGGGGAGATTAGCATGTGGCTGCATAGATGCAAGCTTGTGTGCTAAAGATCTGTGGTATCTTAGTAGATGAAAGAGATTAAGAGAAGGGGAGCAGCATCTTATTTAAGGTTATTTTAAGAAGAATGGAGTTGTTCTGGAAGAAACAGAAAACTGTTCAGTAGCTCTAGGTTGGTTAAGGAAAATGCCAGCAGTGTAGAGATGACAGTAAAGAGCAGATATGAATGAACCTCATGAGGAAAAGCTGTTAAGAATGGGATTATGACATGATTTTCATCTTAAAGCAGTTAATTAGCAAATCTTGGTTTAACTACATTAGCTCTCTGGCACTTGTGACCATGATACAATCACTAAGCTGCCCATCCTTGGTCTACGTTTTCATGAAGCAGAGGTCAACAGGACACTGGAAAAAAGCTCTGGTTGTATATAAACTGCAGCTGATCTGCAATGAGAGAAATTGTGGCCTTCGTGAATGTAAATTACCCAAAATTAGCAAAGGAGTATCAACTCTGCCTTCTCTACCAGGTGGAAACTTAAGTAATCAACAACAGAAAGAGTTTTAGAAAGAATAATGTTACGAACTCTTCTGTTGCCTTGCCTCGCTGTTGCGATGTCTGTGGTACCGACACACGCTGCTTTTCACTAGTTTAGAAACACTTAGGTAAACTTTCCAAACTTTTACTGCATTCCATTGACAACTGCATGCATCAGTTTGGTTTCAGGTGCTTTATTTTGTATTGCAGAGTTTTGCCACTTCCTTTGCTTCAGCTTTATTCCACTTACTTTCTCTTAAAAAATTAAGAAAAAAGATTATTTCCCCCTCCCTTGCTCCCCCAGAAGGTTTGTATCAGGTACTGCACATTCACGTGAAGTTTGATTTTTATTTCTTTTTCTAATGATTTCAGGTATTCCTTTTTTTCCTTAATACCTTTAAATTATGATAAAGTTGCTACCCACAGTAAACATTTTGTGTATAATTTTTTGGGGGAGGAAAAAAGGAGAACGTAGTTTCTGTCACTTGTTCTATTATATTTAAGGCTAAAAATAGATCTTACTAAATATAAAGCTATAGAATCAGTTCCAAAACTAAAGGCATCACTCCTGCAAGATAATAGAATCAGGTTCACATGGTGCTAACCTAACAATGGTTTTTTTAAAGTAAATTACAGAGAAGATACCTAAATGATCAATAGGAGATTTGCAGTGAAATTAAGAGAAACTAAAACCAAACCAGAAGGTAACTAATACAGACCCAGAATGATGTATAAGAAACATACGCTTTGGATTCTACTTTGGGGATTATGGGAGATAAATTTTGAAAGGGACACATAAAAGCTGCTCCATCTGTTGCCTCTTCAGCTAAGACAGTGCAATTAAAGGTTAGGATAGTCCCTTTTACTTGGGAAATCAAGATGGAAAAAGAGATGTGGTTATGCAAACATGGGAGGAAAGCTGTGCTTGGCTAGTAAGGTAAAATCTTAACAGCTTTTCATCTGGTGTTTGTGCAGAGGATTTTCTGAAAATGAGGTTGAGCAGTATAATCCTACATTCAGTTTAACAGCTGAAGTGTGGGGTGCTTTATGATGATGTGCAAGAAATGAGAAAGGCAGGTATAGAGTAACTCGGTTAGGGATGATGAAGATTTCGAAGTGTGTGTTGGTGTTTATCCGGGTTCCTCCAGGCAGGCAATTCAAGAACCCCCCGTTCTGAAGAAACAGCTTGCTGCTGAAATAACCACTGCAGCACCTCTTCTTTGTGCTTCCAAATCAGTAATATATTATTTTTCTTCTTTTGGAATCAAATGCATAGGAAAAACCTAATTAATTTGGAGATTGTCAGACTGAACTGCAGTAATAATGGTGACTGGTTTTATATCATGTGCATTATGCTATTGTTTTTTGTTACATGATCATGGAATAATAGAATATAGGGCTAGAGTTAACTAGAATATAGCCTGACAAAAGCCACACAATTGAATTTATTTAGTGCAGTTTTTTACCTGTCTCATCTGAGGTGTTCTTTTTTTTTTGGTGGCTAACATGTCTCTCATGTCAACAAATAGAACTGTGTACATGGAAAGCAATACCTGTTTCTTCAGTCATGTTTTTGCTCTGCATAAATTGAGACAGAAGAAAGAAATGGATTTTGTCTGTCTCCAAAACATAGACTAATACCAACAAATTCAAATGCCTGTAATGCTACAAGAATTACAATTCAGTTGTGTACTAATGTGTTCAGATTACACTGCTCATAGAAGACAATATATTTTTGTTTAACAAATAAATACTAATTTTTATATGGCTAAGGAACCAGGTAGTTAATAAGACTATATATTTCACTTTGCTGTACTTTGGTTTCATAAATGACTTTAAAATAACCTTATACATTCTGTTACATATATAAACTTGTTAGTTTTCTTATTGGGGTGCCCCGCTCCTACATGTTGCATTTTAAAGACAGACTTCTGAATATTTACAAACTAAGTTGTTATCCTAACATTACAGGTGTGGAAAATAAGATGCAGTATAGGTAATTAGGTAATTCTCTCATTTCAACTAGTAATAGTTTTCTGTGAGTCTGATTTGTTGTTTTAATCTCATACATTTTGATGTAAGGTGTATTTTCTTTGACACCACCTACCTTTTTGGGGGGGTTTTTTGGTTTTGTTTTGTTTTTCTTAAGAAATAGAATTGTGGAAACAATGATGATTTAATTGATGCTTACTACAAAAAAAAAGCAGTGATTTTTTTTTTTACCCTAATAAAAGAGAGCTTTTAAACAACACCTGATGGATGACAAATCCCAGGTGTAAATATAAATAACAGCAACTTAGACAACAGCTCAAAAACTGGGGGTGGAGGACGAGAGGAAGCAGGGTTATTCATAGAGGGTCATGGGACGGACAAAGAGGAAGATAAGTGAGGTAGTTAATCAAATGCCTTAGGTGTCTTTATACTAATGGAAAAAAAGTACATTGTAAACAAGCAGAACTGGAAATATTAGTACACAGTCAAGGTTGATTTAAATGCTCTGAAAGGTCTGTCAGGATAACTTGTATAACTGGTGTGTTTACAAAAAGAAGTAGCTTGTTAAGGAGTTGCTTTATATATTGTGTGCTTGTTTGTGGTACTAGAATAAACTGAAGAAGGTAAAGCCACTGAAAAATCTGTGAATAAAAGGTATACACTGCATGTAGTAATAGTTTTACATGTATGATTCCTACTTAAAGGTTGGTAAAAGGTTACCTCTTATAGATTGTACATAAAACTACCCTGATGTGGCAAAATATAGTAGTTGTCAATAACTGAGAGAGATTCCCACACCTCTAACCCATGTCTTTTCTAAAATACATGTGTTTTACTCTACCAGTCCAGCAAGATCAAGTGAGCTAAGCTTCAAGATATCAAACAAAATTATCCGGGCCACAGAATTTGGACAATAATGTCTACATAGTTGAAAAATTTGAATAACAAAACAAATAGAAGATGAACATCAGCTAGGAAAGCACGATATAAGCAAGAGTCTGTCAGTAACCATGTTTCTAATGCCACAGAGGAGAAAATAGCTAGTGGGAAGACATAAATTTGCTGCATTTAGATGGGAAAGAACTAGCTGAGAAAATGAAAGACAACTTTTGGAGATAGTGACTATGAAATAGTCTTAAATGCATGATGTTTAGAAGAGGAGGAGAAAGCAAGACAATCTAAAAACAGTGGGCTTGGAGATATTGGTGACCTCAGATAATTTGTGGGTAAGATCTCATGGAGTGTAATGTAAGAATGGAATTAGCTGGAAGGAACACTGAGGTCTTAAAGCAGTATATTAAATGTCCAGTTTGGTTTAACTGAGCTCCTCATCAGTCATGTGTTAAAACACTAGGAGGAAGGCTGCAGAAAAAGAGTAAATCAGCTACTGAATATGAAAGTGAAAGAGTAATGTGAAAATGAGGGCAAAACTGAAAGTTCAGGGTGCGTTCAGGTTTGCTGCAAGGTGTGTTTTGTTTTGTAATAAGAAATAATTCCATATATCTGTTAGCAGAAGGAAGACAACACCCACCAAGTGTTGGTCTGCTATTCACTGGGGAGAAGAAAATGATAGCACTGAGAAAGCTAAAATGTTCAAAGCTTGTGTGTATTGTTCTTCCTTAAAAACAGTCATTTTGCAGTCAGCTGACATAATTAAAACTAGCAACAAAGAGGTAAGATTACAGAAAGGCATAGCCTGGACAAAAAAACTCCCAAACTATAGAATAGATGAGATGTTTTCAAACTGTTTGGCCTATGAACTGTTACTGATTATCTTCAAAGGACAGATTATCTTTAACAGGATGGCTGAAAATTCAGACTTGAAAGAGAAAGATGTTTGGTGCCCAGCTTTAAAAAGTGGCAAAAAGGTGTTGGGAATTAGAAATGTGTCGATTGAAATAAAAAATGCCAGAACAAATAAGAAGACAAATTAACAAATAATCAGACAAACTCTTTGCAAGCAGCTGGAGGATAACAAAGAGTTGAAAACCAGCAAACATGGTATGATATGGTTTGGTTTTGACAAATAGAACTTTTTGTGTGAGAGAGAGTAATAATACTTGTGGATAAATATCCATAGTATTTATGGATAAGAGATAACCATAAATGTCAGTTTTGACTCCAGGAGGGCTTTCATGCTCACATGAGACTTGTGCAAACAGACTGTGTGCAAGGTAGAACTGTATTTGGCTACATGCAAAAAGAGTTAATTTTGTGAGTTGATAATTACTTTGCTAGTAATTATCAGTAGTTCACTTTCATACTGATGCAGCACATCATGTTGGCTTTCACAGAGGTCTGTCCCACATCTCCCTGTTCAGTGTGTTCCTTAATATTCTGGCTGGCTAAGTAGAGGGAAGTAGTTGTAAATTTGGGATACTACTGATTTCCTTGTAGTGACCCTTGTGTTAACCATGGAGCACAAGTAATAGGGCAAGAAGTATGAGGTTTAAATGGCAGGAAAACAGGTTAAGGTTAGACATGTGAGGGGAAGGGAAAACTTCCCAATTATAAGAATATTAAAGCTCTGGAATAGATTGCTTGGGGAGACAGAGTATTGATTGTTGGAAGCCTTTAGGAATGCCTAGACAAGTATCTTTCAGGGATGATGGATGTAGAGCTGATCTGGCTTAGGTGGGGAAGTGAGCTAGATGGGAGAACTGGGAGAGTTTGTGCAGAGTAAATGCCTATTTTATATTACTCATTCAGGAAAATGCTTGCATTGTTTCCTGTACTCTCCTCTTTGCCTTTGCTAAGGACACAGATTTTTGTAAGTCAGACTCTGAGTAGTTTGGAACATATTGTATGTGTTAGCACATATGGCAAATATGTTCTATTTAAAAATACACGTAGTCAACCTTGTCATGGTAGCAGGTGTGAATGGTTTTCAGCTACGGTTGTTGGTCCTTTATAATAGCAGAGTTGTTTGCAAACTGTTCCAAAATATTTGCACCAAAATATTTGCTCTTGAGGTTTCTATTTTCTGAGATTTTGAGTAGATCCACCAGTAGATCTGCTGGCAGTGCTTTCTGGACAAAAATCACCTATATATTTATATGAGACAGTAGGAGGTCTGTAATCAATACACAGGGGTCCAGCATGCTCTGTTTACGTGTGAGGGATGGTGCTGGTTCTGAGATAAATTCTGCTGTTGTCTGGCCTGATGCCCTGGAGCTAGCTTTTGTGCTCTTCTTGTGGGACTGCAGGTTTGCTTTGCAGTTACAGATCAAACTCAGGTTGCTACAAAACATTCCAAAATCAGGTACTGAATGGCATGAGTCTTGCCTGCTGTTTCTAATTCACCACTTCTGAAAAGACCAGACTCTAGATTTACATCCATGCATTGTACCTAGAGCTTTCCCATTAGGTGATTCTCAGTTGTTTTGTGGATTTTTTTTGACTTTTTGGGGTTTGGTGGGGTTTTTTGTTTTGTTTTGTTTTTTCTTCTTTTCTTTCTACCTCTTCCTTCATCAGACTAACTGCAGTTGGGTAGAACTGCTAGAGCCAGTTTGGCTTTCTGTGCAGCCTGTAAATACATAATTTACTAAAACCAAATAATCTCTATTATGCTATAGTCCACGAGTGTGTGTAATTCCAGTATTGCAGTCTGTCAGAAAGTCAGAATTGGTTGCAGTGCACTTTTATCTTGTTGGAAAATTATAGAATGAAAAATTACAAAATTACCTGATCAAATCCACTGGTAGGTATGCAGGTGTGCATATGTCAAACTGGGTCACTTTGCTTTCACCATATGTTTTAGTTTGCAACTTTTCAAGTGTAGAAGTGTTCTATGCTTCACAGCCCTTGTTTCTCTGATATTTCTACTGTTAGTTAAGGGTCCTGTGTGTCTGTTTTCCAGGTTGTTACTACCAGTATGAGCAGCTGAGCAATTAGTAAGAAGCAAAGGGCTGTATTAAGCATATATGTAGTGCTAAGAATTGAGGTGATATTATACAGAAAGCAACTATTGGATTTGACCATTAGAATTTCCAATTTAATCATTAGCCAGAATGCATTACAAGGCAGGTAAATAAAATGTCTTCTGGATGACAGACAGTAAACAGAAATGTCTTGTCATAGCACAAAGTAAAACTAATCTACAAACAGGTAATTTGTAAAAATACTCTGGATTTTCTTTCTGTGTGAATAAAACTGCTGAAAATCTTCTCAGAAAGAGGGTAATAATTCATCAGCTGAGCAGCAGGAATTGTCAATTTTATTAGAAGTGAAATTTACCTTTTCTTTTATTGTGACCTATGCCCCATATGCAGTTTGGAAAACAAAGGAGAAAAATTCAGCTGTTTGAGTCTGTCTTTGCTTAAGCTGCTAACAGTCTTTAACAGCCTTATCTTCACTGGCTTCATTCTTTTAAATGCAAATTAGAAACTGGGGAGGGGGGGGATGAAGGGGAACAGCCTTAACAAATTGTACTCTGCTAAGCAACCCCTGGATTATTATAACATACAAATGAACATGTGTCTGTAAACTCATAAGGCAGTGGGGAGCAAGGTGAGGTGTTTGCTGTCACTTTTGCTGTGAGAATTTTTAAAGTATAGATGTTTTTAAAAAAAATCAGTTTTGCATTTTGTTTTCTGTTCTTATACATTTTAAAGCTTTTATGTTCATCGCAGAAGTGTTGGAAGTAGTGAAAACCCTACTGTGTATAGATTTCTGCTTTTAGGTACCTTGCAATGGCCTGGGTTCCCTTCTGTGATGTCTTTGTAACATAATTTCTTCCCCTTTTCTTGTCATGCAGCACCTCCAGCTTTTAATTGCCCTGGAGAGCCTTCTCCTTCCCTGCATGTCCCCCAGCAGTGGGCTGGGGAAGGTGGAGCTTCTGCTGCACCCAATTCAGAGCTGGCAGAGGCAGCAGCAGGTTTCCACTTACTGGGTAGGATTTTTGCTAGGTCTCTGCGCCTGGTTTTTAGGCAAAAATCCCACTACTTCTTAGGTTGTTGGCAAAAATTACTACAGCATTATGTAAATACAGTTGGCTTATTTACAGTTTCGTTATGTACTTCATTTTCTGTATTTTTTGATGCAACATAAATGGAAATGAGCATCTTAAAAAAATTATATGGTAAACTGCTGTGATGTATCGTGCTGCAAAACCTCCCATAAGAAAGAAGGTGCTTGTTTGCTTTTCTGAAGACAGAGTAGTGTTTGAAGAATTGTCTATTATTTTATATACTAGGTATTGTTAAACTCTTTATATATATATATACATATATATAAAATACAAGTGTTAAACTATAACCTGTTGGTGAGAAGGTGACTCACAAGACAGTTTATTAAAGAGTTGTTCTACTGATGCAGAAAAAGAAACTTAAGAGCTGTAGTAGTTACACGTTTCCAAATCATTTCTGTAATGAAATTTGAAGTATTTAATGTTTTGTGAATAGCAGCGTTTGGAGTGTGACAAATAGGAGGGGTTTGGGTTTTTTTTTTGTTTTTTTTTGTTTTTTTTAACTTGCTGCTTCTGGCTTGCTTAGGAGATGAGTTTCATAAACTTGTTCTGTGTGTTTGTCAGTAGTGAATTCTAGCAGCTGGGTAGAGAAAAGAGAGCCCTTTTAGGGATAAGCTACATTCATGCTGTAACAGGCATCAAACAATTTAGGTGGGGACATAACTGAGTTTCCTGTACACCACAGACAGTCAAATATGAGGAACACATTCATAAGAAACTAGGATTCATAACTTCTTTTGCTCTGAGAACCACTCGTTAATTGTTAGTTGGCATGTGTGTGTTTGCCTTTTCCTTTCTTTTTCTTTTTTTTTCTTTTTAGCAAGTATGTGCATTCCACAGAGGCTCTTTTCTGGACAATACCCCTATCTTTCTACTTTGTTCTGTTGTGTCTTGGTATTTTTGTAGATCCAGTCTAAAAACCTCAAGGATAATCATAAGCAGAACTTCAGCATAGCCTGTATATATTCCTTCCATATGTGGAAAATCATGTTTGCGTGGGTTCAGTCAACTCAGTAGCAATCCTAAAGAATTCTGTGGGATGGCTCTTTGTTTTGAGGACTCTTTATTTGCTAGAGAGCATGTAAAACATCTTTGCTCTGCATAAAGAAATCATTGCATTGGCATTAAAATGAATTCCATCATTTAAAATACCTAATTGTGCTGTTTTCTCTAGAGATTTTGTATTTTTACTGACTAATTAATTTTGTTGGTTTAAATCACAATTTCTATTTCAGAAATTTTCTGTAATGATAACCACTTTTCTATCTGTATTGAATATAAAAGTTATAAAGCTGTGATCCTTTCAGAAGGTAAAGAAAATCCACTGCTAATCTTTTGAGAGGCACTCTGCAAACGAAGCAATCTGTTACAACAATCAGTAGGTGAATCACCATTTACGGAAGTACTTTAAGACATTGTTAAGTCTGTGTTGATTTATGTAATTTTCCTATGCAAGCAAGAAATTTTGGGGAGTGGATTTACTAAGTCACATTTATCTGTAAACATGACATGACTTCTGGCAAATTAGCACAGCACTTAGAGCCTCTGAGAAGTTTTACTATTATGTTACTTGGCATCTACTCTGAACTCAAGAGATATAAAACATCTAGGAAGAACAGAAGTTTATTAGACTGTTTCTAAGGGCACTTTAAGAGAATGCTTTGTCAATGCCACACCTTATTGCTTTAAGCTGGGAGAAGTCATTGTGCTCATTTTTTTTACATGCATTTATGTATATATGTGTATATTTTTCCTAGTGGAATTTATGTTCAGATTCAGAAATACAAGTATTGTGAAGTGGGGGAAAAAGGGACACACAGGGAGACAAGGATCTGTGGAAAAGCTTTTTATGAAGCACTATCAATATGCTAGGACTCCTCTGCATGGAAAGAGATGGCTCTGGGAGGCTGTGATAAAGTCAGAAGATTACAGAGAAGTTGAATATGGCATCATTGCTCACTGCTCATTCCAGCACTGAAGCAAACGGGTATCAAATGAAACAAGGATGTTTGGGATTTAAAACTACAAAAGGAAGCTTTTTTTTCCACTAAACTGCAGAAGTTCTTGCTGTGGGTTATTGTGGATGCCAGAGGCTTAAATCAGTTATTAGAAGGCTTGGACAAACCTGTGGAAGTGTGATCAGTTAAGGGATGTTAAATGCAAAGACTGAATCTGTGGTTCAGAAAGTCCCCAGAAGCAGCACTGTTTGCTGTGGTCCCTGAGAGTTCTGGGGAAGTGTGGTTTAGTGCTTGCCCCGTGCCTACATTATCCCTCAGTTATCTTGCTTTCAACCCTGTTTGGAGGCAGGGTGAGCTTTCTGATTTGACCTACTCCATCCAGCTGCTTCATGCTAACAGAATTAAGCAGAATGATTTGGGACTTTTTCCCAGACAGGACAGTGTAGCTTTTCTTGGCGGTATTCCCAGCAGGTAAATACTGACATAAGAACATTGTCAGATGCTCCTAAGATATTTTAGATATTTTTTAAGTGTTTCGTTGGGGTTACACAGATTTCAAGTGAGATTTTAATTTAAGATACCATTACTATATCTTCATCTCTAGTAGTAACATTCACACTGGAAAAGTAATTTCATATAAAGAACTATGTGAAAAGAAAATTGGTTTTGATAGAAAAAGAAATGTTGCAGGGAAAATGCCTTGACATAAATAGCTGAGGGGGTAAGGCAGCATTCTGGTGGGGGAAGGGGTGGAAAATGTGGTCATTTCCAACTGCCTCCTTTCATTGTGGGATTGGCATCACTTAAGAAAGTAATTTCAACCTTACACTACTTTAATTTCCTGTTCTGTAAATTGGTAGCTGCTTAACTTCCCAGCTTAGTGAACAGTGATTTTTAGTTGTACTTCAGGCATCTTCTGAAGGAGTAACTAACTGGAAGTACCAAAGAATTCAGTAGTCTTGTGCATCTAAAAAAAAAATTAAAAATAAATCAACAACCGAAAAGGGGAGGAGGGAGTGTTAGGGATTTAAAATCCATTTACTGCTGAATACTTTTGGAACACAATTATTTTGTACTTCCTTCTTATACCTTTGGGGGAATTTCTCCCAAGTGTGATCACCTAGTGAGCCCCACAAGATTCTGCTGTTACTGTCAGACATGAAAGGTGTGCCACTCTCCTTCCATTTTGCATTTTTCTCAGTCAGAAAACCAGAAAATAACAAACATTCCAGTAACAGTGCTTATGAATCATTTCTGAAGTGGATTGTGTTCTTCCATTAACAGGCAAGATCTGCCTATATTCCAGTAATAATGTGTTGACCAAAGACTTCTAAAGATAAATTTGTTCAGTAAAACAAATGAAAAAATATTATGGTCTTGAGTAAAACAGATAAAAACCCCAAACTTATGACATGCATGCCTTCTCGACATGTGCAAATAGCAAAAGACAGTAAACTGCTAGATGCATATTTTTCTCACCTCATTTCATTTTCTGAATCCTTTTACTGTAAAGTCCAAGTTCACTTGTCAGATATGTTTAAAGATAATTTAGTCAGTGAAACCTATGGGCCTAAATCATTATGAAGTTTCCCCAAAAATAGCAGTGTAGCCTGGAAATACTGGATAGATGTGTGACAGTTGCATAGTAGCTATGTAAACTTACACCTAAGTGCAGAGTGGAGTACGTACCGGGAAGGGTGGCAACAGTACATGCCAATTGGAGATTTTTAGCTGTGCAATGAGTTGTGTTGGTATAGGTGCAACATCCTGAGGATGCAGATAATCCTTTTCCAGTAATAGGAACTTGGCAACTTTAATATAAATAAAAATGATACATCAAAGTCATTACCAAATACTTGTCTGCTGCTAAATTAATTTGTGTTTTATTTGTGAAAGTATAGGTGAAATTCTGTTCTTTGTAAAACTGTTATTTATTCAGACTTACACTCTTTGAGTAATGATATTTCATGTGTCTTTTATTTAGACTTTTGTTTCATGACCAACTATTGTTCAGGGTTAGTTTCTGATAAGCAGTAATAACAACTTTGACAGAGAACAGTATTGGAATTCTTAAACTTTAGGCCACATAGCTTATTTTTTAATGAAACAACATTTTTCCAAGTCTTCTAATGTGCCTTGAACAACATTACCTCATTTTGAAGTATTGTTATAAATTGTAAGTTGATTAAAAAGTAATACTGCCTAAGCAAGAATTATATTACTGACTGTTCAGGCCGTCTCTATTTCTGTTAGTTCAGACAACCTCACTATTTTCTGTGGTATTTTTTTTAAATCCATAGACTGCTTAAAAACTAACTTTACATTTTAAGTTGATCACAGCTTTAACTGGAATGTCTGTATGATCGTCAATGCATTATTAAATGTATTTGAAATACTGATTTTGTTTCGTGTTCCTTACAGGTGCATTCTGCTCCCTCTCTTGGGAATGAAGCCCCCTCAGCAGAGCCTTTTCCTGCTGGTCGATTCGGTTGATGAGGGCTGTAACGTTTCTGAGGGTGAACAGACTTCTACGAGTTTATCTGGAACAATAGCAGAGCTTTTAGCTGGCCACTTTGAGTTCTTCCCTCCCTGGCTGCTCCTCCTGTGTTCTGCCCGCAAGCAAAGTAAAGCTGTTACAAAAATGTTTACAGGTGAGTCCAGAGCATAGGAAGTGTCTGTTACCTGTGCCTGTAACTAGGATGTAGTGTTTAAGAGACCCTCAGTGATAGCTGAAAGCACTGATGCATGCTTAGTTCTTAAAAATGACAATCACAAAAGCAGTAATTCTAAAAAACACATATTCCAGTTAGTACTGAGGGCTATAGAAAGCTTAAATTGGTTAAGTATTTTACAGGTAAATTATGTCTTTGCGATACATCTGCAAAGAACAGGCTGCTTTGAGTTGTCCTCTTGCTTTTCTAGTTTTAAAAAGCTTTGAAACAGTGTAGGTGATGTGTAAGTACATAAGTATGCCAGCTGCATACACCCATTCCTTACAACCTCAAAAGATACAATTTATTTTTAATCTCCCATTAAAATCTCTCACCTAATTTTCAGAAAGCGAGGAATAACCTTTGAAGGTGGACCTTGAGAGGGGAACAATGTAGATGTGGATTCTTGGAGTGTACTTTTGTCAAAGGTTGCTCAGGGGGGGAAAAAATTCTTTACATCTTCTTCATCCAGGCTTTTCTGTGTTATGAGAACATTGCTTCACTATAATGACATTGTTACTAGAACTTCTCTGCAATTTAATAAAGGGCAATATCTAGACTGGATTCCAGGCCTATGTATAAAGCCTGTGTGTATTAAGGCAACAATTAGGACAAAAACATGATTATAGAACATAGACCCATAGGCTTGCTCGTTTCCACAGTGGCAAAGGTCAATGGGATAATTGCATTTGGGAATGAAGTACTGTATTAATCAGGGGCAGACACGGCCGTTGGTATTTGGGAGTACACAAGAACTCAGGGAAACGTTAGAGTAGCTTCACAGGGCTCCTTTGGGTGTTCATCTGGGAGTAGTTTTGTCAAAGCTTGGCTGATTAGATAAGTTGTCATTGCCAAGACACCAGACAAAACTTTCTTCAGAGCAGTTTTATTTCCTTTCCATTGAATCATGTAACGTTTCAGACTAGTCCTAAAAAATTGCTGTTGTCTTCTAAGTATGTTTCCAGATGGAATTCCTGACAGGAAAAATCAGCAGAACTAATGGATATGCCTTTAAAATAAATTTAACTTAAATGAGTTAATTTCTCATTTCCACAGAGAATGACATGATGAATAGCATAAAGGAAGTTAGCTTGTGGTATTATAATCCCATCTTCACTGTGGAAAAGGTACAGCAAAGAAACAATGAAACCCAAAATAACTGGACACAAACTGAGAAGAAATTTTAGGGTCTGTTTGGAGGAAGTGGTGCTTTTTTCCACTATGAAGGAAAGCACTGATGTTACAGCTGATGTGATGATTGCCCACTTAATAAACTGTTGGATGATTTTCCTTTTTACAGCCAATATTGAAGTTTGTGAAAGGTTTAGTGAGGTTGTGAGGAGTGTGGCTGAAGCTCCTGGTAACTTCAGTTACATGGCAGCTTTGTGTTGTAAAACTTGAGATAACAGTTATTTCTGGTCCTAGCCTGGAAAAGATAGACTGTCATTAACTCTTCTACTGGGACAAACTTTTCCTCTGTGGTATTTGAATATTTCCTTTTAGCTGAGCCAGTTTATAAGGCTGTTTAATTGGTGGGCAGGCAGAATTCAAGATCAATGATGAGTGGTTTTTGCACTTGAAACTGAAGAAATAAATGGTGTATAACGTGCATTGCACTCTGGGACACTGTTGTACTGACTTTCTAATGCTTCCAATTTCCCAACAAATAAATGTTTGCAACCATAATAATATAATCTCTACATATCTTCTTCAGATGTGTTTCTTTAATTTGAAACCAAAAATAATCAGTTTCACTGTAACTTAGATTGGAATCCTTTTAGGATTATTTTAGGAAAATATGTCACACCTGTAGGGTTTTTTTTTCTACTAAAAATTTTAGAGTACAATATGAAATATCTACTAACCAATATTAATTTGTTTGCAATCAGTTTGTGTCAGTTTTCACTTACAATTTTCATGCAGTGAAAACTTCCTCATAAAATCTGCTGAAATAAGAACTAAACCTATTTGCAACAGCTGAGACCAGGATTGTTGCAGTGGCCTGGTCCTGACAATGCTTTTTTTTTTTTTCTTTTTGGGTGTCCAGTACAGATGGGAGTTTTGTGAGCATCTCCCTAGGCAAAAATAGTGATGATGTGGAAGAAGGAGTCCAGTCTTTCTCATCCACGGTCATCTTGCCCCTGCTAGTGGTGAATACATCATCCCTGCCAGGAATGAGAAAAGGAGGAGGGATGTTTATTCTGGTCCTCTTTGTTCCTTCACTTCTGTTGGTGACTTGTGTTCTAGAAGTTGAATAGTTGTGCCTGCATCTGCTGCAGTTTGTGTTCTGAGCCCTTCTGTATTCCCAGATTCTGTAGTAGCACAACGTGCTGCAGATTTTTCCCCTTACTCAGATTCTCAGCTTTCATTCATTTATTTTTTTTAAAAAGTTTTGCATCTTGTGGCTGCAGAGACAACCTCAAAAATATGAACCAAATGTAAAATGATGCCTGTGTGACTCCGTGGTCACCCTCCACAGTGAGCAAAAGCCAGTCAGTTGAGTCAAAAAGGAAGGGAACAGATAATGTGTGCCCTCCTGCCTTCTCTTGGTGAGCACTGTTACCAACTGTCACATCATGCCTGTCTGTTTTTCTTATGAACTCTTTCCCTAGATGTAACTATTCTGTCTTGCATCCATAATTATACACATTATCTCCCACATCATCGTTTGCTGTCATTTGGCTGCAAATACGGACAGTCAAGCAAGTAGAAGTGGCACAGAACATACAATTTTGTACATATTTTTTTTGTTTCAGCTAATTAGTTAATAAAAATACTTCTAAATTAAGGCTAAATCTTGAAAGCATAGCAGTTGTTACTACAAAACTGAATATTTTTTTTAAAGATCCATCATATTAGTTTAAAAACTTCAGGCTTTTTCAAATCAGGCAATTTTATTTAGTTAAGTTTGAGTGAAAAGTAGATACTTTTTCATTAACAAGCTGAATAGACAAAAGTGCGTATGTACAAATGCTCTAATTACTGGTTCAAAGAAGCTTTTTAATAGGCATTTGCTTAATTTCTTCTTTTTTGCTACACGCATAAATCAGATTATCTGTGGCATCTGGCTTGATTAAACCCCTTGGTGAAACACAGACATTCTTCATCCAAAGAATTCCTTCTCATGCGTGAAGCATGGGTGCACCAGTGTGGTACAACCCATGCAGATGTCACATCTCAGGGGACAGTGGTTTCAATAAAGTTAATGTTAAATAGTGGAAAGACACTGGAAAGTACAAGAAAAAGAATCAAAGTAGATGTGAAAGGGTTCAGTTTAGCCTCAGAGGCAGCTTAAGCTCTGTTCTCCCACCTACCCGTAGGCAAAAGCAGGCAATCTGTCATTCATTTTTCACTCTTTTATCTATCTTTCACTTCCACACAGCACTATTAAGAGCTGATATTTATCCAAATTTATTCTGGATTAGAAATCTTGGGAACATAACTGTCTCTCATATTTCTACTCTTTACTGGTTCTGGTCTGAACAGATGTGGAGGGTTGTTTTGGGGGTTTTTTTTTGTTGTTGTTGTTTTTTTCTTGTAGCCTTTCCTAAAATTAAAAAAAAAAAAAAGCAAAAAAGTGAAAGTTTTAGAGAAATATAGTAAAAATCACAACCCAGCTTCTCTGCACCCAGAAAACCTGTACTGTTGGGTAATTGAAGCTACTCAGTCATACTGGTGAATCCCCAAATCAAATCAGTTGCTTGATTTGGAACTGAAGCTTTTCTCATTAGCTGCTGTTCCAGATTCTAAATGGCATGAGACAGCTTCAGGAGAGATTGCTTCAAAGAAGAAAAACGAAGTTGTCCTCTAATTTTTTTTATTGTAGGTTGAGATTTGAGTGGTTTTATGTTACCTTAAAGTCTTGATGGGAGTTAGTTTTTTACTATAAAAGATAATTTTTATATACTTATATAGTTCTAAAATTTAGTTCTGTATTACTAAAGCTTTGAAAAAGTTTATTTGTTGTTTTGGTTTGTTTTTTGAAAAACAACAACAACAACAAACCAATTATTTAGAAGGCTTGGGAAACAAACTGGGAGCTTTTAGTTACTGTCTCCTTTCTTCTCATTACCACTTTCTTCTGATTGCCACTTTGAAAACATGATACTAGGAAATTTCATATTTCCTAGTAAAAGTTGTGTGTGAATTTTAAACTTCCTTGCTTTGTAATTAGAGGGAAGACTGAATTCTTTTAAATGGACAGACACCTGTAAATCTAACTAAATAAACTTGTGTACAGTGACACAGAGCAGTGAGAGTAGCAGATTTCAGCCTTAGTCTCTCTAAGCATCTGGGGGAAATGCAGTGAAATTTGTAATGCAGATGTATTATATTTATACTGCAAATGCACTAAAAGCTTAGTGTGCTGCTTCAGTTGCCAGGTGTGTTTTTACTGTGCTGGATACATTATTCTTTTTGAGCAGGTGTGCATAAATGGCCATAGAAATACCTAATTTAATATATGCTTAGATCAGCAGTGTAAATTATTAATGCCAAAACATTGCCATGTTTTTAATCATTTAGATTCCTTTAAAGTTAACAATTCACCTAAATGAAATATATTAAAATATATTTACAACTTTTGTAATTTACTTATGTAAATGTATTTAAAGATATGAAAGTAGAAGGACATTTTTAAGTATTTACTAGAACCTGCTAGTTAATAGCTTATTTTTTAGTATTAAAGTTTGAAAAGTTGACATACAGTAAAAGTATTTATATAGCCAAGATACTTTTTTTTCCTTTGAATGACCCTAGATCTTGCCAAGAAATACATTTGGAACTGATTTGTTTACAGAACTGCCAGGAATTTAATAAATCAGGAAAATCCATATTGGAGCTCCCATTGGGTTGAAAGTGATGTGTTGTAAGAAAAATTTTAACAATGCAAAAAGAAGGGTCGTGGGACTGCAAGTTCTGTCTACTGCACTCCTGTTCTCCTGAGCTTAACCAGTTCATGGGAATGCATCTGGAACAAAATAAGCTTTCTCTTCATGTTTTGGTGCTTCTTATCCATGAAAGTGACTTTTTGTATCTGGCAGGGTTGAAAGCCAGTTTGCAGGATCTTTGTTTGGAAATATAAAATGACCTCATTTAGCTAGATGGTTGGGGAAAAAAACATTACTTTGTTTTCTTCCTTCAAGCTAGCAAAAAGAATTTGAGATTTAAAAAAAAAATCTATCTATAAGGCATTTTTAAAATTATTTGCTTATTGTAGTATGGCATGGTGCAGTGGTTAAAATTACCAACCTATTTCTCTTCAAAAGTCTGTTACAATGGCAGTTTGTTCATGCCAGCCCTTGAAGAGCATATCCCTGGGATGTCTGAAAATCTGTATGACTGTAGTGTGCTGCTTGCTATACAAACTTGCCTTCAGATACTCTATATAGGATTTTATTAACACGGAGTAATTGGAAATACTGCAGAAGAAAAGAGTAAATTTTTTTTTAGCTTTGAATATACACCCAGTCAAATTGTTTAAATGACTGACTCCTGGAATATTCACTGCTCTGAAGTCTTCTGAAATGTGTTTGCTTGGCTGAAGTGCTTAGGCATTTGGTATGTCTCAAGTAAGTACAGAGTAGGGCAATATTTTTAACCCTAATATGGAACAAAGTAATGATACAGCCTCATTTAAGGGGGGGGGACACACCAAAGAAAACGTTTTTTTAAGGTCTTGAGGTTTTTTGTCACATCCAAAATGGGTTTGTTCACTTACCTACCCATTTTGGGAAGCAAAATGAAAATTGGTATTCAAAGAACACTGCAAGATAAGCATGTCTTTTCCTTTTGAAGCACATAGAGGGACTGAGATGCTTAAACAGTTATCACTCTGCAAGTTTTCATGTGAAGGGTTGGGAGTCAAGGGAGGTGAAGTGTAGTCATTAGCCAGTCAACACTGAACGTTAGCTGGAATCTCAGGATTGCTGTTGTGTGAGTCAATCAGGGGTTTTCTTGTTGGGGGGAAATGAAATCTACAGTTAAAAGCTGAAAAAAAACCCCCACTTGAGTGATTTAAAAATAAAAAGAATTTATATGCAATTATATATTGGAAGGAAGGATGTGGGCATGGGATTAATGTGAGAGACTGGGGAAGCTGGGAGCCGAGTCACTTGTGACTAAACACATTGAGGAGGAGTTTGCAGAGCTCTCATTCAACCAAGGGACAGGTACAGATCTGACTAGGAGAAGCAGAGAGGTTCAGAGAATAGAAAGATGAGTGAATGCAGTGGTTGCATTTGCTCTGAATTGAACAAAGCAGGGCTCTTCCCTGCACACATGTGACAACCAAAGGGACACTTGTGTCACATTACAGCTCTGTGTGTGTGTATGACTGTGAATGCACACACCAAGCAATGCCCTGTTCTTAATGCCTTTGGTTTTTGTATCTTCTGAAGGATCATAACCTAAAAACAGCCTTTCACTTGACGTGACAGCTTGGGATCTGCAGAATCACAGGGCACTGGCTGTCCTTACTCAGTGAAGTTTTACTTGGCTTATGTACATGAATTATGGGTTTTACAAATTACATACAGAATATTTTAATCAAATACATAGTAAATCAATGAATTATGCCATTCTGCAGGTCAGGTTAGAACATTACTTCAAGTTGTGACAGGTAATGGTGAATAAAGATGATTCTGTTTCTTTTGAAAGCAAAAAAAACCACCCCAAAACCCAAAAAACAACAAAACATCTGTGAAATGGAGAAAGATCCCCCAAAATAATAGTTTTCTGCCTCCTGGCCTTCTCATTCAAAAATCTTGAAGTAGACAATCTTATTAGCCAAGTCTTAGGCTGAGAAGTGACTGTGCAAAAGTGTCCTATCCAGTGATTTTCTTTTGGGGAGAAGCATGATTTTATTTCAGGTTTTCTATTTATTTAGTCCTGTAAGATTAGTAATGCTACCATAATTAATAAGGGAAGCAGAATTATCTTACTAACACCACCATAGTTTGTCTCTCAGTTTTAATCTGTTGTGTTTGTACAATGCTCACATAGACTAAACAATTAGCAGTGTGAGCTTAATGTGACATTCAGAACCTCTGCTGAAGAGGAACAAAGCACACAGCTCTCTTATCAGGCTGAATTTTCAGTCAGAACAAGTTTACAGACTGAGCAGCTTGTTCCACAGAATACAGTCAAAACATAGATCTGAAAATAATACTCTTCAGCATCTGACTTAAAATTATTTGCTCCATAGAGATGGGGCCAAAATGGCATTGAATGCCTTGCTCTATGGATGGTTTTTGTTCAGTATAATTTGGAGGCTTGTAATTGCTTTGGTTTGAAAAGCAAAGTTGGGAGGTTTTTTATGACCAGTTGAGCTGACTGTAAGGAAATGTGTGCAATCTGCTACACTGGAGGAAGAGATTACATCCTCTCCCTGGAGAAGTGAGATGGAGTTCTGGCCTAAAACACGGTAGTTTAAGCTGCTGTGTCTGTGACCTCTGCAATTTTTTCCATATCTTCCGGAAGAGAAGTGTTCAAATGATGTAATATGTCATTAATCAAAGAGGGTAGGTCTTCACCTAATGCTTAACTTGGTATTACCAAAGCAAATGTTTTAAGTGACAGAGAGAGCCATTTAGTCCATACAACTGTATCTTAATTCCACCTCATTCTTGAGAGTTTTATGGTCACCAAGGTTGCCCTAGGGACTTCTCATGGGCTGCTAAGAATAATGCTCTTTGCTTTGGGTTTGGGGGGGCTGTGCATGTACATGTGTAGGGAGGAGATGTACACAGTATGCCTGTATGAAATAATTTCCCTTTTTCCTCTAAATAGTAAACAGATTGGAAAAGAATGAGGTCATAAAACCTGTTTCCTTATACAATGAGTCACTTACCAGAGAACCGAGGTGTTTGTCTAAAACTCAGTCTTTACTTGAAAAAAAATAGGTAATTTTCAGTGCATAGAGGTGTTAAGGTACTTAAAACTATTTTTGAGTGTCTCTCTCTCCTATATCATAAAAGCTTTTGAAACAAAGTAATGTAATCAGATGAAAGTGATTTATGTACATTTCATCATGCATATGCACCAGGTGTGATTAACCTCTTCTATAATTATATTAATATAATAGCTGTCTTAATTTAAATTGCTGAAAATTATTTGGAATTCCATTGTTAACCACATTGCAGAAGGGATTATTCCTTTAATAATATAATAATGCTTAATAATCTTATTTTGGTTGCAGTTCTGGTGGTTTTGCTTAGATGTTTAGTATTGTCCAAGGTAGATACCCAATGCCTGATTTAAAGTGATTTTTAAGATTTTCTTCGTTAGTAGCATGTATTTCTTCTTATGGTAGATGATGATAAAAATGTGTCTATTATCAAAATTCTCTGCTGTTATTTAGGAAGAAATTCTTTATTGTGAGGGTGATCAGACACTGGAAGAGGTTGCCCAGAGAAGCTGTGGCTGCTCCTCCCTGGAAGTGTTCAAGGCCAGGTTGGATGAGGCTTTGAGCAACCTGCTCTAGTGGAAGGTGTCCCTGCTGATGGCAGGGGGGTTGGGACTGGATGGTCTTTAAGGTCCCTTCCAACCCAAACCATCCTATGATTATTAATTTACATTCACTATGTGTACACATGAAATATATTATTTTGGGTGTTCCCTATTCAGAAATGTCTGTCTTTTTATTATTTTTTATTTTAACATTGAGTTAAGCAAAACTAGATCAGAAATAATAACAACTTTCTTCTCTTTTAATAGGTTTTAGAAAAATAAGTCTGGATGACCTACGAAAGGCTTATATTGTGAAAGATGTGCAACAATATATTCTGCATCGTTTAGATCAGGAAGAAGCACTGAGACAACACCTCACAAAAGAAACTGCAGAAATGCTGAATCAGCTTCACATCAAAAGCAGCGGTTGCTTTTTATATCTGGAACGCGTCCTAGATGGAGTTGTGGAGAACTTTATTATGTTACGAGAGATCCGTGATATTCCGGGAACGTTGAATGGCCTCTACCTTTGGCTCTGTCAGAGACTTTTTGTGAGAAAACAATTTGCAAAGGTCCAGCCTATTCTCAATGTGATTCTTGCAGCCTGCAGGCCGTTAACCACAACGGAATTGTATCATGCGGTGTGGACCAAAAATACCATGCTGACTGGAGAAGACTTCCAACGCAAATTGGATGTCCTGTCAAAAGTCCTTATTGATGGACTTGGAAATACAAAAATCTTGTTCCATTACAGTTTTGCAGAATGGTTGCTAGATGTAAAGCACTGCACGCAGAAATACCTGTGTAACGCGGCAGAGGGACACAGAATGCTGGCAATGAGTTACACTTGCCGGGCAAAGGATTTGACACCATTAGAGGCTCAGGAGTTTGCATTGCATCTAATTAATTCAAATTTACAGTTAGAGACTTCAGAGTTGGCTTTGTGGATGATATGGAACGGCACGCCTGTCAAAGACTCCCTGTCAACCTTAATTCCTAAAGAGCAAGAGGTGTTACAGCTGCTGGTGAAAGCTGGTGCTCACGTCAACAGTGAAGATGACCGCACGTCTTGCATTGTTCGACAGGCTCTGGAGAGAGAAGATTCCATTCGCACCTTGTTGGACAACGGAGCTTCGGTAAACCAGTGCGATTCCAACGGGAGAACGCTCTTGGCCAATGCAGCCTACAGCGGCAACCTCGATGTGGTTAACCTCCTGGTGTCCAGGGGAGCAGATTTAGAGATAGAAGATACCCGTGGGCAAACAGCACTTACCTTAGCTGCTCGGCAGGGGCACACCAAGGTTGTCAATTGCTTGATCGGATGTGGGGCTAATGTTAATCACACTGATCACGATGGCTGGACAGCGCTGCGATCTGCAGCGTGGGGTGGGCACACAGAGGTGGTTTCTGCGCTGCTTTATGCTGGAGTCAAGGTGGACTGTGCAGATGCCGACAGTCGAACGGCGCTGAGAGCAGCAGCTTGGGGAGGGCATGAAGATATTGTGCTGAATCTGCTTCAACACGGTGCTGAAGTTAATAAAGCTGATAACGAGGGCAGAACAGCTTTGATTGCAGCCGCATACATGGGGCATAAAGAGATCGTGGAGCACCTGCTGGACCACGGTGCAGAAGTAAACCATGAGGATGTGGATGGAAGGACTGCGCTGTCTGTCGCCGCGCTTTGCGTGCCAGCTAGTAAGGGACATGCCTCAGTGGTGAGTCTTCTAATTGACCGTGGTGCTGAAGTTGACCATTGCGATAAAGACGGCATGACGCCGCTGCTGGTAGCTGCTTATGAAGGACACGTAGATGTTGTTGATCTACTTCTAGAAGGAGGAGCTGATGTTGATCACACAGACAACAATGGTCGTACGCCACTTCTGGCAGCAGCCTCCATGGGCCACGCTTCAGTTGTAAATACTCTTCTATTTTGGGGTGCAGCTGTTGATAGCATTGATAGTGAAGGGAGAACGGTTCTGAGCATAGCCTCTGCACAAGGCAATGTTGAAGTAGTACGGACTCTGCTGGACAGGGGGCTAGATGAAAATCACAGAGATGATGCAGGCTGGACACCTTTGCATATGGCAGCTTTTGAAGGTCACAGGTTGATATGTGAAGCTCTTATAGAACAAGGTGCTAGAACAAATGAGATCGATAACGATGGGCGTATACCTTTCGTATTAGCCGCACAAGAAGGACACTACGACTGTGTGCAGATATTGCTGGAAAATAAATCCAACATTGATCAGAGAGGCTATGATGGGAGAAATGCTCTCCGGGTTGCTGCTTTAGAAGGTCACAGAGATATAGTTGAGTTACTGCTCAGCCATGGAGCAGATGTAAACTACAAAGACGCTGATGGGCGGCCAACACTTTATATCTTAGCGTTAGAAAACCAGCTTACGATGGCTGAGTATTTCTTAGAAAATGGTGCAAACGTAGAAGCAAGTGATGCTGAAGGAAGAACAGCACTCCATGTTTCCTGCTGGCAGGGCCATTTGGAGATGGTACAGGTGCTGATAACGTACCATGCTGATGTGAATGCTGCAGATAATGAGAAGAGATCTGCTTTGCAGTCTGCTGCGTGGCAAGGTCACGTGAAGGTAGTGCAGCTTCTCATTGAGCATGGAGCTCTAGTTGACCATACGTGTAATCAAGGTGCTACTGGACTCTGCATTGCAGCTCAAGAAGGGCACATTGACGTTGTCCAGATATTACTGGAGCACGGTGCTGATCCAAATCATGCCGACCAGTTTGGGCGCACTGCCATGCGTGTTGCAGCTAAAAATGGACACTCTCAGATTATTAAATTACTGGAAAAATATGGTGCATCTACTCTGAATGGTTGCACTCCATCTCCAGTCCACACAATGGAGCAAAAACCCTTACAGTCAGTCTCCTCTAAAATGCAGTCGTTAACAATGAAGTCCAATAGTTCAGGGAGTACTGGTGGAGATATGCAGCCTAGTATGCGTGGCTTATCTAATGGGCCTGCTCATGCCTTCAGTTCTCCTTCAGAGTCACCTGATTCAACGGTTGACCGTCAGAAATCGTCTTTATCAAATAATTCCCTAAAAAGTTCCAAAAATTCCTCTCTCCGCACCACCTCGTCAACCGCCACTGCTCAGACAGTGCCCATTGATAGCTTCCACAGCCTGTCATTCACAGAGCAAATACAGCAGCATTCCCTGCCACGCAGCAGGAGTAGGCAGTCTATCGTTTCTCCTTCTTCCACAACTCATTCCCTAAGTCAAAATCATAATTCACCAAGTAGTGAGTTTGAATGGAGCCAAGTAAAACCGAGTTTGAAATCAACGAAAGCTAACAAAGGGGGGAAAACGGACAACTCCAGCAAATCTGGGTCAGCTGGCAAAAAAATAAAACAAAGTAGTTCCTCCCAACCAAAAGTGTTAGAGTATGAAATGACTCAGTTTGATAAACGAGTACCTGTTGCCAAATCTGGGACGAGCGTGCCGCTTAAATCGATGCCGGCAGAGCCACAGTGCAAAATTTTGGTCCCACCAGCTCAGCAAGAAGTTGGTCGATCTCAGCAACAGTTCCTCATCCACCAACAGAGTGGAGAACAGAAGAAGAGAAATGGAATTATGACAAATCCAAATTACCACCTTCAGAGCAATCAGGTTTTTCTCAGTAGGGTTTCTGTCCCACGAACAGTGCAGGACAGAGGGCATCAGGAAGTGCTGGAAGGCTATCCTCCCGCGGAGACCGAACTCAGCCTTAAGCAAGCCTTAAAACTTCAGATTGAAGGGAGCGACCCAAGTTTCAACTACAAGAAGGAAACACCATTATAAAAGGTAACCTGTCTAGTCACAAAAGAAACAACTGCCTGTATTTCATTGGGTGCATTTGAAATAAGCTAAAATTACATTTCGTTGTCATTTATCATCATAATGAAAACTGTGAATGTTAAAATCTTAACCTGGCAAGTGTTTGTTTTGCTGTTGTTTAAAAGCATCAACCATAGAGGAATTGGATCACTGTCAGATTTTCTGTTGAGTTCTGATTGCTGAAATCATACACCACTGTCTTTGATATGCAGCTGAATAAAACAGCAAGTTTCAGGTAGCATTAATTTGGAATTTTCTTTTCAAACATAAGGACAGGTGGGAATTCTAATGTGTGATACTTTCAGTTACACTAATTATTTAATTATTTGCAAAAATGCTTTTCAGGAAGCTTCTGAAAATTCTTGTCAGTTACAAGCAAGAACTTTGCTTTTAATTTTAAATGTGAAATCTCAGCAGCATAATCATCTACAAATTAAAAAGTCAAAATGCTACACTAAAGCTTTATTTTTCTATTTCTGTTTACTGTGAAGGTAACCCTCCTATAAAAGAGATGGCATTCCTTGGTGCAAGATTAGAGTCTGTATTATGATACCAATTTTCTGACCATTCTGTGGTTCTTAATCAGCTGAGTTCATTTAGATTTCTCACTTTCTCTCCCATGCTGAATTTTAAGCTGAAAAAGAAATTTTATGTAGCTTTTTCAGACCTGAATTGTCAGTGAGTCAGCTAAAATAGAACTATTTTTCTCATTCTTCCTGATGAGGTTTTTCTTTTTTAGGGTACTGGGGATGTGTTAATAATTAATAGATTTTCTATTTGAGTTTCAAAGAAGCAACATCTTGATGAAATATTATATGCACATCTCTAATTGCTTTTTTGCTTATTTTTGAAAACATTGTTTGTGTAAATACTGCATTTTGGCCAGATCAGACTCCTTAGAACAAGAACATTCTTTCTGGCTGACTCTGCTGCAAGTCATTGAAGACTGCAGGTTTCCAGGACAATAGCAGGTGGTGCAGAATCCACAAATGGGAGGTTTTCAACTGTCAAAACCACCTAGACAGGGTCTTTTTCTAAAATGTCCTGGAAATTGATTTCACTTTAATGAATGCATCTCTCTAGATATAGCTGAGGTCTCTGGTGAGTGGCAGAGTGTTAGAATATTGTGCAGGACTCCAGGGTGTTTCTTTGGGGTTGGCATTTTGGTTAAATTAAAATATTTGAAACAATACAGTGTTTCAAAAAGCTATATATAAGAGGCTGTACATTTGTAAAATGCAAATATTAACAATGGGTCAAATGAGCTGTGGGGCAGGCAGGAGTGAAGAGGCAGGACAACAGGAGCAGGCAGAGAGAGGAATAAGCAGGTGAGAGAGAATGGGCCTTAAATCTTCATAAAAGCCAAAAGGACTTTAGATTCCCACAGTTCTAGATCATGTCCAAACAGGATTAAAATTCGTTTGCAATTTTTTTTCTGCCTCCATAAAACATATTAAAACATATAATTAAGCACTGTATTTCCTAACTCTTCTGTACCTGCACCTAATGCTCAGTAGTTGCTTTCATGTTACACTTGATTGTAAATAAATTGTGTGGTTCTGATGTAGGATGTATTGATTTGACCTGACCTGTCATAAAAAGACTCATTTTGGTTCATTTTTCTGTCTTTGATTTGAAAATATAATCAAAAGCATGTAAAAAAATTGGAACATTCCACATACAATTTGGAAACTTGAATTGGGCTTTGCTTTGTCTGGAACAAATAGTGCTTTACTTAAAATTGAGGGGTATTCTCCCTGAAGTACTTGTTTAAGCAAGTGGCTAAGCAGATGAGGTGATGGATAACTGAATGGTTCCTTTTGCTTTTTCTCTAACAATTTTTCAGAGTTTCATTTTAAATATAGAAGTTTAAACCAATTTTGTGTGAATTATGAATTGCTTGGCACAGGCTATAATTTACCTCCTCTTTCACCAAGTCTTGAGCACAAAAACAGTAATTTCCCTGCCCAGTGAATAAATTAGTCACCTGTGGAGAATCCCAGCAGAAATATTCTACCAGAGCACCTGAGGAACAGCTTTCCTTCCCTGGCTGCTGCTTCAGAGCTCTATTGAGGAAGCTCTCCTGCTGTGGGGACCTTGTAGCTGCTTTGGATGGTAGAGAGCCCAGGGAATCAATCATAGGATTTGGGTTAGGCAGGAAATGCTTTTCATCATCGTTATGTTGATGTGCACTTTTAACTTTAATTAGAAATGCTACAGCTTTCTTTCTGACAACACTGTTCAGATTAGGGAGTATTTTAAAACTTAAAATGTCTCTCATTTTGTACTTTTAGGCCAATTCCGTGATACTTTGAACAGAAGCGCTTCTGCTCCGAACGATTTGTCAGCTGGCTGGGATGAAAGCATACAATGCTTGTTTGGTCCACCTAGAAATTCAAGAATGTGATGACTACAGTACAGTTACCTTAATTACTGTAACGTGCCTACATTTTCAGGCTGCCTTCTCAGTATAACCCTCTGTGCTTCAAAAATTTATTTTGTGTACTTTGTATTTAATACACAGAATGAGCACTTTTTTTAATTGCAGAAAAATATCTGCTGTATTTCCCTGACAACAGCTGAAAATGGTAAGAACAAGGAATTCTGGTTTCCTATTCCAGAAGACTTGGTAGAGGTGCATGTGCCACAGTGAACTGTGTATGAAAAGGCAGTGCTTTTTGTATTTCTTTTCCTGTGGCTAAAGAAAATAAGCAAACAGTGTGTCACCTTTGCATTGTTGTAATGTATGGTCAGTTCCCCCTGTACTTCAGAAAAGTTCTCTACAGAAATACAAGTCTTGTAGCAGTATTTTATAAATACTGTACTTGTGTGTTCTCTCTGTGTAATAGGTTTTCAGTGGTAGCAATTGAGTCAGGACTCCAGCCATCTGCAGTACCTTTGGGATTTTTAAGAGGCAAAATCCACTCTCTGGTACTACAGCACCAAATCTGGATGGCAGACTGTGACCACTGAAAGCAATAGGCAAATTTGGTCTTGGATACTTGATCTTAAATAACCTCTGTTATTGTTATGGTAATGAGGTAACTGAATCTGGGGGTGTTTTAGGTGCTAAAGTAAAAAGTCTTATCCTGCTTTCATGTATTTCTTTATATGTTAGAAACAGCTCTTTCTTTTTTTCCAAGGTAAAGGACTGTATTGAGAAGGTCAGGAAAATGCACCATGGAAAATACAGACACTTTGGTAATGAAGCTCAGAGAATACACAGTGAGAGTACAGTGGAAAAGCGAATGGTTAGTAATACCATTGTCTGGGGAGTACAGAGATTACTGAGTTAGCCCTGTCCTGAGACAATAACTAATTTAAAGCACAAACCTGTATGAATGTGATTACTGCTTCAGATGGATTAGGTAGAGCCAGCGTGAGTATCTCTGTACCTGGAGCGTGGTTAATGGGCAGTCTGGATAGTCCATCTACAGATACTGGAAAGCTGGTTCCTCACTCTTACAGCAGGATTCTGCTCATATGAAAGAAAGCAAAATCAAGGCCATTGTTGTGAAAGTGAACGATAGGAATTTTTCCTTTGAATGTGCACATATTACTTACACAGTTCTGTGAGTGATAAAATGAAACAAGTGGGTTATTTTCTCCTACAAATGCAAGCTATATCCTGCTATTCACCATTACACAGCCTTGCTCTTTAGAAAATAAGCCTATTTTTGTATGTGAGTATTTCTTCTAAAGGCTTGGGTTTCATCTTTTTCGTACTCTAATTCTGATCATTCCACAAATAAGATGATAGAAAGCTGAGGTTATTTTTCATAGAGGATTAATTAGATGTATGGCTATCCTTAAACTTCGATAAATGGCCCCTTCATGTATATGTAGTGCATATTCTGAGGCACTAAAGGGCTCCATGTGTTGTTGTTATGATTAACAATCATCAGAACATTTTTTTTTTTAATATCTTGCACCTCCATTCTTATTTGCTTGTTACTAAATGTAAAAAGAATCTTTTATAGTCAGGCATTCAGCATATAGTAAAATTAGTTGTTAAAAGTTGACACACGGCAATATCGATTGTTCTGAATGTTTCATGTATTGAATTTCTTGTCCCCGTGGGACAATTATAAAATAAACATAACAGGAGTCTGGCAGAATGGCCTTAAGAGGGTTAGTGGCTCAGTAAAGAGGAAGTACCAAAATGTTCTCAGCAAACTTGTTCTGAACCTCAAGTACAGTACATTTGCAATACTGTGCAAGAATACAACTTGTCTTAGTTATTAGATGTATGTTTTGTTCTATAGAAAGGGATCCCTGAATGCCGACGTTTTTCTACTGACCTTGGACTGTCATTGGGGTTATATTTATTTAATTTTATTGTGTTGTTATTAGTTGCACCTTGTGGACAGAGGACATAAAAATATGGCCAGTTTCACAAGGGGCCACAACTTATAGATAGCCTGATGGTTTTTGTGTGAATAATATTTACCTTGGAAACAGTTGTTGGGGAAACCTCATATCCAAATCATCAGAAAGGAGACCTGTTGAAAATGTTTTCAGAATGACAATTCTTACAGATTTTGATTATCACTTTGGAACAGAGCATGAATTGCTTTAAAACACCTGCTTTCTCAGAAGGTCTGTGTAAGTCCATACTGCTGTTGTGTGATGGTTTGGTTTTTCTTTTCGATATCGTCATTTGTGAGGGTTTTGCCTACAAAGAAAAGTTTCTCTTCCCCCTGTTGTTCTCTCTGTTCTTCTTTCACGTGTGTACAATCAAGTGGAGGTAAATGGAGTTGCGTAGCTGTGACTCAGCACAGTTTCTTCTGGCGATGTAGCAGTGCTCACAACCTAAAAAACCTGAATAAAACATGAATCGTGTTTCTTTTCATCCCATTTCACTGGTCCTACCGAGGTTGTCTCCACAAGACATCTAAAATGCTTGATGGGAGAGCTAGGGAAAAAGACTGGTGTGTGGACACGGATATCAATACTGCATGCATGTGGAAAACCTCTTCAGAAGAGAAATGCGTTAAGAAATAACAGGCACAACTGATGCATTTTTGTCTTCTCTGTGTTCAGTATTGAAAACATTACCATTTATTTAAAAAAAAAAGATAAAGGTATTTCCCCTCATCAGTTACTCTGCTATGCAAATGTCTGTTACGCTTAATATTCCCCATCTGAACTCCTCAGTTAACTTCATTTGCAGATAGACTGTTTTTCCTGGAGTGGGTTGTAAATAGCCTTTAATGTACATTGAATGAATTTCACATTGTAAAATTTTTATTTTATTCCTTGTATTATATTAAGCGAAAAATCCCTGTGTATATGAAAGTGCATAATAAATATATTTGCTTTTCAGCAGACATGTAACTGTTTTAATTTTACTACCTCATTTCCTGGGACATGTCAGGAAAAAGTTATTAAATTTGATTAACATTTGTGTAGGACTTAATGAAACACAATGTATGTGTCCAGTAGGCAGTCTAGGTTAGCAAAGCTCAGACTCCAACATGAATTCATTAATTCCTATGACCCTGCTTATTGCTCAACTGACCTTTTTCACATTAGTCTAAATCAGCCCTCAGCACTTGCAGGAGAAAATTCCCTGCATGTTCTTTTGCTTAAAATGACCATTATATACTGCATATACCCGGAGAGCCAATAAATTCAGTATTTCAGTTGCTGTAAGTTCTTTACCACTTCAAATGGTATTTGTTAATTAGCTCTTTGATCAGTGGTTCTCTGTAGCATTTTCAGTTTAAGCAAAAGCTCACTTACTGATGGTAAGTAGCTTATGCAGTTTTTTTTTTTGAACTTGGTATTAAAAAAAAAAAAAAAGCAGGAGAGAGAAGTTTTCCAGTCATTGCAATAATCCTGTTTGCCCCTGTAATCTTGTCTCCCTTCTGCTTCAGATTATATACCCACTGTGATTTCTCTGCAGAGTTGTTGAGTGTGAAGGAAGAGTTGGGCTGTGCCTGCTGCAGATGATGATGGTTCAGGTTTGGCTCCATCTGTTCTGGTTCACACTGGGTGTTCATGGGTCGACTGATTTCTAAGATGGAGAGAATGACAGTCAAAATTGTTGGTAACTGTTGACTTGTTTTCTGCTATTTCTGTGGTTTCTTGCAATAATTATTTGACCCTCTTTTGTTAAATTCTTTATGTCAACAAAGTATGAGATGTATTAGTTCAGTGGCTATTTTTGACTGAAGCAAGGAATCATTTTCACTGAATTAATCTTGGAGTATGTTATAGTCCAGAGACACACATCATCCTCAGATAATCACTATAATAATATTTAAATAAAATGATTCAACACCTGTTTTAAATCTCTTATTCTATGGAATAGAAACAATCATGTTGAATAATGCTTCACATCTTCTGTGAGATCTTTACAGCAATTTGGCCTGTGGCTTAGATGTATTTTCCAAAGGAAAGCTGGGACTACTTGGCACAATGAACTAAAGCTTTTCAGTTGGAAGCCCTTTGAGAGACAGCAATGGCAGTTTGGCATTGATCTAAATCCTAATCATTTTATGCTACAAAGAATCACAGAAATTGGGTATGGGACTGAGAAATCTGCTTGGCAAATCATTTTATTAACAAAGTCTCCAAATTTATATGTAGGGAATACAAACAAATTGACCTCTACAATGAAAATCTACTTTGTTGGTGTCCCAGAAAGACCTACTGTTCTCACATTTATTCTTGTAAGTTTGTATTAGACCAGCCAAGTCACAGAACTACAATTACAGGTGGATTTTAAGCTAGAGATAAATAATGTCTAAGGTACTCCTGTGATAAAATCTTGAGTCTTCAGGATTTGAGTTTGTGTCCTGTAACCATTTCTGATGGATTAAGAACACGGTGAAGGATTTTGTGGTTTGGTTTGGGACCTTGTTTTCATCTCTGTGCCTCATTAGTTCATTTTGGACTCCCCAGTCTCTTTTGTAGTTGCCTTTTGGGGCTTGCTCCAACATTTGCATAGGGGACTGCCAGAGCTGCCATAGCTTTCCTCATTGTTCTTGTGTATCCTTGAAAAGCCAGGCAATGGGGCGGGGTGATGCAGGAAACAGCTATGCCAGATAGAGCTAATCAGAAAAATAATTGCCACTTCAAATCTGGAAGGTTTCAAGCAGTTATGTCTGGTTTAACAGTTCCTTTCAGTTGAAGCACTAATTCAGGCTTTAAGTCTGAATCACTACTATCCCACTGGCAGAAGGGCACTGGATCTTGTGCTGGTTTTGGCTGCAACAGAGTTAATTTTCTTCATAATGGCTAGTATGGGGCTGCATTTGGATTTGTGCTTGGTGTGTGTATCGGGTAGATGTGCTTTTCAAGTAAGAGTCAATCTTTGCTGAAGGACCATATTTGTTCAGAACACAATCTGTTGTTTCTGGGAGGAAAAATAAATTCTTTGCAAGAAACTTTTTGAAAAAATGGTTTTGCAAAGAAGCAGTATGCAGCTTGGTTGACTCGCCTTTTGGGGTGGGACTAAGATCTTTAGCTTCCAAGTCTATACAACTGTGTTCAGAATTGTTCTTATTGCATGTTAGCCTGCTACAGAGGTTTTTCTGTTTTACTTGCTGTTGGTCTGTGTTAAACAGCACAGATTCCAGAAAACCTCGTCTCAGTTTGTTTACTATTCCTAAATTTTATTATTATTTTGTTTCTTAAATGATGATGGGTCAGGTCACAGAGTTAAGATGAGAAGTCTGACTCACATAGCGTAGGCAAGCTGCTGCCCCTTAAACAGTGGTTTTCTAGCTGTGGTCTGCAAAACCCTCATGATTTATGAATGAATTTTAAGGGCTTTATGAAAAGGTAACAAAAAAAAAAGGGGGCAAACCTTTTATCAGACAACTGGAATTCATAAGGAGGCCTTAGGCACTTGTAAATCAAAAAGCCTGAAAACCACAACTCCAGTGTTTCAGCTAAAGTAAGTTAGTGGGTTTAAGGCTAGAAATTTTTGATTCACAAGTCAGTATGGGGGCAAATAAAAATGCAAAAAGTTTGAAAGCTGTCCCAGGCACCTCTTGCAGTTTCTCCAGTCAAAGCCTGGCAGTTGGATTATGGTAAGATTTAAAGTTACGGTTGTATTTCTAATTAAGTTTTGTTCATTACAGACCTAGGACAAAGCCTAAACACTTCCTGCTGGGGAACAGCACCTGTACATAGCTCGACTCTTTTTTTTCCTTTTTTTCTCTTTTTTACCTCCCCTGCATGCAAAGCTAGTATTCCCAAAAGAGAAGAAAGTATACAGAAAAGAGTTGGTGAAATTAGCAGGAGAGGGCTGTAATGGAAAGGCCAAACCAGGGTAAGTTAAAGTGATTATTTGTAGTATTTCATTTGACAGTGTTAAAGACTTCCCCTTTATTTTTTTACTGCTAGAATGGTGATGATAAGGTACGTTGCTAGATCTCTATTGAGAAAATCTATTGTATTTGGAACTGCCAGAGAGGGCTGGAAGTTTTTAAAGAATCCTTTGCAGGATGTGTGGTGTCTTTATTAAAGGAGCCTGACAGCAAAGGAACCTCCCAGTTCCCAATGACATTACAGATTTCTTGGTGAAGTTAATACTTTGAAAATACCAGGATTTCAGAGCAGAGAGTTTGGAGGACAAAATAGAACAAAGTGTTGGGGTTTTAGGGTTTTTTTGTTTCCCTTTTACTTCTTTGATGTAATTTATTTTCACTCTACATCTCCTAGGGGAAAGAGTTTTGTTGTTTTGGGTTTTTTTTTATTCAGGTAGGTAATAAAATTATCTTCTTTCCATTATGAGTTAAGGCTGTGAGCACAGCTGTTGTGTACTTGCTATGTCTTGGTGAACATTAAGCAACCTCATAGGGAGACTCTTTAAAATTCAAAGCTTTCTTCATAGATGACAAAGACAGAATGGACCTTTATTATGATTTATTCTGTCTTCCTTTGTTATGCTGGCTATTGTCTTTTCCCTAAGTACCAAACAATCCAGTCTTATTCAGCAGTATATCTGGATGAAATGCAATGCTACAGTGCTTGGAGATTGCTTTAATAATAATAATAATAATGTAATAATTGCATTGCTGTTTTTCCATGTCACTCTTCCCAAAGGTGTTACTTTTTACCAGTAAATCCCAAAACTCTTTACAGAAAAGACAAGAAGAATGTTGAGATGAAGAAATGTTTGCCCTGTCAGTCACTTAACAGGCCAAAGCCAAAAGTCAGGAAAAGCCCTGGGGTCTCTCCCAGCACTAGGCAGTTCTGCCACCTTGAATAACCTGTTGTCTGGCACTATCTCATCTCCTGCTTAATTTTGAGTTGCTTTTTCTCTGTTTCATTGTGACTTGCTGGAGGTTATCCACGTAGCTGGGTGCTGCCAGCTCCAGCTCTTGGGCCTGCCATGTGAGTGATGTTGAGGATGGGTCAGCTCCCATGTGGAAGCCTCTCATCTAGCAGATCTCTGGCTGGCTGGGCAGAGGACTACCTCACTACCTCTGGCCTAAACTCTGTCATGCTTATTTTTGCTACTGTAATCAGATCTTTGAAAAGCTCCTCCTGGAAAAAAGAATTAGGCTTATCCAGGAACCTGACTGACAGATACGGAAACACCCCAGAGTATTTCAAACTTTGTGAGAAGCAATATTGAGCACGTATCCCAGCTTTCATGTTCTGGTGCTGCTTTTCTCCTGGTGTAATGTTCTGAATTGAGTGGAATATAAAGCAACGTGGATGTTTCTATCCCTGGTAACATTTTATGTCTCCCTAGGGCCTTGGTTAGCTGTCAGTCTTTTGACAAATAAATGGGGCTGTCTGTTTCTGAAGGGTGTCATTTCATGATGTTCATGGTATTGAGATGTAAGATCTTTCACAAGCACAATGTTCAAAGCATAGAAATTTTTCAGAAGCTAGATAGGACCAAGCTGTCTGTATCTTTCCAGTTATACTTTTATGAAAGGTGGGAGCAAAAAGCACAAGAAGTGTTAATGTGCAAGTTTTGGTTATGTGAGAGAAAACACAGCGGGAGGGACAGGTCCCTGTCATCTCGGAAGTCTTCAAAGCACAATTCACTAATTGCCACATTTAAAAATCTTTATTACTAGAACAAACCTTGAGAGTGTTGGTGGGTGCATAATTAAGAGCAAGAGTCCTCTTTTGTCTACAGGTGTTGTTCATTGCAGACCAGGGACAAGGCAGAAGTGCCTTTGCTCTGGCTCAGTTGCAACGTTTGCCCTGGTGCCACCATAGTTAATTCCACCTACTTGTCTTCTGTTGAGATTTCCCACAAAAGGACTGGATGAAGTTGGCTTTGAAAAGATTTTGCTAATTACTTTTCTTAACACGTGAAATAAATGAACAAGATTATTCAAGGACATTCTTATTTACATGAGGTAGGGACGCCCTCCTTGAGCAGTTACACCAGTTTCTATAGCAGTACTTCAAGCATGCGGTTCCCTTCACTTGAAGGTAGCAGAATCTGCCCCTAAATGGCTGTGACGGTGCTTTTTGGCTCACACTGCTGGCTCATTTACATGAAGCCTGTTTTTAGAAAGGGTAAGTTTTTCCCCTTTGCCAAGATGGGATGATGAATTTAAAAACAGCCATTTCAGGACACCAGAAATTCATCCAGCCCAGCAATCTGTCATGAGCAATGACCAATATCAGATATGAATAGAAGAGTATAAGAACAGGGTAAAGTTTAAATGATTTTTCCTCTGAATGCTCTCCAGCAGTTTGTGGTTCAAGGATTTCCAAACTTAGAGACACTGTCTTTGTCTTTAATATTTTATATGTTGGTCAATATTAACAAAATCAGCCAGGAACAAGTGGCTGAGATGAAAAAAAGCACATTGTAATTTTAAAAAAGTATTTAATACTTGTTCTTTAAAGGTAAAACCACTGAGCAATCAGCTACTGAATGCAAGTTTTAATCCCTAAGTAGATTTATACCAGAGCTCTGTATGTCAAAAACCTCTTAGTTGGTATGGAATAGATGTGGAGCACTTACTTGATAGTAACATTATACAATGCAGACAGTACAGATAATACTTGAGACAAAAGAATTTCCTCACATCTGCTAAAAACCTGTTTTGCAACAAGCAAGAAAAAACATGGCGCTACCCCAGGTCCTAAAAGGTCTTTTTTGCATAGAGACAAGACAATCCCAAGAGTGAAAACATCAGAGTTATTGTTTCCTTATTGCCAGTTAAGAACATGAACAAACTTGAATATTGATTCACCGTCTCTTCAACTATTAGTCAAAGCCATCAGATGTCAGTGATGAGGAATGCCTGCTCTCAAAAATGAGTGTTTTCAAAATTAAACGTGTGCACAAAGGGGAGCACCGGTGCAGGAGAGTATTGCCATCACACTTCTCAGCAGTACCACCACGCAGCACGACAGTAACCGGGTGAAAAGGAAAATTAATCTAGCAGATTTGCTCCCTTCTGCATTTCCTAAACTTCCAGTTTGCCAAGCCATATTCCCAGGATCAAGCTCTTCCCCCTGCAGAAGAAATCACTGTTTGTCTTTCAATCTGTTTTCATTTTACCCTGTGATTTTCATAGATCACATGGACAATGACTAGAAGTTGCCAAGTAGTGTCAAGCTGGTTTAAACTTGATGTTCCCCACACTCCTAATTGCCTCCTTTAGAAATAAAATAAGTTTCCACAACTTAGATAACACCATGGTCTAAGTATTCCTTGGCTCCTCTGGCTTTCCCACTCCTGCAGCACTGCTAGGTTACAGGCACTGTTCCTCACATGGCAAAACCACAGTCTCAATTAAACTTTCTCTGTTCTTCATTTAAAGCATCCTAATTAGGGACAGAGTGACGCTGAGCGCGGAGCTGGACAAACAGAACACCACACTGTCTCGCTGCAGTGGTATGTACCAACATGTGTGAACCAACTTGTGCAACATGTAGGAAACAGCGAGGTGGCAGAAATGATAACAGAATATTATTATTTTATCCTGAAAAAAAATGTCTGGATTGAAGACAGAGTTAGTGACAGGATGAGTGTACACCTTGCTATTAATGTGGTCTGGGCTCTCCCAGGGTTGAGATCAGCTGGTCTGAGGACATGGTTTGGATATTAGAGTGCTGCCATAGCATCAAGGTAGAAAGTAGGCTAGCACATGGTGAGCACTCCCTTAGGATGTGGACTTTAATCCATGCATCCATTAGTTTGATGTTATATAAGGCTATTTAAGTGGGTTTTTTTCTATTTTGGGAATGTTTGCCTGAGTCTATTGTGCAATTAAGAGCGGCAATGGCGTGTTGTGTGCGGCACGGCTGGGACTGCGGTATGGTTGCTGCATCCAGGAGCAAAACAGCCTTTCAGTTCTGAGGCCCCCGACATCAGAAGGACATGGACCTATTGGAGCAAATCCAGAGCAGGGCCATGAGGATGATCAGAGGCCTGGAGCACATCTCCTGTGAGCACAGGCTGAGAGAGCTGGGGCTGTTCAGCCTGGAGAAGAGAAGGCTCTGGGGAGACCTTCCAGTACCTGAAGGGGCTACACATCTCTGTGCCTGCCACCCTGGTTTATGTGACCAAGTTTAAGCAAGTGACACCTGGCTGCATAGATCTCGGGGTGCCTGGAGCAGCCCCATCACTGGTGAGCCCCTTTCAGACCCTGGTGGCCTGATGCAGAGTGAGGAGCCGCTGCCTCCATCTCATGTAGGCTTTGCACTGGGTCTTTTTGTCTCAGTTTCACCCATGTTTTTGTGGTTCACAAGTAAAATTAGTTTCCAGCGGGAGGTGCGTACTATGATTAGCATGGTGCCTGTCTCCTCTTTCTTTTCGAGGTAGGTAGTTACCAACTTCTTGGCAGAACTTCTCCTCTATCATTAGGTTGTTTAGGAGAAACCAGAACAACATATCTGCTCATTTTACATGCCACTTTAATCCCCAAATATCTGTTCAGACTCAAGTTTACTGTAAAGTAAGAATCGGTGAGAATCCAAAAGGAGTAGGATTGAATACTGTTTAGACGTTACTATATCAACTGGTCATCAGCTGGCAGGGGTGGGAGGATCTTTATGAACATGGAGCAGGCTGACTAAAAAGAAAAGGTACCTCAAACAGCAAGAATCTCCATATTGGTTTAAAAAAAAAAAGAAAAAAGAAAAAAAGAAAGTAAAACCCAAGCCCCTTTCTTTTCTCCCACCAGACTGCAGGCATATCAGAAAAAACAATGCAATATCATTTGTAAAAACACAGGTGTAACTCCCAGCTTTGGTTTTATTGCTGCAATAGCAGCTTCTGAAACATTTCTGTAAAAAGACTCAAAACGTGAGTCTGAAAAGGCACAAAACCCAATAAACTTGAGCCCACGTGAAGGGCTCTGTCACTGTGCTTTGGTATGCTGGTGTTCAATGTATAGGTGCAGAAATAATGACCATCATTTATCACTTACTGCTTTATTGCTGGGCATTAGTATAGGAGTTCTGTAACTGAAATTCCACTGAAACAACAGTATTTCATTGCTGAGTTCAAAACCCATGAAAAAATACTCCCAGAAACATTTATGATGGCGTTTTAGTCTGTGACAAATTACAATGGAACACTGTTTGGACAGTCCTTGGTATTAACCAGATGCAGTGGGATTCAGGCTTCTCCATTGTACAAGAAGATGACTCACATATTCCTGTTTCATCAGAAGGGACAGACGAAGAGTGGGTTGCAGGCTCTCTCACTGCTCGCCTTTCATGCTGTTTGGCCCATCTTGTACTCAAGCTGGGTTTCAGGAGAAGAAAAGATGCTTGTGTCTAAGAGATTAAATGTGTTCTGACTGTAATCATTCCTTGGTCCTGGCTGTGGTGCTGTGCTAAACTTGTGGTGTATCCCGATCCCAAGGCATGATTACAGGGGGAACACCCCAGTCTTTGCTTCATCCTGTTTTTACGCTGGCTTTGCTTCGCTGGCTTTGCAGCCTGCCTTAACCACATGGCATCGGGGGCTGCTCTGGTGAATTGCTACTGCTTTAATCTAGATTCTGTTTCAAAGATAAATACACTTTCTTTTCACGGACCTTAAATCTAGTGGAAGTTTGGCCCAATGGAATAATGTTTATATTACAGTATTTTGAGAACTCTAAATGCTGATGAGACTCAAAGCCAAATGTAACTGCAGTCAATACAGACTCAGAGAAATTCTTTTCAGACTCATGCCAACAAATGATGATTAATTTCTTTGTTGTGGTGCAAGCTCGTTTCTGAACATGTTCCCCATTAGCTCTGCGAGCATCCCATGCCGTCACTGGCATGCTGTGCAGTACAAATCCATCCTCACTTCTGCGGTGCTGACTGCAAAGTGCAGTACCAGTCTCACTGGAAAGTTCTGCGAAGCTTTCTTCACTCTATCTTTACCTCCAAACTAGAAAACACTTCTTTTTTAACTGTTCTGAGGAGACATTTGGGACCAGCAAAGGTCATTTGTCCTCCTGGTCTATTTTATAGTAATATGACTAGCATAGACTATGTTAAGGTAACATAGTGTTGTGCTGACAATTAAAAAGATGCCTCTGGGCAAAACTGATTAGTTCCTTAAATTGTCTTGATTCAAATTCAGTCAGAAAGTCTTGGAAAGCTGCATATCTCAGACAGGTTTTGTTGCTGAAAACACTGGGGTTCCTGGAAAACCCAGGGAAGATCTGCTTTGTTTACACAATTCTCTTGGAGGTGGCAAGTCATCTAAATTGAAAATGTTCAGGAGAAACAGATTCAGAGAGATCTCCTATTTAAATTTTCTGCAAAGTTTGTAATCATGCAAGCATTTTCTTTTGTCATTTTGTTACTTTAATTTTTTTAAAGTAAAACTTACAGTAAAAACAGAAGCAAAAGACAGGCATAAAAATCTAGAGCTCGAGATGAACACTCAGAATTTTTTAGCTGATCTGATGTGGTTTCCTCCTCTTTAAATTTCTGTGTCAGGGTAGATTTCCGATCTTGATCCTAAAGTCTTGATAGACCAAAAGTTTAATCCACATCCAACTTTCATTTTCATATCTTTTTGCCATACAGGCTTCCTAAATCTACTCTGTGCCAGGTTTTTCACAGGGTAGGTTTTTGCCTCCTTGTAGCCTGCTTTTTTGTCCAAATCACTCAGAAGTATGAACAAGCATATCCCAGTCTCTCCTCGCTCTGCTCTCTGACTCTCCTCTGGCTGGCATCCATTACAGAGAAATAAAGAGGCACAGATATGATTTGGCTTTATGCTGAGGTTTCAGAAGCAAGTGAGACAGGACCAAAGGGAAAAGAGTGTGGGGGAGAAAACTCATTTCCTTCTCCTGCATATTTTTCTCTTGATTTAATCATTCCAAGGACCCTATAGATATAAAATCTGAGTATGGGCATCTTATCTGCTCCTCTCTAAAGTTTCAGAGCTTCTGCTCAGCATAAGCACACTGAAACATGTACTTTCCCAGAATGCATTAGCTCATATTTTCTTGAGCATTTCCTATCCTCCTTGGTCCAACTGAGGGGAGTCAGATTCATCGCCGTAAAAATATGTAAGCCTGGAAGCTGGCATGTCCAACAGGCAGAGAGTGTGATGGCTAATGCCTTGTCTGGAGACAAAGGTACACGAGGAGATCATCTTGGATTGCCAGGAAAACTCACCAGTGTTATAATCCTCAAGTATAACAGATTTTCCTTTACACACTGTATGTCTAGACTAGGATCTTTGAAGTTAACTTTAGATTGATGCACAAGTAGAACCACCATTTAAAATCAGTGGTGAGGAAAAAAAAAGGTAATCTGTATTTCTAGAAAAATGTTATGGTTAACTCTGCTGACTTGATTTATAATAATGGAAAATAATGCCTTAGTTCCTCTAAAATAAATGTAATTATTCATTTTTATAATCACAGTAATCTGTTGGGAGCTAACTGCAGGAGATCAACTAATTGGTGTATGATCTCAATACACATGATTCAGGAGTTTCATTCTGTTGTCCTGAAGACTCCATCAATACCAGCTTCCAAACAGTTAATGTAACTGGTAGAAGATCATACACATTTGGAATCTAAGGTCGCTTTAATCTGACTGCAACTTATGTTGTATAGAGCTTCTAGTGCTGTTATTTACTGCACTACAATCATTTTTCTCTCTTATTTAGAGCTATGATTCTGCCTTAAATCATATCACCTCGTGCTGTGATCAGATTTCACAAGTTAAACAAAGTCGCTGCAGCTCTGTGTGTGGATGGGTGTCCTTAAAAATACATCTAGTGCTGCAGGCAAAGGCATCTGAGTCTCAGCTCGATGGATGTACTTCTTGGAGGTCTCTCTAGATGAAAACACAGCACAGCTGCAATAAGAAGGGTACAGGGAACGCTCCTCTTTTCTCTGTTTTTATCCCCTTTTACTGTTGTAGCTGGGGCCCTCTTCCTCATTGACAGGAACTGTGGGTTTGAATTTTTTATGGCCAAAAATAAAGAACCACCAGAGGAACGGGCTGAGAAGAGGGATGGCTATGAGTGCAGCTGGCCCGTGTCGGCACTGCAGCCCCGAGGGAAGCAGCAGCTCCAGGAACTCTCTCTGGCAGGAGGGTTGTGCTCCAGTCCCCACCATGCTCTGCAAACACAAACCTGCTCTGTAACCCCAGCTCCGGGGCAGGGGTTTGCTTTGCTGCTGCCCCAGAAAGGAGAAGGTGGGCATCTTCCTCCCGGCTGGTGTTTCTGCTCTGCTCACTGCCAGCTTTTTGGCCAAGCAAGACACAAAGTTCACAACCAACGCAAACCTGGTTGGTGACAGACGACAGCTCTGACACACCCGACAGCTCTGACTCAGCGGGGGCGGACTCAAGAGCGAGGGCGGCAGTTTAAAAGGCTGTGTAACCGCCATTGCAGCGGAGCCACTGAGCCCAAGGGCTCCGGAGCAGGGGATGGCGCCGGGGGACCTCTCCTGAAGCGGCAAAACGGCGGCTCAATCAGCCGAGGCACCACCGCTGGCAGTGAGGGAGCCCCAGCCCCATCTCCCGGAGCCGCAGACACACGGCAGCGGGCGGGCGGGGCCGTTACCGCGGCCGCTGTGATCGCACCGGCACGGGCGGGGAACAGCGCGTGCACAGCGGCGCGCGGCAGTTTGGGCGGGAAGGGCGCGCGGGCAGGAAGGGCGCAGCTCTCCTCCTGGCTCGGTTAGGCTGGCACAGACAGTGGTGATTGCCTTCCCTGAGGGACACACAGCTATGGCTGCCACTGGGCTGGCACAGGCAGTGGTGATTGCCTTCCCTGAGGGACACACAGCTATGGCTGCCACTGGGCTGACACAGGCAGTGGTGATTGCCTTTCCTGAGGGACACACAGCTATGGCTGCCACTGGGCTGGCACAGGCAGTGGTGATTGCCTTCCCTGAGGGACACACAGCTATGGCTGCCACTGGGCTGGCACAGGCAGTGGTGATTGCCTTCCCTGAGGGACACACAGCTATGGCTGACACAGGCAGTGGTGATTGCCTTCCCTGAGGGACACAGCTATGGCTGCCACTGGGCTGACACAGGCAGTGGTGATTGCCTTCCCTGAGGGACACAGCTATGGCTGCCACTGGGCTGACAGAGACAGTGGTCATTGCCTTCCCTGAGGGAGACAGAGCTATGGCTGCCACTGGGCTGACACAGGCAGTGGTGATTGCCTTCCCTGAGGGACACACAGCTATGGCTGCCACTGGGCTGACATGGGCAGTGGTGATTGCCTTCCCTGAGGGACACACAGCTATGGCTGCCACTGGGCTGACATGGGCAGTGGTCATTGCCTTCCTTGAGGGACACACAGCTATGACTGAAAACCATCACCAGGAAGAGTGTGGCGGAGGTCCCACACAAACATGCAGCTGTCCATGTGTCCGGCTGCATGGAGTGCCTGAGCCTGTCACTGGAGAGCAGCAGAGACAGCACCTGTGTGCGCTGTGACCAGGTGAAGGATCTGCTCAGCATGGTGGCACAGCTGGAAGAAGTGGAAAAGTTAAGGAGTATCAGGGAGTGTGAGAGGGAGATGGACTGGTGGAGCCACACCATATCATCCCTGAGACAAAGGCAGCAGATGGAGACTCCACAGAAGGCAGAAGATCTCCTAACCTCTTGCCACTAGGCCCAAGGAGGGGACCTAAGAGACTGAGGGGAATGGAAACAGGTCCCTGCTCGGGGCAGCAGATGAATTCCCTCCAGGCCTCCCTCACCTGCCCAGCTGTCCTCACACAACAGGTATGGGGCTCTGGAAACAGGGTCTGGGAAATGAAGATGAAAATCTAGAGGAGGGCCCATCCAGGGGGTAGCCCAAGGTGAGGCAGCCCACCCCATGCACTCTGACTGCCTCTGTTCAGAAAAAAAGGAGGGTGATTGTCACAGGCCATTCCCTTCTGAGGGGAACAGAGCGGCCAATATGCTGACCGGACCCAACCCACAGGGAAGTCTGCTGCCTCCCCGGGGCCTGGGGAAGGGATGTCACTAGGAACCTCCCTGGTCTGGTACGGCCCTCTGATGATTACCCACTATTGGTCATGCAGGTTGGAACTGGTGAGGTAGCAGGGAGAAGTCCAAAAGCAATCAAAAGGGATCTGGACAGGCTGGATCAATGGGCCAGGACCAATTGTATGAGGTTTAACAAGTCCATGTGCTGAGTCCTGCACTTGGGTCACAACAACCCCATGCAGCACTCCAGGCTGGGGGAAGAGTGGCTGGAGAGCTGCCTGGTGGAAAAGGACCTGGGGGTGCTGGTCGACAACAGCTGAACATGAGCCAGCAGTGTGCCCAGGTGGCCAGGAGGGCCAACAGCATCCTGGCCTGTATCAGGAATAGTGTGGCCAGCAGGACCAGGGGAGTGATTGTGCCCCTGTACTGGGCACTGGTGAGGCCGCACCTCAAAGTGCTGGGTTCAGATTTGGTCCCCTCAGGCTGCCCAGGGAAGTGGTGGAGTCACCATCCCTGGATGTAGTTAAAGGACGTGTAGATGTGGTACTTGGGGACATGGTTTAGTGGTGAACTTGGCAATGCTGGCTTTACAGTTGGACTAGATGATCGTAATGGTCTTTTCCAACCAAACTATTCTATGATTCTATGATAATGACATTATTATTGCTTATTATGGTCATTTAAGTTAAGGTCACTTTAGTTAAGTCAAGTCATACACCTTCTTTCTAGTGTAAGGTAGGCAATGAAGCTGGTGAAGGGTCTAGAGCACATGTTCTGAGGAGCAGCTGAGAGAACTCCACTGCCTCAAGAAAAGGAGGGTGAGGGGAGACCTTCTTGCCCTCTACAACTACCTGAAAGGAGGGTGGAGAGAGGTGGGTGTCGGTCTCTTCTCTCAAGTAACAATTGACAGGACAAGAGGAAATGGCCTCAAGTTGCGCCAACGGCAGTTTAGATTGGATATGAGGAAGAATTTATTTCCTGAAAGGGTTCTCAGGCATTGGCAGGGGTTGCTCAGGGCAGTGGTGGAGTCCCCATCCCTGGAGGGATTTAAAAGTGGTGCGGACACAGTGCTGAGGGACATGGGTTAGTGGGGGACTTGTCAGTGTGAGGTTAATGATTGGACTCTGTGATCATAAAGGTCTTTTCCAATTGAGGCAATTCTGTGATTCTGTATTTAGAGGCTCCTTGGGTGCCTAAGACCTACAGAAGATGATAGTTCACACCCTTCTGATTCTTTGCTTTATTAAAGAAAGTGTTCAAGCTAATTATAGAGACTCCTGGGCAATTACTGGCTCCATTCAGAAAGTGGCAGATACAATGAGTGTTAATGAGAATGATGGTTTTTTTCTTCACTATAAAACTAGGCCTATTGCCTCAAGGTCTCCACTGCATAAACTCCGGGATGTATTTTTATATCTTTCAGTTTTCTTTAGCATTGTCTTGCAGAGAGTGTTTGACAATAACCTTTAATTTGGGGAGAAGCTACTGCAGACTGTAATTAAGGCAGCCATTTGGTTTAAAAAAAAAAAGGGGGGCAATCAACCAACAGCAGGTTTTTAAAGAACAGGAGACCTCCTCCTTGTTAAGTTGTTTAGAGGGGATATTTTTAATTAGGACACCTCCCGGAGAAGTAAGATGTTCTAGTTGGTGCCTTAAGCTAATAAAAATAAGCATGGAGTTCTTTTCCTCAGGAAAATAACCTTCCTTTTAAATATATACAAGGTGTTCTACAGATATTCTTATTGAAGGTGACTTCTTAACAACTCTTTAATAATGTAACATAAACAAGGTTGGGAAGTGTTTTGATTATAGCTATGCTCAAATTTCATTTTGAAGGGAAAAAGTATTTTGATTATTTCTTAAATAATTGCTTGTGATAATGCAAACTCCTTTGTAATGTTTAGTTAGAAATCGTTTATATATAAATAGAGCTGTTTAGTGTAAGAGTAACCTGATCTTTTATTTTGAAGAGTCAGATACTTCATGCCCTACTGTAGGATCAAAAGGTTCTCATTTCAGTAGATAGCTGTTTAAAAAACAATTTTAATGGTAATTGAAGGCCTAATTAGTTACTTTGTAATACTTAACCAATATCTTTACCGCTCCAAGAATTGCTAAGGAGAGGCAATATCTCTGACTATTAAAGCTACAGGAACTCATAAAATATTAATTTAAATGGGATATATTTATATATTAAAAAGATATTATCTTATTTTAAAAAAATCTTTTAAAAATGAGCTAAATTAGTAAATAGTTTCAGCTTTAAAGAGGTTCTGGGAGTAGCAGTAACTGCATCAATGGATTTCAACACAAACCACAGAGGAGGTCAGTATCATGATTCTTGTTTCGCAGAGAGGAAAATCCAGGCGTGGAGGAGGGGGTGAGCTGATACCTCAGATTGCCCCCACGACCATCAGGAGACCCAAGAGCAGACACCTGGCCTCCCACCTCCCAGGCCAGGCTCCCTCTCTTCACCTACACCAGAACCAAGATGCAAAGCCCAGAAACGATGAAGCTGTGGGTGCGTCGCTGCCCTACAGCAACGACGGTGTCACCGACGTCATCCCGTCCAGATGCTAAGGTAAGAACAAACCACCAAGCTGTCACCATGTTAATACAAGGGAAAGGATATCAGTGTGATCTCCATCTATTTTGCATCCATGGGCTTGTTACACCAGTGAGGATTGTCAGGGTTTCTGACCCCTAGCAATGGATTTTGTATCAATCTAATAAAATGGATTACATTGAGTGTTGCTGGGAAGGTTTCTGGGTGTAGAACAAGGAAAGATGTGAGATTTATGATGTGTAAACCAATATCCAGGCAAAATTTTCAGATTTATTTTATCAATGCTGCTCAACAACATTACAATCTTTATTTGTGCTACTGTGCATACAATATTCCTTGGGTGGAAAAAGAAAAGAGGTAATATCACATGCTTTCTCCAAAATATGCTCATCCTTATAATGGAGACATGCGCCTGTGCAAAAAACACACGCTTTTTTGGGAAAACATTTTTCTTTGTAGGGTTCTCAAATGTATTCTACATTGTTATGAATACCAGATGGGAAAAAAAAAATCGTAAATATGCTTCAGGAGGGATTTCTGGTCTGCTAGGAAACAGGTTTAAAGCCTTCAAGCTTCAGCTATCTTCAGGATTATACAAGTTTAATATCTCTGAAGAGACCTTTGTCCAGTATTTTAATGTTTACAGTGTGCTGTGTTAGGGATTATGAACTCCCAGTTGTATTGTGCTAAATTGCTTGTGACTTGGTTTAGCAGAGGGGAAAAATAAAAAGCTTTGACATTGCACTGGCTACTTTTGACATAGACATAATAGTTCATGCCAGGCAGCTGAGAGCCATTGTGTCAGGGAAAATAGAGAATGAGATGGTTTAGATGTGAAAGCAAAGTGTTGAAGAAAACTAGGCACAGCAATTATGATCTATGTATTTTTAATTAAATTTCATAGATTTTAAAATGTCATTCAAAGAGAGGAGAATTCCCAAGGCTAGCAATTATTTTCCACAACTTAGAATATCTGTAAAGTACTGCTACCTTTCATCAAGCCACTAAAAAAAAGAATAAAAATTTGTGTGTAATGTGGGAAGATTTATAGCACTGGAAAAGTTTGCAAGAATGACAGTGTTGATATCTAAACTTCAATTTCAGCAATGTTTGTTATCCATTTAATCTTTTTCCTTTAATCTCTGCAAATGAAATTCACTTAAAACCTCTGATTTTTGTTATTATCCAAGATAATTCTAGGTCCAAAAAAAATCTGTGATGAATATGCCTGAAGGTTCATAGAAATTGCTGTGCTTGGCATTTGTATTAGTGCAGGGTGTGCTTTGTACTATTATCTGCAAAAGTGCTACTGGTTTATCATCGTATGCAATCTTTTTCTACAATTTTTTTTCCTAGTGGTTTTTTTTTGTTGTTGTTTATATTTAATTTCTCCTCAGTATGTGTGGAACACAACTTTCCAGTAGCAATGTTCAGTCAGCCTGTTAAAGAAAAGCCCAAGGACATATTTCTACTAAGCAAAATCTCTGGAAAGAAAGGGCCAACAGATAAAGTACCCCTACAGAAACAATCCCTCTAGAAGATTCTGCTATTGAAAATATATAATTATCTAATCACTTCCACCCTGGTATGAAGCATACAATTAGCTGACATCTTCCCTTCTCTTAAAAGGGAACAAATGCTGCATGGATTCAATTAGAAAATTATTTAATAAAAATATGGCTAGAGTTCAGTGCAAGGAGAAACCTGAAGGGGTTTTCCTTTTCTGCATCCCAGCATATAAAACAATTGTGTCAATTGTCCCTTCTAACTTGCTCAATGCAAGAACTCTAGCAATACAGGTAAGCAAAACATGAATCAGGAAAACTGTTGTGTAAATAAGCTGGAAGACAAAGCCATTAATGTGGCCAAGAAAAACTACCTGAGCAAGTTCAATGACCTCTTTAGCAATAGTCATGACACGGTATCGTTTATATCACTATGAACTGGGTTAGAACAGCAGCATACTGAAATGTGGGAAGGCTACAATAATTTTAAGAAGCTACTAGTATATTGGATATATAATAGTTTGTTAAATTTATATAGTGAATCATTATATACTTCAGATACATAGTGAGTCTGGCAAGTACCAGTTTATAACTTAGCTGTTGTGAGATTGAAATTAATGGAAAAACTATTAAGAGAAGAATGTAAAATCTTCCAGAAAATAGTGCTACCGTGTGCAATAAAGCGTATTGTGCCTTAGCTTCTAATCTCTTGCTTGGCTTCCTCATATCTGAAGCAGATCTTTTGCTAAGTGAATTAATGAAATTAAAATGGTAAGCAAAAGAGAACTGCAAGAGAAAATATTCTTTTAAAGTTATTTTTATATATGTGTTCCGGAAAAAGATGAAAAAACCTGGAGTCATTATAATTCAATACACTTTGCAAAACAGATGCAGCTGTAGTAAGCCTGTGTTTGCATATGGAGGTACAACTGGTTAAAATGCCAGCTATGCCATTCGTTTTCATCACTGAGCAATCGCAGCCCTGGAGTTTTGTGCACAGCAAATCCATATCTGTAATCTGGAAGTCAACCATGTAGCCTCTAAGAGTATTTTTTCCATAATCACAGTTATTTTTCCAGCACATGAGCTCTGAATCTGGTTCCAATTTCCCTGGCAGTGTGCATCGAGTATTATTCCCGACAAATATCCTCTGTCTAAATGGTTGACTCGGTTTGGGATTGCCATGTGTCGGCGAGACCCTCGTGGTCTGTGATTGCAGTGCCTGTCTGCAGGTTTAAATTCCTCAGCCAAGTGGAGTACAAGAGTTCATGCTGTAAGGCCTCTTTGGAAAATGCCAGTTGTATCTACACAAACTGGGCGGCTATAGAGATTTACACAAAGATATGTACATACATCTGTGGTTTTAGGTCTATGCAGTACACAGAGGTAAGAAAAGAAATTGAAAAACAGACTTTGTCCTGTTGTAATTTCAGATTTTTCTTTGCTAGTAAAAGGAATTTTTACTTGCTGCAATGCACAGAGCATCTTAGGAAAGGTAAAGGAGTTTGAAGAAGAATGCAGTTTTATGACAGCTGTAAAAATAGTTGATTCCATGTACCTTTATGCCTTGCAGAACATTAGTAACTGGATCCTGGCTACAGCATGTAATTACATTGCTTGATGCATTGTTGGGCATTAGTAGGATTCCTTCCATCTGTCTGATATTTCCCATCCAAGAGTACTATCACATTTTATTACAGCCATTTAAAAATTCCTGGTCCTTTTCCAGGCTCACTCTGGGTGTGATAATACAGAATTTCACCCAAAACATTTTAAAGGAAAACTAAGTATTATGAGGCAGATGAGGATAGTATTTTTCTTACCAGTGTCAAATTTATGCTTTTGCTGGCATAAAATATTTTGGGGTTCATTAAATATGATCAATGTTTTTATTATTGTTTTTATTTTCTCAGAATCAATAGTCAAATACAAAAATGCTTTTTAAAGACCAATGGCTTCACAAAATAAAAAATTAATTAATCCATGTTCTCCCACATTAATTATCTATTAAATTAGCTCACTCTGTAGGCAAGTAATTTAAAATCAGATCTGAAGAGGTGTCAGTTGTATCAAAGAATGAATTAGTTCAACAGAGAAAGGCAAAAGTCTGGCCCCAAATCCCTCGCCCTCCCTTGTCCTTTTTTCCTCCTGCAGCAGCTGGAGGCACAACATGCACCTGAGTTAAAAATAAAGATCCAGCCTTTGCTTTTGGGGTTTGAGACATCATGACATTTTTCAGGGGAAATGCAGAATTTTGTGCTCAGGTCCTGGTACCAGCAGGGATGTGAGGTCTTGGTAGAGTGATAATATTCCTCTAGGCTGTTCTCAAAATCCTTCCTCTGCCCTCGTGTGCTGTCAGTAACTGCACACAAGTCCATCCTCTCAGGGGACCCCTGGCCATATGGAGGCAGAGCTGCCTGTGCAAACACAAATGACTACTTGTAAATAAAGGCAGTGACAAATCAGCCTGCATAAGGAGCACTGGAAAGCAAATGTGTTTGGTATTCCTCATTAGGATCGGGCTGGCCTTTGGGACTGACAGGCTCTAGGCTGTTCCTCCTGGAGCATCGCTTTCCATGGAGATAGAATAGAATCGTTTGGGTTGGAAAAGACCTTTAAGGTCATCAAGTCCTGCTGTAAACCCAACGCTGCCAAGTCCACCTCTCAACCATGTCCCTAAGCACCTCATCTACATGTCTCTTAAATACCTCCAGGGGTGGGGACTTAATCAGTTCCCTGGGCAGCCTGTTCCAGTGCCTGAGAACCTTTTCAGTGAAGAAATTTTGCCTAACAGCCAATCTAAACTTCTCCTCATGCAACTTGAGGCCATTTCCTCTTGTTCTATCACTTGTTACTTGGGAGAGGAGGCTGACACCCACCTTGTTACTCCCTCCTTTTTTCAGTTCCTTACTTCTAAATTTATAGCCCAGTTGAGAGACAAGAAGCCAAATACATTCACTCTGCATTTCTGTCCTGCCTGGATGAAATATGGCAAACATCCACAGACTGAAGGAGTAGGATTACTGACACAACCTCAAGAAAATGCAAGGCAGTATCTGCTTGTTGTCTGCAGTTAGTTTACATATAACAGGATGAAGTTTTCCTTAAGGCATAATCACAATATTAAAGTGGCATCTTTCTGCCCTGGGACAGGGAAGGCTGGAGCAGGAATTTTGTGATGTTATCTTTATGCATGTAGTAGTTGGAAAAAAAAATCTCTCTTTGCCTCAGCTGGCAAAAAAGAATATTGCATGTACACTTTGGGTCATGGAGATGGGGGTCCTAGATTTCCTGCACACCAACTTTTTATGGAGACATCCATCTTGTATGTAGAAGTATCAATCATGTTGCTCCATTGAAATCTGAGCAGGAATATCCTTTCCTGCCCTTCTCCTCAGTATTTCTCCTATTGTTGCAGCTGTCTCCAGTATCTTGCTTTGAATCACTGATTATAAATTACCTAAATTCTCAAATTACCTTTCATGTATTTTCTTCAGGAAGCTTCAGTCAGATTCCAGGATGGAAAATTTTAGGAAGAAGAGGTTAAAATAGACACATATGATTTTGAGAAATAAAAGAAAAACATTGCAGTCCGTAAAGCCATCTGTATCTAAAATGGTTTGTCTTTTGCCAACTCTAATTAGACAATCAAAAATAGAAATATTCAAGCAGGGCATATCCAATTATGCTTGCCATTGACCAAGCTTGAGACTTTCTGACAGAGACTTCTACCATAATAATAAAGAGATGGAAAAAGAAAGCAGTCATTAGCAATGCTCAGGGAATTTGGTTTTCTTGATGTGAACCACTAGTGTGGTAGATCTGAGAGGCTTCAGTACTTAGTGGCTTTTTCTTAGACAGTTCTCCTTGTAGTGAAGCGTGTAATGATGGTCTCCTAGTGGCATCAAAGTATGTTGATGCTGCTACTGAAATGGCTTTGCAGACATGAGCAATCAGCATCCTCATGTTCACTAAGCTGTGTATGATTATTGGGTTGGAAGGAATGACTTAATTTTGATGGTTCTCATAGAGGAAGGATCTGGGGTCTTGCAACGGGTCAGAAGCCTTCCAGGATTTGGTGGCCTTATTGGCAGAGAATACACAGGGTGCCTTGGTTTATTGACAGCACAGGGATAAGATAACAGGTTATTTGTGTCAAGACTTGCTTTTCTCTTCTGAAGTTGGAGTATTCTCCAGTTTCTCCTCCTGAGGTATCTCATACAGGACACCTGAGAAGTGCATTTTCAGTGAGCATTTCAAAGGAGAGCACCTCTGGCAGCATTACCATGTCATGCTCCTGGGCTGAGATTTTGTGGTTGCATGGATATGAGAGAGGAAGGGTTGACCAAATGCCCTCCAAAGTTCTCTTTCAACCTAAATTATTCTATGGTATTTCTCAGAGACCTTGAGCTGATGAAGAATGGCTTGGAGATGGGGCTTCATAATCATCTTCTCATTCCTGTAAGATCACCTTGCCCAGCCCATGTTGTGGAGTTCACTCAGCGCCGCTTTAAGTGAGCAAATGGCTCTTTCTGAATGGTAGTAGCTCATGCCAGCAAGCTGTCATTCACCAGAGAGGCAATAGCTTACTGAGCAGTATAATCATATCACAATCTTTAAAGAAAGAAATCTGGTGCAATCTGTGTGCAAGTGAATGAAATGTTGTGGCCTGCAAGACAGGCTGAGAATCATTTTCTAGTAGGTGTCAGGAAATTTTGGAAGACAGCATGTTGCTGAGAGATTAATTGTCAGACAGAGGGAAAAACGGAATTCTGAGACCAGTATACACATGTACTGGTAAAGAAATTACCTGAAGTAACCTTTACAAGCTCTAAGACTAAACAATTTACCAGTGCTTATTTGACGAAGGAAATTGGTGAGTTGGTAAACTATTAGGGTAATTTGTATCTACAAAAACAGTTCACCAGTTCACAAAGAAGAATATATCATACAAAAAACTGGCTTGGATTTCAAACTGTGGATTAATAACAACTGAATGCATGCTGGCACATAATTTAGATTCCAGCCATGAAGTCTCTGAATTGTGAGCTGGAAACTACAATAATATATTTCATAAATACAGCTATTGTTTTTGCTGGCATCATGTTGCACATAGCAGTTATAAGAGCACTGTGCAACATTTAGCGATCTTAAAGGCCAAGGAACAGTCTGAAAATCTTCTTTGCCTTATTTAGGGAATTGAAATTTGTTCTGAATCGAACTAAAATGCACAGATCAAATTGCTAAAATGGAAAGTGCATGTCAATGGTTTTGAAGTTTTCCCTAATTTGAAACTCTTATTTATAAGGGGATATTTTATTAAAACAAATTGTTCTTATGATTGAATATTTACATAAATATTAGGCTCCAGTTTTCACCTCCAAAGATGTATTTGCAGATGTTGGATATTTGGTGTCAAGGACAAACTGAAAAGGATACAAAAATATATCACTGAAGTGAACAATTCCTGAGCCCAGGCAACTCCATTTCTCTCCTCTGGTGACATTATCATGCACCTCCTTACCAAATCACTGCTTTTAGAAATTAAATAAGTTTATATTTGGGAGGTTTTGGGGTGTTTTTTGGTTTGTTGGTTTTTTAGATCTGGGATCAAAAACACTGCTGCTGATCTTCATAGCAAGTTTCAATCTAAACACCATAAACTCTCTTTTTTAAATGTAGGTTTTGCAGATGTAATTCTCTCTTAAGACTGATGCAATTTCATTTTAGGTATGAGACATTATGTGGAGACTTGAAAAAAATAAGTACTCTTGTTAGATTTTGTGTGTCTCTTTCTTAGGCTTTAAATCACACCAAATAGCAAGGAGGACTGAAATTCACTTTTTCACAGAAAGATTTTCTATGGATAAGCTTCTGCATATTTATGTGAATCTAAAATGGTGTTTAAAAAAAATTACATTTACGTTTTATTCATCCATATTCTCAGGCTGATGAAGGAGCTTAGAAGTGAATCTATGTGCTTAATTCAGGGAAAACAGAGACAAGAGGGAGCAGTAATTCTGTTCCTTGAGTAGATACTAAAACTAGATTAGCTGAGTAGGTGTTGTCCATCCTACTTGAAAAGTTTCTATTGATTTCTGAGGGAGCTCCTGCTGCCTTTTTTCAAAGGAAAACAACCATGTTACAGAAATAGTGTCTCAATTCCTATGAAGAGTATTAGGAGCTCAGTGACTCAAACAAGATGCAGAAGCTTTGAGCAGTCACACTGTGAGCCCAGATTTGCACAGCATTTAGGCTGCTGGAACCAGTTGTTTTACCAAGAAACTTTGACCAAAATGGGTTCAACCCATACAAAGAAAAGTCATTAAATTCACGTGGTTTGTAAGTTGGGCTGTAGGCTCAGGGGTGCAACACCATTTTGCACTACCAGCAGGAACATGTAGAGCTCCCAACTCCTGGACTAGGTATGTTCCTACATGTGGCCTGTGATGCATGGGAAGAGTTAGATATCTGAGAAGTCAATTCAGAGAACACTGCACATTAAACCAAGAGTCTCTTAAGTAGTAGCAGGAAAGGCCAAGAGGAAAGTTTTTGCTTGCAGTTCATCTTTCAAAGAGAGTTGGAAACCTAATTCCAGGCTAGAGAGGTGCATTTAACTCCAAAATGAAATTACAGCTGTGAAGCCTTTGCTGAAGTTAATCACTGCAACTGAGATGGTCTTTTTCAACATCCACATCAAAATACTGGGAGGGAGGTGCCCCCTGTGCAGGAGCATGCTGCTCACAAGGGTTGTGACAGATCCTGGCTGAATTTCTCCTTGGTTGTTGGACGTGAGCCCATTTCCCAAGAAATTTGATGCCCCATCCTTGTACCCCACTCTTCCAATTTTTCTTGATGAAGCTGTTCTCCTTTATATTAAGTGTAAAAGAAAGAGATACGTTGTTTTAGCCCTTGCTCCCATTGACTGCACAAAGCAGAACAGCTCCCCTGCTGTAGCCTGAGCACAAAATACTGTCAGTCACTGGCCTGAGGGTTAGAGATAGCTTGGGATTGATGGCAGTAACCACAGACTTTTGCCTTGATGTTGGATTCTGGAGAGAGCCTGAAATATTCCAAATAGTTATAGATTAAAAAGTAATCAAGAACTTGTCATTAAACATGGTTTCTTCCAGATAGAAATGTGAATTGCAGGTCTTGCTGGGAACTCTGCTCTCTACTTGTCCTCCTACTTGGCATCTTAAAATATCCTCCTAGATGGCATCTTAAAATAGCCAAACATCTACCCAAGGAAAAGCCATTCATACTATAATAATTGCACTCATGGTTATGTGTAAGTGTAGGGATCTAGCAACTTTTTATTTGCTACACATGTTAAACTCTCAACATTCAATGTAAATCCTGTTTTAGTGTCTTTTTCCTGTGCTTAGTTGTGACTTGCTTAAATTCTTTGAGATCCGGGTAACTATGATAAGAACAATGTTTTTGAATTTATCTGAAGCACAGAGATTTGCAGAGCTGGACTTTCCTCCACCAAATGTTGTGTGTTAAAGGTAGTCAAATAATTAAGTGTCTGTGTGACTATAACCAGTTGCCAAATGGGGATCTTTGTTTAAAAAACCATGAAGAATTCAGCCTTTCCATTGGGATTTATGCTGTTTCTAACTGAGCTGAAAAAGTCTTGAGAACAGAGCTTTCCGTTTCATTGGGCAGAGGAGGAGGAAAAGGAGAAGGAAGACATTGTTTTGACAGTTTCGTTTTTGTTTGTTTGAGAGATTCTGGTTAATATTTTTGATAATCAGCCTGAGCTTTGGAGACAAGCTCAGCAGATGTTAATATCTCACAAAAGTAATTTTAATCCATACAAATGTAGTAAACCAGAAATCTTAATACTTTGTGTCGTGAAATACTGGTGACAATGTAGTTGTCAGTCATTTAGTTATATGAAATGAAGAATTTATTACCAGAAAGGGATGATTGGGTTGGAATTAATCCTGTTGAATCACGTTTGCAAATGCATTGACCACCTTGCAGTTCCCAGTGTCAGCTAGTTATACTGCAAATGCCACAGTGCCTTTATCCAGAGGCATACCTTATTTTCTCTATGCTGTTATAGATGTTCAGTAGGGTTCTCTCTTGTTTTTAGACACTGATTAATAAGAATACAAAAGCAAAGTAAGCACAACTTTGTGTACCCATTTGAATATTCAACACAAGCAAATGCAATCTCCTGTGACCATTACAAAACTATTAAACTTTCTTAGCTTGCCAGTGTGATTCCTGGCAAAAGTCAGAAATGTAACTTAAAGCAAATTAGTTATGTACGCTTCAGTACTCGAATGAATGACTGATAAACACAGCTGGATGTATTTACCTTCCAGTAACCCCTGATTTGTTTCTCCTAAGTATAAAACAATATTTGTTGCATTCTTGTTTATTGGGGTTTCTAACCAAATCCAAATCACTGAGGCATGACAGTAAGGCATACCCAACTATGAACTTCATTGCCTGTGAAAAGCCACACTTAATTTACCCATCTTCCAAACTGCTGTGTCCAGCGAAGGATTAATGGAGCGCTCTATCCGCTGCTTAGGAACCTCTCAAGAACACTTGGAGTTTGTTACACTGTTGTTTTAGTTAATAATAGTATTAACTTACTCAATGGGAGTATTGATTTCCAGATAATTTACAGGTGGAACTTGCGTCATTATGAATGTATTTATATGAAACATGAGAAACTTTCAGAGAAGCCATCTGGAATTAACAGCCAATACATCGTTGGGAATCCGGTTGCTTCAGTTCAAATCCATGAAGTTTAAAGTATTCTTTAAGCAAGATAATATTTCTGGTGAGGCACTCTGCTCTAGTAGTATATTGTGGCAGGAGGGCTCCTTGGCTGCTGCCTTTACTCACTTATTATTGGAGAGAAAGCTGCTTCTGTATGTGCTTTTCCTGTTTTTTTCCAGTTTGTGGTTTTTATGGTTCCTCCAGACCATATATACAAACTTTGTCCACAAGAAATGGTTCATGGAGCCGAGTGCTTGCAGCTCTTGAAATCAGGGGGCTGAGTTTACTGGTGTATTCTAGTTTAGTTTTGTTTACCAAGTACATCATCACACCAGGCTATGGCTTGAACATTGATTCTTCATGGTTCAGAAAGCACTCTCAGCTCTTCTGTGACATTTGGACAAAGCCAGAGTGGCTGAAATTTATGAAGTTGGGCTGCAAAACTGTGATTGATCAAATAGTATCACTCCAACAGAATGGAGGGAGAGCACCAAGGACACATAATAAATAATAGAGAGGGTGCATGTATTGTAAACCATGCTGGGAATTGAGTTGTAAATGTAAGTCCCTTTCTCCCTCTGTATGAAACTGCAAAAGCAACTAGTAATTGGAATTATCTGATAAATGTTACTGAAGTGAAGAAATGTTACAGCTTTTAGTGCCAGAGTCTCCCAGAGCACATTCTTTATGGGCTTGCTCAGCCCTAAACTGGTCAATAACCTTTAATGCAATCCACTGGGGAAACAGAAATGTCAGAACTATAAAGTAGCCTGTATTAATTTCAGTCCCTTCCAAATAACCAGTTTGACCTATGGAACTAAATACAGAAAATGAATGGGAGTCTTGAGCCACTGAGATGACAACCACCTCCCTGCAGTTTAGACTTGAACAAAAATGACCATTTTGGTAAGGATCCCAGTTATCATTCAACAGCAACGAGTGACCGTTTTTCATTGTTATTACTTTTTTTAAATTGCACTGCAGTACCGTCCTCAAAGTCAGTGGCACATAAGTCACTTGGCTGACATTTTAATAAACATCTGCTTTTTTCAGAGCAAGCCACAACAGTCATCTTTGTTAGGGTTTCCTGGCGTTCTAATATCATCTCCATGGATATTGCAGTCTGTTCCTGCAGAAACAAAACAAATATAAAACCAACCAGCCCCTCCAGAACTTGGAGTGGGATGGAAAGACCTTGAGAGCTTTCATCCCACTCCGTTCATGCTTCTCACCCACAGCTCAGCTTTGGTAAGAGTTCACAAGAGGCTAGCATTTGCTTCCTCAGGTGGTGATGTCTTCCTGATGTAGAGCAAGGTTTCTGGACTTTCCAGGATGGGAAACCTGTGGGTGATCAGACCAGGTTGGAAGGGATGTTCTTCCTCATCATAAACACTGGATTTCCAATAGCCCAAGGCACTGAAAGTGAGCGCCTCAGGAGAAAGGCTTTGCTTTATTGTTATTACACTGTGGTATAGATATTAACTTGTGTTTAGAGTTTAAACTAGCATGAATCTCTTGCCCTAAAAATGCACATATTTTTAACAGTGTGGGATGGTGGGAGTAATGCTATTTGAGGTGGTGCTTTCTCATAAATTGACAGCTTAAGTAAATAGTGAGTGTGCCAGACAACCAAACCTGTAAAAATAGTTTTGTTTCACTGCTTCTTAATCCATACTAGCCAGGAAATATTGAGACAGTCCAGTAGTCAGAGCTGTGTTATACTGTGGAAATATGCTATTGCTATAACTTAGAGTTCCTGTTAGAGAAACTGAAATTTTTTCTGAGGTCACAAGGTGCGAAACTTTAGAAAGTGAGAAACTCTCTTATTTATGAAGGGATATGGGCTCACATTACTTGTTTTAATCTGATAACAAGTATCATTAAATAAGTGGGTTTGGAAACCTCAGCGTATTTTTTTTGTATTAAAGTGCAAAAATACATGCTGGAAAACCTAAGCAGGCAATTTAATTGCCCAGCATTTGCTCTTGGAAGTGCAGATTTATGTCTTCTTTGCTCTTATCAGAAGTTATAGAGGGCAAGGGTAACAGCAACATAGTGTCTGGACTAAGCAGTCTCAAAATATAATGCAATTAAATAGTTTACCTTGAAAGTTGTAAATAACCTCCAACATGCATATACAGAGCAGAAACTAAACACAATTTATCATATGAAAATTTGTAGTTTTACTCTAGCAGTGACCCTGATCACTTCATCAGAGAAGGTCCCGCAGTTTTCTGCCTAAAGCAATCAGATGAGATGTTGAACCCATTTTCCAGTGTTTGATGGGATCTTAAAAGAGGTCTGAAGTGTTTTTTTAAAGATTTTTTTTTGTGTTTTTATGTTTGCTTGTTTCTTTTTAATTTATGTTAATTTTTAGGATATACCACTTGGCAGCTGCCTCATAGAGTGAAGTGTACTAAGTGAGTCGTTAGCTCTGCAAGAGCACCTTGGAGCTGTGCTGGGGTTTATGGCAGAGTCAGTAAGGAATAGAAATGGCCTAAATCACTTGAGGCAGCTGGAAAGTTACGTACTTCAGGGAAAGGGGAATCTCTTCAAAGAATCAGAAAGAAGGCAGTGCCCCAGGTTATCCTGAGAATAATTAAAAAATAATAGTATCTAGGACTTGTAGGTAACTTTTTGGCAGTGGACTGAAATGTGTCTGAGAAAGAGGCTGGAGACTTTATCTGCATTTTTCCAGATGGGAGGGTGAACGGTAGGTGATTTGCACCGTCTGTGGAAGGTCATGGTGCCTGTGCAATCTCACAGGCCCTTGTTCACTGCGATGACAAATGCTGCACTTAACTTCTAGGCAGCATCTCACTCGAGAGACAGGTAAGGGTGGCTCAGGGCCAATAAAATACAAACAGCTCAACAAATGACACCGCTGTGCTTAAAGGAAAATTAATGATCGTATATTAATTGCTACTTTGGCAAAAATTTAATCTTAAACTCTCCTCCAGCTCCCACCACCGCTCTGAGCATGCTTTCCCTGCCACATCACATCGTGTCTATGTTGAGCTCTTGAGCTCTGCTTTGCACGTTGCAGCAGTGGATTTTAAGACTCCCATCCATCTCTTAGGAATGCCATCACTCATCCCTATCTCCTCACGTGACAAACGATGAGGTTACTGTGAAAACTGCCCTATTTTCAGTGCCCTCAAGCTCTGTATCCACTTGGCGGCTTTCCATGATATCCAGCAAGAAAGGCAGCCGTGTAAGGGTAGTGATGTTCCAACTAAAACCCCTCAGCCAGTCTGATTCCCACAGCTCTGCCTTCCAAGGTTTCCCTCTCTCACTGGTTCCTTTTCCAGGGAGAGCAAATTAAAGGCCTGTCTCCTTTTTCCTTGAGCCAGGCAGCAAAATGCTTCTCTAACGTCTGTGATACCAGAAGGCGGTTTGTTTCTTAGGTGGTTGCGCTTTGCAGAAGGGTGGAGACAAAACAACACTTGCATTTGTTTTCTTGAAAGCATTTTTGGCTCCAGAATCCTCCTGGGAAGGACAAATGCTAAATGTCAGGAAAGTGTTTGTAATCAATTATTTATAAGGATTGCATGTTCAAACCAGTTGTAAACCATCCTTGAGCTGGAGCACCTCCTACAAGGACAGGCTGAGAGAGTTGGGGCTGTTCAGCCTGGAGAAGAGAAGGCTCCAGGGAGACCTTCTATCGGCCTTCCAGTTCCTGAAGGGGCTACAGGAAGGCTGGGGAGGGACTTTTTATAAGGGCAGTTAATGACAGAACAAGGCGTAATGGCTCTAAACTGAAAGAGGGGAGGCTTAGATTAGATATTATGAAGAAATTCTTTCCTGTGAGGGTGGTGAGACACTGGCCCAGGTTGCCCAGAGAAGCTGTGGCTGCCCCCTCCCTGGAAGTGTTCAAGGCCAGGTTGGATGAGGCTTTGAGCAACCTGCTGTAGTGGAAGGTGTCCCTGCTGATGGCAGGGGGGTTGGAACTGGATGATCTTTAAGGTCCCTTCCAACCCAAACCATTCTGTGATTCTATGAAATCCAGTTTAGGCAATAAAGGAGAGAGGAAAAGCAAGTATAGAGCTATATAAGCTCTGCTTTCACCTGTCAGAGCCATCTTAAGCCATCTTTCCAAGGGCAGAGTTTCATTTTGTGCATTGCCATTGGTAGTACAGCAAAGACTATCTTTAAAAGGCAGTGTCAGCAGGCATGGCCTGTGTCTGTGCTCCCGGTGGAGAGGGGAGCAGAAAAGACCCAGAGCAGCTCTTGATCTCTGCTGATCAAACAGAAAACAGAAATGTCCATCTAACCTCTAATTCTTTGAGAAAATCATAACTCCTGCCATAAAGAGGTGGCTTTAAAACAGTTTGGGGTAGAGGGAAAGTACTGATAGTGAAACAAAAATAGGTGGATGAGCTAGCCCTGCCTGCCACCCTTTCCTTTCCGTAGCTGTCGTTTCTGCCTTACAGTGTAAATACCGTTAACAGCTTAGAACTGGTCACCTATTGCAAAAAAAGTATTCCTAAATCCTCATCTCAGCCTGCAGAGTGGTTCAGGTCCATCACGTGCCTGCTTTTTAGTGAGGAATGCCTACGACACAAGCTTTTTGGAAGAAAAATAACTGGCAGTAGTTATCACCATTCACCATTTGTTGAGCTATTGCTATGTATTCAGCCAGGAAGCACAAAAATACAGCATAACTGAAGTGTCCACGTGGCATGAAGGGAGAATAATTGGAGCAAACAGCTTGGGAACTGATTATGCACTGAAAAAAAATGTTTTCCTGTGCTATTCAGCAAGGATTTATGAATAACAAACAGATTTTCTCTGATCTGAGCAGCCTGAAATTATTTTCTGATGCATAAATAGCATACATATTTCAGATAATTTATATGTAATAAATTAACCAATAGTTCTACTTCTCTACATATAAGGACTAGCAGCCCCCTTTCATATCCACAGTAACACCAGGGAGTGATAATCTAATCAATATATGTAGTCTACTTATATTGTACTTGTCATAACTGGGATGTGGTGTTTGAAGTTGCTAGGCAGAAGTTTGGGAAGATACAGGTCTGAGGTAGTTTGTCAGTCTGTAGAAACCCATCCTTCTGCCCATCAGCCATCTGAAAACATTGCATTTTACCAATCTGCATTAAAGCTATACATGAACTTTGTCAAGTGAAGAACTGAGCAGCGCTGAGCCAACAGGACCATTCATAGAATCACAGAATGGTTTGGGTTGGAAGGGACCTTAAAGCTCATCCAGTTCCACCCCCCCTGCCATCAGCAGGGACACCTTCCACTAGACCAGGTTGTTCAAAGCCTCATCCAGCCTGGCCTTGAACACTTCCAGGGAGGAGCAGCCATAACTTCTCTGGGCAACTTGGGCCAGTGTCTGACCACCCTCACAGTGAAGAATTTCTTCATAATATCTAATCTAAGCCTCCCCTCTTTCAGTTTAGAGCCATTACGCCTTGTTCTGTCACTCCTTGCCCTTGTAAAAAGTCCCTCCCCAGCCTTCCTGTAGACCCTTCAGGTACTGGAAGGCTGCTGTAAGATCTCCCCAGAGCCTTCTCTTCTCCAGGCTGAACAGCTCTCTCAGCCTGTCCTCGTAGGAGAGGTGCTCCAGGACTCTGATCATCCTTGTGGCCCCCTCTGGACTTGTTCTAGCAGGTCCATGTCTTTCTTGTGTTGGGGGCTCCAGAACTGGACACAGTACTCCAGGTGGGGCCTTACGAGAGCAGAGTAGAGGGGCAGAAGCCCCTCCCTTGACCTGCTGGCCGCGGTTCTCTTGATGCAGCCCAGGATACCATTGGCCTTCTGGGCAGTGAGTGCGCGTTGCCAGCTCATGTTGAGCTTCTCATCCACCAGCACTCCCAAGTCCTTCTCTTTGGAGCTGTTCTCAAGCCACTCATTCGTTGTCTAACTTCTCGGTATATCGGAGATTCCACCCACATCTGCTCAGATAGACCCGAACATGATCCAGGCTTCACTGAAGAACCTGAACTGTCAGGAAATTTTAGATCAGACTTTGTGTATAGCTGGTTCCCAAGACAAAAAGAGCATTTTTGACCTGTGCTCTCAAAGGTGTTAATGTGATGTAATTCCAGCTGTCCTGAGACAGAGTCTAAGAAGGTGAAGAAAAATCTTTGCAGTGGCTCAGTTCCAAACTGAACTGCTGTAAGTGGGGCTATATTAAGGTACAAACACTTCACAGTGAATCTGCTCTACCACTGAAAATTGAAACCAGCTGCAGGACCTTGTGAAAACTGCTGGTTAATATAATTGATAAAGATTTGAGTTTTTTTCATTGCATTGTTTAAAAATAATTGCCATTTTGAAGAGATTCTCCTTTCTACAACACTTAGTTATCCCCATTAACGTGTTTTACTGCAACATGTCTTAGCTACATAGTAATAGATCAGGGATGAACATAACATTCAGTAATGAATCTGGCAAACAAACCAACATTCCTGGAAGTCAAATGACTTCTTGTTTTTCTTCCATAACTTCATAACAAATAACTGCATTACCATCTATAGTCTCAATACAGTTATAACAGACATCTGAGGATTCATAGCAGAAGTGAATTTGGACTGGTCTGCAGCTGAGCTTTTAATTTTTCACATTATTCTCTCAAGCAGAATTCAAAGTTTACAGAATAATCTGGAGATTGTCAAAGCAATAGCAAGCAAATGTGTTTGCTGTATTTTGAGTGCTGGACAAAACACATTTCATTTTTATTAAAAAACCACCACATTTTCATCAAAAATAAATCTAAACATGGAGAAATTATTAACTTTTTTTTTTAAATGTCACTATTAGAACTTTATGTTTCTTAATCATTCTCCAGCATTAGCAATGTTACTTCTTTGAGACTGATGGGAAGCATATTATATTCAACATTTTCCCTTTGCAGCACATGGACTCTTGTGGGTTTCACAATGTGGCTGCAGTTTTTGAGGTGTGCGTTGCATGAGACAAGGTAGAAATGCAGAACAAAACTTCTGAATGGAAAAACTGGGCTGACAAGTCTGACATTTCTGTGGTTTATATTACCTGCTAGTAAAAACAAATAAGCAAATCCCAACCACATTAGGCAGGGAGAATAATTTATGCATAAATTTTCAGACTTCCAACATTTTTAATTACACAGGTTTGGTTCTTCACTTCTCATTTTCCTAGACTCAAAAAGCACATGTTAATTGTTCTCTGCTAAATACAACTCTAAATCCCTCTAATCATTTTGCATTTGTTGTCATGACATCAGTTATTTAGGAATTGTTATTCCTTGGTAGAAATAAGGAAACCTTTCATGATTCTTTTGTATCACTCCCCTTATGATGCATGTTTCAGTGCACCATTGCAGAACTGGATGTAGAAGGACACCAAAGCCAAACACAGGTTGTAAAGGACTGATGGCCATGAGCACAGGTTGTGTTAGAAGTAATGCTTCGACACTCATTTCTTACATCTTGTTTGTCATGATCTGAAGGCTGCACTCCTGGAAGTCAGTGGATCCCTTGTTTTTGGAAGAGGGAAGGTTGCCAAATGATTAATAAGGGAATGACTGTAATACCGCAGCAATGCTGATTTCTTTCAGATGCTAAAAGTCAACATTTGAAAGACAAACACTGCAAGTATACAACCCGCAGCTCAGAAAACATCTTCATAGCAAGTATGCTGAATATCCTGCTAACCCATTCCAAGTGATATCCAATAAATACTCTGACTTTGTGATGTTAACATATAGTTTCAGACCTCAGAAGTCATTCTGGTTTACTATGGGAAACACCCCATGTTTTCACATATGAAAGCCAAATCAGACACAGTGCCATTTAATACCTGGGGGCATTCAGATATGGGAGATGTTTTTTCCTTTTTGAGAGTGGTGAAGTGCAAATGCTTTCTGTATTTATTTTTAGATACATTTCATTTTTATTTACAGTGCTTTCTGGTTTTCATTTTTTAGTTTGTTTCTACCTGTCTAACTCTATCACGCACTTCAAGTACACTCAGGTATTCCTCTGAAAAATAAATGAAGGCAAGACTTTAAAACTATGCAAAAAGTAAATATAATGTGTATGAGTAGAAAATGAAAGGGTATTTGGTGTTATAGAAGGATGGCTTTTCTTAGACAGCCAGGCAGATAGGCTAGTCTTATAAAATTATATAATAGTGAAAATTAGTTAAAGGTAGTAGCTATGGAACAGACTATCACTGTTGAGATAAAACAGGCTCATGTCCCCACCACCTGTTGTGCTCAAATCAGGATCAGGCACAACAGAAGTGGGTATATGAGAAGGAAACATTGCAGAGCTGCACAAAATAAGAAGGTAAAAAAAAAAAAACCAAACCAAACCCTTGACGAGCTGGTGAGGAAGTCTAAGTGTGAATGAGGAGGGTTGGTGATGAGATGGCAGGGCTCCAAGGTCACTGAGCAGGAATAACTCCTCCCTGTCAGATGTCCCTAGCAGTTGACTCTTGCCTTGGGTGAAAGAGCCTGTCACTCCCACCCGCAGTGATGGGATTGGGTGGTGAGGTCCATGTGGATGTCCAGGCCACTGTCACTGCTGCAGGTAGAGGGAACCACCCAGGTCCTGTAAAGTCTCTGTTAGGCACATGCTCACTTGGAAACTGCTAGTTGACAGCTATCTGGGGCACACTTTCTCTCTTTTTTCCTCTTCTTTTCCCCCCAAACCTTCCACTAGACACCCACGTTGCTGTTTCTGATGGTTGTCAGTGTCTTCTTTAGGTGTTGTCCCCCATGATGCGTGAGGCTGCTCTCCTACCCCCCTTGCTGTGCACCCTGGGAACGTGGGGTGCTGTCCCCAGGGGTCCCCCCTTTGCTCTCCCATTGCATGGCAGCTTGCTGGCAGCATCTCCTTCTGTCACTCCTGCGGACAACTGTGAATGGGAATTGCTCATGGTTTTAGTCTGTCAGTAGCAGAACTGTATCACCATAGAATCATTTTGGTTGGAAAAGTCCTTTAAAATGGCAAATAATATAAATATTTCTTCAAACACCTCAGGTTAAATTGCTCACCTGGACCGAGTTTAGGGTCTTTTGCAGCTGAGGAAATGCCATGTAAAGCAAATGCGATGTAAAGCAGCTGTCCATGGAGAAGGTGCCTACAGGCTCCATCCAGGGTACCTGACCTCCCAGGTGGGACAGCATGGAGGCAGCAGGCAGCTCCAGGACAGGGAGCTCTTCCCAGTCACCAGGACCAGTAGCTATCCCATGTGGGAATGCCAGACTATGTGGCCTCCACCCCTTCTGGGAGGATGGCCACAGGTAGGACAGGTACCTTGACAGGGGAGAGAGAAATATTAATTGAAAACTGCTAATTCCCAAGCTTATTTCTTAGCCTTTCCTTGATTTCCCCAGTAAAATCTCCTTTTAATTGCATAAAATATTTTCTATCTGTGCAGGGAAAGCCGTTCCACCTTGCAGAGGGGATAATTAATTTTCCCAGGCTCTAGGAGCTCAATTTGTTGTTTGTTCTGGCTTCAGAAGGAACCTGACCTGTCTGCTGCTTTGCTGAGCACAAAAAATAATTTCTTCTGAAAACTATCCTTATCATGAAACCTGCCTTGAATGTTGATCCAGTCTACATCATACAAAGGCAATTCTTTTGGTGCAGAAGTAAAACTGGAAAGTTATCTGAATAGCACCATTATTTGAAGAAACTGCCTTGACTTTCTTTTTGCAGAAATATTTGTTCTACTGGACAAGTATTTTATGCTATTGCCTACCATGTCCTCCAATTCTGGTATAAATCAAAGGGATAATGTATTTTTACTTTGCTAGAATATTATAACTACATCCGGCAGCTTTAATTTCTGTGGTAACTTGGTTTCCAACTCAAAGTACTTTTAATTAGATTTAGATTAATTTAGATAGTATAAACATGTTCTAAAAATGTAAGACAGCTGCTCTGGCTCATACGATAAGCAAATTAAGCAGGTCATGTTTTCATTCATCCTAGCTGAGGATCAGGTGGCAGGGATAGACTGCAAAGGTGAGATGGTTTCTTTTCTAGCAGATGCTGGCAGTGCATTTGAACGTGAAAGGGTGTCATTAAACTGACACTGCTGAACCTTCAGCGATGGCACGGAGTTCCTTTGCACTGAAGAGTTGTCTTCTGGCAATGCTGACAACAGAAAGTGTGTGTGCCATCAAGAACGATCTGTTTCTGAGCCGTTCTTATGAGTATGGAGGTGGCAGCTGAGCGTAACAGATCTGAGGCAACTTCTTGATGGATTCCCTTATGGAGAGTAAAGGTTTTTCATGGGAAAAGGCATGGAGAAGGTGGCAAATTACAGATGATGCAATATCCTGTTGATGAAAGCTGTGACATTCAGATGAGCTGAGGAAACTGGATGTAGGTCCTCATCCACATTTTGATTCATACCAAACCTTGGAGACGTTTCCATCTGGGGCTTCGGTTTGGCCCCATATGCAGATCTGCCTCCAAATGCCGTTCTTAGTCTGGATTCAGTGTGTGAGCAGCTTGCTTTTCCAAGTTACACCCCTAGCTTCAGTTTGGAGAGTCGCTAGTATTTGTGTCTTCATTCTGATTTCAAAAGCATGACTTAAATTTTTTTCAGGGTCTGTTTTCATTGAAAAAGTAGTCTGCAAAAATAAAAACTCCTTTGCTTTCATCATTTTGAACAAGAATGTTGAAGACTCTTGATGCTGCCTCTACCATTAAAGCTGGAGTGTCTATCTTTTTTCCTATTGCTCATGACAAAGAGGCCGTAGATCTCATTAACCTGGCTGTGAGCCTGAGATTTCTAAAAAGCAGGTAAGACTGACTCCTTAGGTGCCAGGGAAAGCTATTGTGTAATTGAGTTTTGACTTTGTTGGTGCATATCTGTGTAAGGAATCTGTGGCTATCATGGATAAGCATGTGCTATCTTGCATTTCTTGCATGGCTCTAGGTATTTGTAGTCTTTATTTTGTTGTTTCTTCAGGGGAGAAAAAAAAAAGAAAAAAAAAAGCACCCCCAAAAACTTGCTTCCTTCCTTGCCACACATTATGAACAATAGGCCTGACTAACTGAAAAAGGTTTTTGTTTCTTAGATGCAGAAGAGAAGATACTATAATGAGAAAAATAACTAAAAGAAACAAATTTTACATTTAATTCTGCATGTAGTAAAGTCATAGCTGTCTCCTGGGAATTGAATTTTCTCTTCTGGTGAGGACAACTCCCAAGAAAGTTTTTGTATAGATGTCTTTTAATGTACTGCCCTTATTATTCTATAAAACTCTTCTAAAAATGAGGACAGAGCTGTGACTGTTGAGCATGTTTTCCTATATTATTTCAGTATTTCCTTCTTTAGGATTTGGAAACAAATTGCCTTCCTGTAAGAGTGCAATCTCCTGACAGCATTGGCAGCAGCAAACATTAGAGATGGACGAAAACTGTGTCTTCATAGTGTGGATGGTGTAGAGGGTGATAAGAAGCTTAGAGAAGAAAATAGCTTGAGGGAAAGGAGGATTAACCTCTCTTACTGAGAGTGGAACAGATACCAAAAAGTTATATTTTGCCTGAATTGCATTCCTAGTTTGAATGCATCCAAATCTGGGGGAGGATGTTCTTGGGGAGGGTGTGTGGGAAGGAGCTGTAGTTCTTGTATTTTGCACTTGGGCTTCATTTGCAGAGGAGACTCGGTAGCTGATGTGGAACTGTTTTACAGAATCACAGAATGGTCGGGATTGGAAGGGTCCTCAGGAGATCATCCAGTCCAACCCCCCTGCCAAAGTGGGTTCACCTAGAGCAGGTTGCACAGGAAAGCATCCAGGCAGGTTTTCAACACCTCCAGAGAAGGAGACTCCACAGCCTCTCTGGGCAGCCTGGCCCAGTGCTCTGGCACCCTCACAGTAAAGAAGTTTCTCTTCATGTTTAAGCAGACCCTCCTGTGTCACAGCTTGTGCCCACTGCCCCTTGTCCTATTGCTGGGCACAACTGAAAAGAGTCTGGCCCCATCCTCTTGGCACCCGCCCTTTAGATATTTATAAGCATTGATAGGACTCTCTCTTAGTCTGCTCTTCTCCAGGCTAAACAGACCCAGCTCTCTCAGTCTTTCAAGTTCAGTTTTGCTTAAGTAATGTCTTCTTATTATTGGAAATAGTAATTTATTAAAAAAAAAAAAAAGGCAAAAAAGAGCCTCCTCCCTACACCTCCATTTCTGTCATCTTTTCCCTCCTGATCTGCCCTGTCTTTCTTCGGGCTGCTCATCAGAAACATCTCCAGCAGAGCGGCTGGCCTGGGCAAATCCACCAGCAAATGGCACAGGCAGGCGCGGCTGACTCCCAGCTGTTGATCTTGGACAGGACAGGGAAACGCAATCCTCTTTTGTGGGGGATTTTGAGTCTGATCATTTTGGTGCTGTGCCAATCCAAACCTAAACCCAAACATTTCTGAATTCTCCACGAAAGGAAGGAGTGCCTTAGGGGAAGGGAGAATTGCCGGCTGTCCTGGAGCTGTGGGTCTTCAGCTGTGAAGGAGGCTGCATGGTGGGCTCCCCTCCATCAGCAGAGCCTGTGACCACAAGCCCCGGGAAGCGGGGTTGCTTATGAATCGGGTTTTTGTTCCCCTAGCAGCCCTCCTCCAGGTGAGCTGGTTGGGAGCTGCAAGGCAGAGCTGCTGCAGAGCGGTGCAGAGTGCCAAGGTGCTGGGAGAGGAGCTCGCTAAGGGCGTACACAGTAGGCAAGCAGGGAGCCCAGCAGGTTTCCACCAAACCATTACCTGGAAATGGAATAAGCAGCAGCAGGAGTTTCACAGCACTGAGAGCATCTCTGCCAGAGTCAGTCTGATAGATAAGCTATCACAAAAAGTTGGCAGCTCTGAATTGACACCTGGACTCAGGGTTGCAACGCAGAATGAGGGATTTCAGGCAATTTAGTTGAAGTTCTCCAAACACCCTACCTGGGACACTGTGGATTCAGCAAGACACTCATTAATCCAGAAAAGCAGTGCAAGACTAAAATGGGAGCAGCAAGGTTTCTTCTGTGCAGGAGTGAAGGTGTAACTTACCACTGAGAAAATACCTCCAGTACAAGCAGGAAACATAAACTGGGAGCGCCCTGTGGGCTGGAAGTCTCCTGCCCATAGCAGCAACCCAGGCTCTGCAGCACTCCTCCCTCCGGGCAGGAGGCCAGGCTCTCTGCATGGGTGACTTGGAGAGCGCAGTTCCCTCGAGGCTTAGAAATCCTTGCCTGAACTCTGCCTCTCCAGGGAAACTGCCGTCCGTTTTGGATCTGTGTCCCAGCACGATTTCCTCTTCCTCAGCAGAAAACTGAGGGATATAGCTAACAGGGAAATGAGGTGTTTAAACTTCCCCGCCTTGCCTGGTGTAGCAGTTGGACCCATGGTGTCTGAGATGGGTCTCAGTGTTCAACCACAAACCTTGCTGTTGCTAACACATCTTGTCCTGGCTTCAGGGACAGTCAGCGTTCTCCCTTTCCTTTTACTCAGGACTTTTGTACCCCATCCATGGCACAACTCCGGTTGCCCTACTAAATGTTTTAGAAAACATCACTTCAAATAAAATCTCCAAGGCTTCATTCAGACAAGAATATTTAAACTTTTCCATAGACATTAAGTCACCAGTTGGCACTAATCGGTGTTTATAGAAATAAATCTGCTGGTTATTATTTGCTTTTCTGTCGGTTAAGCTCCTTTAACCCATGCTGCCTTCCACACCAGCCTCTGTTCAGTGGTAGCCTGACAGGTGGTGAACTTCTACATCAGTTGCTATTTCAGTGGTTGAACAACTTCCACAAATAAATAAAAAAAGTATCAAAGTCAGACCTGAACGATACTTCTTATGCTTGGCTTTTAGATTAATAATCCCTGGCTATGCCTGAATCCCTCTCCTGTAAAAATCCCTTTCCTCAGCCCCTCAATTTAAGGAGAGCAATGGCTGGAATTTAAAGCAAATATTACAGAATAACCATGGGAAACAAAGTTTGACTTTGTGATAATTTTTTGTATCAAGAAAATTATTTGGAAGCAAATTTTGATCAGTTAGCAGAGAATTACACCTTGGGTCCTTCCCACCCTTCAGTACAAGTTACATCTCAGAGACTTGGACAGATGCAATGATCTGTTCACAAAGGAACTGTAGATCAATAATTAAGTGTGGGAAATATTTGGAAGAGATTTATAAGAATTGGCAATCAAAATCTATTGGTTTATGATATATAAATGGAAAAGGTAGAGAGAAATTAAGATTACAATACAAATTATTTTGCATTTTTCTCCTACTTATAATAGAATTCTACATATTTGTGACAATGAAACTGGGAGGAGTAATTAAAATAAAAGTATTCTCAAAAGATGATCAAAATCTGATATTCCAAACCACTGTTCCAAAAGAAGGTGATAATCATGAAAACTGAGCCCTCCCCAAAAATAGTATTGACTACAAAGAGCCTATCTTGAATGGGTGTCTTAAATAGCATGTTATTTCTGTCACTTTCAGGAACATGACACTCAGCCTGCTTTTTTAAGCAATGTCCAAAGGAGGCTGAAAAGACTTTATTGTTAATGTTTGTGGTGTAAATGTTTCTAAGCATTAAATGGCAGCCTGTGTTGTTTAGATTGGATTTAGATCCAAAGCAGCTCTTGAAGCTGTTTTGTCAGGTGTCAAACTGCACGAAAAGATACCACATTACTGACTGTTGTGGTTGTACCATAAATTATCAGATTATAAGAAGAGGACAATGCACTGCTATTGTAAAGAATAATGCATCTGAATCTTCTACAGTTACCAGTAACATGACAGTCACAAAATTAAAGTCTGAGTATTTTTGTCTTGTCTGGACCCGGGGTGTGAGTTTGCCTCAAATGTAGTTTCTGCCTTGTGAGTTGTTGAGGTGTGTGAGTATTTACAGTCAAATGGACCTGAGGCTGAGCACGTGACCTCATCCAAGACCTTGGAGGTGAGGGGAAAAGGCATCAATTTTCTTCTGTCTTCCAATGGATTTTGGAGTGTCAATATTTATAGATGTAAAATTTTTGTACTCTGAACTTGTCATTTTCCATAGGTATACAGAGTGGTTGTTTACTTTCAATGTAAATCAGAAGGTCTAAAGAGACATTAGGGCTGCAATTTCTGACCTATAGATTCCATATGAGACCATGCACCCAGAATGGATATTTCAAAGCAGATGAAAACCTTGGATCCATGTTTAGCTACCATTTATTTGCAGGCCACAGCTGAATTGGTTAAGAGTTGATGCAAATTGTCATGAGTGAGCAGAGGGCCCACCCTCCACATACCTCTACCAAAACACAGAAAATCTCATAGAAAATACTCCTGCATGTTTTGAAGAAACCATCCTGTGGCCTTCAGTTACTTTTTTGTTTTAACCCAGTTTGTATGCCTCACCCTTAAAGGCAAATAAAGTTAAGCAAATGGGGATGCTTGTCATTTTCTTCTGCAATTGCTACATGGTGTTTTCAGTTGTGTTGTCCTGGAAACCTAAGTCATGGCTTCCATTTCCAATATCATATAAGAGACTCTTGAGATGATTGCATTTTTACTGGTTCAAAGTGCATGGATATTTTGAAGTGGCAGCATCCAGCTGCAATCTCTATAATCTGCCAGCAGTACGTATCCCAAGGGAATGGCGTCCAGAATGAAAATATTTAGCTTTAAATTGTAATATTACTGAACCTTCCACGTGTCATTCTGATCTCTTGGGAAACATTTAAATTTAGCTTAACATTCAGCCTAGTCAGCATAATTGGCCTTGCCTACCCTGGGCTTTGGCTACAGAATTTTGGATCTCTGTAAAATATATTCCTTGTAGCTCTAGTCTTTCCCTTTTCTGACACCAGGTATGGTATAGGTTTGGACTGCATAAGCACAATTAGGATATTTTCCTTCTTGTTTTGTCTTGCCAGAGGTTGGACTATTATTTTTCTTAGCTTCATTGTACTGAATTGCTAAAAATGTGAGGAACTTGTGCTTTTATGTTCAGGCAAAGAAAATTTCTCTAAATCTGACTAGCAAAAGCACATCCCTCTAATAGTTGTTCCCTCCCCACTATCGGGCTGTATTCATTCCTGTTTGAAAGTTGGGGTTTTTTCCAGGATTTCACAAGGTTTTGATTTACTGATATGGAACAATTTTTGTTTTGTTTTGTTAGTATTGTTTAAATTGTCATACACATTATAATCAACCCAGCTATTTGGGTCTGAGCGTGAAGGTGAAATAGCCAAGTAGCATCTTAGTTCCTGCTAACTTCAGTGGATATACATGTTATTGTTCCTAAAAAGATCAATCTTATAAAAAAACAGTAAAGTTTAAAAAAAGATTGTTTTTCTTTTGATGGGCTTGGTTGATTGGTTTTTAATCCTTGCTTAGTCTATCCAAAGAGTGTTTTGTCTTACTAAATGCTATGATGCTTCTTGTACCAGAGCTGTGCTAGGCAAGCTCTTTGCTATGCATGAGACAGGGAAGTGGAGTACCTAGGACGGGTTTCATTCTCTGTTGGGATGGTTGAAGGGACATTGAGCTGCTTGTTGCTGACCTGGGCTCCCACTGAAGAATTTAGGCATAAGAATACTTCTCACTACTTTCTCTTTCTTGTAATCTCTAGAGATTAAAGATCTGCTTTCCATAATCTCTGTCCTTTAGGTATGTTAAAACTTTATTTGTTCTTCCAACAGACACTCAGCAATTCTTAGTAGAATGATTGCAGATTGTGCTTACTAAGCTTGTTATATGTTTGAAGAGTCTTACAGTTTTGAGGTTTTTTTTTTTGTGGTTCAAGAGAGCAGAGGAAGTCTTGAAAGAAAGACTTCTATCTCTCCCATATCATGTCTACACAGTCCCTTGGAAAGGGGTTCCTTTCATGTTCCTTGTGGGCTTGACTATCACTTTATTAGCCAGGACAGTAAGCTCAGGTTCAGCACCACTCATGCTTTTAATTATTTAAATGTCCCAAAATATTCTGAAAATGAGGAAACAATTATATTATAGGATGAAAAATTTTGAGGACATCTAATACAGAAAGGTTATCTCTTTTTGACTTTAAGTGTCTTTCTCTTGTATATGCCACAACTGGGCATATAAGAATGAATAAATTGTAGCCTGAGCTATGAAATCATTACTGTGAGGGTGAAATTTGACATTATTAGCTGGTGTTCACTGAGGCAACTGGCAATCAGCAGTGGCCATATCCTGTGACTATCAGACCACATGAAATGATAGTGACAGTGTCAGTTACTGCCACAATATCAGCCAAGGCTGATATTCATCAGCACCATCAACTGCTAACGAGGCCGTAGCAGGGCTGACATTCAGATGACTTCTTTGCATTTGATTAGAGTCTCAACGGTTCAAATTTGCCCCCCCATCTGTGGGTAACTGAAGAAAACATGCCTTCCTGCTCTAAGTGTTGGTGCAAGAGAAAAGGAAAGGGTTAATCACCCAAATCTCATTGACTTGCAGCAGAAAGGCATCTAATTCCCTTCTCTCTCAGCCTGCATTCATAAAAAGTCTCACCAGTTGACTGGGGATTATGGAAAGCTGGGTTAGGTCTGGGCATTTTGCTTCTCAGAAGTGCCATTTATCCTCTTTGGTAACAGGCTGGTAATAGTGCTTCATTTTCTTTTAAGCACTATCCTCTGTTCATTGAGATGGTAAATTTTTACTACATGCATTTAAGGTATTTAGTAAGGCCATCTGGCATTACTGCAAGTAGTAAGGTTCTGGTTAAAATGTAAATAAGGTTAAAAGGGAGCTGGTAAAACTAAATAGCAACAAGTTTGGTTTCCTTTTGCAAAACAGAAGAAATATTCTCTGCTGATATTTCCCACAATCTTTATAGCTTCATTTAAAAACTATATTAAACTATAATTAGTATATATTGCTTTAAATTTGTATAAAATGGTATTCATTTGTATTTGGTTAATAGAATCGACAGCCACAGACTTAGAATCAACACGCAGATGCTGCATAGGCAACTTGGTTTCTTTCCCACAAACCCCGTGGATGCCCATTTCTGCAATGTCCTTTGAGTAAATTAAATTATTAGGGTACAAGGGAGACCAAACCCCTGCTGTGTAAATCTGCAAATCTCCGTTTGATACCTCACAGAAGCCAGCCTTCAGAATTACTCAGGACTCTCACCCTATCCCATTTTATATTAAAAATGCACTATATGAAGTTAAAAGATTAATATGCTGAGGTATAAAACATGCTTGCTATCTAAATTGTTTGCATTGCTACTCATTATTTATTTTTATTGTACTTTAATTTTCTTGTCCAATTTTACAGAAAACTTTATAAAACCTTCAGTGTTTTAGCACAAATATCTTGCCTAACTATAATCAGGAAGCACTTTTTCACTTGAAAAAACATTGTGGTGATTAATGTCATAATTCTTCCTGACAGGCAGAGAGTTAAACTCATAACAAGTTCCCAGCACTGAAAGGGCAGAGGATTTATTTTTGTCTGTTATGGACAAGGTAGTCTTGATAGAGAGAATACTAAGAAGCTTTTTGGTCATCTAGAACATCAGTCTATTTGCCAGGACCTGCACAGACTGCTCTAGTATGAAATTGCAGTAGCTGAGCAGCTGGTTTAAAATGTCTGGAAGGAATATCACTGTTGGATTATCTCAGCAAGCAATTACTAAACAGCAGTAATTCATAAGAGGGATTGATTCTTCATTTCTCAGTGGCGTACGAGTACTTTTAGAAGAAATTACCACTAGAACCATTTTTTTTTTCCTTGAAAGAAATAACTTGATGCTATGTATGTGTGAAAACTAATTTCTTTCTGAGGCTATTCGGAACAAAAGTGATTTTCGGTTAAGGCACGAATTTCCATTGAAATACTGATCAAAATGCCACCTGGGTTCAAAAGGCAGATGCCTGGGGTGGACTTCTGTGTTGGTATCATATCTGGTGGGCTACCCTGCATCCTAGGCTCCCAGGGACAACAGTTTCAGGCTCATTTCAGCAGGAGATGTCCCTGAAGCTGCCAGGTTTGTGGGTTTGGGGTAGCCTCACCGTATTCACACATTTACATGCTTTTGTAGTTAATGTTTTTTTTCTCAGAATTCTTCCTCCACAACGAATTTCAAGGACTCTGCTTCTGAAACTCCCAGATCTTTGTGGTCAAATAGCAATTCTGTATTTGGAGCAGACTCACTCTACTGTAACTAGACTTTATTTATCAACAATAAACCATGTATTGCTGTTTCCAGAGAGCACAGAAATGAGTAAGTGGCTGGACATTCTGAGTATGTCGCTTTACACTGATACCTATTGCATGTGGGAGTGATAATGGCCATTGCTGACCCACTTAATGAAAACTTGTGTAGGTGATGCTGCTCTGAGTCTGTTTGCAAACAAACAAAGAGCCGGCAGCAGATATGCCTGTGAGGCAGACTATAGGCTGAGATTGTGTGGCATCATTACGCGTGTGTAGGCAGTTAAGATATTTGTGGTGAAATCATGGCCTCATTGAAGTGGGTGGCAGCTTTCCCACTGCCTTCAGTCTGGCCAGACTCTGGCCTTTCTGTTGGTATTTACCCAGAACACTTGACTGAGTTGAGTGGAGACTACATGGCATCAATTCGGCTCGATGCTGTGGCCCTACAAAAGCGAGCTCTGAAATCAGTTGATGCACATAGGGTTTGTATTTATTCCTCTGTCTAGATTTTGTGGCAGTTTCCACTCAGAATTGTTTCAATTTAGGTATGTGGAGATTATCTCTTAAGTTCTTTGTAGGCATTCACACTTGTCTTGCTGAAAAGTTCCCTGAGAAATAAATATAAATGATGAAATTCTGTTATCAGACTGGATAAAGTCCAGTAATATGGCAAGAAACGTATAGCATGTCCAGTAATATGGCAAGGCTTCCAGAGCAAGATGAGCTACAGATGCATGATGGAATAAAACACATTTGAAAAGCCTCTCTCTTTCATGTGTGTTTTGCACAGAATATGATTGATAGAAAGAGGAAAGCCTGATTTTTGGTATTAAGCAGCAACATCCACGTATTGTGTGAAGGCTGAACGTGGCCTTATGTTTTTGTGTTGGTCTGAATGTGCTGAGACTCCTCAGGGTTTAATTCCAAGCAAGGAAACACTCTCACATGAAGTCTGTGAATTATTATGACTTTATAACTGTGGGCTATAAAAACCCCAGGTATTTCTATGCTTTTAAGAAATTGCAGGTTTTCCAGCAGTGTACAGCAAAAATTGGTGAATCTGTGTGGAGAGGGCATATAATCTTTGGAAAGAGGGCTGTGTAATTATCACTCATAGTACCATTCAGGAATGCTGTCCCTACCGTGACATATCCATCTTAGATTGTACAAGATATAACTGTGCCTTATCATCAAAATCTATTTCAACTGGTATGGCTTAGGTCATCCTGTTTTCTCATTTGTCTCTGGTATTTCCTGGTCTTTAAATCTCCAGACCACCTGGGGCTTTTAGCCCCCTTTTAATAAATAGGTCCATCACATTTTCCCTGTGTTCAAAAATATCACAGCTGCTTCCAATATGCTGTGCAGTGATCATAAAAATAAGTACAGAATAAAACATTATTATAGCCCTATTTCCAGTTCCTCATTTCAAGACATTAGCCATTCTGCAAACACTGTGCTGTGATTATTCCTTCCTATCACTCTGTTTTAAAATGTTCTGGTCAGATGCTGGTACTTTAGGCCTTGCAGTAGATGTTTAATAGCCTTGAACAAATCTGCATGTTTAAAAAGGGTGGGCAGCATCCTACCCTCAGAGTTTTCCAGCAAGCTGCTGCTGTTTCTGCCTGTACTGGCATTGCCCACATAGATGCAGGGTCTGTGCGTGGTCACTAGCCACTACCACTCTTTTGGTGGCCATAGGTGCCATCTCTTGTGGCTGATAGCCTCTTCCACTAACGGGTCTGGACAAAACGGAGCCGTGGCTTTCAAACAATATTTCTTTGAAATACTGCCTGAGCCCGTGCTGCATGTGAGACCTGGGCTGAGAGAGTCGCTCGCAAAAACTGGTGCCTGGTGTTTGGGTTTGCTATTACTAATCCAGTTATTCTTCTCACATCAACAGAGGTGATAGAAATGGCTCTGCAGAGCCCAGGGTTTTATTCAAACACATCTCAGGCTGTTTTCAGTTATTAACAGAGCATGGGTGATGCTGTCTCCGTTGGGGCTCAGCAGCAACACTTAACGCTGACTTCAGCAGGGGTCAGGATTCTAACCAGCTTACTTGTACTGTACGTTATTGACAAATTACAAGCAGCTGGACACAAGGAGCAAACATTTAAGAGGTTCCTAATTCGTATTTAACCTGCATTATAAGCAGGTATCTGCAGATCTTTATACAGAAAGAAATGCATCATATATCAGATATAGCAAATATAACTTTTATCCATAATCTGTTATGTTTGGGTTTCATTGTTGTTTTTTAAAATCACTTCAGAGGTGCCATTACACAGACTCAAATCAGTGTATGTGCTAGTTGACAATAATCTTTATAGGCTATCATATTGATAGTTCTTCCTCCTGCAGAGCAAGGTTGTATATGTGATTTAGGAAGGAGAAAGTGCAACAATAGCATTTTGTTGGCTCCCAGCATCTGATGACTTACATCTAAGGCTGTATGTGGCATTAATATGCTTTAGCTGGTCTTTTTCCAGAAGCAAGCTAGCATTTCAGGCCCAGTGCCTATCAGCATGCTCCTTTGGTGCAGACAGTATCGCTGTTTCTCGAGAGACATCCCCCTCCCCAGTGCCCTGTGTCAGCAGGCATCATCCTTCTTGCAGACTCTGCTTGCAAAGGGCTTGACACCCAGTGGGAGTTCCTACACCTAAATAATCCCAACTGGCAAAGGGTAGCCCTGTACAGCAGAAATGTGGGCAGTGCCTGGAGGAAGCATTGCTTTTCCTGGCTCTGTTCTCTCAGTCAGGGCTCCAGGAAGAGACAAGAGCAGAGGACCTCAAAGGAATTTCCATCCTGTGCTGTTGTCCAGGCAGTTCAAAGATTTGGAAGTTTCAGAAATGAAACATATGTTTCCAAGAAAATGATGGATTCCTTCTCTGCTTTTAAAAGCATGAGCTACGTGCAAAAACCTCGTTAATAACAAATTACCGAGGGCCTTTTCTGTTGAGGTAAATTTGAAGTATGTACTTTTACAGATAATTCCATCTTCTTATCACAGGTCATTTTTCTTGCTATACTTGCTATTTTTCAGTACCATCAGTGACTAAATAAGGACTTTAACCCTTGCAACCAAACTCCTCTCAAATGGTCCCATTCTGAGCTTGGCGTGCCCAGTCCAGGAATCACAGGGGCATCACAAAGAGGAACAACTGAAAACTAGATACAAAAGGCCCTATTTTCACCTAAATATAGTTTAATCACAGACAGTATGGAAAACAAGAGCTGCAAATGGTATTTTACCTAATACAGATTATTTTCTTTCCAGCTTTGCTTCTCTGCATGGCAAACTGCTAATATCCTTTAAAAAGCTGGAAATCTTTTCTTAATCCAGTCCATTTAGGCTTAAGTATTGCTGCAAAAGCAGATCATAACAAATGGATAACGAAATGATTCTCCCTTAGAAGTACTTCTCAGAGTTTACCTAGAGGATGACAGGGTTTCCAAATGAACTCTGTCATCTTTAACTAAACCTTTGTGATTATTTTAATGTTTCTTTTCACTTTGTGCAGCTAAGAGGCACTGACTGCAGATCTAATCACTGATTAGGTGGTCCAGCAGTATCTCCAGCAAAATATTTTGAGCTAAAATAAAAATTACAAGTTGGACTGTCGAAAAGATGACTGATTAATTACCAAATGGGCCAAGTATTTTAAGAACTTTTAACAATCAGAGAGCCAGCAGAAGTTAATGGAGATATTTTAGACATAGGGAGCATCCACAATCCCAGTTTGGCCCAAGATTTTCACTGTTTTTTTAATGATAAATTGCCATGCTTTGTCTGAAGTTTACAACTTCAATGTATATTGAGTAATGAAGGGTCATCTTCTGCTAATTAAGTGTTCTACCTCCTGCTTTGGTCCTGGATTCTAGACTTCTGTTAAGACTGCCTATAAATCCCACAGTAGATTAGATATTATTATCAAACATCCTAAATGTTCAATGGTTTGTCAGAGTAAAAATGGTATCAAATTATTTCCACCCATATCTCCGTTTCCCAGAACATGTTGGTACCGTTCAGCACGAGGAGTGCAGCTCGTGCGCTAATTGCAACGACCTAACGCATCCAGCAAACCTGGCTCCGTTCCATGCGCATGAATCACTCACAGCTAGGCCTGAATCTCTCTGAATGTGTACAACCACTTATTTTTAGCAAGCTCCTTGTCAAGAAAGTGTTGACTTCTCTGCTGGGTCCCTCGGGTTCTCCTGCTCTCAAGTGCCAGCAAACCTCCAGTACCACCAGTCACAATGCTGCTGTGGTGCCTTTCCAGTTAGCAAGGGTGATGTGATGAGCAGCCACTCACGGTTTTCAATGCCAGGAAATACTAAAACAAATTGTCTGTGAAATCTGAAAAAGACTTGTTGTTATTATTGTTGTTGTTGTTGTTAAGCCCAGGCAGATCTGGATTGTCAGGAGTCCCTCTCCATCACTAGGAATAAAGTTTTCTCTCACTTCCAAAAATGGTAGTGAAGCTGGAAAAGAGGACTGTTTTGTTCTGATGTGATGATAAAAGTGAGGGATTTGCTATGTTTGCACATCATGCTTCTATTCTTGAAAGGACTGTTTCATGAACAACGGTAAGGAAATTAAACAGGATTTGAATTTGCCCTTCAGGTTATAAACAGCTTGAGTATATACAACGCACTTTGCACTTGTCTCTATTGTAGCAGGAATGTTAACAGCAGCTAAATTAAAGTTGGCTAAAGATTTCCATTAGGCCAGGCAGGGGAGATTCATAAACAAGTGTGTATATAATCTTTGACTCACATGAAAAATCAAATAGTTATTTTTTGTAACTCTTTCCATATTCATTTTTAGATATATTAAAAAGAAGCTCAAACTTTTCAGTACAGGTCAGCTTTTGGCTCCACTTTCCTACCTTTTTTCCTTTTTTGGCTGCTTTTTTGAGATCAGGAGTTTTAAGAAATCTCTGGTGAGAGTCTTAAGTTTTGAACAGCCACAGCTATCCAGGGATTTGCAGATGGCTCAGCAAAGAGCACAGGGAGAAGCTCACTGGCTCCCACCTCCTCATGCGAGAGACTCTGGTTGACAAACTGAGTCTTAGGGTCCCTTTCTATACGGATTTTTATTTGGGAGAGAACATTTTTACCTTCAGTTTTTATCTTATCAGGCCATGGCTTTTCCTTTCGTGATGTGCTTTTTTTTTGCTTGAAAAATAGACTTTTGTTCTTCCATGCTTGTAAGAATGAGACTTTCAGATTGGCCTGGTTCATTATTATAACACTATTTTTAATGTGGCAATGAGATTCCTTTTCCATCTCTCAAGAAGTGCCAAGATGGTCTAGTTAAAACATTAAGTGGCCTGAGAATAAACTGAATTCTGAAGATTGCTAAATTTTTGACAGTGGAAATGCCAATCAGGTCAAGTCTTGGACCCATAACTGTCCTTTTTGTCTTGCAACCCAATGCCTAAACTTTCTCTAAAGTGCCTGCTATTTTGTAATATCCCATTTTAAAATGGACTGAGCAATCCTACATGCACTATGCTAGGTGAGACTCTTCTAATGATTCAATATTAGAGTATCCCCCACAGTATTTTCCCATCCATTAATTACAGAAATGCTGTGTGGCCCAAGGTATGTGAATGAGACACTGGCCATGCACTACCTCAGTATTTGCTGTTATAGCAGCAGGTACTTTCCATATTCAGTTAACATGATGTGGTTACAAGATGCAATAGCAATTACTTCACCACTGCAGGTTTTGCTACCAGTAAGCCTTGCATTTCTGCAGCCAAAAGATTTACTATAACAATCCTTTTTCATAAACTTTAAGGTAACAAAGCAATTATGGATGGCAATTGATGTGTCACTAGAATGTGTATTTTTGACAAAATCAGGTTAATCCAGGAGAGTTTGAGGTTTATTAGCTGTGGTCCCTCTTCTCACAGTAGCAACGTGGAAGAGGACTGGTATTCCTGAAACACTGATAGAAATTGTATGTGGAGGAAATGCTGCATTTCCTTTGTTCTTCACATGTTCTAAAAATATTTCATGTGTTTGTTAAAGCTGTGTTATTTCTGGAAGTCTGCCTACTCTCTTGTTTAATTTTTCCCAAATCCTTCAGAGTTGTAGATAGCTTGGGATACACGGGGATTTAACATTCCATATTTATGCTCTGTTAATAGGCACCACATGAAGATTAGGAATGTAAACGGGTTGTGAGGAACAGTGAGGGAAATTTTTAGCATGTCTAAAAAAGGACTAGACTTAGAGTCCTTTTGGTGAAAGATGTTTCTATTAGTCATACTTGTGGCTTTCCATCCTTCTTGCAGAAGAAAAATGCGAAAGGTCAGTAGAGCACCCTACTCTTGATCAGATACTAGAACGGTCCCACTAAGTTTTGCATCTGAACACTTTGAATTACAACAAAAGAATTTTTAGCAACAAGCTCTTCCTTTTCCATCTCTGCATATTCATTTATCACAGTGGTTGTCCCCAGCTTCTCTTGATCATAGCCAGTTTTTTCCCCTTAGAAGAAAGCATCACTTGATATAAAAAGGTTCTGCGTTTACCTGTGCAAGTAATTATAATCTTTTCCTTGCCACAATACTCCTAACACACCCCAAAAATGAACAACTGTAACGTTCTGTCTATGGCAATATGTGCAACAAAGGTGCTTAAATATCAGAGAGCTATATAAAACTTTGTCTCCTTAAGTATACTTAGATCATTGAGTGAAAAGTTGAACTGCTTTCAAAAATGACTCAGTGCTTGTACCATACATTTAGAAACACAGGTCAACCGGTGAAATTTGCCTGAATCACAAGCATAAAATTGTTGAAGATGGGTTTTAGTGTGCTCAAGATGTATAAATCATTCTTTAAAGTAGAGCGTTCCTTAGATGTGCCTATGAACCCGAGTTCCTTAGGTGCTTATGAAAGTTTTGCTCATTTGGTGTTTATTTTTCATGCTCTTACACTATTTGTTTGTTTCAATATACATATTGAGAAGTGAAAAATGAACCATGGGTAACAGTTCTTTCATCTTTCAAATACAGTAATAATGCTGTTTTGAAAGGAGTCATCCCAAAAAAAGCACACGTCCTCTCGAGCGGCTCCATTTTACCTCAGGGCCCCATATCTTTGCCTGGAAATTCAGCAGTGAGGCTGGTTTGGTAATGTCCATTGGGAGTCACTAGAAAAACACAGAAAACCTGGGCATGAATAGATTTTCCAATGCAACTGGAAAAAGTATGATTTCACCTTCTGCTGTGTAAAGAGGTGAAGTAGTTTAAATGTGTCCTCAAGTCTCTGAATCGTATGGTTCCAGAATATGTTTCCCTTGATTGCTGGCATCTTTAAGCTGAACTGATAATGTACAGGACATTTCATACAATACTAGATATACGTAGGGTGAGATTTTGATGGCACTACACATCCTGAAATACAACTTTCTGCATGAGGAGTCCCACTAACAGCAATGAAATTCCTCGCAGCATGCAATTCTGAGCAGAAGGCATAGGGCTGCCAGAGTGTGGTTTCTTGTGTTTTGAACTCCTCCTTCTACCAGGTAGTTAGGAAAGGTCAGGTGTATATTGAGAAAACAGGAGGCTGGTCTATGTGGCAAATCCCAAGGCCCTTTTTTCCATTTCCAAGATACAGAGCTGGAATCCCATGCACACCCCAGAAAATAAAAGTCCCTGAGAAGAGAGACCAGAATCTTATGATCTCCCTGGGGATTCAACATTCTTATTTGTAGTGATGGTATCTCTAAGAAAGTAAGACAGCGTCTGATTCACAAACCATAATGGGAGTTTCGAGGGTATTTGCTCAGTGAGTGCAATCCTGAGATCATGACTACAAGTCTTGGCAATTGCTCAATTACATTTATTGCCATTTTAAAACTCATCTGTGCTATTTCCCATGTGAAAAACAAAGCCCACGCAGGTTTCTTGTGCTGTATTAGCATTCTCCCACTTGAAGCTCCAGCTTGATGAGGTCTCATGTATCAAGATGGAGACTCCAAAGAAAATTCAGTGTTCCTTGTTTTTCTAAGATGATAAATAACTAAAAAATAAATATCTTTGCCTAAAAACTCATTGCCTTAGGGTTTTAGTCTCCACATGCAAATGCCTACCAAAACTTTAAGTGACCATAACTGTGTGGAGAGCATCTTCTCCTGTAAGCCTAGTGATGGAAAATGAATTTAAAATGCTTTTGAAGCAATCCACAGCTCTGCCTTTTTCAGCAACGCCACATGAAACTATTCAAAGTAGACTCCTTTTAGAGTCAAAAAAAGGTTCTGCTGCCAACAAAAGTGGAGGAGGACCAAGCCATAAAAGAGAGAAACCAAACTGCCTTGCACTAAAACTCATTGGCAGTCACTGTGCTGGAGTCAGGACCTGTTTGCCTTCTGTCACAGGTGAATGAGACTGATGTTGAAGGTGTCAATGCTACCAACACGACTGTAACCTTCTTGATGACCACCATTACTACTGCAGAATGTCCCACAAGAGTGTAGGCACTTTAATTGTAATACCCTGGGGAATTTCCTTCCATACAACTTTATCTGGGTACGGTGGCTCTGGGGTTTTATGTCATTTCCATGGGTTGTCTTCATGGGGGCAGATCTTTCCTGTGTTTTAACAATTCTTCATTTGTGTTATCGTACTGTGTTTTGGTCTTGGGATACCACATGTGTTTTTTTAAAATGTATTTTTAAGGGATCAAATCAAGAACTCCTTGAATTTAATAGCCTTTTATTCATTCACTTTTAGAGAGACTTTCCATTAAGTTCAAAACATTCTGGTCCATGCTAAGTGCATTCACTTTTTAAAAAACCAGAATGATTTAAATATAAATATTTTTTTAAATGACTCACCTTGAAAGGCTGAAAGAATGACATCATTTCAAACACTGCCCACTCTTTAATTTCTACTGGACTTGCAGACTGACTTCAGAAATCTGAGATAATTTTCTTTTTCCTGCAAAATTTTAGCCCTTTGCAATCATTTGTACTGGTGTTCAATCTGTGAAATCTTGATTTGGACTTCGTGGCAGATTTGTACTGAACAGCATCTCTAATCCCTCCTAGGATATGTTTTCTAGGCTGAAAGAAAGGGATTTTTTTAACTTAGGCAAAATTTTAAAAAAGGCTTTACCCAAAAGATTTTCCCCTAACCCAATCCTCTTTAAAACACGAAACCCAACACCGAGTAGACACTAATTCCAATTTGTAACAAAACCAGGAAAAAAGGGTGAGTGCCAGTGGTTATGCATAAGTCTACATATGAGCCAGACAACTTAATAACACCACTTATTAGAGAAGCCTTAAAGGTAATCCCATTAAAGCTATTCAGCAGAACATTGATATTTGTCTGAAATCTGCTTGGAAGCAGACAGGATTACTCGAATGAAATGTGAGCAGCTTTCCAGTAAACCTCATCCCCCCACCTCTTACTCCCAAGGGCTGCAGACCTTGACGCTCCACCGTTCTCTCATTTGATGGATGAGGTGCAATAATGACTCAGAAATAAGGAGGGATGGGAGAGGTGGAGGTACAATCTTCTACAGCTCTTCTCGTCAAGTCATGACGTAAGACCTTGCTGACACTGCCACAGATTTCTTTCCTGGCCCTGTACAGTCGTCATTCAGGTAAACTGGTCACACTGTGTGGCAATTAATTTCTGGCAGATATTTTTTGAGTTTCAGGTGTACAGGTACAGCAACAAATGTTAGGAAGACCACCATGTCTTATCCAGATGGGCTTGCATGGACATTGTTCCTCTTTATTTTCTTTATGCTTAACTCTACCTGCCTTCCTGTCCAAGGAAATGCTACATCTCAAACTTGTCAAGTGTCCCGATGATCCTACCCTGAGGTGAGACACCAGTTGGGTTGTTAGTTGGTGGTGAACCCTTGCTGCTGAGAACAAGTGGTGGTGGTTTGACAGAGGTACAGAGAAATTTGGAATGACAGGAAACTACAATCTTGTTTGAACCTGAGAAAGAGTGAATTTCTGTTTTAAAGCACCTTATCTAAACAGTACTTAAGGAAGGAAACCTTGTGAACTCTTGTTAAAAACTTATAGCTGTAATTTAGCAACTCCTTTCATCTAGCATGAAGGGGTTTTTTTGCCTCGGAGAAACAAGGATGCAGTGTTCTCATTTGCATGTACTGTGTCAGTAAAACAGGGTTACTTTTGGCAATGCTGCTTTCAATTCTTAATTGTACTCTTTTAAATGTCTGTATATTTCTCTAGGATTTTCAGAACCCTTGAAGATCCCCACATAAATTGTCCTTGAAAAAGAGTAGGTTTTTTCTTCTTTTTACGTGAGTGATGTCTACTTTATTTGGGTTTAGCAAGAGAAGGAGATAACTGTACTCTGTGTAAACATTCTGCAAGTAGTTTAACCCAAACCTACAAGGATATCTGGTTTCTCTAAGGTGTCCATAATTATATGGCAAAGCTCTGAAGACTTTAATTATTCATTTTAGAAACTAGGCTGGAACATTACACGACTGGTTTAGGTTTGGAAAAGGGAATATTGTGGATTCAGAGGAATTTTTTTTAGTTCAATGCCTACTTTGGTTTGGGGTGATGTACTGATATGAGAGCTGGGGGGAAGTTTGTGCGCCAGTGAAACCACCAGTTGATTGACTCCTCCTAGACATTATCAGGCTGACTCTGCCACCTCTTCAAGGCTCTGGAAGAGGAATTTTTATTTGGCCACGTGGTGGGATGCTGGGACTTGTTTTTTCCAGTGTGTGACTTCTGGAGTGGTTGCAGTATTGCTGGCAGTAGCAGTGTCGCACTCATTGGACCAAGTCACTTCAGGGTCTTCAATGATATTTTCTAGGACAACAGTTTAAGAAGTCAACCTCTGAGTAACAACTTCCTTCTTGCCAATGCATAAGGAAAAGCAGCTCTCTGCTTTTAGTGGGATGATGGCTGGATGGCTCTTTCCATTCATGGCCTTGCTGAAAGTTGGCGAGGGACTGGAAAGACTGGAAAGTTTTGTTAAGACTTCACAGAATGGCTTCTCTGCTGGCTAAAATAGATTAAAAGCTGCTCATTTAGTGGCCCATGATTAAAAAGTATGGAAGAGATGTTGTTGTATTTCTGAATGGTAGCTTTTAGTCAGAGGTTTAATCTGTATTTGTTTTTACTTTCCTGCTTTTCCCCACTTAGACTTGTCCTAACACCAACACCCCTGTGTCTGGTGGCTTTCTAGGAACTTCTGTGAAACACGCCTCATACACCTGAGACACTCAGAGCTTCCTTTAGTGGTGTAGTAGCAGCTCTATCCTAATGAACTAGAAAGAGGAATGTGTTGATAGTTTTCCAGTTTTTGCATTAAAATGTAGATTTTCCACACCCTCAGGTTAAATCTGACCTGTGTTCTGGTTCTGCCCTGGGTATTTGGGTAACTTGAGACCAAGTTTATCAGTATGTACCTCTTTCTTCTGCTTGCTATCTCTTCCTTGATTGAACTTGGATTTCATTTTGGCCTGAGGGAAGTTAAGTCAAGGCAAGGAACAAAAGTTATCTTTCCAAATATTATGGTGGGCAGCAAGGAAGGAGAGTGTTACTTGTCTTGAAAATATGTCAACTGTGTCCATGTACATGCTCTGCTGGCTAATGACAGTATTAATTTTGTCGGGGTTCTTCTGTTGAATGTATCCATACTGCTCATCTATCCCATACTGGAAATATTCCTATTTTTGGTGGCTTTAATTCCTGCATTTCAGTACATTTTAGACTATTTATCTTCCTCACAGTATAAGGACTTGACTTCCAATTTGCCCAGGAGCTGTTGATGTAAATTTGTATTTGTGGCAACTTTTCCTTTCCAGTAAGCATTTTGGTTTGCCTCAATTCAGATGTCAGATTTCTTACCGCTGGAAGTAAAATGATTCTATCTGATTGTTTCTCTAAGTATCCAGAAATATATGGATTTCAAGTGAAACTGATTCTTGGTACTGTAGATATTCTTCAGAGGTGTCATTTGCCCCAGATTCAGCAGTCTTCTTTATGCACTGCAGAATTAGGTCTTAGCTGATTATGCTTTCAAAATAAAGCAAAATAAGAAAAGGCTACAGCATCACAAAAAAAAACCCTGAAAAGGACTGTGAATATCTAGTGAAACCTGATGTCTTGATGGTTTCTTCCCAGGTGCATCAAGAGAAGGACACAAAAAGTGTCAGTGGCTTTTTTCCCTCTTTTCTTTGCTTTCAAACCAAATCAGAGTCATAGAAGGGCTAAGAAACTCAGCTAATTACTCATCACTTGAAAGCTCCAGGAAATACTTCCAGCAATAGCACGCATACTAAAAAGTAAAGCCTCAGCCATCCTGCAGCCACTTATGAACAGAGACCAGACGTGCTGAGCAGTCTCACTGGGGAGGAAGGAAGGGGAGGAGGTGCTGCAGAGCCGCACGTGTGAGAGCAGGAGCAGGAGGGTCATGAGTGCTGCCTGTCGTAGTTTGCTGCTGCCCTTTTCCCCATCCCATTCACACAGCATGAAGAGTTCTCTAAACTCTGCGTGCCAGCCACATAGTTTAACCCAATGGCCAGATGGTAGAAGGCTTCCATAGGGCAGGAAGGGATGCAGGCTTCATCAGCTAAATTAAACTTCACTTACAGAAGGGGGCAATGAGGTTGTCCCTTCTTTTGTCACATTATTCCTATTTTCTGACCGCCAAGCAACTGGATGACCTGGAAGCAAATGCTCCTTGTCAAAGAGATTAATATATAAATCATTGTTCTCCAGAGCAGAACAAGAATGTGCGAGGGCTTCTGGGGAAGTTCATTTTGTACGCTTGTCACCCATGGTTCCTTTCATTAATATAACAGATTAATTGCTGCTTTGAGATATTTTTCTTTACTCTCCTTCAGGCTATGCACTTTTGATTAGAGGTGATTGAATAATTTATGGCAAATTTGCAAAATTGGTTTACTTTATTATGCTCCATCCAGAATAATGCATTTTCAAATGATTATTAAAATTATTGTTCAAGTGATCCTCTGAGTAGTCTCAGTGAAAAGTTCTCGGTCTAAAGATTACTTGGAAACAGGTTTGTCACAAAAGAGGTAAAACCACTGAAGAGCATTTTGATATTCAAGACTGTGGGCTGGTTTGGAGTGGATGAACAGGTCTCTTGTTTTCTTCCACACCTTGACTGGCTGTTAACCAGTCTGTTATTGGTTTTCTAGTGTAAACACACTTGTGTTTTACAACATTCACTTTGTAAGTATTCTCCACAAGTCATTGAAAAAGTGCTATTTCTATAAACATCCCTGCTACTAAATTCATTTGAAGTGATATTCACTGGTAAATAAATGTAGACGGTGCAAGAAGACATGAAAGAAAAATCCCTTGGGGAAGGAGTGGGGTAAATCACAGAGATAACATCCCCTTTGGAAGTTTTTATATAAACAGACCGACAGATTTCCACATATGTAGTCACTGGAGAAGATTAAAACGTTTGATGTGCAGTTACCATTTCACATGAAAGCAAAAGGTAGTTTTTCAATTGCATTTGGTCCTTATAATTCAAGTGCTGACAATCGCTGGAAACCTAATTTAATGAACATTTTATAAGATCTTCAAGTGCTCTGTGGAAATTCCCCCCTCCCTTGGCCTGGCTACGCATTCCCTCTTGCTGCGGTTTCATGTCCGTAGGCCCATTCCTTGCAAGCCCTTCACATGCCGGCGGCTCTCCTCTCCCCTCTTTGCTTTCTGGAGCTGCTCCCATCAGCGCAGGCACTCGACATGCCTACAGCTGCTCTGCTCTTCTCAGCTCCGTCAGGGTATTTGTTTAATCAACACAATTACTTGTGGCTTGGTCAGCAAAACAAGGTGAGCGAGCTGCCAGTCGCAGGGCTTGGCTCATCTTCGTCTTGTCCCTGGGAACGTGCCCCTGGCACAATGTAAACATTGGCGGCCTTCCAGATGTTTGCAAGGCCCCACCCAAAGGCCAGCCACAGGTCTAGGTTCCCCACACCCCCTCGATCACTTCCCTGATAGATCCATCTGCTTTTTGCCCTTGTTGCCAGCTGTCCCCATTTCACTCCCTTCTGTCTCACCAGACAGGTACAGCCTTCAAGAGGGCAGCCAGCCTCTGTAATGCCCTTATTGTTGTTGTTCTTAGCAGGGTTTGCTTTGCCTTGGAAAGATGAGCCATGAGGTCCTGGTGAGCTGGCAGCAATCAGTATCCCTCCAATCTTCATCTTGTCTCTTCTGTGCAGAGAAGACTGGTGACATAAGGTTGGAAAGGCAGGTGGTGGCAGATAGTGAAGAGCACGGACCACTTCCCTTGCTGCTGGTCACCAAGATGCCCTCAGGGAAATGCCTCCTTGCCCCTCTTCTCTGTACTCTGAGGGACACAAAAGTGCAATTGTGGGTGTAGCAAAAAGGTTCCTCAGGAGCAAATTGCTTTGCAAATTCCTGGGATTGCTGCTATCCCACCGGGGTCAAGCAAGATGTTTGTGGCCCTGAGCAAAGGAGGAGTTTGGCTACATTCAGGAAGGATGCTGCATTCAAGGGGCTAGGGGGAAGCTCCAGGAAGAAGTTTTTGTTTCTTAGGGATTCTCTGCAACAGGAGTCTCTGAGCAGCTCGCTTCCCCAAGGCAATGCTGTGCTGAAATCAGCCAAGTGCCTTAGAAAGAGTGCAGGAAAGGCAGGAAGCTGGTGAGAGGGTCAGGAGGAAAGGGAGGCTGTTGGTTTCCTGGATGAGCTTAGAACAATACAATTGCTTATATTAGTTTGAGCATTTGCCAAAGAAACAGTTGCAGCAATCCACAAATGGTGCATAATATTGCAGAGAGGAAGATTTAACGAGAATAACACCTTTTCCTGCGATAGCAGTCAGAAATTGTACCCCCACCTCCACCACCACACAAAATCCTCTCTCAGGCTTTTCCTTTTTATCAGGACAACTATGACTTAGAAAAAGCAGCAGGCATGCAGCAGAAAAGCCACGTTATAAGAGTTTTTAAAATGAAAAAGAGAACGGATGCTTTGCCACTTCCTTGCACCGCAGTTGTCAGCTGTGCTGGAGCGGAGCCAAGCAGGAGACAGGGATGTAGCATTGCCACCAGGCAGGGTTGGGGCAGCTTCACTAGTGCAGAAGAGCTGTGCAACAGCAGATGTTTTCCTCAGGGACTGCAATGTGCTTTCACCCTTTTCCATGGCTTTTCAGAGATAGGTCCCACAGAGGTGATGGACGGAGCTGCTCTTTGCCAGTTACATTTTAGAGGAGGAACTCGTCCAGGTGGTCATGTTTTGTCAGACTTGTAATTCTGGATGTGTCTTTTAAGTATGCTTTGCAGCCGTGATTTTGCTCTGACCTGGCCTGAAGCCATGTCAATGTCATTAAAGAGCTGCTGAGCCTGCAGCAGGGACTGAGCCTGGCTGTCAGGCTGGGTCCCATCCCACCCAGGGTAGCCCTGTAGCCTGGCTCTGATAGAGGCTGGTACACATCATTCAAGTGATGGAGCTTGTAGGGTGTGATCACAGAATCACAGTGGTTGGAAAAAACATTTAAGATCATCAAATCCAACCATAAACCTAATGCTGCCAATTCCACCTCTAAACCATGTCCCTGAGCACCTCGTCTACCCATCCTTTAAATACCACCAGGGAAGGTGACTCCACCACCTCCCTGGGCAGCCCGTTCCAGTGCTTGACTATCCTTTTGGTGAAGAAGTTTTTCCTTATATCCAATCTAAACCTCCCCTGGTGCAACTTGAGGCCATTTTCTCTCGTTCTATCACTTGTTACCTGGGAGAAGAGACTGACTCCACCTCTCTACACCCTCCTTTCAGGTGGCTGTAGACAGTGAAAGGGTGGCTGTAGACAGTGAGAAGGTCTCCCCTCAGTCTCCTCTCCTCCAGGCTAAACAACCCCAGCTCCCTCAGCCGCTCCTCATAAGACTTGTTCTCCAGCCCCTTCACCAGCTTCAGTTAAATGAATGATGCCATAAATGCAATTACAAATGATTTTTTTTTTTTATTCTGGAGAGAAGACAGTAGAAAAAGTCACCCTACAAATATTTCACAAAAACTTCTTGGCACAGGTACATGAATTAAAAGCCCAGAAGTTTTTTCAGATTTTTGCACTTTTCATGAGCACAAGTACAAGATCCAGGACCCTGAGTGCAGATTTTACATGGAGATTTTCAAAGGAACCTAGTAATTTCAGTATTCATTTCTCAGTGCAAATTCCAGGTACAGAAGAAGGATTTTTAAAGACAATCATTGCTTTCCAGTGTATTACTCTCTCTTGTTTAGAGTGGCTTTTCTTTTTTTAATGCACTATCCCTATTCTTGGAACTCAGGTTTCCTTTCTTTGTTCTCTTCTTCACTCCACCCCTACCTCCAAAAATAATGTGCCTCTGTTAAACTGATACGAAACACAGAGAGCAGATGACACAGGGCGTGCTGTGTGATAGCCCCTGCTCCTTTGGGGTGTGGTAGTGAGGCTGTGTACAGTGTGTTTCTAAGTTTAGCTCAGTACCTAAACTGACCAACATCTCTTCACTCAACTTAAAAGGAAAGATGGACGAAAGCCTGAGAAAATAATTCCAATTTTTCCAGCATCTATTTCATTAGCATACTTCACTTTCCTTAACACAGAGAATTGTTTAATGTTCCTGTTTGGTTTGGTAATCGGTGGGATGCCTTCCAGCCTCCTTCACCTTTATTGAATCTGGGTATTCCCAGTTTGTACTAATTTGACCCAAGTTTAGTAGATTTATTTTCTCCACTGCTCCACCAACGCATCTTGTCTCAGGACTAAAAGAGGGTGTGAGACCTGAAACCTCACAAGTGTGATGCCAGATTCTCTCTTTGATTGTTGTGTGACTTGTCTTCTGCGTACTTGTGTTCGTGCTATCACTAGCTGTGCCTTCGTGTGCGCCTTGCAAAGATACACCTCGTGTGACTGCACAAGCTGTGTGTTTCCCCAGCAGATCCTTGTTTTATTTCAAGTCCAGCAGAGGCACTAGATCTACATGAAAGCTTTACCCAAGCCAGTTGCCAAACTTAATTCCTTTTTCTTTTTTCTTCTAGTGTTGCAAAATACATGCAACTATCTATGAGTTTTTTTCTCAAATAATTTCTAAAGTTATTTCAAACAGCTGAAAGTACTTTGCTTTTGCTTCCAAGGATGTAGCTCCAGTCAGGGATCAAGCACAGATGTTTTCAGCTGAAAAGATAAATATTTGGGAAAATAACCCGATGTTTTGCAGAGGGGTCACTGAACCTAACGGGTACTTGATGACACTGTTATGGTGACTCAGAATAGGCCATTAGAAAAGAAAAACAAAACCCCCCATGAAGCATTATATGTGGGTATCCCTCACCCTCCCTCCCTGTGTTCTGCAGGCTCTTGGGTTTGCTGAGGAGTGAACTGAGGAGCGAAGCTTTTCTGCCAGTACTTTAATTCCAGAGATGCCAAGCTGCATGCTTTCAAACAGGTAAACATCAGTTGGTCCTTCATGAGAACTGCAGGTGCTTGGCAATTCTGGCTGTTGGCTGCTTTAAAGGCTTAAGTATAGTTTAGTTTATGCTTCTATATGTTAAGCTTTGAATGCCATGAAAAAAACAAAGCAGAAATCAATAATTAAATAAATAACCAGTCCCAAAGCAGGCAGGCTCCCAGGTCTGTTCACTTGGGCCAAAACAGACATTTTCTCTGCCTTGATAATATTTAAACTGTACACACCACAAACAGCTTTTCATGGGGACGTTACCTCTTCTACCGGTCAGAGTAGAGAAATAATGACACCTGCCAGCTCCCACTGCAGTCGCTCCACTGGCCACCTGCTTTTGGGAAACTGGCAGCTACTTCACATCCTGGAGACCTTTAAAATCCCACTGTCAAGTTTGGCTGGGACTGGCCAGTAGTGAGGCAGTGATAAGCAGACAGACAGACAGACAACACGGTCTCATACGCCTTGTTTCCTTTGGAAATCTGGCTAAAAATAACTCAGTGACAAATAGAGCTGAACTGAGAGGCGTGTTACAGATGAGAGCTGGTGCAGAGTGGAACGAATGTGACTGTCCCCTTGTTATTTCACATCTGAATATCAGCAACGGCCCCTCAGAATGTTTCTAGTGACTTGCTCACGTGAAACAGAGCCTACAGATGTATCTCCTTATCCAGAGCGAGCTGACTGTTCTCAGAGAAAATTCACATCTTGGTAATTTTAAACCCTTAAAAGCCACCAAAGATTCCAGCAGGGCTGGGATGGTGTCCAATAGCATCTTAATCCTTTTTTTTTTTAATTCTTGCAACTATACCAAAGATAATAATTATCTGTTCTATTTAAATAAACAGAAGTTCTGCTCTCAGTGCTCCTGACTACTATCAAAGCATTCATGTGAGTTCATGATCTCTGAGCTTCCTAGCTGGAGAGGTATTCAAGAGGTCTAACAGCAAGAAAGCGGAGGAGAAACTGAAACACACGATATCACAAAGGAAATTGGCAGCATAAATGATCCTATGAAAAAAAAAAATTAAAAGCAGAGGTCACAAAGGAATAATTTTTACTTTGATGGCTTAGCTGAAAAACTTGGAAAGAAAATGAATGTAGACTGAAGTGAAACAGCAAAGAGAACCCCCCAACCATTCTTTCATTGCAAGTCAGCTTGAAATGTTTTAGTTTCCCTTTTGAGCTAATCCATCCTCTTGTTTAACTTTGAAAGAAAATAAAAGGTTACAATGTATATATATATATATATTAATTTCAAGGTGGTTTTCTTCTTTGCAAGCCTTTCCTCCTCCAGTATTGAGGACCATTTAAGAGTAATTAAAACATTTTCCCAGACTTTAAACTTGGATATCTGATAGCTCAGAAGAGATTTTATATTGTTAGAATCCTCTAGGTTTTTGCAAAAGTATGTATACTTCAAGTTGCTTAATGGGCTAACATGAAATCTGTTGTGTTTTAGTTTGATTTTGGATTTAATAGATATATAGTAGCAGAAGTATCAGAGATATGATTCCCAAACAGAAGAATGTGTCTACAGACACATAAGTATTCCTAAAACAAGAAGGAGGAATTACCTTATATCAGAGAAATCAATTACAGTGGAATAAGACAAAAATCATCTTGCTGGTGTACAATGAAAAGAGAGCACATGGGTTGATGTCCTATTAGCTAGGAGTGGTTTATCCCTGAAGTTTAAGTTCCTGATGAAACTTTCAACAACAGAAAGAAACTGATTGTTTGTAAGAGTCAATCTATCCATTAGCCAAAGCTAATGGTGGTTAAACCCACTGCAAAACTAACACAAGTAGCTATGAGTTTTGCAGCAAATTTTCCCAGCGTGCAGTTTTCTCTCTCGGGCAGCTGAGACGGGAGCTGGGAAGCTGTCAGAGCTCAGTGTCACCACGGTGCAGCGGGAAAGGAGCAGGAACCGGCTGCTCTGGCAGGAGGGTCGGCCCAAAGCACGTACACGGCGTGCAGAGTCTGTGCAGCAGCTGGAAACGTGGAGATGGTTTTGCACAGACGTAGATCACTGCAGACTTCAGTGTCCCTGGCCAAGTGGAGAACTTGCAGAAATTCCTCGTGTGTGTGTTTTCTGTATCAGTGAAAATACATTAATTCCACATTTGGACTTTTATGGATTTTAGTTACTTCTGCTCAGTTGTTCAAATGGGAGTAGATAAGAGATGGAAGCAAATACACCTCCAACTATTTATAACAGCGTTTCACACTTCCATGGATCCTATCCAGAAGCTGAAAAAGATTTATGAATTCTGGAGAACTAAGCTCCACAGTCCTTCCCTGATCAAAACAAACTATGTTGACTATATTTGACAAAAAGAGAAAATAAGACCTTAAACAAAACCAAATATTAGCAGAACAGTCTGCTCATCCTTTGTTGATGACACATTCAAAATATACAACTTAATGAAATGGGCTACAGGTACAAACAGGAAACCACCTGTCCCAAAAGCTGCTCTGCTCTCCTCTGCCCTGTCCACCTCTGTCAGGCAGCCTAAGTCCATCAGCAGCCCTTTTCCTAGTCTCAGGCACAAAAGAAAGCAATTGGCTCCACTTCGTTCACTCTGTGCTGACAGTCACAGGTCAGGCGTGTTGGGAGGCATAGTTTGGAGAGTTTGGAAGGCCCTTGGCAGAGTAGTGCTAGCTAAACCTTTTTAATTCCAAATAGGTGGTAGGTACCTGACTTCATCTTCCTTCCCAGAAAAGTCTTGGACGTGTGCTCTTATTTACATTACCTATTCATGTTCCCAACTGTAAAACCATCAATGCAAATTGTGCTTATTGAGAGAAAAATTGAGTCCTTTAGATATGTTGGTGCTTTGACAACACAGCCAGTAGATGACATTCCCTGGGCCATGCAGAACATCTGAGGAATCCTGAAGATGTTGTTTTTGAGCAGCATCTGTAACATACTCATCACTGGCTCCAGTATTTATGTTTATGTAGATCTGTACGTGGCTGGCTCTCACACATGCCTATTTTGAAAATCCCTTCTCACTGTCTCCCAGCTTGGGCTCACTTAGACAACAAGAACTCCCTCTCTTCCCATTCCCATGCATGCAGCTATTTCATATAGGAGCGTTTGTGTGTTCTGCCCAGCTGTATGTGTTTGAATCTGTTGGCAGACAGAGCCATTCCAATGAAATCATTGGACTGTTATTTGGAGGGCTGAAATTTCACCCACTTCATAATTTATTTTACTCTCTCCAGAGCCAGTCCATCACTTACCCACTGGAATGCATTGCCAGCTGTCACAGCACACTAATACTCATTGGCCAGCAAAACTTTTAAAGTCTGGTAAGCTGTCCCAATGGAAGAAAAAAAAAAAGGATTGGCTGATGAGTTTGGTGTTTCTTCACAACAGCTTGCTTGCTTGCTTACCAGGCATGCACAAATTCCTGTTTCCCTTACACCGCAGCAGCCAGCCTGCCTGCTGACCCTCATCTCTTCCAGACAGCACCAAATGGGACAACTTTGAGCTTTTGTGTCTCTGTGCTGATGCATTTCTTGGGTTTTTTATTTTCCAGTGTTAAATATAATATCCCATCTCATCTGGAGAAAGACTTAATCTGGCCCAGAGGGGAAGCAATCCCAGAAGAAGTGGGAAAGCACAAATGGGAAAGGCAAAGAAAGAAATTTGCTCTAAATCAGCCAAAAGGAGATTTTTGCTGATGGGCACCTCAGTTTTCCAATCAATTAAAGCTTTGCTTGGCCCTTTAGACTCTTTCTTCCATTTTGGAGGTTATGCTTGCCATCTTTGTTGTACAAAGCAGGGTTTCTTATCATCCTCTGCTTGGTAGTTTGGAGATATTGTTGTGATGATGGTGGCAGAGAGGAGTTTCTGCCTGTACGTGTATTTTCCTCCCAGCATCATGGGAACATAGTTTATGAGCAACAGAAGGATTTGGCAATTAATACCATTAACGTGTAGGCATGAGGAGTTTGTAGCAAAGTTATTACCAGACCTGAGAGGGACATGGAGGGTTTGGCTTGTAGCCCTTACACCTGTGGGGAAGGGCAGGATTTGAAACCTTTGTGGATTGCCCATCCCACCCCTTGCACTGGACTTGGTGAGAAGAAGAATAGGAAGGAGGAGGTTTTGGAGAAAGGGCTGTGTCCTCTCAGGAGCTGGAGGAAATTCACACTGAGCCCTGGATGTGCCACCTATGCCAAGCACACTGATATACCTGTTTAAATCCACTCCTGTGTTCATCCTTCATCCGCCTGCTACTTCAGATAGATTTGGTTAAAATCAGGCATTCCTGCTGTAACTCCAGAGCTTTGATCTTACCTCAACTGTATTTCCATGAGGAGGCTGAAAGAAAACTGTTGGTCTTCCTTTGTGATTTGCAGAAGATTAATGGTAACCGGTTACCACCTCATTTATTTGCAAGTGTAGCATAAAGGGAGCACTGGTTTCATCAAAGGATTTGGCAACGGGCTATATGTTACACATAATCTCCACCAGCTGCAAATGCAGCTATCTGATATCTTATACTTCAGTTATGTGATGGTATCTATCTTATTCCTTCACTGTTTTTCTTAGATATTAATATTTCTAAGTGATTTTCTCAAAAAATAAAAAAGAAAGAGAAAACGAACCCACTTCCTCCCCTCCCCACCATTTCCCATCCTGTATATGAGTCTGCTCATTTCCCCTTTGACCATCACTTTCTGGTTCCTTTGTGCAATCCTCCCACTCAGTCCCTCTGCAATTCAATAAAAGACTCATTTCCAGGCTGCAGCTTTCTAAATGCTGTTCTTTAGTGGTTAAGCATAAATCTCTGAGCTTGTTTTGCTGTTTTTCTATGAAATATGAAATACAACAGTCTCCTGCTCTTGTCTGTGCCACCAAAATGTGTCACATCAAAACATTATATCAGGTGGCTGTATTTCTTCATCTTTTGTTAATCTCAATATATTTGCTTTCCTTCATATATGTTATGAGAAGCTGTGTTTACATTTCTGTCTCTTTCAAGTTGTCCACAGTGCTTTTATTTTGAGAAGGAGGAAAGGAAGGAAGGCGAGGAGGAGGTATCCCTTGCTCTCAAAACCATAGAATTATAGAATCATAGAATGGTTTGAGTTGGAAGGGACCTTCAAAGGCCATCTAATCCAACCCCCCTGCAGTGAGCAGGGACATCTTCAACCAGATCAGGTTGCTTAGAGCCCCGTCCAGCCTGACCTTGAATGTTTCCAGGGATGGGGCTTCTACCACCTCTCTGGGCAAGCTGGGCCAGGGTTTCACCACCCTCATAATGAAAAATTTCTTCCTTACACCTAGTCTAAATCTCCCCTCCTTTGGTTTAAAACCATCACCCCTTGTCCTATCACTACAGGCCTTGCTAAAAAGTCTGTTCCCATCTTATAGACCCCCTTCAGGTATGGAAAGGCCATGTTAGCTTGGGGACAGCTGTGTTTCTGAGAGCCTGGTTTCATTTCCGAAAATCAGAGTATTTAATGGATGAGCTAACACAGGCGTTCTAGTGATAAAACTCTTTTAGGGCTGTTTTGAAAAGTGGTGTCTATTTTTAATATCACTGCACACCTGTGTCCTTGGGGCTTGTTATTTTACTAGCAGGAGGGAAGCAAAGAGCAGAGCAATGGCTACAGGTTCATCCTGGGGGGAGAGGGAATACATGTCAACAGGGCCAGGCAGCACTGGCTGAGCAAGCTGTGCAGTTCTGTTCCCTTTCTAATTATCCTTGGTGAAAAATGTTGCTTTTGCTTATTTTGAAGAGAATTTAATTCTTCCTTCACAAGTTATGAATGTCTCTAGTTGAGTTAAAAACACCTTAGTGCAACTCATTTCTTCTGACTCAGTTGTGCCTTGGCCACGGAAGGACACAGGACAGAGGCGCTGGATGCAGAGCTGTTCCTGCCCATCATCTCGATGTCGACAGGAGGCAGGAGAAAGTGAAGATTACAGGCACTGATGGATCATTTCATTTCCTTCTTAGTGCCTAACCTATGCTTTAAACACTGGCAAATCCCCAGCACAGCAGAAAAAATACCAGAAAGGAAGGTTCCTGCGTTTCCCAGGAATTTCAGATGCAAAACCTGCAGCAAGTTTTTCCTAGGTGGGTCCTACCAGCCAGTGCCACTGCTCACATGTAGAAGTCCTGCAAGAGACACGTGTATGTAAGTCCACAAGGGAACAGTCTCTGGCTGTTGAGACTCCCTGTGCCTTCTCCATCTTCAGCACACTGTGCTTGCATTAACAAAACCCAAACACTGAACCCACAGTCAACCCAACAATCAGACCATGAGCAGATGCAGCCTATGCATGTCTTACCCTCCACCTGCCAAAACATCTATTGAGAAAGAGAGAGAAACCATTCAGCTTAGCTAGTTATTTCATTTTATTCATTTCATCAACTTTTGCTAAAGATTTGGGAGATGTACCACCCTGCTCTAAAACAGACATTATGGAACTGCACACTGTGCAAAGGGGCTGCAGATGAAGACAGAGCAACTCTTTGTTTCAGCATGGCAATTCAAACTGTTCTATCTGCTCTGACAGTATGAGTTTGCACTGTTATGTTTACTGCAATATTGCACGCCTGTTGGATTGGATACAAAATGGTCTTTTTCAAAATATTTGACAAATGCAATAATTTATTTTTACCATGCCCCAGAAGTCATAATTACATTCCAGTTTTACAGAAGAATACTCTCTATATCCTTTTGACTCTCCCAAATATAATCTGTTCAGTATCAGGCTTTTAATTCCACATTGGGAAATAGCCATTTGGCTGACACAGTCCTGAGAATGTCTGGATAAATGTCTGGATAATTTCAGCTTGAAATTGCTCTGAGAGCCATTTGCAGCCCAGTCAGAAAGATTTCAGCCTGCGCCCAAATACTCTGGATCATCAGAACGCAATTAGAACAAATGGCCCCCACTGTCTGACAGATCTATTAAGTCATGGGGCAGTGGTCATTTGGATGGTCTTTTTGTGGAAACTCAAGAGCTACAGTATGACTAAAGCTGTACCAGAGCTATAATATCAGCTGGTTTTCCTGCCTCTGCAATGGCTGTCAGAGAGCAGCTTCAGGAGTTTATTAGTTAAGGAAAAACTTAGAGATTTAATATATAAAGTGTACCTACCACTTCTGTCTTGCTCACATCCTCACATACAATTTGAATATTTACCTTACATGAGATACCTCTTGAGGATGAATACCACAGGGATAGGGGATGTTTTCTGTGGTTTGGGGTTTTGGTTTGGTTTGTTGGGTTTTTTTTTCCTTTTTGTCTTGGGATTAACTCTTATGCACACATGGTATTTCAGATTTCATTGATTAGCAGCTGGCAAGCAACTGGCTATGTGTCAATGAATGGCTAGTCAGTCAGCACCACTGAAGGAAACTCATTGCGTCTTATAGCTGTAAAATGTTATTTCTGTTGATATTTGCACATCAGCTTTTAAAAATCATGCACATCCTTAGTCTTGGGAGGGCTTGACTGGTGGTTTTTTCTTCACTGATGAGGTTAGAGCAGGAGAACTTGCTACTCAGGTGCTTTTTCTGTACAGTCACAGTCATTTAGGAAGTCCATCTACAAAAGACTCGGTGTGCTGAGACTCCTCTCAGACAGGCAGGGCTGTGCCCTCACTCCCTCCCTCCACCTTGGCAATGGGCTCATGGCACAAGTGCTTGGTTGTCACCTTCCTGGCAGCCGCGGTGATACCACTGGCCTGGTCTCCACTGAAAGATGTCTAGCCTGAGGGCTGGGCTTGGATTCCTAGCAGAGGGGAAATTTCCCCAGCTGCCCAGATCAGTTCCCATCCCAGCCTTGTACCCATTCTCCAGGCGTGGGCTCTGGTTCTCCCTCCTCCACCTCAGGGCTTGAGTGCTTGTTATGTTTCTGGATGAAGAATTTTTGCTTTGCTTTTCCAAGGTTTCATCCCAGGTGATGGCAATGGTCAACTGAGTATATATGGTTTCACTTATCATTAATAGAAGTCTTATAATTAATTCCTAGAGGTATTCTGCTGTCTTTCTCTTCTTTTATTCCTATGGATTGAAACTGGCATACAGTTTAGTTTAGCCCGTAGTTTTCATTTATTCTTAGCTGGAAACAATTTGAAGGAAACAAAGAAGAAAGTGTTAATTAATGAGACAATGGGAAGAGTGATACAACAGAGAAAAGACCTGGAAGTAATCTTCCATATTTTACACACAGTTAACGGTTCCCTGGGGAATCAGTTAGGAGCCTGTGAATAACATTTTTAGTCATTTACATATCTCCTGGATGGACTATTTACATAATTTGCCACTACAGTTTTCCCTTCTCTCATAACACACTTTGCACTTGCTGGTGTATGTTGTGTCTGGTTGTAATTACTTGATTTCCCTGTTGCATAAGGCACTGTGAATGTTTCCTCGGTTTTGCTTCATGCTGATGTGCACGTTGTTAAGCGTTGGTATTTCTAACTGAATTCAAAGATCTCTGTAGATTTTTCAAAGGCATTTCTTGGTCCAGAACTGAAGAGAAAGAGGATGTGGGAGTCATAAGCTAATCACAGAATGAAACTATTCATAATTGTTAAAACCTTAATAGTGCCACAGCTTGCTTCTCTTATCTGCACAATGCAAAGTTCTCTTAAGTGACTTTCCTCAGAAAGAACATCAAAGATAACATTAAGGGAGAGAGAGAACAGTTTACTTGGAGATGATGTGAGAGAAGAAAAATACAGAGAATGCAAAACAAGAGAAACGTTCAAAAGCATGTTTTAACAAAACAGTCTATTAAGAATGAATTTCAGCTCAGTAATGTTTATACATGTCCAAGAAAAAGAACAATAAAAGAGGTTGGAAAATATGTCCCTTCCACACTTCCTTCCCTTTGCCTTTTAAAGGAGGGAGGTGGAGAGAGCAGAGTGAGGAGGAAGGAAACCTGAAGAGGAAACTTGATATTTTTTCATTTCCAGACTGAAACAACCTTCCAAGTTGGGGTTTTTTTTTCTCCTTTTTAGTAGTAATGACTATTATGTTTTCTTTCACTCATTTGAATTAAAATCTTGATGCAGAACTCTGCCAGGGAAAATTTACAAATGCTTTTAATATTTTGCAGTGCAGAGTTTTCATTTTTTAAATTCATTGTGACTTTAAGATCTCCACATTTGATACTGCTCAGTATCATGCTTGTGTTAATAAAATTCCCTTAATTATACACAATAGTGGCAGTGAATGGAGCTCAGGCTCCTGCAGAGTCCTTCCTGTGTCACCAATGCTCGGACCACGAGGAATCCAGAAAACTTTGGGGGAGATGTGTATACTGTTGTGTTTCATTATTTGGGTTCTGGGATGTGAGATGATAATTAACACCCCACTCTCACAACGATTTATATAAACACTTAGCTCTACCCCATGACTAATCCCATTAGTACCATGTTATTCTGCGGCACGGAGGGAACCCTCCCAGAAAGGCTGCCTCAGTGTGAGTGTGGGAATGGGAATGTTGGTTCAAAGTGAATTATGGCAGCATTAAAAAAAGAACAAATTACAGTGAAAGAATATCAGAGAACAATTCTTGCAGATCTTGAACTGTTAGGGTGACATTTCCTTCCCATTGACTAGGTGGACTTCATCTTACCCAAGGAATGTAAAAAATTATGCAATGCCTGAAGCACCAAGGTTTTACACTTGACCTTCGTAGGCAGGTAGCCATCTGCAACCAGACAGCTCTGCTGTGCCCTTGTATTTGAGGACTAGGTCCTCAAGCATAATTATACCTTCAGAATGAACACTGACTTACTTTGGTCTATGCTCCATGGATACAACAGAGAAAAATATGACTTAAAACCTTATATATTCCCTGTTACTTTTACTTATGGAAGATTAAGAAGTGCTCTGGGGTCACATTCTGCCCTGGTTTACACTCTGTGTAATCTTACTTGCCTCAACAGGACTGTCAGGTGAGGAGTAAGTCATGACAAGGTGTTGGCTCTTTCATCGTAGCCCATGCTGCTTTGATGAAAGCTTTCTCATCACCAGGAAATAGGTTGCCCCATCAAATCCAGAGCCATCTCTGGAGCCTGAACACATTCAGGAAGGGAAGGAAAAAGCTTCCTTAAGCCTTATGATGCCTCTCATCTCAGGCAGGATGCTCTCTGTCTAGTGCATAAGGCTCAACACAAAGCTGGAGGGAGAATCGAGCCATTTTGTTGGCTGGAAATTGATATTTGATGTATTTTATTGTCCTCTTCATAGCTGGCCAGATTTGGAGAAGCCTTCATTGTGCAAATATTTTAAATACAGTATGAACTGAAAAACTGTTCTCACAGGTGGCAACAAAATATTTTCAGCATGGAGAGATAGATACTGCAGTTGTATTGAGTCTGTGCAGTTGCTGGCAGGCTTGACTGGGGTTTGGTAAGCTGTGTTCTGAACCTTTAATTTGGATGTGGATGTTGCACCACAAGAGTGCTAGCTTAGTCACGTTCATTCACTGCCAGCGTGGAGCAAAAGAGTGCAGGCTTGATTTGTAGCATCTCCAAGGCTTTCTGGTGGGTGTGGAGTTCCCTGTCTCAGGACAGTCCCCAAAGCTGACACGCCATTCAGGTTCTGCACGCCGATGGGAACGTGGAGCACGTTCTGTCTGCGTCTGCAGCAGAGTTACTTTTGGGAGTATTTGGGGTGTTGCATCAGAGAAAGTGTTTTGCAGGAGCTCAGGGTGTCAGTAGGTGTCATCCCCTGCTGTGTGCCTTCTGGCAAGTATGGGAGAACTGAGACTGCTGTGCCACCCCAAAAAAGAAAGCAGGACTGGTAGTGGCCACCTCCCAGTCTTTTCTCCCTCCCCTTCATAAACCTGTGCATCCAAAACACTAGGGACTAGGGAATATCAAAGTCTTCACATCAAATGAAAGCTAGAAATAGAAACATACATCTATCCTGTATGTGTTTTAGGGAGAGAATGAGGCAGGGAAAACAGGGGGTGCGTTAAGGAAGATGGGAACAGCCTTTGCACCTTTGTTTTATTCTATCTATTTTTATAGTCAATTACTAAAGAACTTCTGTCTCTGAAAATATAAAGGCATGAGCCCCGTGAAAAGAAAGCAAGCATATTCACTTCATTTTGAAGCTGGAGCAGAGGCAAGCTCCACTCTGGTTCTGCAGCCTTGACTACTGCTAGATTTGTGGCTGCAAGCCTCAGTTTCTGGGCAACCTCAGTATCTTTTATCCAGAATGTGTGACAAAAACAGATGCTGAGATCAGGCAGTCTGTTGCCTTAACCACATCCTTGTGGATCCGGGTATTCATACCGCTGTGTTAAAAACAGCAAGGGCATCCTGATCTCTCCCCCTGCTATTGTATTCTTCCTGCTCAGCAGCAACAGATAGTGAGGCAGATGATGTTTTTGTAAGGTAATTTCTGTTCTGTGTCTCTTGCTGGTTGCATTGAGCCCTTTCACGCTATTAAAATGCAGTTGAACAAGAGCAAGTCTGACATTGGTAGCAATTTGTCATCTTTTCATCCAAATGAACAGTCCAGCCTTTCACACCCATTACAGTCTCTCTGCTGCATAGCTGAGCTTTTTTGCTGCACTGTTCACTGTTCAGTGTATTAACAGAACCATATTTTTTCTTTCTCATCTTTCTCCTAACAATATCACTGATGTTTTGATTTTCTTTAGGATTATGTTGACAGAAAAAATACTATCCCTCCCTCTGCCCTTTGAACAATCCAGCCTTTCCCTTCCCTATGCCTTCCTTCGCCAGGACAGATACTTAAACAAACTCCTTCTCTGGATTCTTTGGTATTTTTTTGTCTCTGTGCATCCTGAATTCTCAGGAGTTGATTTACCACATATTTACTACAGTCTGACTGGGAAGTTTCTCTTCAATTCACTCCGTTCCCCTCCTTTACAGTAGATTTACTGTGACCCTACCAATTTGTCTGAATTCAAACAGCTAATTGTTTTCTGATGCTAATGCACAGCCTTGAATAAGCTGTTGAGGATTATGATGTGTCCTGCTTCACTAGACCATTTCACATTATATTTTGTCACATTGCAAGAGAGCAAGACAGGTTTGAAATAATTAACATGATTAGGAATGGCACTACCTAACAGGAGAAGTAAACAAGGAAATCATTGATTTCCTAAGAAATTTGTTATTTATCATATGGGGGAAAATACATATGTTTTGCTTCCTTTCACTGGTGAGGCTAGATGGGTGAACCAAGAAAATAAAAAATCAACATTTTGCTAACTGAGAGAATGTTTTCTAGTCACTCAGTCTGTACAAAAAAAGTTACATGAAGCTGAAGTATGCTCCTCTGTCATTAAAACAGAAAAAGCAATTTACAAAATTACATGTGCTAGATATTTATCCATGTGCAGCTTGATCCATAATCTGCTGAGATCCTTGCAAAGATTCCCATTGGTTCCAGCTGAATCACACCATGGCTTTACTTTTGTCAAGACATTGAGAAATGTGCTTCTCCTGGGATGGAGGTAAGAAAGGATATAGCTACTTCAGAAATCATTCTGCATCCTGAGCTTTGTGCAAGTTGAGATCTCAAAGTAAACCAAGACCCTGTGAGTGTTAAGATTTAGGAATGGTTCTCCACGTTGACTTCACTTTTTGCATCCTTTTGCTTCTCTTTCTCAGCCTTTTTGTCACAAAAAACCAAAAAATTGTAACTACAAACTGGATTTGTGTGTATGTGTGCACGCATGTGCAAACCCACATACATATGTAGGTATTGTATATGTGTGTGCATGTATATGTGCACAGTGACTACCTTGCTTTCTTTAAGGAGACAAGCTCTATGGAGGCTTTATTTTATGAAGCAAGTTGTACATTCACAGTGTGCTTGGCTCACTGGGTTTGCCTGCATGGATATTTCCCATCTCAGAACTGAACAGTGGCTGGTTAAAAGGAGAAATGATATCTATCTTTATCAATCAAAATCAAGTGTCACTGAAGGTCACTGTGGGACAACAATGCCAAGAAAGCAATGCTTGTAACTTGGGAAGGAAACCTAGAACTGTGAATTAACAGTCTCATTTGTGTTTATAGTATAATATAAGGATGCAATGAGGATATTTAGTGATTTTTATAAAGCTACCAGTTAAAGACCATTAGGGAAACAACAGATACAGAAAGAAAGGAATTCAAACAAATTGCTGCAGGCAGGGTTGGCTACAGCTTGAGAGTTTGTGTGATTGTTTCTGGTTAATGCCTGCAGTTTATCAATTTGACTAACTCTCTGTGACATTCCAAATGTCCTCCTTCTGAGAAATTCACCCCCATTTCGTTTATGGATGGGATATGAATGCAGCTGCAGGAAAATATACTACGAGGCTGAATCTTTAGACTTCTAAGTGAATTGATACTGAAAACAAGTAAATTAAAAGGAGTGAGACTGTTCTCTGGCTTCTGGCAAGTTCTTGTTTTTACTGTTTCAAGTAAAGTGACAAGTCAGTTAAATACCAACACAGAAATAGTAAAGCTGACCAAGGGAAGTAAGGGCTCTCCTTAGACAGATTAATCTCTGACGATAGTTAAGAGTAACTGCCTGTTTACATTACTGATCTATTTGGGAGGTGAAGTCAAGGACATTTTACTCCTTAAGTCCCTGATCCTTACAAAAATAAATAATTCTGTAGCATTTGACTGCATAATCCAAGGCTCAGCAGCTCCAGTGGGATGACCTGTAGAGCCTAAAACTGAGGACAAATGCAAGTCTTTGGATCAGATTGAAATATATTGCAATCTTGTTTCCAAATGGTCAGTGACATCCCAGCTAGTAAATGTGCCTCTGCCCTCCTGTACAGCACACATATTTTCCAGACTGTTTACATTATCACTTGCTAAATTTATCACACTGCTTCCCTAACATTGCATGGCTTTCCTGCCTGGGAATTTCAGATCTCATAGAGCACATTCTTTGGCTGGTCACATTTTCAAAGAGAGCCTACCACCCTCTATGGCCACAATTTGCCAGCAAGTCCTACGAGGTAGCTTTGGAGAAATATTCATCTGCAAAGTTGGAGAGTGTATTTACTCCAGGACAATTGAATGAAGGGTCTGGCACAGATCCACAGCGACAATTCGCGTTGTCTCCTTCCTGCGGTGTGTTCTGTCGTGCAGTTCAGATCCTCAGCATCTCTTTTTACTTGCTGTATTTCAGCTGAGAATGAGGAAGGAAGGAGGATGTTTAACAGGGAAACAACACTTTCAGGAGTTAATGATACCGTCATGAGTTGCTGTGACCTTTGAAAAACAGAGTAGAAAGTCTCAGCTGCAGGTGAAGCCAGCACTGCATGTTTGGCACATGCATCAGGACTCATTTATTTGAAAACAGTGAATGACAGGAAGCTGTTTGAGAGCATCTAGGTATGAGCACATGCAGCTTAGCTTAAGCAACACTGAGTCTTTATGATGGTATTTGACTTTTACATCTGTGTACAAAGGATCCTCAGAGTTTGATTCAGGTGGGATTTGAACCCCAGAGTGGAAAATGCTTTTTCAAACTGGTTTAATTAATTTTCATACCGAGGCAGTAGCTGTATTGCTTTCTATCTGATGCATCTTCCTTTTTCATCCTCCTGTCTGTCCTTATCCATTAAAAAAAAAATGAAAACCCACACTTATCAAGACTACATAATTTCAACATAAATGTTTCCATATGTATGTCTCACAATAGTCTAACAGAGACAACAGCTAGGTGGTTTGGTTTTTTGGGTTGGTTTTTTTCTGTATAGCCAGGAAAGGGTAGAATGTAATTAAATCTGTTTTTAAATGGTAGGCAACTGAAGATAGGATGTAAGAGAATGACAAGAGAGTTGTCAACAGCCAGGAGAAATAGGTCTGTGAAAGAGGCTTCTTGAATGAAAAATAATGAGTAGTTTAGTAGCAGTCTTCAAAAGGAGCATTATGTGAAGCAGCAGATTCCTGAGAGAGGGAATCCTTCGAGGTTTTTTTAGTAGACATAGACCGTATATGCCCTAAACTTCAGCTGTAGTCTTAGAGGGGCATATGCTATGTCCTTTTTGTGTCCATGAAAAGCCTCAGTTTTATTAAATACATGTTGGCAAGTAGTGCTATTTGAGTTCATTTCAGTTCAGTTCTGAACAAAACCCTCTCTCCTGAGTGATAGCAAATACCCAAAACGCTTCTGCAGAGGTACGAGGATGAGGCGCTACTTTCACCCTGCACACACCAGTGGGATGTGTCAAGTACCGCACCAGCTGCTGTGTGACTATAACTGTGCTTGCTACCTTTTTAATTCTGAGAAAATTACAAAATTATTACTTCTTTCTCAAAAACACAGAGGCATGATCCTGTAATCAGTCTGGCGTGATATAAACGTGTTGACCCTCTACTGGGGCTATGAGGAAACAGGTATTAGTAGCAACTTCCCTTGAACATGAAGTCATGTTCAATGCTCATGTTTGGGTTGACTGCTGGCAGCCCAGAGTCACACTGTCATTTTAGATTAGACATTAGGAAGAAATTCTTTCCTGTGAGGGTGGTGAGACACTGGAACAGGTTGCCCAGATGAGCTGTGGCTGCCCCCTTCCTGGAAGTGTTCAAGGCCAGGTTGGATGAGGCTTTGAGCAACCTGGTCTAGTGGAAGGTGTCCCTGCTAATGGCAGGGGGGTTGGAACTGGATGATCTTTGAGGTCCCTTTCAACCCAGACCATTTTGTGTTTCTGTGATTTTGAGTTGATAATCTCTAAATGGTGATACCAGAGATCATTTCCCAGCCCATGGGACCTGGTGATATCTCCCACCACATCTCTATGCTGGGGCAGATCAGGGCATACATTGTCTTCATGTAATATCCTGCTTTCTGTAAATGGGAAATGCTAATAAGGATGTTGAAAAAACCCTCTGGTATATTCTGACCACAGAGCATTCTTGCCATGCACTTCAGATGTGGCTTCAGTGACTACACCAGTATAGACAGAAGGCAATGGACACTGGGGAAACTGCTTTAAGCCAGTTGCAATTATTCTTCTCAGTTCACAATAGAGACACAGCCTGTCTGGCTCTCTTGTTTGCATCCTGCTTCCTTCTTTATCATTAAGGATAAAAGCAAGCCCAGAATGACATAAGCAGTCAGTGACCAGAGATGTGATATTGTGAGAGCCTCAGTCATCAAACACGCGTGTTCATTAGCCAGAAGCATGGTGTGGAGTGCTTGGGGTGAAGTTATTAAAGCTGTTCTCAGCACCTTGTTTACTGTCTGGGAAATGCCACGTTGAAAATCATTTTTGATGTCGTGACAGTTTAAGTGAGGGGAAAAAACCTAAGAAGTCTGCTACATGAAATGCTTTTTATACTGCCCATGACTAGCAAAGGTCCTCTTGGTGCAAGAAAGTTAACCTTACCTAATGGAAATAATGTGTGATGCAGTGTGTGCAGAGAGTTAAAGGCAACTTGAATCCTTAACATTCTCTTTCACAGAAGAGGAGAATAAAAACCAGAAAGCAGTAAATGTTCTCTACATGCATCTTTTTACTATTTTATAATTAATGTTATTGTCACCTGGTCATCTAAGCCTTTTTTATGCTCTGTCATCTATACAGTACCAATATCTCTCTCCAGTGCCGGTTACTATCCAGTCTCTGGGCAGGGTAAGAGAAAGAAAGGCAACAAAAACGGTGAATGCATTAATAGACAATTAATTACTGATTTGGTTCAACCTTGAACTATGATTATTTGAAATGTCATCATCAGTTGTATATCCACTCACTCATAAATGCAAGACTTTCCTTCAGAATGTAGTCTTACTGACTTTTTCCTGACAAATTTCATCTACACGTGCATTTGATCACATACTACAAATCCAATAGTGCCATTACATTTGTGACTTTTACAGAGGCTTCCCATATACTGAAAAGGGAGAATAAATAGCAAACCAGTATGAAGTACAGAGAGAGAGTTCCATCAAGAGTTTCTGGTGATGTTATAAACAAAATGAACCTCAGGTCACCAGAAACCTGAGCCAAAATTATAGCCCTATGCCTCAAATAAAACCTCCTAAAAAATTAATGTATGAATGTAAAATTAATAGCGGTCATTTTGCAAATGACGCAGAAGGGCATATCTTTCAAATGTGCCTGCCTGCTTCTCCTTTCTCTACTGTTCAGGAGGCTTTTTAAAAAAGGAATGTGCCTTCATTTTCCTTTTGTGAGATAAAGCTGCCTGAACACTCTCTGATTTGGAGACACATTTGCACATACTTCGAGCAGTTTAAAATTCTGCAGGGTGGCGAGCCCTCTAATCCATACTCTCCAAATTATTTCAGGCCAGGCTGAGTTCAAGACTATAATCACAGGGCACCAACTGTTCTTGTGGTTGTAACACAAGTGGAAAAAGGAGATTGCACATACCCATAGGATGATATTTAGAAAATCTGTCCATTAAAAACCCATGGATAGATGAAATTTTCAGATATTTTCAGCTTTCCTTGGATGCAGTCAAGGAAAGAGGAAGGAGACTGGCTTAAGGAGGGAACTATAGCACTGAAAGAGGTGGCTGGGGATGTGCCAAGGTTTCTGACAAGAAATTTCTGAGCTGCTGCAGCCTGACCTTGCCAGAGCCTGCTGCCTCATCCACAAAAGACAGCAAAGCTGAGTAGTGTCCCTGAGAGGCCACATTACAGTTAACTTGGGAGATTTCTTCTTTGACTGCCCACTCGTGCAACAGCCACATGCAAAATGTTGGGGTTTTTTTTGTCCTCAAGTAGCCTTCAAGTACTGTCCCTCTTTAAAAATTAATTCAATCCACAACCAGGGCTAGGTTGCTACCTCTGCAGGATAAAAACCAGCGGGGAAAGGAAGACTAACAATTTGCCGCTTTGAAGCCTAAAAAAACCTTTCATCCTTTAGCGTGATGTATCGTAAGTGACATCCATTCCTTACATTAGCATCTGCAGACTATAATTATCCATGTGATAGAACAGCTGGGGGAGTGGTTTTGTGATGCTTTGGGTTGAAAGATGCTTCAGAAGGCTAAACAGTGCTTACTAATAATAGGACCTGCAAGATGCTACATGGGTCTCTTAGTGAAAAGGTCCCTTTTCTCTTCTCCCCTGAACTGACTACGGGGCACTGAGAAGCCAGGGTTGTGTCCCCATCCTTCCCTCTACTCTTTGCAGCTCTGGTGCCTGGAAATCCTGCAGTCCCACAGTTAATCAAGCTGCCCATTTTTCATTGTCTCAGAGGGGCCTTTTCCTGTTCACAGCGGGAAGGTGTGCTGGTTTTGGCTGGGGTAGAGTTTGCCAGTGTGAAGTAGTGAATGAATTCCTTGGTTTGCTTTGCTTGTGTGCACAGGTCTTGCTTTATCTGTTAATCTGTCTTTATCTCAACCCATGAGTTTTTTCACTTTTAGTGTTTGGGTTCTCTCCCCTGTCCCACTGGTGGGGAGTGAGTGAGCAGCTGCACGGTGCTTAGCTGCCAGCTGGGGTTAAACCACCACAGGAGGGAAGCCTGCTTTGTACTTTTGTCATTTCCAGTCTTTGCTTCAGGATCCGCAGAGGGGACCGGGCTGCAGGGAGGAGGTGAGGAAGGAGAGCTGAGCCTCTAACCTGCAGAGGGAAAATAAATCAGCTAGCTTTGCACCCTTGCAGGCAGAGAGCCTTCTGAGAAAGTGAAAGAGGGTTTGCAGCCCCCTGCTTGGACTGTAAGGGCAAGAACAGCTCCTGGTTTTCATTTACTTTACCCATTTGTTACCCGCGGTGGCTTATGCAGAATGGCAGTTACAAAAGAGAAATTCTGAGGTCCACAGCATTATTATCCCCTAAATCACCTTCCCTTGTGTGTTTGCAAACAGTCCACACTGCCATTGACACAAGTATCATGCTGCATTCAAAGCCTTCCTCTGTGTGTGAAATATTTAAAAGGGGAGGAATTTAAAAGTCCCTGCTGTCACCTGAGTGCTTTCCCTACTGAGCAGCTATTCACCACCTCCACATTCAAAGGGCTTAACCTTTGTAAAACCTCAGTGCCACAAACTTGCCAGGATTAAACTATTTAAAGTCAAGCTTGCTGAAGCATCTGCAGTTTGTCACCAGGCAGTGACATGGCCAGAATCAGAATAAGACTAATCATGAGTGTCAGAAATGTCTGTCACCATTAAGGCTGGTAGAGAAACACCGCTGCAGATCTGGTCACAGACCCAGAGAACCAGCATTTCCATTTCCCTGAGAATTACCCTTCACCACTCTTTTCCCAGGAATGGCTCCTGCAGAAGGGCTGATTTATGTGTAGCAGTGGGAAGGCAGTGATTTACTCTTTCACAACGAACAGTGGTGGTAGAAAGGTCTCTCTGATGGCACAGAGTTGTGCAAGGAGTGTGATGGAAGAAGAACATCTCTACCCTGACTGATCCGTTATGGACTCTGCTTCCATGTCTTCCTTCATGTTAGTTATGGTATATCCATACCATTTGAGTAACCTGAGTCTCAAAATGGGGTCCAATGGCTGGTTTTGGCGAGTGACATAGAAAACTCCTTAGCACCCCCCTGCCAAGTTTGTTAAGCAAGATAATAGATGTTCAGGCAAAGTGGGCTTTTTCCAACGGGGGTTGTCAGATGGAGTTTGGGTACTGTGGTTCTCCTGGGCATGTCCGGTTTTCCTTTCTAAGGAAATTATTCTCTGGGGATAAATTCTTACATTCTCTCATTTACATGGAAATTGTCAGGTTTAGAGATAAAGCAGGCAGTACATTTCTTCCTCTTTGGACTGGGAACAAGAGCTGCTCCCTCAGAGCTGGGTGGGGGTGAGTTTCTCTCTACAGTCCTTCTTTGGAAAAAGACCACAATGGACTGCCCAGTCCAGGTCTAAGGGGTTATAATGCATGGGAGTGACACAGCTGGGGGTGACAGCACACCCCCTCAACAGCTCATATCTTAAGGTCAATACGTTCCCCACATCCTGGTGCTGGGATCAGCTGCCTGCCCAGTTCTGGGCTCCCCACTTCAAGAAGGACAAGGAACTACTGGAGAGAGTCCGGCACAGGGCCTCTAAAATGGTGAGGGGGCTGGAGCATCTACAGCATGAGGAAAGGCTGAGAGAGCTGGGTCTGTTCAGCTTGGAGAAGAGGAGGCTGAGGGAGGATCTCATCAATGTCTATAAATATCTAAAGGGTGTGTGTCAGGAGGATGGAGCCAGACTCTTCTCAGTGGTATCCAGTGACAAGACAAGAGGCAATGGTCACAAACTGGAAAACAGGAGGTTCAACCTGAACATAAGGAAAAGCTTCTTTACTGTGAGGGTGACGGAGCACTGGGACAGGCTGCCCAGAGAGGTTGTGGAGTCTCCTTCTCTGGAAAGATTCCAAACCCATCTGGATGTTTTCCTGTGTGATCTACTCTAGGTGATCCTTCTTAAGCAGGGCGTTTGGACTAGCTGATCTTCAGAGGTCCCTTCCAACCCCAACCATTCTGTGATTCTGTGATTCTTCCAGCTTTCAGTGGAGCAAGAAGCAGTGGGCTCCCCAGCTTTCTGCCTTCGCAGCTGATACAGAAGAGAGGGACAGCTTTCTCTGAAACTAAATCCTAGCACTGGCTATTATGTCTGCTTTGAGTCACAAATATCTTTTGTGTAGAAACAAGCAGGACATGAGGACAGCTATTCAAGCACAGTTTGCACTCCTTGGAATGGCCATAGGGTGCCTGTACTATTCTGGGGACAGCAGTCACTCTGTGTCCCCAGTTCTGCATACTATGGCCAAGTCAGAGAAGGAGGTTTGTCTCTCAGAGAACTGAGGAGTGAGTCAGCGCTGGAGTCAAGGACAGATTCTGGGAGTATTGTCCCTATTTCCTTACATAGTATCCCTGAGAATTTTGAAGAAGTCAGGGTTGCAACACAAAACCCTGAGAAAATTAATAAGAAATTTCTGTGATGGCCAATTTTTACAGTACTGGAATTGCAAACTGAGACCTCAAAAGACAAGAGGACTCCAACTGAGCAGGATATCAGTTAAATTAACTTCTCCCCTTAGCCCCTGCGCTTGCCAAGTTCCAAGATATTTTACCAAGAAAACAAGGACCAGAGCACACAAGTGTTTTCCATCTAGATTTTGTCCAAGCTAAAGACACTAAGCAAATCTTTAGGGAAAATGAAGAGACAAGGAAAATTGGCTCACCTACTTATTGCTTTAATAGAAGAGTTTGCAAGGAAATGAAACTTCAGGATACAGCATTTAATCCCAAGGGCCACAGCAAGCTGTCACTCTGTGCTTTCCCATGGAATTGAGTAAACAGAATACTGCTTGGCCTTTAATAAATGAGAAAACAAACACACGAAAGAGAACTCTATCAGAAGTGACAAGGGCAAGAGCAGAACAATCCAGAGGAATAAATGAAACTGTGAAATTTAATAATAATATTCCCTAAAGATATTACAAATTCTGTTCTGACTATTGCAGAGGTCCCCTGAATACATTGTTCTGGAGCTTGAACTCTCTTCCATCAGAATTTCCACTGCTCCTACTGTTTCCCCTTGCTCAGGACAAGGAAACCATCTTGAAATACAGCTGGAAGGTGCTTTAAGTAGTTGTGCTCACACATTTTCTTTCAAGGTGAGTACAAATTTGTGTTTTGAGAAGTTTAATTAAAGTCAACCACCTGTGGAGAAACGTTGGGCTTGCTTGTTTCAGATCTCTTTGGAGGTATGCCCTTCCCAGCTGAATGAAGTTGCTGCTGTGTTTCACTAATGTGCATCTAGTGCTTAATGAATTGGGATGTTTTTACCATTGGATAGAGGTGGATTAAAATTGAGTCCAAAGCCTTTTCATTCATTTTGCTAATTATTCTCTGCATTCATCACACACAGATGAAATGATGAAAGGCTCCCTGTTGCACAGGATTTGGATATTTCACACTTGGAACATAAATTGGACTGATTATTCTTAAAGAATGATTGTCACATTTGTGAGTTTGGGTGCCAGGAAGCAATAAGCCATGAACTGACACATTCCCAGTCTTTCAGCCCCTTGGAATGGAAGGGAAACCCTTTCTCTGTATGTCCTTCTTCCATTTCGTATCTAGATCATTTAGGCACACAAGACCTAAACCAGTGTCCTGATTTCATCTGGAATAGAGCTAATTTTCTTCTTAGTAGCTAGAATAGTGCTGTGGTGTGGATTTAGTATGGGATTTGGTATGAGAGGAAGGTTGATAATATACTGATGTTTTTAGTTGTTGCTAAGAAATCAGGGACTTTTCAACTTCTCGTGTTTTGCTAGTCTGCAGGTGCAGAAAAAGCTGGGGGGGAATATAGCCAGAGCAATGGATCCAAACTGGCATTTGGATATGCCAGTGGGATATTCCACAGCATATCATGTCATGTCCTGTAGGTTAATGAAGGTTGGCTAAAAAGCTGAGGGATTCTCTTTAGGGTTGCTCAGGCTCTCTCCTCCAGGATCACTAGCTGGGAACAGGCTGGGCATTGGTTGGTGGGTAATAAGCAATTGCACTGTGCATCACTCATTTGTATATTCTATTTTTACTATTATTACCATTATTTTAATCTTATTTTATTTCATTTATTGAAATTGCTTTTATTTCAACCCATGAGTCTCCTTACCTTTACCCCTCCAATTCTCTTCCTTATTCCCCAGGGCTGGGGAGAGGGAGCGAGCGGCTGTGTGGTGTTTGGCTGCCAGCTGGGTTAAACCACGACAACCAGAGATAGATTTCCTTCTCCTCTCCTCAAATATATAAACAGCCATTGCTCTGAAGCATTAAGATCAGGTTTCTAAAAATTAGCTTCCATTTCCATATTCCCATACTCGCTGGTTTCAATCAGAAGGCAAGATGCTGAAATGCTGTAAGTGCCTTCTTTTGGCACTGGGGAACTGAATGCAGGAAATAATATCTTGAAATAGATCATTTCTCATACAAATTACAGCCTGTTAAGTGACTTCCAGAGATTCCAGTTCATGCTTGATTTTAACCCAGGCAGAAAGTCTTGTGTGTTTTGAATTTCCCATCTTTTAAGCTAACTTTTCTTGGTCACAGTGTAGAGAAAGTCTTTATTGTCAGGATGCTGGTCTCCTGGGGCAGACCGCTCTGCAATAAGGAGAGAGACAGCCCTCAGTTGCTGATCCAGTTACACTGCAAGTGCATTGCTTCATATTTATGTAGCACAGCAAAGTCCCTTCTCTGTAAGGACAGGATCTCAGGAAAATCCAGTGCTGCACCAAATGCCAGATCAGAATTTAACAAGTAGCTCTTTAGCCTGTATTGTTCCACAATTTTTCTGTGTGCATTCGTATAAAACCAGAGTGAACCTTTACAATACGTGCACTTTCATCTTACAGATAATACAGACAAGCTGCTGAGGCACATCAAATTCTTGGCATTTCAAGAGAACAAATCAGAAAGAAATCTGTGGATGTGATAAAACATGAGACATTTTGGTCAAATATTTCTAATTTGGAGAAAGATTTTGGTATATTCAGATTAAAAGTTATGTTGTGAAAAATCTCCCATCTGTAACAAAAGGGAAACTAATGAGGAAATTAAGTCTGGCATAAAACTGAACAAACTGGAGGCATCTCATACATAAACTTGGAATCTGATTTTATTCTTCTTCCATGGATGTGTGAAATACACTGACGGTTTGCTTAGTCAAATGTCTTGTCTGCCTGATGGTTGCAGCAGGAGCACATGAAAGAGACTGTGTAAAATAGGGGACTAAAATTATTCTTCAGCTGTGCTTCAGTAACAAAGACAATGTTGAAAGCAACAACATCTGTGTTATGTGGCAGAGGCAGTGTAAAAAATGACTGTTAACTTTACACACTGTGAAAACTAGGGATGTGTTAAACAATTGCATTCCTATTTTGTGATAACATGACTCTGACTGTGCTCTTGACAAAATAAGCTATAATTCCAGAAATAGGAAATAAGAAGCAGAAATAAGCCAAATTCCATAGTGTCCAGGAATCTCATAACCATTACCAGTATTGCACAAGACACTGACTACAGGGTAGGTGCCCCTCAAAGATTTTGGGATCTTCTAAGCAAAAAAAATAAATACAAAATTATTTTAAAATAGTATCTTCTAATCCTGGAGTTGAGGAGCTCACTTGAGTATTCACCCTTCAACATATTAGGACTGAGTCTTCAGGATATGTCTAGATATGTTAAATGTCATTTGGTCCAACTGGCAGAATTGCAACCCCCATTTTCCCTCATACCCACACTATTTAGAGGCAAAGCCACTTTGCCCCACAATGGGCTTTAAACCAGCTTGGGGGAAATTTGGGTTCCACATACTCTTAGCACAAGCCCAGATGTGTTCATTCTGCTTTTGGGGTGAAGTGACACCATCCATACTGAGAAGACAGGTTGGCCATGGGAGTATGGAAGTTTTCTAATCAAGTCCTTCATCTTTTTGCAGCGAAGGCAGTAAGATTTTGTAGCCTTCCTGAGTGTAAGCAGTTCATCATTTTTGCTGCTGTACGGTAGAACGATAAAGCCAATGATGTGGACATATGGACACATCATGTCCACTCACCGCTTTGCACTCCTAGGAGTGTAATGTCGCTCAGCCTGCACCCTGCAAGGTACAGCCCAATTTCTCAGGGTGTATATATCCACATACCAAATTTTAAGAAAAACAGCGCTTAACACAGTCATTATCCATGTGTTTTTAAGTAAAAAATGCTCAGATATCTTGCTAAACAGAGACTGAAACTGATGGATATCATCTGCCTGCTAAATGCCTTTTAAAGTGTTGCTGCTATAAAACCTGAAAATAACAATCACGTAGAACTTTTCTTCTGGGGAGACTTCTTGAGCCAGACACATGTGCTGGGCCTCTTTAGACTGTATTTATTCAAAGCCACCTAAGTAAACTTAGTGTTCAGGAACCAATGCTGTATGCCCTTCTCACCAAAATTAAGCCACTCATAGTAGCACAGGTCCAACACACAAGTACATGATATTTTTCTTAATGGAATCACTCTCCATCACCTTGCACATCATGGTTGCACAGCATCTACTGGGCAGTGATGAGGTGGGAACACAGCAACTTCTTCCTATGGAAAAAAATAGACAAATAACTATAAAAAACCAGTCTAGAACACTCCCAGATGGCATTTTCTTCGACCTCAAAGTTGCTCCACCACTCCCTGAGCAAGCAAGGTAGTTATCTAGCTATATTCTGTAGGTGTTTTGAATCATGTTAGGATTTACATCTTCTGTGGGACAGCTGCCAAAATGGCCACACACCACCCTGCCCAGGTTGACATATTCCTGCATGGAGCCTTGTACTTGATAAGCAGATGTCCTCTAATAAAAAGATGTTGAACTGCAAATGCCTTGTGTGGCCTCCAGAGGTGTCTGTCACTGTCAGCAGTGAGTGAGACCAGAGCTTGTGGGAATGCTTGGCAGCTTGTTCAAAAATAAATGCTAACATCAGATACAAAGATTTGAGATGCAGTATTACACATAACATTTGCCTGGAGTGCCTGGAGTTGGAGTCACCGACAAAAGCCCTGGTGTTGCCTGTTTCTTTTCCCATTAAGAACATCTTGTGGGCATTCTTGCTCTGTTGATGGTTCTGAATGTGTTGTTGCTTTGAACAGAGAACACAGGCTCTTCGTTAGAGAGGAGTGACCCACAGTACACAGATGCTGCTCATGACATTTCTTGACCATGAAAAGGTTCAGTGCTTCTGGAATGGGGCCCCGTGTACGTGATACCAATGCTAGCCCAGTGCTCAAATGAGAAGTGCAAACTTAAATGAATGTTTGCTAGTTCATTCACCCTTAATTAGTTTGTATCCACTAAAGCCATAGTTCACTGTAACTCATTGACCCAACATGAAAGGAAACAAATTGGTTAATTGAGAGAGAGCAATGCAATGCCTGTTCGGGCTGCGGGAGCCATGGCTACCACTCCCCCAAGCAGAATTGCACCCAGAAGGACTGACTGCTGGGTTATCATCCAGCAAATCCCATGCACCCTCTGGCAACAGCGGCAGCAAATCACCTATTGTGCTGGAAGGCTCCTGCTAGGAACCTCCTTTAATGTGCTTCCTCTGCTCTCCCACCCCTGCCCCAGATGCACACCAATTTCCACAGCCTGCGCGTGTGAAAGACCCTGGGTACAAGCAGCAGATGTTCTTGTCCCTTGCTAATACCCTTCCTCCTCCAAGATCTCCTTTTGCCCCTCTTTCTTCATCCCCACTTCATCATTCCCAGGATTTGGGAAATCAGAAAGAGGGCTGAGCAAAGAGATTGCTTCACAGCTCGCACAGGGCTGGAGCAGCTGTCTTTTTATTTCCCAGGCTCGGAGGATTCGTCCTGATATCCTGCTTCCAGCTGCTTAGCTGTCAGTTCTGCTTGGCTCAGCTCTCGCTGCTGTTTCCTCTGAATTTCAGTGGAGGAAGCTCTCTCCACAGCTTGCTTTTCCCAACAACATGCACAGCTCTCTGTTCTGGAGGGTCTGGTGAGATTTCTTATCTCCCCTTGTTGCTGACCCCGTGGGCAAGCAAGATAGAGCCTTTTCTTTGATTTTAAAGGAAAAGTTTTGTTTTTAAATTGCCAAAAAAACCCCCACATTTATTCCAAAAAAGAAAGTGACATCTAATAAAATAAAAAGGAAAAAAAATTATGAAAACCTTTTGTTGCATTCACGACCCTTTTCAGTGTTAAAAACATTGCTCATTTTGTTCTACTTCATATTAGAGAGATAAGAATTTGAATACCTGTAGTGAACTCCAGCTTGTCTTTGAATGTAAAATGATTGAAATAGCAGTGACAACACTCCACTGGAAATTCAGCTAACTCAGAAAGTAGCACCACCAAACTCCAGCCAGGTCTGCTCTATAGCTCTTCTCCGGCAAGATGGAACTGAAGCTATTGCAAGAACACAACAGTCCCATGGCATTTCCCTTCAATTTTTGCTGCCAGAATTATCAGTTACCTTTCAAATATCTTCGAGCATCCCTGAGAGTCCTGTGATGCTGAATTGGCCAGTGACTTTCTAAGCCAAGCCAGCAAACCCTTGAGAATTTGAAACTCATTTTTAAATTACTTTACTAAGGCTTCATTTCCATTTATGCCCACATCAAAGCCTCTGCAGCTTTTCATAAGGAAGGATGTCACCTTGGCCTGTTACCCTATGCAAATTATGAACTACCATTTTTTCACGCGACATGGTTTAGAGGTGGACTTGGCAGTGTTAGGTTTACAGTTGGACTTGATGATCTTAAAGATCTTTTCCAACCAAAATGATTCTATGATTCACTTTGCTTGGAATTTCTTCAGGTTGGATAATGTAGAGAGTGAAAGACACAATTTTTCCCATAAGGAATACAAGGCTTGAAGATTCCTTCTTAGTATAATGTCTCTGCCCAAAATGGTATTAAAGTGTTTGAACATTGACTGAAATCTTCTCAGCTGTAGGGGACTGAAAAAGACCTGGATTAGGTCCATTACTTGAAAGAGAAGTTGCATTATACTGTTCTGGAGCAAAAAGATATAATGTTAGAGTAAAGGTTGAGTTTGGGTTTGGTAATTCATTAAGCAGGTACTTGATTCCTTGTTTCACTTTTCTTTTCTCCATTTCCTCGTTCTGATGCTTCTTCATCCACATGCCGTTGCCTCACTTGGCAGATAAACCAACTAGGCTTGTTTCTAGCTGTACTTTCTTACCAGCCCATGACAGAGCATACCATTACCCTTCATTAACGCCCAAAATACTGATGGTGCATACAATTCAGAATTCTTTGCAACGTGAGACATGTGAATAAAGACCAGCAAGTGGGGCAGTCTGTTGGTCTGAGAATATACAGCACCTCACACGCTCACTCACGTACTCCTACAGATTCAGAGCAGAGCTGAAACCAAGTTTAAGTGGCATCGTTCCGCCCTCAGGCATGCAGAGCACCTTGTAACAGTCGCTGCGTTAGTTACCACATATGCTGAGCAGCTGGATGCTGAGAGAGTGGGAAACACAAGCTGTACAGAAAAGCCATACGGGAGTACACGATGAGTATTTTCTAAGTGAACAGCACAAATAACATTACAAGTAGAAACCACAGTTCCTCTAACACAAATCCCTATCTCACCACCACACAAAGCCCCCCTTAGCCACCCTCCATAGTTGCCTTTCCTCTCACCCCTGGTTTTTAATAAGTATAAGAGATGAGATGCTGTACGCTGATCCATCTCACTGTGATTGTAATATAGACTAGATTCCAAAGGGACCTCATGAAAGCATTATTATATTAAAATATTCTACCCAGTACAGTTTTGTTTGTTTTGTTTCTTTTCCTGTGGAAATGTAAAGATGATGTCTATCTATTTTTCATCTTGTTCCCAAACCCTATTAAATTATGCACCCCTTGGCAGATATGGTCTGAAGCTGTTGGAGGTAGAGCTCCAAAGACTGATAACGTTCTTACATGCTTTGTGAAAGTAAGTGATGTTGTTAAAAAGAGAAGTCTAATCTGGTGTAACTTCAGTTATTAGACTATACAGAGAATTCACAATCTCAGACTGCATTTTCTTAGACCTCAAAGTCACTCCACCACAAGATTCAAATCTGTAGGACAAGCATTCGCATGAATTCCCTCAAACACATGGACAGGCAAATTCAGAAACAATGTGGAGCTGAAATATATTACAGAAATCTTTCCTGAAAGGTTAGTGATATGCTTATCAGGCTTTTTGTTTCATAGGGTGAAAGATACACACATGAATGTTAGCAATAAAGCCAAAAATGTCACTGCCATTTAATTCCTGGTGGAGTGGTAGAATGAGCAAGGCTGAGCTTCATTTCCATCTTCATTGTACACCATCAACCGAGTTGTTTATGAAGATGGTGGTACTGTCAGAGAACAACCTCTTGCAAGACAGAGTATTTATGAAAGCTGTAATCATGTAGGTGATACCTAATCATACACAATTATCTAGTCTGGGCAGGGAATTGAATGAGGTCAGTGAAAATCAACTGAGTTGTCACCATTGCAAGTAACTTTGGATCAAACCATCATGTGTTGTTCAGCCTAAATTAAATTTAATTAAACTCTATCAGGTTTGGGATTTTAGATAGAAAAAGTGAGAAAGCAAGGGCACAGGTCAGTGAAAACACCTGTCCAGGAAAAAGCAATTTGATTCTATCAATACTAGGGAAACTCTCAGGACTTTTTTGAAGGAAAAAAAAAGTTAAACCAGGATTTCAAGATAAATCACCTGTGTAAAGAAAATAGAAAGCTATAAAACCCTGTAGAAATATAGATTCTAGAATATTGTCTTGAAATGTATGGTTATATTGTCTATTATATTTAATTTCTCTTTAATATTGATCTATATGTAACAAAATAACAAATTAAAATATAACAATAGAGTCAGCAATTATACTATAAGATAACAGTTTGGGGTTGGCTAGCTCAAACACATTTCAGAAGCTCAACATTTTAAAGTGACTGACACATCCTGTGTGTTTGGGTGTCCTGATTGACTCGCTGGATGATTATGAGCATTTGAAGGCAGTATCAACAGGAACTGATGACTGGAGGCCAGGAACAACATCATTGTCTGTCGTTACTGAGCTGGTACCCTGGACTAACCAAACATTGGAGCTGCAGAGGCAAAATAAGCTAGCTCCACAGAAAATAGTCCTCAATATATTTATTGCAAAGATCATGCACTTTATTTCTCTGTCAACTCTTTGTCCTCAGCAGCAGCGAGGAGGAGACAATGCTCCCAGGCCCACACTTTGAGGTGAGTCTGTTTCCTCATTGCCTCATACTGCTGAGTCCCATGATGACCTCAGCTGTGTCCAGTTCTGGGTTCTCCAGTTCAAGAGGGACAGGGATCTTTTGGAGAGGGTCCAGCACAGGGCCACAAAGGTGATGAGGTGCCTGGAGCATCTCCCATATGAGAGGCTGAGAGAGCTGGGACTCTTCAGCCTGGAGAAGAGAAGACAGAGGGAACCTTATCAATGTCTATAAATACCTGTAGTGTGGGGGGCAAATGGATGGGGCCGGGCTCTTTTTGGTGGTGCCCAGTGACAGGACAAGGGGCAATGGGCAAAAACTGGAACAGTGGAAGTTCCCAACAAACTTAAGGAAAAACTTATTTACTGTGAGGGTGCCAGAGCACTGGGACAGGCTGCCCAGAGAGGCTGTGGAGTCTCCTTCTCCAGAGAGATTCCAAACCTGCCTGGATACTTTCCTGTGCAACCTGCTCTAGGTGAACCTGCTTTGGCAGAGGGGTTGGACTGGGTGATCTCCTGAGGTCCCTTCCAACTCTGACCATTGTGTGATTCTGTGAATGGAAATGTGTAAAGTGACTTATGAGTGATAACTGACATTTCCTTTAGAGAACTGAAAATGATTTCTTAAGATATAAAAGTAAAAAAAATTAAAAAATTAAAAACCTTGATGCCCTTCCAAGATACTTTGGAAGTGGCTGAGCCACTTTGAAAAGAGCTCAGCACTTCTATGTAAATCTAGATTATTTTTATAGACGGGGTAACTGCTGAAGGATTGCTTGCTCTGTAGTTCTTCCACAGTTAAAACTGGCTTTGTTTTCATTTTCAGTCTACTTCCAGCTGCTCTTGGTATACACATCTCGGTTCAAGCAGCCTGGGTGAAATGAGTTTGAGAAATAAGATGGATAGGTACAGAATTCTTGAACTGCAGTTATGGAAAGGAATTTTATCAGTCCACTCTGAAGCGTGCCACTTGTAGAACTGCGCACACCAGGTTATCTGGTGGCAATGCTGATACCCCTGTGAAGTGCGCTGCTATGTGATGGTGTTGTGGAGGACAGGCCGCTTCTATTTGCACAGGCTGTTACAGCACAGTGTTCCCTGTGAGCTGGCTTGGGTCACACTGCAGCCAAACACTCAGGAACTGTGTCCACGCTTGTTTGAGGAGAACTGGAAGTCTGGGGATAGAGGAAGGGAAACTCCATACCCCAGATGGAAGGGCAGCTTCTAGACACTGTCTGCCCTGGGATGATACTGTAAAGGCAGGCTGCCAGCCAGACTGTTTCAATGAGGGCTGAAGCCTTGAGAGGCAGGATAAAAACCAAACTAGTTTTATAGCATCTCTTTCCATTTGCAGACTGCACAGGTGACATCTTGACTTAAAAATTTAAAGTAAATAGCACTACTGGGCAAACTTAACCTCTAAATCCAAGAAATCATGATGCAAGCTTTCTTACCAGCTTACTCCAAGCTGTGTCCTTTCCCATTTCCTCTCTCCCCAGTAAGGCTTTCTGTTGGCAGGGTACACTCAGTGTTGTGGCATTTGCAGGACTGCAGACCTGCAAGGTAAATAAATTTTATGTCACTTATAACAGTAGTACATCTGGGTGTTATCTTAGGATTGACAGGTTTCTGGCAAGCATTTAAATCAAGGAACAATTTATGTTTTTTCCTGCTAGTAAGTCCCCTTTAGAAAGCTGCAATTTTTTCCTTGGGAAACTCTGAGTAAGAAAGCTGAATGTGTACGCTGGTGCAGAGGTGATAACCAAGCTGACTGATACCCTGTCTTGTGTGCAGCAGAGTATGAGCTTCTCAAAGCAAAGCCACAGCTCAGTGAAAGGCCTTGGCACTGCAATTAAATGCCTGCAAAAGGGAGGGGATGGGGGGACAGGGAGATGCTGAGACCACAGAATGATTCTTACTGTCTGTAATTCATAGAAGTTCAAAGTGTTCTTGCGTGAAAAGAGATGGCCATCCACCATGCATCCTAGACCTGGCAAATGCATAATGAGGCTCAAAAGCCCAAACTGTTATATGTCTTCAAACAAAAAATAATCTGATGGAATAACAGAGAATGGGGAGAGACTGATGGTAGTGATAAACTGATCTTGTGTGGATTCTCATAGCTGGAAGGGGTATGTTTCAAAAGGACAAAGGGAAGGTACTACACTAGAGCAACCCATTTATATATGGCAAAATATATAAGAAGTCACTGAGACAAACAAGTTGGTAAGAATCAAAGAGCACCTGCTAAGCTGTAGGTACTTGTACATCATATGGAGACCTTCTGCCAAGGCAGGTGGGAAGAAAAGCTCAATAGTAAAGCAAGCTGTTTCATCTGATTCCCCATGAGGATCAAGAAAAAATCCAGCCCCTCTGTTTAGAGCCTTGTAGAGCCATCTGTACTCTCTACATAGCAGAAATGTGCCGACAGATGCATCAAGAGAAATGGAATATATTAGAATGCTGAATAAACTCACAGGCTGAGCACTGGGTTTGGTCTGATGAGTGCAAGATTAGCTTTTAATGCAGATGAGAATACTGATTACACTGTGGTTACCACACTTTGGTATTTCTGCATCCAGCTGAAATCTGCAAAGCATGATGAAACTTAGAGGGGCTTCTGTAAGGGATGTCTGTGTTTTATTTTTCAGGGAAGTGGTTAGAGTCCTGCTATAAAAGGAGGAAAAAATCAAGACATAAATACCTTGATTCAGTTCAAAGCCATTCACTTTCTTCCATTCTTGTTAAGCTGTCCTGAAACTATTGTTTCCTTCTCTCCAGCAGCAAAGCGCTCCAAATGTGTTCTGCTTGTTGTATGTTAACGGATGGCACGGTATTTAGCAACCTGTAGTATATCTGTAGAGAACCATCATGGGCAGAAATCTTCATTTTTAAAATAAATGTGTTTCAGGGAAGCTGATTGTGAATTGTTTTCATCAGCACACAGCTGAATGTGTAGGATTACTAATTTGCTATACCTGATTTATGATTACTGTTGGCTTCATGAAGTAAAACTGGTGTAAGATGCACCTTAGAGGTGCACTTTTAAAAAATTATCCTCATGTAGTGTGGTATGAATTGAAGGCAGGGATTCAGTTATCCCCCTAACTTGTATGCATGTGAATAAGAATAACTTGGGAAATTGCTCCACTATCAATTATGTGAGTTGACTTGAGCAAGGAGACAAAGGGACTGAATACCAAATAACTGCCTGGCTAGGAAAACAGAGAAGAAGGGAGCGGAATGCAGTCTCTGAAAGCATTTCAATAAGCACACCAGAAGAGTTTCATCACTTATTTAACAGGTCAGATTGTGTTTGGAGAACATCAAACTGTCCTGAGCCATCCCTGTGGCCTGGGTGCACCCTGGGATAAGGATCCATGGTTCAATTAAATAGAGATGCTGCTGATCCAGGCACCTCATGCCTGCTGTGCTCACTACCCCTTCATGCTTTCAAAGGGACACCATGAGGGTAACTCTTGCTCCCATTAACACCCTTGATGAAATCAGAGTGGGTGGCTTTTCTTCCCCACTCTAGGAAAACCACTTGCTTCAGTAATTTATTTGTGTTTTGTGAAGAGATGGCTTTACCCTGAGGGTGATAGTTCAACTGAGCTGGCAGCCAAACAAGACACAGCCACTTGCAGTCCCCACCCACCTACCCAGAGAATCAGGGAGAGAATTAGAGGAGAAAAGGTGAGGAGACTTGTAGGTTGAGACAAGAACAATTGAATAATTAGAGTAAAAATAAAATAATAATAATAGTAATAATGATAACAACTATGTATATATGAGTGATGCAGAGTACAACTGCTCACCACCCACTGATAATGATCCTGGAGGAGTGAAAAGGAACCCCAAACCGAAATCACAATCCCAGAAAAGCGAGCCCGAGCGATTCCCAAGAGAATCCCCCCCTTCCCGGTCAGCCCCAGTTAATATACTGACCATGATTCAGTATGATATGGAATATCTCACTGGCACACCCAACTGTCAGTTCTGGGTTTTACAAACTACTACACTTTTCCACTCCCCCCTTCCAGTCCTCTTTTCTTGGAAACTGCCCAAGCACAGTGTCCTTGTAGTTATCAACATTGTTCTCATAACAATCCTCACTGAAACCGAAACGCAGCACTTTCTAGCTACTAAGAAGAAAATTAACCCTCTCCTGGCAAAAACCAGGACACTGAGACACTCAGGCACTCAGATCAGGAGGTCTGGCACAGATTGTCTCGACCTTGTACAAAAAGCAGCGCGTATTGGCGGCATAGGTGCCGTATTTTAAATGCAGTGCATCCCTGCAGTGACAGAGCTATATGCTGATGTGTGTCGTTAAGTTGCTGTGGTATCTGAAAGCCACAGACCATTAGTCAGGTGACAGTTTGTGCCTAGATACTGCTGTGATTGATGCTCTAATAAAGACCTGAGTGGAAAGGGTGGGGGAGAGAGGGATTGGCTGATGGAAATAAGGGGTGGAAATAATCCTGAGAGTTGCTAAGTACCCATGATGGCCATAAAAACTAAGGAGACTAAAAAATTAATTTGCATTCAGCTGAGGACTCAGCACTGTAGAAAGAGGAACTAATAAAGTAGAAGCTCTCTATTTTCCATCTTAACATCAGTATATTAGCAGCAGATAAAATCCAGTATAGAAGGACAGATGCCATCTGTCTGCATGTGGAGTACCCTCAGTATACAATGAGGAAAGCCTGTCTGAGGCTTAAGGTGTTAGACTGGGACTCTGGACTCCATTAACTTGCCCTGGAGACTTTTTATGTCACTCTCATAGAATCATTTATCCTCTCTGTTCTCCTTTCTGAAGGTAATTTAACCGTTTCCAGAGGTACTGAGAGTAGAATTGTCACTATTCATGCTAGAAGCGCAATGACCACTATAATGAATTCAGGTACTGTGCTAGTAGGAGACACTTAAGTTACTAAGATAGAAACAGTGTTTGTGGTGGTTCTGCACTGGGCAGTTGATGCTAATTGCCACCAGGCACTCAAAAAACCCCTCCAAAACCAGTTGTTTTGTACCAGGAATGCAAGGACAGGGTTTCTGCTGACTTCCTCTATGCTGGCATCGCCTTGCTGTATGGAAAGTGACTGGGGCCAAGCGGATTTCAACAGCTTCTCCTTAAAAAATTGTAATTGTTTTACTCGTCTTTTCTCCCTTAGCCTGGGGAGGGAAACGTTTGCAGTGGGTTTGTAAGGAAACAGGATGCTATTGCTCAGTGCATATGGTTAGTCTCAGGATGAGAATGGAGAATTTGGCCTGTCTTAACTCTGTGTAATGAAGAGAATTGAGGAACACACTGAAGCTGTCTGCTACAAGCATCTAAATTGAATTTTCTGCTGCTAAATTCAAGAGAAATGAATGACTGAGGCCAGGCTTGGCCAGGCTAGATTGTCTTTGGTGAGAAGTGGTCATGAATCCAGAGTGTCTGTTCTCCACTCTGCCTTTCTCAGACCCCCTCTCCAATGGGGCAGGGAAGATTTTTCTCTAATAAAATGTGCTCCTGCAAAACAGTGATTGATAGAAGGCAGATATCATTGATGTGTCATGTTACAACAACTTTATATATATCCAAGGGGAATGCTGATGCTGTTTATCAAAGAAAATTCCCTGGTTTTGTATCCCTGCCAAAATATGTGATGTTAGTGATGGCTTGCTTGCCATGGAACAGCTGGGAATACTGGGCAGCAAAATCATCTGTTCCACTCTTGGCTGCTTTGATGCATGTTGTTACCAGACATGTGTGTTCAAAAGTGACTGGATTTGTTTCAGGTGTCATATGTGGAAGAGGAATGTGAAAGGACTCATGTTTCTAAAACCTGCTATTTTATAATATATAAGAAAGAGTAATGCATAACTCATAACACTGCACTGGGACCTGTCTTTTAGCCATATATGTATGTCCTGACCGTCTGCATTTTGAATTGCTACATATTTCTGTGAAAGTCCTGCATTTTCTTGCAAGTGCCTTTCACCAAGCTTTGTGTTTATTTTCTGATCAATTTGACACTAAACTAAACAAATGGCTTTCTCTAGCATGTCCACGCTACAAGTTTAATTATAAAATAGAGATATTTTTTTTTTTCCCGTCCAGATTAGGTAAATTAGCCAAAAGGAAGGAGTCTGGTCAATGTATCATAGATATTTTTTTCCAGACAGATGTATCATTTTTCTCTTTAAGATCTAGTAAGAAACATACTAGTTTTCATGCAGATTGCAGTCTAGATGTTTTTATCTGGTCTTGAAGACATCTGTTTGAGTTTGTCAGCTGTGTGTCACAATTGCTTTCAGTTTTATCTCTGTCAGCTGTCTTAAGATATAGATATTGCTCAGATGCTGTCTCTGACTGCATCTTGAACTTGTGCTTTCGCTCTTTCTGTGCTAATGAATTCCCCATTCAGTGCCAAAATGTCTTAGTTTGGGCAAGCTATTTTCAGCAAACACCTTCCCTCAGTGTCTTAACAGCATTTGGCCAGGAACCTTCAGGTAACTCATTTATTCAGGTTAGAAGTTGTATCCCACTGTGCCCATAAATACAAAGCAGCTTGCAGCAATTTTTACAATGGAATATTTCTATCTCATCTTTGACCAAGGTCAGTATTTCATGAGGCATGAGAGTCTCAGTAGACTGTCATTTAGATCCTACCACAGATCACTTAGAATTTCCTAATCTGAAACCAGCTGCATCCTAAAGGGTGTTTGAGAAGAGCTTTGAGCACTGGATTATTGCCTAAGGGGAGAGAGTGCTAATTCTGCCATGAACAAGACGACAATCTGTGTTTAACATTCTGCAATTAGTTAGTGTGACTACTACACAGCTGATAGAGGGCTCACAGGACTTCTGCCATGGACATGCACACTCTAATAACACAGAGAGGAAGGGCTGAGAGAGCCGGTTCAAAGGCAGCTTTGCAATAACTTCTGTGAGCAATTCTGCTACTGCTTTTCCTTGAGGATCAGTTCTAAAGGTGCACACTATCTCTAGCTCTTGTCTGCTTGAGAACAGCAGAGGATCTGTCAAAAATCATGTCTGTCACGTGTGTTTAGTCTTGACTCGATGCTCTAGGGCAGGACAGCAGCTTTTGTGCTCCCTCTTGCCCATTTTACATGGAAGTCCTTATAGTGTCTTTTCTTCTGGGAGCATCTGTTTTCCTTCTGAATATTACTGAGCACTGGGTGGGTACCCCAGGCTGGAAAGTTCCTTCTAAAGGATAAACCATTCAGGCAATTTCCTCTGAAGTCAGGTTGATATGACACCTTCTGTCTTCACATGTATCTCATGGCCCCAGAGTGTAGGGAGGGAATGTGTCCTGTCCTGTGAAGGCTCTTGGCTGCTGCTTACCCATCCTCTGCTATCATCTATCCTACTTATCCATCCTCTGCTATCATGGATCCTACTTATCCATCCTCTGCTATCATATCCCAGGCAGGAGATCTGTGAAAGTCATGAAAACTGATTTCTGGCCCAGGATTTTTTTTTTTTTAAAAAAAAGGGGTTTTGTGGGTAAATGGGCAAATCATGCATTGCTTTTCACAGGAGGCTACATATTTGCATGCTACATATTCACCAAAGCAGAGATAAGTGTTATGAAGAGGCACCAGGGATGTCAGAAGGCTCGTGGAACAAATGAGATACCTGGGCTTGTCCCAGGTAGTGTCTGCTGTAGCTACATCTAGGCCAGGCAAGAGATATCCTATGCTGTGGATGCAGAGCAGATGGGATGCCCACACTGAGGAAGTCCTCAGGCTGAGGTTCACATTAACATAGATGCAGCCAAAGTAGACTATTTTCGAGGATAAGATTCCTGGAAACACAACAGTGTTCCTTATTGTGAAATATGAGATTTGGAATCACAGTTCTCCTGGGATCTCCAGTAAAATCCAGAGGAGGTTAAATGGTGAAGCAGGCGTATCTTAATTATAAATTTCATTTTAGCTGAATATTGGCTTGCTTCCTCACAGACTTGCCAGAAAAACTGCAGGGTAATTTTAATTTTATCTCAAAAGCACCAGCCAAACTCAGACTGAACTTTTCTCATGTAAAGGAAAAACACAGCTGATCAAAGGCCAAATTTGAATATGATTATTTTCTTCTTGTGGTTGAGTGGTTAGTTATGGTAGTTATGGGGGGAAAAAACCAACATGCAGATCTAAATTTGTTCTTAGTAGATAGTAACTTGCATTGGATTGCAAAATCATCCTATGGGTTTTGCTTTGCTTTCTGGTGAAAGAGCAGTGGAAGGAGTTGGCCCTGAAGGGATAACTAATGTTAGTTATCCCTTTATGGATACTCTCCCAACTCAGTTTTCCTGTGCTCCTGCTTAGCCAGCAAAACTTCGGTTCTACATGAGCTAGTGAGTTAGAGAACCCCAATGCAAACTGAGATTTCAAACTTAATACTAGATGAAGACCCTACATGTAGGCAGTGATATGCACCTCCCTGTACAAAGCACCTGCTATTCCTCCTCTCCTTGCATTTCTGCTCCTTTCCCTTTTTTCCTGTGTGCTAAATCTGGTTTGACAGCTGTAGCTACACGTAGCTGTGGTGAATGAACTGGCATGATTCATACAGCACTTGGCATTCTTGCTAGGTGATTGCCTCATGTCCCTGAATGTCAACAACAATCAGGGGGATTTCTAGACCTTAAATGTGGAAACATTTATGGAAATACCCATATGTAGAACGGGCAGAAAACATGAAATATTAAGTAAGAAGACTTTTGCTGTGACAGTCAGTGAAATAGCTTACATTTTTCTCAGACTTGCAGCAGTCTGAGTTTTTCCCATACATATAATCCATTGTCAAAGCTATTGGAGCAATCAGCTTCATCAGATCACAGAAGTGTTGTAGAATAGTTTAACATGTCATGAACTGCTATAATTTTAAGTAACCTATTGCTTGATTTGTATATGTTGGCCTCTAAGATAATGCCAGGTTTTAAATGTTGTAAGGAGGTGTTACTTCAGCTCTAAAAATGCACTGCCTTAACCCCATTTCATCACTAGAACTAAAGCAGTAGGTATGTGATTGATTTTTTTGCTCTTTGCTGATTGCCTAGCACCCTGTTGCAATTGTGGTGTATCTGTGCTCTATTAGGATGGTGCAGACCATGATTAATGAACTTGTTAGCTCCAGCTTTAAGTTCCTCTAAAGGCACGACGCTCAAGTTGGCACTGCCAACTGGTTTAGACATGGAAATCCCCCAGTAGCCAATACAGAGTGAGGTGGTCCTAAACAAAGATTAAATGGATGTTTGTTCTTCCTCTTGTCTCCTAAATTGGGTAAGCTTGAATCTCCATATAGGCTTGTGCAGATGGAGAGGAAACAAATGTGTTTTCTGATGTTTTCTGTGCCTAGTGCTGTTTTACAGCTCAGAAAAGATAGCTTAATTGAGACTGTCTGTGCATGGCATTCCCCATGTTTAGTGTTTTGCCAGCTTGCAGGAAGGAACTGTGGTTTCTTGCCAGCTCAAACATCATAGCAGAATATCAGCTTCCCTAAACACAAATTGTATCATGTTTTCTTGGCCTCCACCATTTAAAAAAAAAAGTGTATGCTTCCTAGCATTTTGAATGTTGGCATCAGAATTGCTTTGCTTATGAGGACTGGCTTTTATTAGGTCTGGCTGGTGAGTTGTATTTTCTGTAATGAGCACGACTGAAAAACCTCTGCCAGCCACAAGTGCTGTCAGCAATGCCTGTAATCCACTGGCTCTACACATGATGTGTCTCTCACATTGTTGTCACAAAGTCACTGGGGGCTTTCTGTGGCTGTCCACATCACGCTGCCGGACTGGGCATCGAAGCAGATGAGCTGTCCTGGTGTGATTCATGTTGGCAGAGGAGGTGTGGAAGAGAGAACTGTCAGAAATATCACAATGAATCTTGCAACAGGAACAAACAGCATCTTTAGTCAGCATGAGTACATTTGGTAGCATGCTTCTAGAAGGAAAATAATACCTCCCCAAATTAACCATGTTTTAAACTCTTTATTTCATTGCAACTAACTGCTTTCCAGTGGGAGGGAGGAATCTGTGCTCTCTCCATTGATGCTGGTTGACAGTCAGACAGAAATTCTGACTGACTACAACTTGCAAGCCAACATTTGCTACCATGGCATCATCTCTAGTTAAGGCATTACGTAGGCTATAGATCTCATGGTGCAGTTCTGTTTCTGTGCCATCACCAGGTAGACCTGCTGGTGACCTGGTCTGTGGGACTCGTCATAAAACATCCCTCTCTGAGGTGATTTCCACACAGTGTGCTCTAAATCTTGCTCTTGAAGGTGCTTTAAACAGCTGTGAACTGCAAATTTGATTACATACGGGTGTGCACAAGTACATGAGGGGTATTTTAGAGCATTTTGGCTGGTTTTGTATGCTTGTGTAGCTGGTAGCTCTGGTTTTAATCTGTACCTACAGAGGGTATTTTAACTCTAGATAAAGCTGCAGGGAACAGCCACTGGAACCAACAGCCTATTAGCAGAGTCTAATGCAGCAGAAGGTGGCTCAATATATTCCACACCAGATTTTTTTCACTAGTGTATGCCTTGAGCAGCTCTGTAGTTCATTAATGGACTTGCTGGGGTTGATGGATATGTCTAAAACTTGGCAGTTTTGATGTATTCCCAGGCTGCATTCCAGTGCTGTTGGGCTGTCTCCTCAACATGCATTGGCTGCTTTTTTTTTCCCCATTCCTCCTGGAATATATCTGCCCTGCAGCTTGGATATATCCCCTGCTGAGAGTAGGTCTCTAAGGGCTGTTACTGGCAGGGGTAAATATGGCAGAATAAAGCCTTTTTATTTTTGTATACTTCATTCCTCAAAGCTTTAAAGTTTGAATCTGCAATTTCCAACCCAGCTGGCTTTCATGCTTTTCTATAAGATAGTTTTGCCAAAATACCAACAATGGCCTCAACTGTTGGTTGGTTTGGCACAGCTGTGTTCACAGTGGTCTTTGCAAAACAACTGCAATATTTAGAAAAATGCACAAGAAACTGGAGACCGTTAATTGTTCAATATTTTTGCACAAGGCATGACATTGAAAAGATTTTGCTCTGCTTTTCGGTTTAGCAACTGTGGGAATTTCCAGTCTTAAGTGACAGTTTCTCGTATTACAGTGTAAAAAAAAATTTCATAAGTCAGCAAAAACAATCAAAAATCCTATTTTAGTATTTTTAACAATAGCAAAGTGATTTTTGGTCAGTCCTACAGTTTAATAGAAACTACAAAGGACTGTTTCTTGTTACGAAACTGCTTGTTCATTCAAGTGGAAAGCAGCCTGATCCTGTTTAGCCAAACTGGACTTGCATCTGAAGGGAAAAAAAAAATAACAAATTGCACATAGTAGGGGTCCTCACACCCAGCCAAAATACGTTTGCCCCCAATACTTCCTCTTCTTGACCCTATTGTTGTCCTTCTGACAGCCCCAGGCCTCTCATCTGGGCATTGTGGGAATTGTATCCCCAGCCATTTCAGCATCATTGAAATAACGTGCAGATTTATCTTCTCCGAGCTCGGCGGGCTCTGGGCTTGCTCTTCCAAAGGGTTTGCAGGGCGCAGATGGAGCCAGAGCCCCAGCAAGCCCTGCAGTGCAGCCACTTATGTGGAGATCAAAGGCAGGCAGGAGTGAAACAGATCTCTAGAGAGGCACTGAAGTCCTGCTGTGACCACTAGCCTTTCAGTCTCCAGGAGAAGGAGATGATGCTTATGAAGGTGCGAGGTGACCTGCTTTGTGCTGTTTGCCTTGCTACTCTGAGAAATGTGTGAGATCCTCAGCAAGTGAGAGGTTACCTGCATGATAAATTTAGCTGCAGCCAGAGCTAGTCTTATTTTTCAATATATTCCCACAGTGTCCACAGCCACTAGACTAAACTGTTATATTCCAATCTAACAGTTGCTCCTCTTTCATTTCAGTTGACCAGTTCTCTTTATGCTGAGTGAAGCTGTGCTAGATGACTCCTGTCCAGTGAGGTGCTGCACTATATTGAGACAATTTCTCATCTTGAAGGTCATTTTCATTAAATAAGGTGTTTCCACTCTGCCCTTCAAGTAGTCATCTTGGTTTTGACAGCCCCTTGAGTCTTTTGGCTACCAGGGCCAAGCCATGCTGACTCAGCACCCTCTCCCCTGCAAGGAGGGGAAATGGCATTAGTTTCCTAGGCACAACCCAGCTTGGCTAATTAGGCCTATTCCATAGACTGGAGGACTGTTAATTGGTCATTTTTAATCAGTGTCTGCTGGGAAGGGCTCAGTAATGGTATAAGCTATAACCAGAACCTCATCCTAGGTTTGGGGTTTTCTCCTATAACTGCTGCAACAAATTGGAACGGAATGACAAGTTAGATAAATATTTTAAATATGTGGAAAGGTCATTTGAAGGAATTTGACTGGACTGTAAGCTGCTGCTTCAGGGAATAGAGAGAAAATGACCTCCTTTGCTATGGAGACTGTGCTGAAATATTGCCAAGCCTTGAAATAGTCAGATGAATGGTCAGCTGCCAAAAACTTGTTATTCATGAAATGTGTAGCGTATGCAAGCTTGTAGAGCTATTACAGATCTTCATGAACTACAATAGAGACTTTGGCTTTACAGAAAGCAGAGGAAGCAGCTTGTCCTGCAAGATCCTTTGTTTCAGTCCAGTTCTACAAGCATGGGGCTAGAGAATTGAGTGCATTGATTTAGTCTGAGTTTTTGAGTTTTGGCTAACTTGTGATGTCCATGCACACAGAAAGATCTTTGCTGTGCAGGCAAGCTCTCTGCTGCACGGAACTCATTAGATCACTTGATTAGATTTTGCCTGAGCTCCCATGCTGCTGGAGCCAGCCTTATTTAAGGCCATTCTTTGGCTGCTCAATTTTGAATTTGTGATCAATGCAGCCCCAACTTCTGTCAATTCCCAGTCCCAACACTCCTAGTTTTACACATCTGACGGAGACTGCAAAGCACTTGATTAGATGGAGAATCATGCCCTGCTGCTCTGTCTCTCACTTTTGGTTTACTCAGCTAAGTAGCTTACTGCTTAACTAGTCATTGCAAGGCAGGCAGCACTACTAAGCTACTTGCTTTCCAGAAGCCAGGCTCTGCAGCTCCGTGTCCTGCCATTCACTTACTTTCTGATCACCCCAGCCAAAAGGCTGCTTTTATCATTGCTTTTCCATACACATTTGATTTGTGCTTCTTGAAGCATTCACAATTTAACCTTGTTTTCTTGGCATGAAATTGAGAACTGCAGGTGACCCCCTAATCAGATGTTCAAACCATTCCAGTGTTACTATGAAAAGTCCTGAATTTCTGCTGTTTTCTGGTCATTAAGTTAATTCTGAAAAAGCCAGAAAGCTGTCTGATATTTATAGTAGGAAAATTGGTGATTTTTGAGAGGGAAACCAAATAGCAGCTTGAGACTTCCAGGGCCTGAAGGTTAGCTTTACTAAAACACATCAGATGGGGTACTGCTTTTTGTGCTTTCCCTCCACCTCTTTTAGAAAGAGGTCAGGACTCTTCAGTTTCTCACACCTCAGGTACATATCACTACTGTTTCTCATTTCACAAGAATTAAGTGTTCTCAGCATGCTGGATGAATTTGTCTGTGAGGCTTCTAGCAAAATCCAATCCAAAACAGTGCTACTCTTCATCTAACTTAGTAGTTTCTAGGGTAATCCTTGCCAAAAGGTTTCAAAAGAGAATATAAAATAAATTTAGTAAGAATTTCTTGGACTGCATAAAAGGAAAAAAATACCTCCAGAATTATATTATACCAGAATCCACCAAAGGAACATCAATTTGTAAGCATCAAATTAATAGAAAAAACTTAGCCTGATTAGAATGATCTGAAAATGTTTCAGTGAACTTTCCCACAAGCCTTGTGTGCTGTCTATTTACTGTATAATGTCCATTTTAACAATGTGTCAGAGGCTAAAAATCTGTTTTCTTATATTAAGTATAACACTAAGATATCATGGACTCCACTAACAAAGCAAACAGCTACTCTGGATTCTTTCAAGGTAGTAAAACTACTGTGTGGGAGTGCAATTCAAGTTTCCTAAGCAGCGAAGCTTTTTGCATTTGCTAACTGTCCTGAAATAATACCTGTCAGTATTTATTTAGAGTATCATAGGATCACAGAATGGTTTGGGTTGGAAGGGACCTTAAAGCTCACCCAGGTTCCAACCCCCCTGCCAGCAGCAGGGACACCTTCCACTAGACCAGGATGCTCAAAGCCTCATCCAACCTGGCCTTGAACACTTCCAGGGAGGAGCAGCCACAGCTTCTCTGGGCAACCTGGGCCAGGGTCTGACCACCCTCACAGGAAAGAATTTCTTCCTAATGTCTCATCTAAATCTCCATCTTCTCGGGCCTTTAAGACTTCAGCCCAGGCTTTTATGAGAGTGTTAGTTCAATCTACTGGAAAAGGTGCTGTGTGTGTGATTAAATGCTGCCAAGTAGCAGTTGCAGCTGCCTGGATTTGTGCCTGTAACGCTGCAGCACAAGTCCCTCTGACATAGGAAGGGCTGGTGTGCAGTCTGCACCTTATTGCCTTTATTTTTATTTCCCTGGCTCTTTTCAACACGTTTCCTTTGAAGTCAGCAACTGCAATGGAGCTGTTGTGAAGGCTGGCTTTCACAGCCGCCTGCCGGGATGCTCATTTTGGATCAGAACAGCCTGAGAGGACAGACAGACAGACAGACACACATCCACCCCCTGCGCTGGGGTGGGATTTGCCGGGCTCCGGCTGACCCCTAGTGGCAACCGGTGGCCAGGGCGAGCCCCAGGGGCTTCCATGGGGCTCGGGCTGGGGTTTCCCTGGTGCTCGGAGGGTCGCAGCTCCTCCCTGTCCTGACATGCACTTTGTTTTGCTTCCTCAAACTCGCTGCAAGAGGCAAAAAAGCTCCAGGAAGGCCTTACAGCGGGTTTCCAGTACCTGAAGGGGCCTGTGAGAAAGACGGGGACGGACTTCTTAGCAGGGTCTGTAGCAATGGGACAAGGGGTGATGGTTTTAAACTAGAAGAGGGGAGATTTGAACGAGATATGGGGAAGAAATTTTTCACAATGAGTGTGGTGAAACAGTGGCACATGATGCCCGGAGAGGTGGTGGAAGCCCCATGCCTGGAAACATTCAAGGTCAGGCTGGATGGGGCTCTGAGCAACCTGATCTTGATGTCTGGTTGGGCTAGATGACCTTTAAAGGTCCCTTCCAACCCAAACCATTCTGTGATTTCCAGTGGCCCAGCACCTGGATGTAGCTGCAGATGTGAAGCTGGTGGGTTCCACCCCTCAGCAGAGTGCAAGGAGGAAAAGTTCATTATCTGCAGCCTATCTATGCAAGTTTAAAATACTAAGAAGTTGGGTATAATTTGTATTAGAACTATTTCCAATTAAACTTGTGTAGTTTTCTCAGCATTTATTCAGCAAAAATATTCCCATGCACCAAGGAATCTTTCCAGTGGAGATACTACTCAAGGTATTTAAGCAGTCCACCCTGTCTGATCCAATAAAATTTTACTGTGTGTTTCACTTTGTCCTATAGATATATTCAGTCTTAAAATGCTAAAAATGCCAGTCTGCATGGAGAAAGAAAGTACCTAATGCTTATCATTAAAAGTCACTCCTAAAGCTTAAGGCATGCCAGCTGTTTCCTTGTGCACTGGTGTCCTTGTCATAACCTTAAATCAAAGGATATGGTTGAACTTGGCATAGATTATTAAAGCTAAAAGAGTGAGTACTCTGAGCTTCTTTGGCCTTTTATATGGGGAAGCCATATGAGGAGAGGCTGAAGTCACTTGGTTTGTTCAGGCTGGAAAAGAGAAGACTGAGAGGAGATCTCATAGCAGTCTAGAACTTCCTCACAAGGGGAAGAGGAGGGGCAGGCGCTGATCTCTCCTCTCTGGCAACCAACAACAGGACCAGAGGAAATGGCAGGAAGATGTGCCAGAGGAGGTTTAGGTTGGACATGAGGAAAAGGTTCTTCACCCAGAGGGTGGTGGAGCACTGGAACAGGCTCCCAGGGAGGTGGTCATGGCACCAAGCCTGACAATATTCCAGAAGCATTTGGCCAAGGCCCTCAGACACATGGTCTGAATCTGGGGATTGCCCTGTGCAGGGACAGGAGTTGGACTCCATGGTCCTCGTGGGACCCTTCCAACTCTCTGTGATTCTATGATCTTTCCATCTACAGGCTCAAAAGAGCTTTGCTCTAAGGAGGGAACACCCATATGAAATGCTGCGTGGAATATGAATGTTGTCTATGAAGCAGTGGAAGCTTTTGGAAACTGTGGTTCCTGCTGGTAGCATCTGAGCTGGACAAAGAAAACCAAATCCTGGGTGAAACTATGAATTTGGGTGTGAATGAACATGAGCAATTGTGCTTCTTCATCATCCTAATGATAGGAAATCTGCCACTTTGTTGCTTGTACAAAGAGCTTCTGTGGCTTCAAGAGAAACCAGATATTTTGGGAGATGCAATCAGGAAGAAAAGAAGTGTAGGAAGAGTAAAAAAATCCCACTTCTGTAACTTTTTTCTTTGGCAGATATAGTTCAGTAAATGCCCTCTAGCAAATCTTGGAAATGCAACTTTTTTATATTCAAGATAATTACTTTCTGTTCAAAAAATCTCTTTTGTTTCTGAGGATATGCCTATTTAAAGTTATAGAGCAAAAGAGGAAAAGATTAGTTTCCTCCTGCCAAGAGGAAAAAATTAGTTCAAACCCTTTTAATGTAACTCCAGTTAACAGGTGTGCGTGAAAACGATGTAGTGGTAAAAAGAACAGTATGAAGTATCTGTGTGTAGCGTGGGCACTTTGGGCTGCTGTTGTCCTGGGACTGGTATGAGATGGTGCTGAAGCCAAATTTTGAATCCAAGCAAAACTGAAAATTCAGAAGTTCTGCTTGGCAGCCCGGCGGGTCTGTAGAGTCTCTTGTATTTAATTGCACGCTGTAGTTATCTGTAACCAGGACAACCATCCACAACAATCATAAATGGTTCCTGTTAGGACTTTCGGAGCCAATTAAGCCTTTATGTTAAATTCATACAAGAGTTTCAGTGGAGGGGAAAGTCAGACCTCAAAAGCTGCGGAGAAAGCAGCCACCTTCTGTCATTGGGGCAGAGCTGGTAAAAAATTCACCTTTCTCATTTAAAGAGATTAGTTTGTTCTCCCCCCCACACACAGGGCTCCTGGGGACTTCAGCTGGAGCTACCTGCACATAAGAGTGACTAATGTGGCAAAGGATTTAAATATTTAAGTCTCTTTAACATAATCTCTATTAATTTTTAGGGATTAAGGAATTCTCAGTGTTAATGCAGTTGTGGAGGCTTTTGAACTCCTTGTTTGCTAATTGGAGGATAGAAAATAATTCCTTTTGTACTTCCAGATAACTGTGGACTGTTAGCAAATAAAGGAATTACAGTAAAAGCTCTGCCCAAGGTATTATTCACTGGCCTCCTTTGATAACTGTGTAGTAAGCACTGAAGAATTAATGAAAAATAAAAAAAAATCCTGGAAATGGTTGACAGACATTAAATGTACAAATTATCAACCCATTTAAGACAAGGTGGGAAGGGATGTTGTCAGTGGTGAACCTGTACTCTGTCCTGAAAATAACCATTCTTTAGAGCAGCTGATCAAAAGGATGCAATAAAAAGAAAATTCATTATGAGGTTACTGTCCCATGGCAGAGAAAAACCTGAAGAAAACAGAGCTGCAGGGTTGCCTGACAAATTTTTTCAAGAAGCTGTTTTAGGATTCATCTAATCTGTAGGATTCTCCTGGTCAAAAACTGTTGATGTTCACACAAAACCGTGCATATGAGCAAAGTGTGGGGAGAGCTATTCTGGGGCAGCTGTGGTCCTGGGGGAAAATAGAAAACACGCTATATATATATGTATGTATATATGTGTGTGTGTGTGTGTGTGTGTATATTTATATATTCCTAGTAGCATGGCCCTGCTGACTGGGGGTCCCTCTGTTTGTTGAATGTGCTGGTATTTTTTGGAGGAAAAAACAACCAAACAAACAAAAAGGTTGTGCTTGCACAGCCCCACTGCAATCAGTGATATGAGCAGTGCAGTACAGGGACTTGTATCAAGAGGTGCTGGGTCACCTCATGGCCCAAGCCCAGGCTGTTTGATGGCTTCAGACACTGTGCTCGAAGGGAAACAAGATGTGGCATCCGAGGGGAGCGCGAGGGCTGGTGCACGGACCCCTCTCCATCCTGTGTGATTCCATTGTGCTCTTAGACGGCGAATTGGGAAATAGCGTCTGAATTTTCCCTGCCTTATCGTTGCTGTGGCTGCTGCCAACAACAGTATGAAACAAGCGCTGAAACAGCAGCTGGCAATCTCTCAAATACATCTGTTTTCATCTGTTTAAAAATAGTGACTGGGAGTTAATGCTTCCCAGGATCAGAGAGGTCCTCTTTCTGGGATCTGTTTAAGATAGTACATTTTTATTGTAACCGCACGTTCTTTGTGCTGCTTTGCCTCTGCAGTAAGATCCTTCTGGCCCTTGCCTCTTGCTTACTGAAGCAAATTCCATAGCCATCTTAGGGAGACATTTGTGTCCTACTCTTTTAATGTGTTCACTTGGGGTGAAATCCATCCCCACCCAGAAGCTCTGTGGACTAATTGATGCTTAAAGTGTTCCTTGACAGGGAATCCAGATGTGCACCAGTGTGGAGTAAACCCTTTTTCTTCTGCATCGTACTGCCCATACTGTTCAGTCTAGGCATATACCATATGGATTCTGCTGTCCCTTCCTTCTAAATAGTACATTAAATTGGAATAATTTTGCCTGCTCATACAATTAGTGAAAACTGTGCTCTTTCTGGATGTCAAAAGTCAAAATCTTCTCATGAGCTTGTGCAGTGGTTGTAAATAGGCATGAGAAATATCCTTGTTTTTCTCTGGTAGCTGGGAAATGTAAAGGGGTGGGGAGGTCATCAGGTTCAGCACAACAAATGCAAACAAGTTGGAGATGATCAGTTTGAAAGTACTCAGGGCAAATTGGATCCAGGAACTGGACACTTGTTTTGCAGTTAATATGGATTATTAGCACTATGATAAATTTAATCCAGCTGCTCTTTATCTGCCTGTTCTCTAATGGAGAAACATGATTTCTGCTTTTTTTCTTTTTTTCTTTTTTTTTTTTTCAATTTTCTGGCATAGGCTGCTGCGTGGAAATAAGCAAAGCAGCAATGTGGTGTGACTTAACCTGGTAAGACATGGCACAATTTACTACCACAAATAAATATCTCTACCAAGGCTGTTTCCTCTATCCACTCCCAGCACCTACATAGGTACCAACACCCTTTCCCAGTTCATTTGATGATGAATTTTCAACATTTAGGCAAAACAAGGAAAACAAACTTATTTATAAGAGCATGGGATATTAAAAAACCACAAACACCACCACACCACCTTTGTTATTTACCTTGACTAAGTGACAGTCATCAGTTAAACAGAATATCTTTTCTCCACCCATTCTTAGAACCCATTTCAGAGATTCCCATGTAGTCAAGTCAATGCTTAAACACTGAACACCATGATAACCACACATGTAGCTTTATTAATACATTAAAAAGGAGCTTTAATTTTGTCATAATATTTTTCAGACAGAACCATAGCCTAGAATTAGACTCAATGAAGTCAGCCAAAAGAATTTTGATTGGGTTAGCAGATTTGTTTCTGTTGTCTTTAGCTGGCTCTGGACTAGCTTCGGAGTGGACAAGAAGCTAATACTGCATCAGCAGCTCACTGGCACAACCTTCTCCTCATGCACTGCCCTTTCAGTGTCTCACCAATGTTCAGTCTTAAATGTTTTAAGATGAATATTTTTTATAGACTTTTTTTTCCCCAAAATGTGGAATGTGAAAGACTATTATTGCTTATCCAAGAGACAATTGAGAACTTTCCCTCAACTACTTCAAATAACATTGCAAATGAACCTCTAGGAAAACAATTTTTACACTGAGAACTGTGAATAATCAGAATGGAATTTGGAGAAAAGCCATGGGAATCATCAGGAAGGCTGGCAAGATTTATCAAGGCAGATTATTATGGTTTAGCAGAGAGATAACTAAGGAAAGACCTGACTGTTACCCAAACAGTGGAAGGAGATAAATAAAGGCTAAGGAAGTGGGCTGCTTATTGTGCGAGGGTCAAGTCAAGGAAACAACAATCTTGAGTTATGCTGGTTGTTATTTTTTTGACACAAAGACTTAAAGGTGAGATGGAAGTATTTATATGGAAATTGCATAATTTACAGGCACCAAATGCCTTAGGACTACCACAGATGGTGTAAAGTTAGATCATAGCCATGTGAGATACTGTAGTATTTGTCATTCTCTGAAACAAGAGCTTTGAATAGAAAAATCTGATTCAAAAGGTGCTGGCTTAGTCTATGGAGAGCATAATATCTCACCTCTCACATTAATGCCTTCTGAGCTCACTATTTCCTTTAAGCTGTTCTCTGGGCTTTGTCATGGGGAGAAACCTGATAAGACTTGGTCTCATCTGACAACTCTGTGATTAATTGCAAGAGAGGTTCTGGAGTGAAGACCATGGGTGTACGTATGCCTAGGCTATTGGAAATGCAGTGCTGTCCTTGGAAGCGCTGAGCAATCAGGAGATCCCACTGAAGGGGAGGGAAGAAATTCCATGGCAAATGGGCTTTTTAGACTGAACACTTCTTCAGGGCTTCAAGTCTGAACACTGATCTTTTCTATTTCTTAACCTATCCTAACACTTTGGGGGATTCACTGATCTACTGTTCTTAGAAATGCTGCCTCCTATGCCTTCTCCTCTCTCCTGACCAGGAATGATGTTAGAATTCTGCCTTCAGTGAAAACAGGCATTTTTATTGCTGAAATCAGCTCACCAGTGTAAGATAAAGTAACAAAAGACTAAAATAAAGAGGGATGGTAGATAAAAAGCAACTGTATTTTTCTGATTTTTTTTTTCCTGGAAATCTAGGCTCTCAAATCTTGGAGTAAGAAATTGATTTTTGATTTATGCAAATTACTTCATTCTTTACCAAACCTACACTTACTATTGAATAGTGTTGAACTGCTGTGAGATGCAAAATCTTTTGGTAACTGTAAGAAAAACGCTACAAGTCTGTGCTTTCTTTAAAAGCTATTTTTCTTCAGATTAGAATTTTCTGCTTGACTTGAGGATCTGTAGTGAACAAGCTTTTTTCCCCTACCACCTTCTTTAAAGGCTTAACTTTAAAAAATGCACTAAACCAGCCAGTGCCCCAGTTTCAATTTTCTTGTTTTACCTTGAAAACTACTGCAAATCTTTTCTAGTATTGTTATGCATAAGATAACGGCACATTAATAATGCAAGCTTAGAAACTTCCTGTATGCTGTAAAGAACAGAAATCTATTAAGGAAACAATGGTTTTGTCTTTCTTTCATACTTCTTCCCCATCCAATCCTGTCTGCTGTACCCTGTAAGAGACTCAGATACCCATTTTCATTCTTCTCAGTATACTTACACTAACCAGGTTGAAGACTAATAAGCATAACATAGGTTTTTTAAAAAAATATTTCTTCAGAAATTAGTCAGTTTGCAAACTGTAGTTGAAAATTTAGGTAGGAGTCTGTATTTGATGCTTAACCAGCAAAGATTGCATGTAGAATTAACACTTTTTGGGTATAAGTTCAGTGAATTGTGAACCTATCACAATATGTTGTCGGGTAGTTATAGCACAGATTTGTTACATTTTCATAGCTATTGTATTTATTTAAAAGGAGATAATTCATGCTCATTACTGGAAGTTTATCTGTTCCTGAATAGCCTGATAACAAAAGGAGGCAAATGAAAGGAAATGATGCACTCCTCTTTTCCTCATGGCTCAGTACATCAGTTTGGAGAGGGTAGGGAATTCTTGATTTATGCCCTAAATCAAACCAATCAAGAATGCAAAATCAACCATCTAAATGTACACAGGAAACTTTAAATGCTATTGTTTCCCTTGGTGGAACTCTTTCCATACCTCTGTAGCACAATTTTGCACAATTTGTGTACATCAAAGCTAACTTTGAATTAAAAAAATAAACTTGCAACTCTTAAAATTAAAGCCATTTTATGATGCATAGTGTAGTTCAGATATTAGAGATTAATGAGTACCTAGGAAAAGAAAGATCTCCACTACAACAACAGGGAGGGAGAAAACACAAACATGTTGATGTTCAGAAGCTTTTCTACATAGAGGTGAGATGCATTTTTTTCCTTGAGGATTAAAATGAGATGCCCAAGAGCAGAAGTGATATGTGTATAAAATGAAACCTGGCCACATGAATGGATTCTGTACAAAGAAATGAAATTCTAGCAAGACTCCAATGATTTACACTTGTGTGGGTTTGCCACAGTGGGAAGTCTGGTTGTCAGATGAAAATTCTTAAAGCTGTGCAAACATACAGGCAAAACTGAAGCATATATCCAGCCACTGCAGTTCTCTGGGGTTTTAGAACAGCTCCCAAATGGGAAAAAAAAAATACATAAGTAACTGAACTGGATTCACCATGGGGAATTTACTGTTCATATTCTTCCTCCTTCTGGCCCTGGAGAAGGAGGGCTGGGGAAGGAATGGGAGGCAATGGCTGATGTCGTACATGAGTCATTTACAACAACCATGTGCAATTTCAGGGTCTACAGGAGAGAAACACGCAGCCTGGGATGCCCTGGTTAATCCTATGCCTTAAAAATCCCAGTTGTAGATAGGTGTAAGGAGGTGAGAACTGAGGTGTCATTAGGGCAAGCAATACCTGAATATATTTTTGTCTCTATAGAAAGATAATTCACATGTTTACCAATTATTTTTCTTTTAAACACAACACTTAGATTCTTCTCTCTGCAGAATTATCATTGTTTAGGTGACAGCTGTATGTTTGTGGGCCATATGTCTATATACACAGATGTGTTAAGTAGGCATACACACGCAGCTATTTAATCTATGTTAAATCATTTATTTTCTATCTCTACAACAAGTAACTTATGTAGATATACTTTTCTCTTGAAAAATCAGACCTCTCAAGAGGTTTTTCCTCATACTTTCTTATTTTCCCCCCAAAATTAAGATCCTGTGATCTCTATACCAAGAGGTCATTACCTTTTTTAACCTTATATTCCAAAAACCCCTTCTGTTCCCAACATGTGGGAAACACTGCAGCCAAATGTTCGTTACATCGATAGGTTGAACTCCACAAGCAGTTGTAGACTTGCAGTATTTCAGTCCTGCCTGCTTTGTTGCTCAAATACAGATTTGGAAGTCCATCTTTTTAGAGATTCGGAGTTTAAATGCTGGCCAAGTAAACTGATTTTTGGCAGTGATGGTGTGATAGGAGTTGTCCCTATAAAAACTGAGATGGAAGTTATCTGCAAAATAAAAGAGAAAGCCATGTTGAGGTCATTTCCACATTGTTCCTCTCCAAAGACAACTCTGGGACCGACAGCTTGGCTTAAACTGTTTGGCAGTTTTATTCAGTACAATATTCAGGCAGGGTTCAATGTTACAGCTTCACCTAGTGCAGTAGTACTTGGGGATGACGATGAATTAGGGATACATGTCTGGCATTTCCATTTATTGACTCTTCTTTCCAGGAGCTGCGACTCAACTGCAAAAGCCTTGCTTGTATCTGAAACTTGGCAAACGAATCCTGAATCCCACGGAAATTAGTTAATGTAAACTACTAAGACTAGAACTATTTGGCAGTTTCTAACCCTCTGGCCATTTACTAAATAATTACATAAACAAAACCTAAAACACAGCAGTTCCAGATGCTTGTTTGTACTCAGCTGGAGGAAAAAAAAAATTTGCTATTTTAAATTAAATTAGAGGAAATTTTGCTTTTAGAAGTAGGAAGTGAGTTTACTCTTAACTGCTCATTTTCATTCAAGCAGAGTTTATTAGTGTTTGAACATTTGTTCTAGCAGGCTGGAGCTGCAGCATCACTGGTTTAAATGCAGGTTAGCTTATAGTGCTGGATTCAGGCTGTGCCTGGAGCTGCACAAAGCCCTTCCTGGAGCAGGGCTGAACTCGCTTGGCTCTGCATGTCATTGCAGCCATAACATGCACCCAGGTACACACACCAGACCCACCACCACTCCATCACGTGAGGATTTGTGGTTTAAATGGTCAGGCACACCAAGGTGGTTTTGCAGTGCAGTGGAAAGGAGTGAGGGTATAATCTACAATTGTCAGCTTTTTGTCACCAACATGAATCAGAATGTGGTCTTCTGCATTTTGTTGCTGCAGTTAGTCCTCACTCCTGTTCCAGCTCTGTCAGCAAAACACAGTAAATCTAAACATGTAAACAAGCAACACTGAATTTCTACCTCTTGAGTGGTTTTACTAGTTCTTGTCATTTTGTTAACACATTTTCTACCTTTCACTACTTCCATCTTCATTTTCTTCTGTCTATCCTTTGTTTCAGTGGAAACTCTTTGCTTTCCTGTGCAGTTCTCTTGTCTCCACCTTAGCCTGTCTGTTATGTCTTTCTGTCAAAACTGAAGCTGCCAAAAAGTAGCTTGGGCATCTGTTCCACCTTGGAAATGGAGCAGACAGATGATCTGAAGGGGGTTTGGAATTAGGAGTTTGGTCAATATGACTGATCCTTGCTGCTCCTTGGAAAAAGCAGCCTCACCTGGGGAGCAGCACTGACTCAGAGCACCTGCACTGGTGCGGCTGATGTCTGCTGAGGCTCCTGCTCTTCTCTGCTGATTTTTAGGCTAGGATAGCATTTACCAGTAGCCCAGACCCTGAGGAGCAGACCTGTGGAGTGAGAGGATGGTGCTAAAGACTTGATGTCCACACTGTAGCCCTCCTGGGGCTTTATCAGGCTGATGTCCCATGAGCTGAAGGCCTGTTTGCAGCTGGTGTGGTCCTGAAACCCACTTTTGGTTTTGTGATTGGCTTATGAGACCATCTTGAAGGAATGGGACCCCCCTTGCTTCCAAAATCTGCTTGCTCTGTAGGTTACTTCTGCTCTGGGAAGAAAGGAATGTTTCCCATCTCTTCTTCCTAAATTTCACTTCCTTCTGACATTAGGCATATCATGGACTTTTCAATCCAGCTCAGCATTTAACTTCTTGCTTACCTTTTACGACACAACTTCTTCCAGAAGGGTAGTTCAGTAGGGAAACTTGGGTCTTTGAGTAGACTGGATATCTTTCACACTCCTGTGCTAATCCCGATCTAGAAGTGAAACTAAATGATGAAATCTGCAGAGCATCAGTTTTTTATCACCAAATGCAGTTTTGGTCCATCATGTGACGTCGGGGCTAGCCTTGGTTTTTACCTTAACAGGATTGGCAGTCTCAGGAATGTTTTGCTTTCATTTTCAGCCCTGAAGCTCTAGGGCTGTGAATGCAGAGACAGCTTTGACCAAATGTCAGTGAACTGACCCTGAAGAACATGCCATTTCTCTGATTGGTTCTTTGGTTATTGTAAGTTGTGTCTGGTTTAGCATGTTTAGCATCTCCAAAATAAATACAGGATGGTTGTTGAGTCTCTCTCTCAGCTTTCTCCTTCCAGCTAATCAGGCTGTTCTCAGTTCTTACCCACCACCTTTGGAAAGAAGGCTGGGGGTGGAAAGTTAGATGAGACCAAGGTGAAGGAGAACTGCAGACGTGTTGGAGGAGCTGGGCTGCAAACCTCAGTGTGCAGGGATGGAAGGAGGTGGGTTTGTGTGGCTGACTTTAGGGGGGATGCTGGACAGAAGATGACAGAGAGAACTGAGTCTGAAGGGGAACTTGTGAGGGATTTCAGTACTGGACTGTGCAGTGGGATGTATTTGTGTTCAGAGAGCTGATGGATATGAGGCTTTATATAAAATGAGTGGCCAGCCTGCAGTTTAAAGATTTACATGACATTTGAATATCAAAAGTGCCTGAATCTCTTTCTGCTCATGTAAGCAGCTTGTTGCAGTGTAGCTTTTAAACTCTGCTTTTCTGTGAACAAACAGCTAGACAAGAATGGGCCTCATTAATTTGCAGGAACTCCTGTTTAATGGTGTCTGCATGAGAGTCAAAGCCAACTGCTTTACAATCAAATCCTGGCAGAGCAAAAAAGCTGCTATTCAGCTATACCTTGAGGACCAGTGCACAGACAAAAAGCAATTATTTTATAGATTTAATACAGAAGGACTGCATTTCTTATGAAGCTTTATAAATACAAATGACTTCTTTATTGCTGCAGAACCAAAGTTTAGGAATCTTTCAGAAAAAAAAAAATAGCCTTCTGTTTTAGGTGTTCATTTAACATCCCATGAAACAACGTTTTGGAATGATGGCAGAAGAGGATGAGTAAAGCTTTTGATAGCAGGCAGTGATCAAGGATTTGATTAGCGATGAAACAAAGTTATCTTTCTGTGATGTAATTATTGATGTTTGATTTACTCTCCTCTAAGTCTGAAGCTAAGTCTTCTTGGTGTTATGGAAGATGTTAAATTACAAAATGCCTGTACTACTAGTGCTGCCTGCATTCAAAATACCCATTTTTTTATTTATTCTGTAAAACAACATGTATTGTACTAGAAAGGTAAGTTCTACTTAAGGATTAAAGTATGAGAACTGCTCATTTAAAAAACAAAAACAAAAACAACAACAATAAAAAAAAAACCACAACCCAACCAACCAAACAAAAACCCCCAGAAAACCTGTTACTACATATTTAAAAAGCTAAAGCATCAGGGGTGGGGAGTGGCAGGGGGAAGAGGAGATAAAAAAAGAGGGAAGAAACTTGCATAAAGACCCTGAAATGATTCCTGGGCCTCTTTAATTTTTAAAGCAGCCAGGGGACACAAGTCCCAGGGCAGCAGAGGAGCGGGCAGGGCCAGAGCCAAGGCACGGGTGCCATCTAGTGAGGCCTGGTCACTGGGGACAGGGACAGGGACAGGCGTCGCACGTTTCGAGCAGGGTGCCTTGATTCTTTAGACATTAAACTGCCCGGAATTAGCTTATTTTCACTTCAACTGTCCCAGCTGTCACCTGACTTAAAGGCACTGGGTCCCCTTGCACATGCTGTGTTATTGCTTGAGACAGCGAGGAGCACAGTGGCAGCTGAGGGGGTGTGCAGAGGAAAAGGCGGAAGAGTCCCCTCAGGGGCAGGAGAGTCCCCTCAGGAGCGGCTGAGTCCCCTCAGGGGAGGGAGGGAGGGAGAGTCCCCTCAGGAGCCGCTGAGTCCCCTCAGGAGCTGCTGAGTCCCCTCAGGGGTGAAAGAGTCCCCTCAGGGGCAGAAGAGTTCCCTCAGGGTTGGGAGAGTCCCCTCAGCACTCACTGAGTCCCCTCAAGGGCGGGAAAGTCCCCTCAGGGGCAGAAGAGTTCCCTCAGGAGCTGCTGAGTCCCCTCAAAGGCGGGAAAGTTCCCTCAGGGGCGGGAGAGTCCCCTCAGGAGCTGGAGAGTCCACTCAGGGGCGGCCAAGTTCCCTCAGGAGCCGCCGAGTTCCCTCAGGGGTGGGAGAGTCCCCTCAGCACTCACTGAGTCCCCTCAAGGGCAGGAAAGTCCCCTCAGGGGCAGAAGAGTCCCCTCAGGAGCCGCCGAGTCCCCTCAGGAGCTGCTGAGTCCCCTCAGGGGCGGGAGAGGCCCCTCAGGAGCCGCTGAGTCCACTCAGGGGTGGAAGAGTCCCCTCAGGGGTGCGAGAGTCCCCTCAGGGGCAGAAGAGTTCCCTCAGGAGCTGCTGAGTCCCTCAGGGGTGGGAGAGTCCCCTCAGGGGCAGAAGAGTTCCCTCAGGGGCAGGAGAGTCCCTTCAGGGGTGGAAGAGTCCCCTCAGGGGCAGAAGAGTTCCCCCAGGGGCGGGAGAGTCCCCTCAGGGGCTGCTGAGCTCGTGTGAGGGAGGCAGTGGTGGGTGCTTGACACGGCCCCTCAGGAGCACGGCGGCCAGGACATGGGGCAACAGTTCAGGCAGGGCAGGAGTACGGGCAGGGCAGTGGTGCTTGGCCAGAAGTACCAGGAAGCCATGGTGTCTACCTGCCAAAAAATTAAGGCCTTTCCGTGCTCTTCAGCAGCTGTGACTGATGCGGCCTTCCAGACGGAGCTGTCACCCAGCTGTCGGCCTGCAGGGCCTGCACCCCACCTGCACTGGTATCAGCCATCAGAGGGGAATTTACCTGTGGGAGATGTGCCCAGGTGGAGGAACTCCTCTGCTTGGTGACGGAGCTCTGGGAAGAGGTGAGCAGCTTGAGGACTATCAGGGAGTGTGAGAGGGAGATAGACAACTGGAACAACACCCTGTGCTCCCACTCTCAAACCCAACAGCAGGCATGCCTCGTGCATCAGAGGACTCCCTACCCTCTCTCAGCACAGAGAAATTCAGGAGATGAGGGGGAATGGCAACAGGCTCCTGCCCAGCACAGAAGGTGTGTGCCTGTGACAACCTCACCCTCCCAGGTTCCCTTGCACAACAGATACAAAGCTCTGCAAGTGGAACACAACCTTAATGTGGATGATGGTTCCCACAGCCTGGAAACATTCTCAAGGTTAAGGCACCCTAAGCCCCACATCACAATGGCTTCTGTAAAGAAGAAAAGATGTGTCATTGTCACAGAGGACTCCCTTCTGAAGGGGACAGAAAGCCTGATATGCACACTGGACCCTTTTCACAGGAAAGTCTGCTGCCCACCTGGGGCCCAGGTTAGAGATGTGGAAAGAAAACTTCTGACTCTGGTAAGGCCCACAGATTATTATCCATTACTTTTTTTGTAATCCATTACTGATTTTCCAAGTAAGCAATACTGAAATGCTAACAAGAAGCCTGAGAGCTATTAAGAGGAACTCTGGGGTCCTGGAACGAATGCTGAAGGGATCGGGTGCACAGGTAGTGTTCTCCTCTGTCATTCCTATCACAGGAAATAATGAGGGGAGGAATAGAAAGAGCCAGGAATTAAATTCCTGGCTCCAAATCCCTTTGGGACTGTGAACTTCTGGTCAGGCTAGAGGCAAAATATCAGATTTGGCTGTGACTGAATTGGTTTGGAAGTCAGTCCCATACCCCAACCTTTCTGGGTTACTTAGGTGGACCACAGAGAGGTTCATCAGAGGGTATAAAGAAATATCATCCCCTTTCCAGAAAACATCTGCCACCCTCTGCTAAAGAGGTGATGCCTGAAAGGAGGTATGTTGGCACTTCTAGATAGTTACATTATGATCCGAGAAGATGAGGCCAAGAAGCATGGGCATGTAAAAAAAAATATTTCCTTCCTAATGATGTGCCCATCACTCCCAGCCCAAAGATGGGACACATTCTTGTACTAGAAGCAAGAAACAAAATAACAAAGGAAGTGTCTGATTTGTAAAGGATGCTGGTGTCTGCTAGCACTTTGATAAAAATGTTACCTGAGGTGGTTTCTGGCTGAACCATTGCTTCTGCGGTGCTTTGTGGAGGCCAGGACTGCACGGAGAGCTTTGCAGCCTGTGGTCCTACTTGGCTGATGTTCCTATCCTGACTTTAACATATTGAAACGAGAATGTGTGAGCAATTATAAGAAAACATTCGGTAACACCTTGGACTGCATGTGAACTTGCTGGGTTTGGTAATGAAGTGCTAAATAATGATGTCACTAAATTGTGGCGCCACTAGAGGGCACAAAAGTACTGGTTTGGATAATTTTAAGCAAAAAAAAACCAAAAGGAAGAGAAGGTATGTTATTAAGGAAACCCAGTACTATCTGCCTCCTCGTTCCTTTGGCACAGCAGTCATCTCAAACCATAAATATTGCTTTTCTTATGTCAGGTATGAATAAAAAGCTATCAAAAGGAGTTTCCCTGGGAGAAAAACCTAGGTCAAACACTGGATTTGTGATCCTTAAATGAGTGGAATCTAAAAACTAATGTGACATCCCTAGGCTGACATTTGAGGAGTTCAGCAGAAAAATAGTCTGGCAAAGCTGGGTTTTTTCAGGCTTTTTGGTTTTTGTTGTTTTATTTTTCCCCATCCCCCAAATGACATAGGAACAGTAACTTCATCGGGTGGTGGTTGAACAAAAGCTACGTGCTGGAAGCACCTTCTGACAACAACTGAGCCTAGAGAATGGCCCTGCCTGAAGGACAAAGAGCAGAACATAACCTCCTAGGGTGAAGTATGGGACAAAGATGAGGGAGCACAGTGTGGACCCCCCTTCCTTATTAGGGGGGACTGCATGAATTTTCATAGGCAACTTACATCAATAACTTGTCACAACAGTGTGACCTTCCCCTGGTTATCTGCAGATTAGCTTGAGCATGCTCCTGGGTGTTTTACTCTAGTCTTGATGCTGCAGTGAAATGCATCAGTGGTGGCTGAGCCAAAGAAGAGAAATTCTTTTATGGAGATGTATGAGCACCCTGTGCTAGGATTGCTCTTTCCCCTGTGCAGCTGGACAAAAAGTTTCATTGAGTCCCTCTGCACTGGAACACTTGTTTTTCACTTTTTTTTAAGTCTGGGTTGGTTGTTTTTTAAAAAAAGCCCTGTTCATTGAAAATCACTAACCTCAAAAATCCAAGTTGTCTGGGTGTTTGGTTTGAAATGGAAAAGCTTTCCAGATTCTGGGCTCAATTCAGACCAGGAATTTTGTGTTGGATGGCAACAAACTTCAGCCACATCTGTCTACTTCCCTAAGATCTTAATCACGTCATAGGCCATTCTAGACATGGCTTAGAGATTCCTCTGACAACTGCAGCATACTATTGTGTGTATTTTTATCATTTCCCTCTGCTCTTGAGTATCCCTGTCTCAGACTTGCCCAGACCCAAATCTTCATAGTCTCTGAATTTACTTTCCTTCGGTTTGAGCTTTTGCTAAATAGAGGTCATGAGTTCTGACTGCCAAATGCCACACGAGGTTGCTAATTAGCACTCATTTGTGTTGGTTCTCACACTCTGTCAAAACTACTTGGCTGATCTCAGTAATCCAATCCTTCACATGGTTTATTGCTGGCAGAGAATGGAAGTTGTCCAGAGTGACCCTTGTTGTAAATATGACAAAGAAGGTTTCATAGATCAAGTTCTAATGAAAGATTAGACTGAAACTAGTAACTCTTTTTTCATTTACACTTCTTCTGGTCAAGAGGTATTTGAACAAAGATGTGAAAGTTATAAACTTACACATGGATGTTAACTAATCTCGATGGCTGCCTATGCCTATCTTCAAATTATGTCACTATTTTAATTCCTCTATTTTAATGTTGAATATTGATATATCCAGAGCCTTGCGTGGCCAGTTTTTCTCCAAAGAGTTAGGATGCTTTCCACTATTAAAAAACCCCAAACAAACCTCCCCACCCCCCAAAAAAACCCAAAACAAACAAAAAAAACCCACCTCCATATTTTAATAAGATTTTTCTGGTCAATCTGTATCTAATCTAGGCCATGAACAACTTCAGTTTTGACTTGTAGTGAAGGAGGTTTGGGTTTAGACTCTTTTCTTTCCCAAAAGCATTGCTACCTGTCTGAGAAACTCAGGACAACTGTGATGCCCCACCTATAACTGGGATCTACAACTGCAGCTCCTTCTTGTATCTCTGAACATGTTTTCTCCTTGCTGGCTGCAGTCTCAGTGATGTGCACGCTGTGCTCAGGGAGCAGACTTGTTTTCTCTTTTTGCACCTTGTTACCTGAGAAGTAAACATCTATGTATATCTGAGCACATTAAAACCCGTTCCAAGAGATATGTTATTAAAAACATTAGAGTGTTTTAATTAGGCAGCCACCTGTGAAGTTTTATGGCACTCATGTGGCTCGTGCAAGTGTTTGGGTATTTATGTCATGCATCTTTTTCTTGTAGGAGGCATTTGAGAAAGAACAAAAAAATTAGAAATATTGTAATGACTTTATATGGCAAAATCTTTCACTTCATTTCTTCCAAGCAGTCTGTCCTGTCACATGTTCCTTAAGCTTTATTGTAAAACTAGCTGTTTTCATCATGTTATGTGACTTGTTTGACAATGTGGAGTCCATCAGAGTTGTTTTCAGAGAGCCAGTGGTAAAGTATTATTTGGAAGTGTCATATGGCCTCCTAAAAGCATAGTTGTAAAGGTTAGAATAAGAAATACCACAAATTAATATAAGCTTGATATATTTTGGGAGCACACAGGGAATTTTTGGTTTTATTTTAGTTTTTTGGATATTTTAAAATTCCTTTTTATTTTCCTGTTTCTAGGGCTAATAGCATCAGCATTGTACTAGCATTCAGGAGAATTTTGTGTTACTTTCAACTTGCAAAACAATTTCAAGTGCCTAAGCCCTCCCAGAAGGAAAGTTCAGGGTGCTTTTTCTTTTCTTTTCTTTTCTTTTCTTTTCTTTTCTTTTCTTTTCTTTTCTTTTCTTTTCTTTTCTTTTCTTTTCTTTTCTTTTCTTTTCTTTTCTTTTCTTTTCTTTTCTTTTCTTTTCTTTTCTTTTCTTTTCTTTTCTTTTCTTTTCTTTTCTTTTCTTTTCTTTTCTCCTCTTCCTCTTCCTCTTCCTCTTCCTCTTCCTCTTCCTCTTCCTCTTCCTCTTCCTCTTCCTCTTCCTCTTCCTCTTCCTCTTCCTCTTCCTCTTCCTCTTCCCTCTTCCCTCTTCCCTCTTCCCTCTTCCCTCTTCCCTCTTCCCTCTTCCCTCTTCCCTCTTCCCTCTTCCCTCTTCCCTCTTCCCTCTTCCCTCTTCCCTCTTCCCTCTTCCCTCTTCCCTCTTCCCTCTTCCCTCTTCCCTCTTCCCTCTTCCCTCTTCCCTCTTCCCTTTTCCCTTTTCCCTTTTTCTTTCTTCCCCCTCTAAACTTTCAACACAATTTGAAGACATGAGGATCTCAGTGAAAGTTCGCAGCCGTATTTACACCTCACCACCTCTACCCACATACCTTTTGGGATATTCTGCACAGAAGCTGTCATTTATAAAAGTGAAGGACCTAGGTAGGTACATAGGGTGGAGAAAGCAATTTCTTCAACAAAAATTGGTCAGTCAAGTTTTGATATGGTATAAATGGCTAAAACTCTGTTAGTGGCAATATGATGGCAATTATTTATTTGTTTTATCAGTCTGCAGGTGCTGGAGGTTCTTTCTGGCAAAATGAAAACTCTTTGATGTTAAAAATGTTGTTAAGATATTCAACTTGAATGCCCTCCCACCCCATTTTTGGTAATTTAGTGATCCATTGAAGCAGATCATTTCACTGATGGGCTTCAGCAAGTAAACAACCAGTCATTACTTTTGAGGTTTATCTTGCTTACTACTCTGTTTAGTTCTAATGTATTGGTTCAGCACGGTGATTTTCAAGTCTCTATGGGTTTCTGCTCGTAGTTCTCCTTACTGTCAGCATGGCAGACATTATTAAAGCTGCCTGTGTGCTGTATTTTCACCACCACATAACTAAACTGTCCCAGTAATGCAGAACCATGCACTTCACTCCCTAACTTGGAGTTATAAACCAACATCTGCAGACTTCAATGGCAAAATCTGTTCTGAAGCACACTAATAAAAGTGGCCTTATTTTGAAAAGATGAGCATCAGGGAGAATCAAGCCAGGATTTATTTCTTAAAGGCGCTCTTAAGCTCCTAACTTTGACTGTTCAGCCATAATTCTGAAACCACAGATTCCCTTTGTGGCCAGGGTAGAGGTCTTGGATGTGGTCCCATGTGTGAGCAAGGGGAATGGGGGGGGCTGCCTGTGCCACCGGGGGCTGCAGGCGAGGGGTGAGGAGCATCTGGGTGACCTCTGGTTCACACGGCGGCGGTGCACCCTCACCTTCTCTGCCGCAGCACCTCGCCCGCTAGCGAGTGATTTATGTGATCTGATTTGCTGCTGTCACTTACCTCTGATTTGTGAACAAGCTGGAATGAGCCTCGGGGAGAGGGCGGGAAGGTGACAGAGGGATGCTTGAAAGAAAGGTTACATACCTCCACAATCTGAAAGGCTAAACGTATAATCTTCCATAGGAGCTCTATAATTTCTACTCTGCCTGGTCATCTGGTAGGAAGAAAAACTGCTAACTGATGACAGCCTTGAAACAAGCAATTGAAGAGGTTTTGTTGTGGTGATGTGGTTTTTCTTTTTCTTTTTTTTTCTTTTTTTTTTCTTTCTCTCTACCTGCAGGTAGAAATCATAAGAAAGGGAAGGGTGTGAGGAAGGAGCAGTTTGCATCTCTGGCATGTGGAATTAGTCACTGCTGGCAAAGCATTGATTGAAATGTTCTGGGAAGAGAGCTGCTCATAATAGAAACCATACAGGAGCCTTTATTTTTACACAAATTTAAAAATAAACAGGCAATTTATTTTCTTCTTCCTGATGACTCATTTGAAAAGTTTATGGGTTTTGTAAAGGCACTCAGGTGGGACCTCACGGGACATGTAATGGTTGCTCTGTTGCCCCTGATGAAGGGCCCTGCTCACTTCTCCATGGAAAGCCCTTGGGATGCCCCAAATTGCCCAGGCCCCTCTATGCTTCTCCACACCTTGGTGCCTCTCAGTGTGAGCCTTGCCACCATCCCTTGCAGCACCCACTGGCAAAACCCTTCAGGTATCTGTGCCATGGCAAGACTCAACCCATACCTGGCCATGCCTTCTTGTATGAGGGAGACCCTGCCTGACCCTTAGCGTTATCTGTAGGCTTTTTGTAGCAAGAAGTGGTGGCATCTGTAGGACTCCTGTGTTTGTGTGCTGTGCTTAATGAATGTCAAGATCTGAAGCCATTCCCCAGGGCAGCAAGTCAAAGAACATGAGATGGGGCTGGTTGTCTGGTGACATGTAATTTCTTCCTGGCAACACCTAAACTCTTTGTTGTCCATGTTTGCTCTTCTTATGCAGGCTGTGTGCAAAGGCTGTCCATCTCAGCCAAGCCTGAGGGCACCCTGGAATGTCTCCAAGCTCCCAGCCACAGAGTGCCTCTAAAGACCTTTGAAACAGGGCCTAATTCACTCTTCCTGTTTTGGAGACTTCTGTGGGGTTTGGTCTTCTAAAAGCTGTTAAAGATGTGTCTAATACCCACTTCATTGCTTAAATAATGAAGGCCATGGAGCTTGCGTTGCAAGGTGGAAACCTCAGCTTAGCATCCTTGTTAACCCCCTGGCCTGCCAAACCCCAACCCTCCTGCTCCTCCTTTGTTTCATCCTTGCATCACTGCATCAGGTTGGCCACAACTGCAGTTCAAAGGCAAGTTCAAGAAAAAGACCCTGCTCAGGAGATGAAACATGATATTCCCTCACAAAGAGACACACCTCATGCTATGAACTGCTTCTGTGAACTGGTTTTTGTTGTTGTTGTTTTATCTTAGTGCTCCTTTGGTTCATTTGTTCAAAGAAGAATAACCTTTCACAGCATTTGGGCAGAAGTTTCAGAGCCCGGGTCAGAGTTTGGCAGCACGTGTGCCTGTTGTGGCGTGCCCTTAGCTTGGTCCTGCAGCCTGTATAAGCCTTGATAAAACAATGTTGTTCAGTGCCAGAGGAGAAATGTTGTACCCCAAAAACCCAGGCTAGAGTTTCATGGCAAATCCCAGACCAGCTAGGTTTTCTAGGTGTGAAGTATCCAGCTGTTCTTCCTGTACCTGTGATGTGAAATGCAAGTAGCTCTACACAAGTGAACGCCATGGGCAGATTAAATCAATAATTGCAAGCAGAATATAAGGTTCTGGCATTTAATAAAACCCCGTACTAACAGAGCTGAATACATAGCTACCCTTCATTAATGAAGAACCAAAGAAACATGCTGAGTGATGTGCTATCTTTTTAATCATATTAGTCCACATGGAACTTGGACAGAGCTATTTATTACCCATCCTGTTTTCATAACTGAGGTTTCCAGCCCAAGCAGAGGGACAGAAGATGCCAAGTTTCTCTTTTTCTTTTTTTTCCTTCTAACTCTGACTTGGAGCAGCTGTTAATAATGCTCAAAAAAATCAGTATTACTCCCCAAAAGTTTACACTTCACTGGCAGTTTCTGTAAAGCAGCCAAAACTACCAGTTTGCTCTGGTATCAGCACTGGAAGGCTTGGAGGATGTTCAGATGGAGATCTTCATGGTCTGTCTTATAGCCCAAAATGGCTACCAACATGCCCAAGGCCTGAATATGTTTAGCAGAAGAAGTGAATGAGCTATAAATGGGGAGAATCTCTATCATCTCTTACAGGTCAACCACAGTGATGAGCAGGATTTGAAACTCAGTCCCACCCATGTTGTTTCTCCCTTTCTTTGGGACAGATGCCCAGGGACCCTATGGTAGTGTCACCGTGACTCTCTTTGCTCATGTCTGAAGCCCAACAGGACATTGCCACCCAGCAGCAGCCCTGGTCATGGCCCACCACCACCCAGAGCCACAGTGGTAGCTGGCCACCCACTGCTGCATGGCCAGCCTGCTGCCACCATCCTCTCCATCGCTGGGAGAAAAGCCCCGGTATAGGTGGCTTGTCCTCCGCTGATGATCCTGTGTAAATTAAAAGGTTTGCACAAATCCTTTGTACTTTCAGCTGCCCTGAAAAATAGGGGTTAACGCAGAAATAGCGTGGTGGGCTTTCCTGCAACCTCTCATGTACCTCTGCTATAGATAGGTTTGATATTGTCTAATGTGAGGTTTTGCAGAAGAGGTGTGTTTTACAGAAAAAGACCAGTTTGGAAATCCATAATATCTTAATCCATAATATCTGGATGACTCATTTGTTCTTCTCAACCTCTGTCTTAATTCAGTGTAAGACAGCAAAGATCTAGCTAAATTGGTTTAGCTGTTCTCATAGAATTTATTTTTTAATATTTCCTTGCAATTTGAGGATAAGATTTTTTTTAGCCTACAAACAATTTGAGTAGTATGTCAGAGGTTTTTTTGGTACTCACTTTACAGTATGATTTGAGCTGAAATTCTAAGGAAAATGACCATGAACATTTGAAAAAATTTGAAAAGAAAATTACAATGGTAAATGTCAGTGCTACTGCTGCCCCTGGGAGCTATATAACGCATGTATGTCCAAGTAATATAAATATTAAAATATTTTTTATTTATCTGAGTGACTCAGGAAAATTATGGCAATTGTATATGTGCAAGATTTGAACAGAAAAGCTGGCACAGCTGTGGCCTAGAGCAAACATCCCACCATGCTTAGGTGAACAAAATCTCACCCCACTGTAATGTGTTATCAAAGATACAGTACATCAAAGTCCACCGAGTGTTCCCAGGGTAGGGAGGAGGAAATCCCTACTTTCTTCCATTTCAAATGAACTCTAGACAAAAAAGTTGCAATTATCTAGGCAGCTTTAAGGAGATGAGTGAGCAGTTACTTTAGAAACAGCACGGGTGTTAAACATACACAGTTCAGGTGTTGCCTTCTGGCAGTTTTTGTGTTCTTTAATATTAATCTTTGTAATTTAATAGGCATAAATAGAGATCATAATTACCTTAAACAAAAATGCTTTTCAAGTTTTGTCTGGCACGTTATTTTGCACTTTTCCTTTAGACTGTAAACCATACGGACAGGATTGTAACCTCAGTGGGAAATACAATACTTGGTATCTTTTATTGTGCAGCAGTAAGTTTTGCTGCTGAGGTAACAGCCAAAGCTATGAGAACCTCCACAAAACTCCCTTTGGGTTATTTTAGAGATAGCCAGTGTTCAGACTATTTGGAAATCGTTTCTTATTCTGACAGTCGGTAGCATATGTAAGTATTTTATGGCGTTGCCCAGTGGGATCTGGGGGAATTTATGAGATGTTATGTGCCATAAAACTAGCTTGCTAATTCATAAATAACCTTCTGAGCAAATAGGAACGAGGGAAACCCTTGCCTAAACCTGAAAGAAAAACACAAAATGTACTATAGTAACATATGTCACAGAATTACAGAATGGTAAGAGGAGGAAGGGACCTCTGGAGATCATCCAGTCCAACCCCCCTGCCAGAGCAGGTACATCTGGAGCAAGTTGCACAGGAAACCATCCAGGTGGGTTTTGAACATCTCCAGAGAAGGAGACTCCACAATCTCTCTGGGCAGCCTGTCCCAGGGCTCTGGCACCCTCACAGTGGAGTTTTTCCTCATCTTGTTGCTGGGCACCACTGAAAAGAGTGTGGTCCCATCCTCTTGACACCTGCCCTTTAGGTGTTTGTAAACTTTGATGAGCTCCCCTCTGTCTCATCTTCTCCAGGCTAAACAGAACCAGCTCTCCTAGTCTTTCTTCATCAGAGATGCTCCAGGCCCCTCATCATCTTTTTAGCCTCCGCTGGACTCTCTCCAGAAGTTCTTCATCTTTCTTGAACTGGAGGGCCCAGAACTGGACACAATACTCCAGATGTGGCCTCACCAGGGCAGAGCAGAGAGGGATGAGAACTTCCCTTGACCTGCTGGCCATGTTCTTCTTAGTGCACCCCAGGAGACCATTGCCCTTCTTGGCCACAAGGGTATATTGCTGGTTCATGGTTAACCTGCCATCCACCAGCACTCCCAGGTTCTCTGCAGAGCTGCTTTCCAGCAGGTCAACCCCAACCAGTACTGGTGCCTGGGGTTATCCCTCCCCAGCTGCAGGACTCTCCACTTGCCTTGAACTTCACTAGGTTCCTCTCCACCCAGCTCTCCAGCCTGTCCAGATCTCGCTGAGTGGCAGCACATCCTTCCAGTGGATCAGCCACTCCTTCCAGTTTTGTATCATCACCAAACTTGTGTCATCCTACCTCATCCCTCTCCCCTGCTACTGCCACTGGCAGGTGATGCTGGTGTGCCTGAGCTCACAGGTTGCCTGTGGACCCCTTGAAGAGACCAGCCCACTGTAACCACATCACCAGCACAAGGTGGTTGCAGGATCAGGGCTTGGCTTAAGTCTCTTCATCTCAAGAGATGCAGGAAAAGCAGTGGCAAAGTAAGAAGACAAAAAATGCACTTTCTGCACAGTTGCTGAAGTTGTGCCTGTTATAACTGGTCTGAGGAGAGGGAGTTAGGGTTTCACGTGCTCCTGAAGTTCTTTGTTTATTCATTTGCTGTTCTTGTTTCTCATAACTGGGGACTGAGGGGTGTGGAGGAAGCTCCAAAAGGCAAGTCATAAACAGAATAAAGCACCCAAAATGGGACCAGTCTCTTTCTCTCTTCCTTTTATTTTCTTCCTGACAGTGATGGTAACTCTTCAGAAGGAAAAACTTATATCCAGTTAGTCCCCCACCACTTTTAGGATTTCCTTTTCACAGCTGACCAAGTTTTGAGGTTGGGTTGGGGTTTTTTTTTGGTTGTTTTTTTGCCCTCTATTGCACATCTTTAGTGAGGAGGAAGATGTGTCGTAAGTTTTAAAAGCCCAGGAGAGGGTTAGTACTTCCCTCTCTCGCCTTCCTGCATCTGTTAACCTTCCCCACATGAGGAGTCTCTTCCTTAGATGTTTGAGTAGCAGATCCGGCCAAAAGGAAGAGAGGAGGAGTGTGGGTTTAATTTGGTTTATTGTTTATAGTAGGTTGCCTAATTTTAGGTGAATGGCCATTTGTTATATTAGCTGATGTGTATTTTGATATTGTAGTTTGAATTACAGGAGTTTTCCGGTGCCAAGATTAGCATCATAAAATTAAATCAAATAAATAAAAAGGGTTAAAAAAACAACCAGCCAGTCCAATTAAAACTGTGGCTGTCTGGAGCCATGGAAAAATGTAACATAAACAGCGCTGCAAGATTTGCAGGGTGGAGCTGGCATTGGCAGTAAGGTGTACAGGTATGTACCTGTTTCTCTGATTTGGCCCAAACAACCCCCACTGTGCTCCTTTTTGGGATCAGAGAACAAAAAGTCAGGCAATCATGGGGGAACTATGGGAGAAGTTAATTTGCAGAGAAAAAGTACCTGTTCAAACAGTCCCCACTTTCCTGAGACATCTTCTGTCTGAAGACTTTTAGCTCCTGTGCTTATCAGTTTATTGTCGTGCTTTCTGGCAATTAGTGATCCACTTCACCCCATGCAAGCTCACATCACCGCTGAGCTAAACTGACAAGATAAAGTCGGTGCTTAAAATTCCATTTCCAGTAATAGAAATGTACCCTGTCCTGTCATTTTTTTAAGCTGATTTTTTTAAGTTATATGAAATACCATCGTATTGGATTAAGCCTGGAAGGCATGCGTTTAAAGGGAGAAACCTGTATTTCTGAGCAGTATGACAGCTTATGGTTTTCACATTGTAGAATTTTTCAAAACAGCTATTTTCTAATTGTATTACCTGCTTCACCTTTTGACTTTGGCATTCAGATTTTTTCTCTACGTCTTTCACAATTTATTTATTTTTTCCTGATCTGTTACTGCACTTTGCATAATTAAGCCTGGAGTCAGTAAAGCACTTAAACATATATTCCACTGTAAGCTTGTACTGGGGTTCTCTTGAAATCGGTGTGTGTTAAGGTCTTGCTCAAGTGCTTCTTGAAATCACAACCAAAATCATTGTCCTTCAGTCTTACTTTTGGGGACAGGGACTTTCCTGCACCTGGTTTGCTTCCTAGATCTCATGTCAAGGTGGGCAAGCCAGGTTTTTAACCTGGAGAAAAGGACGCTGAGGGGAGACCTCATTGCTCTCTACAACCATCTGAAAAGAGGGTGTAGTGTGGTGGGGGTCGGTCTCTTCTCCCAACTAACAAGTGACAGGACAAGAGGAAATGGCCTCAAGTTGCGCCAAGGGCAGTTTAGGTTGGACATGTGGAAGAATTTCTTTCCTGAAAGGGTTCTCAGGCATTGGAAGGGGTTGCCCAGGGCAGTGGTGGAGTCCCCATCCCTGGAGGGATTGAAGAGTCACGTAGACATAGTGCTGAGGGACATGGGTTAGTGGGGGACTTGTCAGTGTGAGGTTAATGATTGGACTCGATGATCTTAAAGGTCTTTTCCAATCAAGGCAATTCTGGGATTCCATTTGCTCATTAGCAGTCTTTTCTTCTGGGCTACTCATAGAAAACAAAAGAAAAAAGGAAATTATCATTGGACCAGATGAGATTCCATTGGCATTCAGGTTCCTGGATGACCCCATTGGCTCAGCTGCAGAGATAGCTGGTTTATAGGATGGAGAAGTGTCCCACACTCCTAACCACATGAAAAGTGACTGCTGTGAGACGTTCTTCCCACCCTTCAGCACAACAGAAATGCTGCTGGGATTGTAGCAGGACAGCTGTTTGCATAAAATACAGCGTGTGCTGGTGTTTAACCAGCTTGCAGTCAGCATTCTTTAGAGGGAGAGTGTTTATTGCACGATCCAGCATCGCAGGTAGCCTGATGTATCTGCCTGTCTGGGAGTTGGCGCCGTAGCATCCCGCCTCTGACGTGCAGACACCTACAGGGACAGTCAGCACTGCTGAGTCTTGGACAAAACCTGCTGCAATGGGCAGAGCTTGGGAGAGCCCCTGTGTTTGGAGCACTCTTGGAGGCCTATGGAGTCTGAGACTTTGTAATTTCTTGAAAACATGTGATCCAGCAGTGTTTTAGATCTAATTGAGAGACAGAGCATCATCAAAGCTCAGCGTCTGTCAGTCCCTTCTCAAAATACATCTTCCTTACGCTACCATTTATCGCTTTTCTATACATTGCCCTGAAAACTGAGTGCTTCTGAAAAAAAAAAAAAAAAAGACAGACTTATTCCCTTTCTTCTCATTTGAATTTGCTGTACCAACCAAGTCAGCAAACATATAAACACTCTTAGAAGTCTTTCATGTAGGTAACAGTGGACTACTTTTTTTTTAGAGGGCAATCTGCCAAAGGGTGTCCAATATAAGCTTTTGTAGACAGTTTTTCTACACAGAGCTGAGTTGACAGCTTTCCTCCTGGGATAATCACAATCTTCATTCTTCTGGGACAAAATTGCCTCTGACAGTATAAAACCCAGGACATCTTTGATGTAAAATCTGACTCAAAACACATGAATGGGGAGACTACAGAGTCATCCCATTCAAGAGAAAATTTTGGTAGTGGAAGTGAGATCAGAGGTGCCAGCTGAATTAATCAAACTAGGGAAATGTGAGGAAGTATCAGTCCATAAAGCTGAGTGCACAGCGTCTGAAGGGAAGTGTCTTTGGACACTAAGCTGGGTGTCAGCCCGGGAGCGGGCGCTCTGTATGTACAGCCTTGTCCTGTTGGTATATGCATGATGTGCTGCATTTAATGTTTTGAATGTACTTCTTTTTTTTTTTCCAAAAAGCCTGTCTGAATCTCTAGTGCTCGTTGACACAGCGTAGTACCCAGCTCTCTCTCTCTCCCTCTTTCTTCCTTCCCCCACCTTGTTTAGGATGAGAACTCCAGGAACTCCTGTCTCAAGTTGTGGGGGTGAACCTGACAGGTTTGGCTCTGTTCCCCCAGTCCCCTCTGTGGATGGCAGAGGGGTGTTGGGAACCTCATGCCCCTAAATATCAGCCACTTGGAGTTTGTAAAGATAATTGTGGAGTTCTCCAGGGAAGGACCCAGAGTACCAAGCTAAGTATCAACTGGAAAATGTTTTGCAGGGGTTAAAGTAACAGACACTGTCATGTTTTTCTTAGATTTTAAGAGCCACTGGGCTGCTCTGTCAGGGAACATTCGTGGGCAATGTGACCATCATCGGGCATCTGTTCAGTATGGCTCTCCCTGCTCTAGCCTGGCTGAGGGAAGGCTCCACCCCTGGAAAGCAGGTCCAGCAGAGGAGTGGTTTCAGGGGCTCCTTCCTCCATCCACAGACCCAGGGCTACGTGCCTCTGCTTGGCCTGCTGCACCACTAATATATGAATTAGGTGGTTCCTGTGCAAGTCACCAGACCTAAAGCCCATGGTGCTACAGTGATTTACATGAACTCAGGTTTCACTCTGGACGTCACTCACCATCCAAACTGCAGTGGTCACCACTGTTACAGTGTTTTCACACTAGATTTTGTTTCTGTGTTAATCTGTGTCCCTCCTTGTACTATGGTGTCATGCTATTACTCTGGCAGCACAAGGTGTCCAAATTCTGCCTGTGTGATGTGTGGCAATGAGCTGTAGCATCACTGGTGTGACTCCAAGGACAGCTTGTTCCCACACACCTGATGATCTCGGTGTAAAGCTTAATGAAGAATCATAGAATCATATCATAGAATGGCTTAGGTTGGAAAGGACCTTAATGATCATTTGGTTCCAACCCCCCTGCCATCAGCAGGGTTATCAGCCACTAGATCAGGCTGCCCAGGGTCTCATCCAACCCGGCCTTGAATGCCTCCAGGGATGGGGCATCCACAACTTCTCTAGACAACCTGTTCCAGTGCCTCACCACCCTCTGGGTGAAAAATTCCCTCCTAATATGTAACCTAAGTCTCCCTTCCCTGAGTTTCAAACCATTTCCCCTTGCCCTATCACTATCTGCCCATGTAAAAACTCGCTCTCTCTCTTGTTTTTATAAGCTCCCTTCAAGTACTAGAAGGCTGCAATGAGGTCTCCCCAGAGCCTTCTCTTCTCCAAGCTAAACAAGCCCAGCTCCCACAACCTGTCTTTACAAGAGAGGTGCTCCAGCCCTCTGATCATCTTCATGGCTCTCCTCTGGACCTGCTCCAACAGCTCAATGTCTTTCTTGTGTTGGGGGCTCCAGGTTCCAACACTGAAAGAAACCTAAGAGGATGTAGTTCATGGTGCAGGACACCTTTCTCATCCTCGGCACAGATGCTGTGAATGTAAGTAAGTGCAGATTTGATTCTGCAAAGCTCAGCTCAGGTTTGGGGATAAATTAAGGTGCAGTTAAACAAGGTGCTAATTGTGGTACCTAGCCCAGGAATATCAATGGCAATAATATCTTGGTGAGCCTGGGTCTGAGCATCTTTTGCTTTAAAAGATTTAGAGATCAAGTTGAATATTTCCAACCAGAAAGGCAAAAGGAGAAGAGAGATTTCTGCTCCCTGAGCTTTTAAGGAAAGAGAAAGCTGGAGCTCATGAAATGGGTGAAAACTTAATCCACGGACCCCCCCGCCCCGACCCTGGTGACTGATCCGTGTGTGGGGCAGCAGGTGGCACCCGCGCTCCAGGGATGGTGGCCACCTCCGCAGCTCCCTGTTTGCTTTACTATTTCAGAGCGTACGTAGTGTTACCCAACTGCTGCTTCCTTTTCTGAGCAACGAAACTCGAGGAACAGCTTCAAATTCGGGGTGTGCCCATATACCTCAAGTAAGGAACACTAGGTCTCTCCTTTCTGCTCACCTTCCAGCAGGAATGAAATATCTAACAGCCTATGACCTCCTAGAAAATATTTCAGATGCTTTTCCATCTTGTGTTGGTTTTGGTTTTTTGTGCTAATCTTCATTTGGCCATGCTTTCTTTAGCATCCTTGCAAGACCCCTCTGCAAAGGTAATGGAGCCAGAGGAAAAACCAGAAGAGCCTGCAGAAGTCACTCAGACTGATGAGGCACACACAGGTTTCTCTATTCCTGTCAATATTTTGGTTGCAGGTCTCAAAATCCTACTGATTTCCCTAAGAAATGGCTGCTCCTCAAGCTTGCTCGATGCCTTGCTCACTTCTTTGCCCTTCACTTTGCAGCAGCGTGGTAGAAGCAGCTCCCTGTCCTCTCTGCTCTCAGCAAGCACAAAGCAGCCCCTGTCTCGGGAGTTCAGCATTGCTGCATCTAAGCATGCAAGTAATTTCACCCCCATTCAGCAAAACACTTAGCCACATGCTTACCTTATAATTATGTACTTAAAGCAAAGACTTGGGAACTTGCGTAATGCTCTTACTCTGCTCTCATGCTGGACAGCACAGAACTTAACGAGATGCTTAAAGTTAAATAAGTACTCGATGATTTCCTGGATCAGGACCTAAATAACAGATTGCTCCACCTGATATTTAAATTTAGATTATGCTTAGTTTTGAAGTCAGGGCACTTCCTTGAAGTCACCTCAATTTTGGCAATGCCCTTGGGGTCTAATCCAGGCCCCTTTGATCAGAGTGCTGTTGACATCAGTGGATTTACATCAGGTCCTGGGTCCCTGCAGAGGAGAGGGAAGAAACAAAGGAGGCAGCTGAGATCACACCCTGTTGCCTGACAGCCTCCCCCCTGCTCAGTGGTACTGGTGAGAACCAGCAGTGAAGGCTCATCAGCATCTTCTCCCACAGATGGGAGAAGATTCATGGGTGTTGGTCTCTTCTCCCAGGTAACAAGTGGTAGGACAAGAGGAAATGTCCTCAAATTGTGCCAGGGGAAGTTTAGATTGGATATGAGGAAAAATGTCTTCACTGAAAGGGTTGTCAAGCACTGAACAGGGAAGTGGTGGAGTCACCATCCTTGGAGGTATTTAAAAGACATGTAGACATGGTGGTTAGGGACATGGTTTAGAGGTGGACTTGGCAGTGTTAGGTTTTTGGTTGGACTTGAGGATCTTAAAGGTCTTTTCCAACCAAAAAGATTCTATGATTGCAAGAGACCAGCAGAGTGGGAGAAGCAGTGACATTCTGCCCTGCAGAAAATCACACACCCACCCACCTCCTCTCTTCCACCTCCATGCCCCATATAAAGTTACGGAGCAAAGAAGGTGAATTCAAAGACCTCCGCTGCATTTGCTGTTGGGATGAGGTAGGACTGACTCAATATTTACAAGGTTTAAAACAGGACAGTGACTTCTGTGTCAGAAGTCCAGAGAGCTGAGTGCTGCCTGTATATTTGTCTGTAGCAATGGTCCTCCTGCACAAACACAGGTTTTGAAGAGCTTTTAGCTCTGTTTTCTTTCAAGAGGTGAAATGGATAAATCAACAAATAAACTGAATTAGAACATAGTCGTAAATTTGTACAGTTTTACATGCCTCTAGATAGTAATATATCCACTCACTTCAGGGAAAAAAAAGAGGGGGGGGAATTATGAGTTTATATTTTGGTTTTAAGTGTCTGAATGGGATGCTGGAACCGTCTTAAAACACACTAAGTACAGCTCAGAAAGGAATTCACACATAATCCTGTGCTCAAATGTTAGGGTTTTTTCTTCACGCGAAACATCTATCATCAGAAAGGGGAAACAGTCTCATTTAATTTGCATTCCAGGTTACTAAGGAATTCTTTAGTTTGTTGCAGTAAGGCTGTGCAGTGTTTTGCTTAGCTACAGATGCCAGAGGCAGATTGTATAATTCCCATTTCCTGGTTATATGACATACATAAGTGAAGGGGCAAAACTTGGATAGCTCAGTTTACAATTGGATGCAGAGTTTAAAGGGCTGTTCCCAAAATTAGAGATGTGAAGGGAGAGTGTCTCCTAAGACCAGCCCGTTCCCACCTCCTGTCCTGGTATTCTCCTGAAGGAACCCTTCATTTGCATCTCCAGTTTGTCTTAGCTGGAGGTTGAAATGTAGCTATATTTTATTAATGTGAATATGTTTGCAGTGTGCTTTACATTGTAGTTGGTGCCTGATGCAATCTGTTTCTTATCTTCATCTTGCAGCTCTGAGACACTGGGGAAGAGCAGAAGCTCTTCTCTGGGACCAGTCTCTGGAAAGTCTCAGGAATAAATCTCTTGGGATCACGCTTCTGACAGGTCTAGTGTACTCTCTGCCATTTGTGGCAGTGTCAGCCACACAACGACTTTTAAATTGTGATTTTCCCTTCAGTCCATTCCTTATCTTTTCCTCCCTTTTTTTTTTATAAGAAACATTTCCTTTCCCTTCCTTCTTTCTACTCTTTCTTGCTCCTGACTCTTCCCCCTCTCTTTATTATATTTCCTCTTTTTCCATGGGTCTTTCTGACCACCTTCACCATCCTATCCCTCACCTCTTTGGCTATGCCTTGCTCTGCAAGAAGAAATATATTCCCTTCTTCCACAGCCTTCAAAAGCCATCTGTAACCCCCTTTCACTCCAGGCACCCACCCATTGCATGCCAGGCACCAAAAGATCAAATCTGAGCCTCACCCATCCCCTCAGCCTGGTAGGGGTGGCACTCCCAAAAGATTTTTCCCCTCCTTTTCCTCAGCTGCCACCAGCAAGAAGGAAGCAGCTACTTTCTCTGGAGCTTTTTCTCCTGGCTGCCTGAAAGGCTGCCTTTACCTCTTTGCTTCTGCCAAAGTAAGCACCAGCTCCACTGCTGATGGTTATCCCAGCAGTGGAGAGCTGAGCCTGCTCTCCTTCAGCATTGCAACCTCTCCGTTTCTCCAGCTGCTTTGTCCCTTCATCTGTCTGCTGGAGACTACAAATTTAGAAGGTAGAGTGCAAGTGAAGTAACTTTGTCCCTTTAACTGCAAAGCAGATGTAAGTTTTTAAACTACTTGATTTTCTGAGTTCATAGTTCTTCCCCTCTGTCCCGAGTATTTTAATTAGCAGAGCATCAGCTGTCAGATACTTGTTGAAAATATGTGCTAGGGCAGGGTTTGCACACACGACCTGAAATCCGCTCTCGAACTGAAGATGGATGTTGTTTGGAGATGTCTTACCCCAAGTTTCTCATCATGAGTCTCAAACATAGATTTTTTACATCTCCATCCTTTTGCAAAGTCCGTAACACGCCTGGCAGCACCCAGGGGGAAGCATGGGGAGAGAGGGCTGAGCTGGAAGCCCACATCCAAACAGCCCACAGCTTTGAGAATGCTCTTTGGATCAAGATGCTGGATCCAAACGTCATGGCTCAGGCCCATCTCCATAAAGAATAAGAGAGAGAGGAATTAAACACCCTGTTCCTTTAGCTGACCAAGATATTTTGATATTTTGTAATCAAAACAAAAAGAGAGCAGCAGGGCCAAACTACATCTTGGCTGTTCTTTATCCTTCTAAGTAGTACAGAAAGACAAAAATCAGATGGGATGAGCAAATTTCAGGCTGTGAGGCAAGTGCAGATGTCTCCTCCTGAGAGAGGAGCTCCTGGGCCCTAAGCAGCCGTGCCCTTTGTTTCCTTAATTTTCCCTCTTAGCTTATTTATAATCCACTTTGCAATCAAGCCTGTAGTAAACTGTGCAGGAAGGCAAGGCTGGTACAGAACAGCCTGAAGTGCACATGCTTTTCTGTTAGCCTTCCACAAACAGGGCACAGGGTTAAATATGGTTTGCAAAGACTTGCCAGTCTGATGTTCAAGCATAAGAAGTTGGTAGCCCTGAAAGTGCAGGGTGCTGGTCCCTTGAGCAGACCAGAAGTTTAAGATGTGGGCCAGCAGTTCTAAAGTCTGCAGAAGGATGGAGACACCCCCAAAAGGTGTTAATTAAAATATACCCTTCAGCTAGACATACAGGGAGCTGTAGAGAGAAATACACCATGCTGCAGTTCCTTCACAGTCAGACTGCTTGTACCTCAGACCTTACTGTGGGTTTTGATTTGGGGCACCAAAACCTGCCAGAAAACAAAGCAGAAATGCTTTTGGTCTGGGGTGTCTCACAGCATGGGCTCACTACCCCACTGCTGTGAAGCAGGGGAAGGCAATTCCTCTGAATCCAGTGCAGGGCCACAAAGATGATGAGGGGCCTGGAGCATCTGCGTTATGAGGAGAGGCTGAGAGAGCTGGGACTCTTCAGCCTGGAGAAGGCTGAGAGGGGATCTTATCAGTGTCTATAAATATCTGAAATGTGGGGGCCAAATGGATGGGGCCGGACACTTTTTGGTGGTGCCCAGTGACAGGACAAGGGGCAATGGGCAAAAACTGGAACACCAAAAGTTCCCATGAAACTTAAGGAAAAATTTCTTTACTGTGAGGGTGCCAGAGCCCTGGGACAGGCTGCCCAGAGAGGCTGTGGAGTCTCCTTCTCTGGAGAGATTCCAAACCTCCCTGGATGCTTTCCTGTGCAACCTGGTGTAGGGAACCTGCTTTGGCAGGGGGGCTGGACTGGATGGTCTCCTGAGGTCCCTTCCAACCCCCATTCTGTGATTCTGCTCTACTCTCTCCATTGTTTGCAAACATTGAATTATGAGGCACTTGGGGTGCAACAGCAGGAGGGATGCTGGAAGGTGGGTGTAAGGGGCTGCCCAAGGAAGTGATTGCAATGGGAGCAGACAATTCCTGTTCCAGGGCTGACAACGGGGCCGGTCCCACCACTGGCAAACAGAGGCATGGCTGTAGGAAGAGATGTTGTTGTGGAGGTTGTCCGAGTCAGCCCAGGCTCACGTTTGGCTTCCCACACCCATGGCCTTGCTGCAGCTCTGCCAGTGCTGCTCTCCTTGCTGGTGCTGGCACCTTCCCTCCCTTCCTGGGTTTCACATTGTGGTTCCTATGCTGTGTATAGAAGAAGGTTCTGCTTCTTGTTCTTTTGCAATACTAGTAGCACTTGGTTTAAATTTAATTTTCTTCTTTCCAACAAGCAGTTTTTGGCAGTGCCTTCTTTGCCCTTCAGCTGTTTTAAATGTTTATTTCTCATTTTGCACATGTTTGACAAAGACAACACTTACACAATTCCTCTCTGAATAATCCCCTTTCTCCCTAGAGCTACTAAAGTAAAGAGATTATAAAATAAGACACTGCACTTCTGTGTTAAGCATCTAGGTTGCTCATCTTGTTTCCCTACTTTAGAAGACAGTGTTGGGATATGAAACCTTGAGAGGACCTATGGTCCAGCAGCCTGGTAGGGTGCAGCTACCTGGCAACTCCTAAAGGCTGTTTGTGCACGCTGCCATTTTTCCTGACACACAAACTCAGCTTTAAGGGGAAAAGAAACTTGAACAACCCTACCCAAACGGTCAGTTTATAGCCCATAGTTACCTTTCCTCTTGTTTTCTAAGGCCTTGAGACATGATTAGGAAGTATGTGCCCACACAAAACTGAAGCAGTGCTGTGTGGCGCACTGCCAGGGCAGTCACGTTTCCAGCACAGTGATGAAGACAGGCATTCATGAGTACACGCACACCCCGTGAACAGTGATTTACCAGAGAGATAAAATGTCTCAAGACTTTGCTGCTTTTAGACAGACAACTACTTTGTGCACAGGTGTAGATTCTTCTGAGAAAACCATAAGCCTTCCAGTTAATTATCTCATCCAAATGAGTCGCCAGTGACTAAATGACCAAGTATTTTCTTTAAGTTCTACATTATTTATATTTAATTCACAGATATATACAAAGAAATGAGTCTGGAACAAACCCCACTGTACAGGAAGAGTTCTAATGGAGAAAATCTGAGCATTTAGGGTAAAACAATCTCAAAACTCATTCCAAATTTAATCTAAGATTAAAACTAATCTATAAAGGGGAAAAAAAACCCCAATTCTTTTCATTTTCTTAATTTGTTAGAAATTATAGCCATGAAATATTGGAAGGAATAGGCCATCTTTCCCTCCCATAACTCCCATCTGCCCCAACACACTAATGCTTCATGCTGACCCTGTAAGTCAATCTGGAATTCAGTGTCATAACAATAACACAACAGCTCCTCACAACACTTTTCAGGGGTTTTAAATGCAACCAGAGAAGGTGGCTGCTTTCTTTTCCACTGACAACTTCACAAACTGTAAAAAGAGTCATCGTGTAAGTGATGCCTCTCAGGAACTGTAGATTGACTACTGGGGCCTTGTCTATGGAACAGATTTAACTCACTCAAATTCTTTGTAAAATTGGCAAAATTGTTCTGGTTTGGAATTCTAGCCTGAGCTAATGACTTGCATTGCAATAAGCAATTACTGCTTTTTTCCTGTCTGCAAATTGAGTTAGATGCACCCACTATTTGACTACTATTTCTTAATTAAAGCAGAAATCTTATTTTTGACAGTCATGAATACTTGAAACTTGCAGCTGTCTTGTTTGTCACATTACAAATATAGGCTGAAATCCTGCCATTGGCAGAACTCTCCTGGATTTCACTAGACCCAGGTTTTTCCCCCATGGGATGCTTTCATTCTTCCACCATCTATCTAACTAATTGCTATAATGAGATTTGCAAAGGGCAAGCATAAAAGTCAACTGTAAAGTGCAAAGTGAGCTGTTACCTGAAATTCACTTTCCATGAGTATTCTCACGAAAAAGGCTGGAGCCCTGAAATGAGCAGGGAAAATGAACACAACAGGCCTGCAAACATCATTAAGTCTAAACTCGGTTTGGAGTTCAAATTACTTCACAAAGAAGGATTTTTTTTTCTTTCAATATTATTTATATTATTTCAGCTCTGCAAAACTTCATACTGCAAAACTGCCCATGCAAAAAAAAAAAAAAATTAAAAAAAAATTGAGTGATGTGTCAGAGTTTGCCAGACACTGCCCCACCTGAGAAAATGAGCTGTGAGCATTCCCCTCCCCAGACCAGCCCCTGGAGCCATTTGCCACTGTCACACTGCCATAGATGGGCAGCACCCCAGGAGCCCTCCGTGTGGCTGTGGTCCCTGTGTCCTGCACCCCTGGGCACCACCTGCCCTGCTTGGATCCTAATTTCCCAGGCAATTCCCAGTGAGATCCTGGCACCCTGTCTGCAGCCACAAGGAGCTCAGCAGTGATGACTTTCACAAACCCAACAACACCTGCTTGTTTTTACGACAGACATTGAGGATGTTCTCTGCTTCTCTTGCTTCAGAACGCTTTGACATGAAATGATCGACTTGGCCGTGCCCTAGCCAAGAGGAAACTGAGCCGTTCCTTACACTGAGATCTGCATCCACCTTGATCTTGTCTGAAGTTTGAGTACATGGAGACCTTTAGCTAGGCAGCTGTGCTCCATGGTAGAGACCATAAGCCTGGCATAAATTTCCATTTCAATGATGCACTCTTTTATTAAGATATTTATCAACCCCAGAACAAAAGCATTTACCCTGCGCTACACATCTGCAGCTCAAACCCGTCTGGCAGTTGTTGTCTTGGCCTACCAGGTCCTTCATCTTTGGAACAGGAATGTTTGGCTCCAATTTAATGATTTCCTCCGTGAACCCTGAGCTGGCAGACAGGAAAAAAAGGTCGTGTTCCTTGGCAGGCTCTGCAGGCATCTTCTCAAAGCTCTGCATCGCACCTCGCTGCGTCACCGCAACACAAATCACTGTGATGGATCTGTGGCAGGAGCCTGGGAGAGGTGTGGTGTGTTCCTTGCTCAGCTAACAGATTCCTCCACTAGATTAGAAATAAAGACACTCAGGCGACCAGAGATAGATCAGACTAAAATAATCTGCTGAATTAGTACTTTATCAGCAGCTCTTTACTTGTCTTGTTTGTTTGTGCTCTGGCTTTGCTAAGCAGTAGTAGATCTGGGGACCTTGAGTAAAGGAGAGGTCATTGAAGCAGAAAGCTCAAATGCACAAAGTGAAAGTGTTTTCCTCTGTAAGTCCGAGAGTCATAGAATAGAGGTGGTCACAAGAAGCATTAGACAACTCCTTTTGTTAGAAATTGCATTCCAAATTCTCTATCCTATGCAGTAACAGCAGAGTAGTAGTCCCTTCCTAAAATAATCAGTGAACTTGAAGCAATACCTGGAGGCACTCCCAGCTAAATAAGAGAAAATGTTGAGCTCTGTGGGATGTTGTGGCTCATGGCTTTGCTTTTTCACTCGTTCGTATCATGTGCATCTGAGGTCACCAAACGCTTTATGGACCAAAGTGAATCAGCATGGACATCTTCTGCTCCTTTCCCTCCCCTCTTCTGTCTGCAGGAAAGCACGATGAAAGTGTTTGAGCTTCGGACAGAACTGGCAACTTGAACAAACATAGAATCACACAATGGTTTGGGTTGGAAGGGACCTTAAAGCTCATCCAGTTCCAACCCCTCTGCCACCAGCAGGGACACCTTCCACTAGACCAGGTTGCTCAAAGCCTCATCCAACCTGGCCTTGAACACTTCCAGGGAGGGGGCAGCCACAGCTTCTCTGGGAAACCTGGGCCAGTGTCTGACCACCCTCGCAGTGAAGAATTTCTTCCTAATATCTAATCTATAACCTCCCCTCTTGCAGTTTAAAGCCATTTCCCCTTGTTCTGTCATTAACTGCCCTTCTAAAAAGTTCACATGTTAATACGCATGTGAAGAGGCAGTGGTTGATGTTTCTAGAAAGATCTTAAATCCTGGTCATTAGGTATCACAGGATTTGTGTCACTCTTGGAAAGAGTTACCCTGTCTGTCCTCATTCTGCAACACAAATAAGGCAGCGGTGGCTACCTCCACTTTCCCTAATGTATTCCTGAATTTCCTTCCAAAATTAAGTTTAGACTGGGACTTGGGATTCCTCCTTCTAAATCTGTGGGCATGTTATGAAGAATTGAATGAGGTAACATGTGGCTTGGCTTCTGGGAACAGCCTTCAAATGCTGAAAATTATGAAGCTCTGGAATAATGTGCTAAGGAGAGCAAGTAGAAAATGCTGCCGCTTGGGCCCCTTACAAATCAGTTGGACAAACTATTCAAAACCACATGGCAGGGAACACTTCCACCCTGGCATATCCTGAGGCTGTGAAAACACCTAATTGTCTGTATAAGCAAAATATTTCATGATGAAGTGGTTTTCACATTTATTCATATCCAGACTTGGTTCTCCCTCTTCAAAATGAATAAGAATACCAATGTCTACTCGGTTCCAGTAATTAAATGTTGTCATATCTATATTTATGGAAGACTTCTGTTTTATAGTGCATCACAAATATCAGATCCTGGTAGGTTTATGTATTAAAAAAATCTTAGTAGCTATTTGAAAAAGCATATGTTCTTGTTGAAGAGACACGTGCTTAAAACACTACATGTCAGATAGTTTGTTCCTGGAAAGGAAAATGTCTTGTTCCAGTGAGCTGCCATTAGTAGCAGTGGTGTTATTTGCCCTGAACCGTTATGGCACGGTGAGAGGGATTGGATTTACAGAACCCACCAGTCTCAGGGGCAGTCCCTCTGGTTCCCCTTGCTTCCTCCTTCAGCTGGTTGGGTTTCTCCTCCTCAGCCAAGTGGGATCCACTGTGGCGATGAGAATGTCGTACTGTGGTTGGACCAGCAGCAAAAACATTCCCCATCCATTTTTAATCTTCTCTTTGTGCACTCTCCGTGTGTAAATAATTGAGACAATACTCATAAAAAAATGTCCAAAATGGAAAAGTGAAAAACTTTGGTTTGAAATTTCTCAGGTTTCTTCTTCACCTGAAACAAGCGATGGGCTTGACACTGACTTGCACAATAAAAGTTATTGTCCAAGAGGTTTTTTGTCACCAAAGAGTTTAAAATGAAAATATTTGGCCACCTATATGTGGCAGTTTCTGCATTTCTGAAAGCAAATCATGTATTTCAGTAAGCATTTGCTATTGAAAAATGACTGCTAAGTGAATTCAGATTCCTCAGACTTGAATTTGTCAGAAAAACTGACAGTTTTAAAGTGTAGGACTTGTGAGGATATTCTTACAGCTGTTTGTGATAAACTGGCCTAAGATTATTGCTCAGTATAAGTTTAATAAAGCTGATGTGCATCTTGTTTTCTTTACATTTGCAGACTAGCAGACCAACTATGTTCTTTACTTTTACATGGATTTTCTATCTGGCCTGAAAAGTTTGGGTAACAGTAGGTTATGGTTTTCATATCCCTCCTTTCTCACTGAGGAGGTTTTGCACAAGCCATTCCTCTTCCATGTCAGACATAGCAGGTGCAGGATGGTTATTCGATTGAAATTCTAGTACATATATACTTTTAATTTTCAAGTTCTCCATCATTCTCTTTCCACTGCCTCACTGTAGCTCTGTAATTGATTTTCCTGTCAGCTCTATTGCTGCCTTGGACTTCTAGTAGTGGCATTTGCTCCTAACTCTCTTACACATGGCTATCAACTGTATTAAACACAGCACCCCATGTTGACTTATCTGGTTGTACTTGTTGGAACAGCTCTATGGAATTTCTTCAAGGGTGTAAGGAATTGCTTTAGCAATCATGGCTTGGCAAAAAATAAACCAGGAAAGGATGCCCAGACGCGAATCAGTCTGTCAGACTCATTTTCCTCTTGCTTTTAATGCTGAATTTATTTTGTTAGCTTCTCGAGGAAGTGGAACATATAGAGGTTTGATACTGAGCTGGAAACTGAAATCTGTTTACATTCCTGAGGTAAAAAGAAAATCAAACAAAGTCTGCTTCACTTCTTACCATCCTCTGTATCTTCTGCTGAGCAAACCCAACTTTGGTCAGGGAAGCATGGTACCCCGTTGTCCTGATAAAGCCACCTGAATTTGAAGGTTCCTGGAAGAGTGTGGATTACTTTTTCCCCATTTTTGTAGGACACCTCACATGCTCTTGGGAGTCTTGCAAATAAATAGTCAAGGTTGATGTTGCTGTGTTACCTTCTCCATATAGCTAGCAGGGCTGAGCAGGAGTCACTGTGTTTACAGTGGGACACGTGTTGGGAAGGCAGATGGGTCCTCTGGGTCTCTGCTGGATCTCTGCAAACTTCTTTGGATCATACATACAGCTGAGCTACTGTTATGTGCCACCCAAATAAAGTGACCAGTATATCTTTGCTTAGGGATTTATAGCCTCAGTCTGGTATCAGTGTATATTAGCAAACTAGTGTGGAGCCTCCTCCTGGAGGCTTTTTATGAGCTGGTTCCCAGGCAGAAATGTTTCTGAAGGAAGTAGGAAAGTGAAAAAGATGACAATTCCAACAGGAAGAAGGTCTTGCTCAAGGTTGAGCTCCTTCAAACTGATGGTGCTTCATTCAGTTCCATTAATTCCCTCTCACAACTCTAAAATAAAACATTTCTGTGTTCGCTTCCTATCCCAGGGCCCAAGTTGCTGGTTGAAATTGATCTAGTAAATCATAATATTAGGAAAAATATCCTGTTCCATATATACTTCTCTTCAATGACATATGATTAGGAGCCAAATAGGGAAAAAAGATCATGTTTCCTATCCCTTATCTGCAAAGGTCTTCACTCAGTTCAAATGAGTAGCATTTCCATCTGGACTCCAGCTGCTGAATGCATCACTGAAATAGAGATACAGGGCATAAATAACCAGCAGGATTGTTTTCTAAAATGCAAACCACTAACATCCAAAACTGGTCATGGGATAAACCCTGCAAGGAAAGAAAAAAAAGAAGCATAGGATGTTTCAAAGCAGATTTAAGAAACAGGTTCTCCTAATATTTCTCTGCTAGTGATTTTCCAGACAGGCAATGCTGCAGGGGTTCCTGTGAGGGGGACAGGGCTCCCTGGCACCGTGCCTTCAGCAGAACGTTCAGTGGAGAACCCATCACATACCAAGAAACAGAGAAAGCTGAGAACCAGAGCGTGAACCCCTCTCTCAAAGTCCGGCTCAGAGGGCCCAGCAGCTTGCAACACATGATTCAAAAATTCAAATCAAGTAGGAGCACAGAGGCTTTGTCAGGAATGTTTTTTCATATCCTTTTGTGAAACTTAAACACTTTCCAGATTCAGAGACTCCTGCCCTCAGAAGAAGACATCTAAGGAAATTCTCACATTTTTAACCAGTCACTTTTCACAGCATTAGCCACGCAAACACAACTCCACTTCGGATGAGTAGAATGTATGGAGATGCGTTTGGTTTATGAATCTTTTATCTGAATCCCTTTTCAGTTATAGAATCCTTATATTGCCATATTCTATCATTGCAGGTTTAGTGTGGAATGGTATAAAAATCTTCTGATTTAAAACTCTCTCATGATTTTTCTACAGCTATAGTATAACAGATATACTATACCTTACCTTTCCAGCATAACTGCTACATAACTCATAAAGCTGTATCAATCAGATTGTCACTCTCAGATTTGATAAATGGAAAAATTCATCCTTTTTAAAAAATAAATATTTCAAATTAGCTTCATCCTTTCACAAATCTAAGCATGGTTGGCCTATTTCTGAAAAGTTGTTAGTTAAACTTTTAGCTGCCACACAGTGCTTGGCTATTTTTAGAATGAGAGACTGATCCCAGTAGCTATGTGGTAACTGATGTTTTAATATTAACCACCACATAAAGCACTCAGGGTCTGCAAGTAGCAGAAAAGTTTGTTTAGAAGTAAATGGGAAATGTAATATTTGTCAGTGCTCTGAGGTAGTCTTCAAACAATAAACAACTTCGGACAACAGTGATTAAGATATAGAAAAGAATACATTTACTGCAGTGAGAGAGTTACACTTCTAAGGTCAATATTTTCCCTTATGCTCTGCACAGAACCTGAAGAAATCTTCTGTGCACACCCTGTAATTTAAAATTTGAAAGAAATGTTGACAGCAAGAAATGCATTTCTGCTGCCCGCTGGTTTTGCATGCCAGTTAATCTCTTTTAGCAATACAAAGCGTTTAAGGTGAGTGTCAGGCTGGCTTTAGACCCTTCCATCTTCACGTAAGGAAATCTTCACTGTTTGTTTTGGGTTTGACTGGTTTTATTAATTTACTTGGTCACTTGTTTGGAAACAGAATCAGTACTCTTAAGGAACAAGCTGACACACACAATCAACAAAAAATAGATTGCTAATTACTGAAAGGGCATACAGCTTTTTTGGAAAAAGAGTTGTGTGTGTGTCTTGGCTCTAAAACATGTTCTCCTGACAATTTTTTGATCCAGAAGGCATAAACGTTACTTCATAACTGGCAGATCCTTGTCAAGATTATCTTTAAGAAATCACTTTTCCAGTCCCACCACAGAAGTGTGTGGCTGGGCAGATGGAAAGCTGTGAGAGCCTTTGATGGGAAGCCGATAGATGCTTATCCTTGCTGTGACAGCCAGATTTATAAGCATCATATAGACAGATCTGAGGAAGTCTTCACCACCAGTAGATGAAGAAGGATGGCTCTGTTTTACTCCCAGAGCAAGAAGACTAAAGTATAATAAGCTGAATTCTGCTACATGCTGAGCAAGGCCTTCCCTGTTGAGTAATTAAGGTTTTGATAGGATGAGATGTAATGGCCTCAAGCTGTGCCAGGGGGAGGTTCAGGTTGGATATTAGGAAAAATTTCTTCACTGAAAGAGCGGTCAGACATTGGAACAGGCTGCCCAGGGCAGTGGTGGAGTCACCACCCCCAGAGGTGTTCAAGAAACCTGTAGATGCAGCACTCAGCGATGTGGTTTCGTGGGCAAGGTGGGCAGGAGTTGACAGTTGGACTGGATGATCTTAGAGGTCTTTTCCAACCTGAATGATTCTGTGGTTCTGTAAGAGAACGTGCAAAGAATATGCTTTTCTCATTGAGATTAAGGGATAAGAGATCTCTCCCGGAGATTAAGGGATCAGAGGCGATGCGTGCATGGGACAGGCTTGCCTGCCACCGTGATCGGCCTGAGTCAAGGCTTGCAAAACCACAAACACTGTTATGTCTACACAGCGCTCGGTGCAATCGCATTCCTCCTGGAGTGAAACCCCTCAGGTTTGAAATGGTGTTTTGGTTGCAAAATAGTCACAGCCCTTTCCCTGAGAACGCCGTCTCCCTGTTCCTCCCAGGCACGCTCTGTGCACGGTCAGCCCCAGAGCAATGACAGACCACAAAAGCTGCTTGGAGGCCTGAAGAGAGATTGTCCCCGAGATGTTTATTATCAGTCTGATTCAGGGCACTGAACACAACCTTCTGCTTCAGAAGTGACCAGGATGGCATGTATATGACACTCTTCCCTGTGAATATACACATGCACACATATATATATATACACACAAACACACATCATGTGTATACAAATATATTAGTTCTGGTTATTTAGCTGCTAATTGTATGATTAGCAAAAGACAATGCATTAAATGAATCCCTTGTGTAAGCACATTGTTTTTTGTGAAGTTATACCAGTGATAATTAGGGCCACCATTCATTCCTCCCAGCTTTCCTATCTGATTAGGAAGAGAAAAGAAAGTCTCCAGTCCAATTAAGCTTCCAGCTGGGAAAAGCGTGAATTTTGGAGGCCATTCTTTTCTCAAACTTGGCTGTCTCCTCCTTAATTATTATAAACATATTAGTTACAGTAGTTTGTTTTGGGAGGTAAACAGAAATAAAACATTATGAAAAGTGATACAGTAGCAGAGACCACAACTATGTCTAACTCTGCCTGTGAATTCCCATAAATGTCAATATTTTCATTAGATGACTGGTGTTCTTACTGAAGTGGCCAGCACTGTTCCAGTAATTCAATATTTTCTCTCTTGTTCTCCTTTGGATATGAGCTACCTCCCGTTGTTTGTGCATCTAGTCCAATATGGTGGGTTTCTCACAGCCTCTGAAATGCCCTCACATTGAGATCAGAAAACAAATACAACATTTTCCCTCATTCACACAAAACTGTGGTAGGAAAGGATTTCCAAACAGAGCTTGTTTGTGCCACCTAGAAAGCAGCCTTTTCAGTGGCTGGGATTGGTAGTGACAGCTTAAATCCATCAAGATCCTACCCCAAGGTTTGGTAGCAGTAGAGTTGCCCATGTTGTAGTCACCCTGAATCTGGTGAGGTTGGATGTGTAGGTCTGCAGGAAGAGGCAGGAGACCACCCCAGGCAGGGCAGGGAGCTGGCTGGAAAGCTGGAGTCCCATTCAGCAGCAGCACCAGTTTTGGTGCCTTTGGGAAAGGTCCATTGCCAGAGTTTGTGTCACCCTGGAAACTCGAATCGTGATTGTCTGAGTGACTCCCCAACTTCAGCTGCTGGAGGTGTTTGTGAGCATGAATTCAATTAGTCTTTGTGTATTCTTTTAAATGAAAGAGCTCGTTTCACTGACATCAATCTATCTGCAGTTTTGGTATCTTAAGGGTTACAAAGCAGAAGTTTCCTTATAAATGTAAGATTTAAAAAATACATTCCCATGATTGAGAAAAATCCACTCTTAAAAAAATAATTATCCTTCCTTTCAAGCTGCAATTAATTCTAAACTCAGGAGTTCCAGTATCAGTCCAATACAGTGTTAATATTTCTAGGAACCTGTAGACTCAAGTAATATCCCCAAAACAGTGTAACACAGACTAGCTGAAATGTTCTTGGGGGGAAAAAGGATCTAGGAATTTTTTTTTTTTCATTTATATAGTATCTGTAAAGCTTGAAAATCATTCCTGTTACAAGGTGCAAATAGTAGAGGAGCCTTATATTAATTAGGAACAATATTGTATGTGTATATCATCTCATGTCATGTCAGGAGATAGCTTGGTAGATCATAGAATCATGGAATGGTTTGGGTTGGAAGGGACCTTAAAGATGCTCTAGTTCCAACCCCCCTGCCATCAGCAGAGACACCTTCCACTAGACCAGAGTGCTCAAAGCCTCATCCAGCCTGGCCTTCAACACTTCCAGGGAGGGGGCAGCCACAGCTTCTCTGGGCAATCTGTGCCAGTGTCTCACCACCCTCACAGTGAAGAATTTCTTCCTCATATCTAATCTAAACCTCCCCTCTTCCACTTTTAAAGCCACTGCCCCTTGTTCTATCATTAACTACCCTTATAAACAGTCCCCTAGATAGGTTGATCAGTTGATCAGTCCTACCATAGTCTGACAGACCTACCCTGTGCCACCAAGTTTCAGCTGCTGCAGGCAGTGCTGTCGTGGATGTCCATCCTCGTGCTGCTCTCACGCACCCTCTGAGCACATTGGGTGGAGTTGTGCAGTCAGCCCCATGCATCCTTTCCTCCGGTCACCCTGAGGCACCTCTGAGGGGCAGATGTTTGTCTTCGTTCTTGACACATGTCCCAAAGGCACCCATTTTACTTGCCAGAGTACAGAGCTACTGAGCTCCTTGATAGCTCCTGACATTAGTTACAAATCCATTTCATATTTTCATTCCATTTAGCATTTCTGAGGCGTTTTCCTTCAAAAGCTTTAAGTTGCCTGCCTGCGTGTCTCTGGGGGACATCCAGGTTTCATATCCATATGTTCAGATGGAAATAACATTTGAGTTGGAGATTCATGGTTTGGTCTGTTGTTGATTTGGCCTTTAAGACATAGATTTTTCAACAACCAAATCTTGTTTAAACTGGTAAATGCAGCTGCCGCCCTGCCAATTTGTGACCTTATTTCCTTCTGGATGTCCCTATTGGCTTGTATGTCGCTGCCAAGGTGTGTAAATTGACCTATAGGTATTCCCTTGCCCTCTAAAGTAATTCTTCAGCTGGGATTTGCTGGAGTTGTTGTTAGATTGACTTTAGAAAACTGATTATGAATCCCATCTGTTTGTGATTAAAAATAATTTGTTGTGATTACCTGGAGCAATGTTGTTATTTTTATACCCTACAGATGCTGCCACCATGCAGTTGGTTTTCAGGATTTCTACCTGTTCAATACCTGGGCATGCTCGCAGCTCTCCTTCTCTGCTACCAGCTTCATGGGTGTGATAGTTTAATTGAGCTGGCAGCCAAACAAGACACAGCCACTTGCAGAACCCCCCCACCCACAGAATCGGGGAGAGAATTGGAGGAGTAGAAGTGAGGAGACTTGTAGGTTGAGATAAGAACAATTTAATAATGAGAAATAATAATAATAAGAGTAATAATGCTAACAACTATATGTATATGAGTGATGCACAGTACTATTGCTCACCATCCGCTGATAACAATCCCGGAGGAGGGAAAAGGAACCCCAAAACTGAAATCACAATCCCAGAAAAGCGAGCCTGAGCGATTCCCAAGAGAATCCCCCCCCTTTCCGGTCAGCCCAGATAATACACTAAACATGACATGATATGATATGGAATATCTCACTGGCACATCCAAATGTCAATTTTGGGTTTTGCTAATTACTGTACTTCTCCCTCCCAGTCCTAATGCATCTGTGAACCAGCCAAACACAGTGGCCTTGAGCTCCAGCAGCAACTCATAACATCAGTACTTTATCAACATGCTTCTCATAACAAATCCTACACTGAAACTAAAACACAGCTGTCTTAGCTACTAAGAAGAAAATTAACTCAGTCCCAGCAAACCCAGGACAATGGGAAATATATGCAGTAACCCTAGCTGCATTTCTTCTATCTTGCTTAATTTAGGCTAGTGGTCTTAATAAGATGGTAGCCCAAATTATTCCAGTTTACTTGCAAAGTTATTTGCTGATTTTTCTTATTATTTTTTTTTCTAACTTAAAACTAAAAGAAAGCTAGGCAAGCAAGAGTAAAAAAGAAGACAATGAAAGGAACACATGTATTTCTTACAGTCAGATGTGAACTAGATGTTTGTACATCAAGCTGAATTTGTCAGCGCTGAGTATCCATTACAAATGTTTTGGTGTCTTTTGTCTCCACAAAAGCCTTTCACCCACCACCACAGGGGAAAATACCAGTTCATAGGCATGATCCTACCAGCACCGTGGTAAAATAAAAAAGAACAAATTTTCAGAAACAAAATATTCACAACCTCCAAAACTTTGGACTAAGAGCTCTTTTCTTTTTCTCAATTGCTTTTCCCTCATTACAACAAAAGTGGGGTTTGTTGAGTTTTAAATTAATATTCCCTTAAAAAGTAGCTGGAGAGGGATTTACTTGGCTTGCACTGAGACTCCTTTCTGACCTTTCCCACATGGTTGGTTTGTGCATGAGAGGTGGTTTCCTGTGCAAATTTTTGATTTAGCGAGTGTAGTAACTATATGGTGTCTCTAAAACACCATGATCTGCACAAACTGCTGCAGCAGCACGTACAGGGATTGTACGTGGCAAGGGATTACACACCAAAAATGTGTATGTGTCTGTTTTCCTTTTATTTTCAGGTTCTTCTTCTTGTCAAACTGCACAAAGAGATGAAGAAGAGCCCCAGGTTCATTATCATTTCACTATCACGAGCCTTGTTTTATCCATTCTGTTATGTTTCCTATTGCTCAGTTCCTTCAATGAACACATAAAATATTTTTCTTACTTGTCATCTTAATACAAACTTTCCCAAGAACTTTTATCCTTTTTTTTCTTGCTCTTTCTGAATATTTGAAGTTGCTATGTAAGTAAGATAAGACAATCAAAACCAACCTATCTATTCAGAATATTTTATACCTAGACACATAGGTGGACGTATAGACATATATAATACAGAATAAGATATGTCTTCACCAGCAAGAGCTCGTGCCACACTGCCCAAGTCCTAGAAATCCAAGGAAGGGTCCAGGAGAACGAAAAACCATCCACTGTAGGAGAAGATCAGGTTTGGGACCACCTAAGGAAACCTGAAGGTGCACAAGTCCGTGGGACCTGATGTGATGCATCCACAAGTCCTGAAGGAACTGGTGGATGAAGTTGCAAAACCATTTTGGGGGTTGGAACTAGATGATCTTTAACGTCCCTTCCAACTCAAACCATTCTATGATTTTATGATATTAAAGTCCTCAAGCCATGGTCTGTCTTAGTGGTCAGGAAAAAAAAAAGCCTGTGCAGTTCTTAGGCTTGGTGGGCATCTCCAAATGCCAGCTGCCATTTGAAAAAGTGTGTGTTGAAGACAGCAAACCTCATGTCTTCAGCACCCTGAACCCAACACCACTACTAGGCTCATGAGACGAAAGAGGTGAGGATGGCAGTGAGGATGGCATCCGGTCTGCAGCTCCAGGTGACTCATTAAAGCCTGAGGATGTGTTCTGTGGTTGCCAAGGTAATGCGATAATTGAAGTAATTACCTTGGCAAATTCTCATGTTGATACTGGGTATGGAAGCCTGCCTGGCATTGGGCAACCTGAGGCATGCATGCTGTAGCCATCCTTCCTGGAAACCAAAAAGCGTGTTTTCAGGATGGGGAGCGACGTGTTTTCAGTATTTTTTCTAGCAAGAGGTTTGGGGTTTGTTTTTTTTTTTTCTTTTCTGTTTCACAGGGCACAATGATATTTTTCCAAGTCAGTCAGTTTTTGCCTTGGGTACTCCTCCAAGACTCATTGCAGATACAGCAGCTGCAGATCTGGTTTTCTCCTTACATTTAAATAAAGATTCCTGTCCTGACTGGCAAAACCCCTGTCTCTGGTTTCCACGGTACCTGCATAGGCAGGGCTGTTAATGCTGCCGCGCAAATGCTGATGCTATCAGCCAAATCCTCTCCAAGAGAAACTGCAGTAGAAAGCCCTACCCTGTCGATAAGAGCAAACCTGCAGACACTTCCAAAATGTCCAAATTAGCAGCTGGACACTGAGATGGCTTCTGCAAACAGCTGGGGCTCATCTCAGCTGATGGCAGCAAGGCAGGTTTCTGCCAGTGTGTATTTGGTGAGGTTTGGTTTTCCAGCAAACCAGAGCCCTGGGCTCTGTGGTGGGACATCCCTGCACAGCCCCACTGCCCTGCATTCCCCAGTCCCTCAGCAGCCCTGCGGTCCCCATGGATGGCACAGGGAAGCTTTTCGTCTGTTTCCGGTACATGTTACGGGATCTGTGCTGGGTATTTTGTTGGAACTAGTAGTAGTCATAGAATCATAGAAAGTATTGGGTTGGAAGGGACCCTCAAAGGTCATCTAGTCCAACCCCCCTGCAGTGAGCAGGGACATCTTTACTAGAGCAGGTTGCTCAGGGCCCCATCAAGCCTAACCTTGAATATCTCCAGGGATGGGGCCTCCACTACCTGTCTGTGCAACCTGTTCCAATGATCCACACCCTCATATTGAAGAACTTTTTCCTAATATCCAGCCTAAATCTCCCCTTTTCTAGTTTAACACCATTACCCCTCGTCCTATTGCTACATGCCCTTGGGAACAGTTCTTCCCCAGCTTTCTTATAGGCACCTTTCAGGTACTGGAAGGCTGCTGTAAGGTCCCCTGAAGCCATCTCTCCTCCAGGCTGAACAACCCCAACTCTCTCAGCCTATCTTCATAGGAGAGGTGCTCCAGCCTGACTGATTCATTTCAATCATGACCCCAGGCAAATTTGAATGTAGGCTTCTAGAAGCATTAAAACTGTATAGATACAGTATGTGGGCCATACTCCAAGCTCTATAAATTTAACTATTCCCATATATCCAGTGTAACTTACAAGTTGATTGAAACATGAGTGAATTGATTCCTGTAGACTGAGACTTCACGGGTGGCTTTAGACTGAGAAATGATCTGGTTTTGCTTTGAAGTACCCTGTATCTCAGATGTATGGCTTGGAAGTTGTAATAGTTTTAACAAGTTAGATACTCCAGAATGGTTCTGGGGATACCAGAATGGTTCCTCGCTGATGGTAGCACCAATCACCTCAAAAAGAAACAGACCCTTTTGACACTGCATTAAACCTGCCCCAGATGCTCCTTTGTCCCCAAAGAGAGAACCCAGGTTTCAGGGGAGACTTATGCCTATGCACATCCTATACCTTATTGCTCTCTACAACTGCGTGAAAGGAGGGTGGAGAGAGGTGGGTGTTGGTCTCTTCTCCCAGATAACAAGTGATAGGACAAAAGGGAACGGCCTTAAGTTGCGTCAGGGGAGGTTTAGGTTGGATATGAGGAAAAAATTCTTCACTGAAAGGGTTCTCAAACACTGGAGCAGGCTGCCCAGGGAAGTGGTGGAGTCACCAGCCCTGGAGGGATTTAAAGGACATGTAGATGTGGCACTTGGGGACATGGTTTAGTGGTGAACTTGGCAATGCTGGGTTTACAGTTGGACTAGATGATCGTAATGGTCTTTTCCAACCAAACTATTCTATGATTCTATGCCTACGCACATCTGCTGATGCAATAGTGTGACCTCCTGTGAAGCTCTTATGTCGCTGGCTCCTGCTGAAGAGGTTGCAGAGGAAGGTTATAGCATTCTTGGCAAGACATCATGGAGCCAATCCTGATTGTTTTTTGGGCTAACACTAGAAAAGCTTCATAAACTGCTACATCATCCCATGCCAGTAAAGATGTCAGTCAGAGCTCTCACCTTCTCCATATTACCACTCGCCTCTATCTTTAACAGCAGTTGCTCATGTTACAAGATAACTGTTGCACTCCTAAATAAAATTCCTATAAAGTTGATTTTGATAACAGAAGGATAAGAAAAGGTGTATGGTTTCAGGAGAATTTTACAGTGTGCATTTCATTATCCTTGCAGGGAGGCTATTCCCACTCCCCTCTGGTGCCATGCAATACCCAGCTGAGAGACAATCTAATTTAGGTACCATGTCTCCAGCAGTGGCTGGGGGTTGTTTCTAAGAGAAAGCAGACAACACTGCTATGACCATGTGAAGTTGTAAGGTTTAGGATTAAATTCAGCCTGAAACTGAATGTTTTGAGATTTTATTAGGAAAATTGGTATTAATCTGCCTTTTTCGCTCTGTCACTCTGCTAGTTGTTTTCTGTCTTTGTTTGTGTTCTGCTATTTGTAGGGTGGGAAAGAATGAGAACCATTAATGAAGTGCAAAGGCTCTGATGAAAACCTGGTTTTGCAATGTGGCATGATGTTGTTTTCTATAGAATTAGACCTTAGTAGCACTATCAGTTTTAAAAAGGGAATTATAACGATCTTTGGTACTGTATTTCCCTAAGAAGGAATACAAGGAGTGTGCTGGGGGCTTTATGATTGCTCTGTGAAATTCCAAGCAATGCATTCCTGGGATTTAGCTAGGAAACCAGAGGAGTGTGTACTTGCCATTTGTAAATCATATTACTTAAATTCCCCATTAGCATGTGTAACTCACTATCTATCTGGATAATCTAGCATGCTGGACTACTTCCACATAACCTAAACCAGACAGAGGGTTTGGACATTGCTTCGATTATTGAGACACTTGATGTGGAAACTTAATTCCACACCCTTTCTGTACTGTATGCTTTTTAGCATACAAAGTCTGCTTTGAAATCTTGATTCTGAAAGGTAGTGAGATGTGTACCTAGTCCCAAGCCCAGGAGAAGTCCACAGCAAGTCATTGCATGTGTACTTAAGTTAGCAACCTGACAAGCAACTGTTGAATTGAACTGGGAAATATCGTAGATGAACTGTGTGTGTACTGTAGGTGAGAAAGGAGCTTGGGACAGCCCTCATTTTGAAGGCTGAGTCGCTGGTATCCAGCCACCAAACTACTTGTATGCTCCTGCACCTCTTTTTCAGCTCCTGGCTTTGCATGTGACCTGTGTCATGGCTGGAAATAAGAGATTTGGCAGCTGAATTGACAGGGTGCTGTCCCATGAGCGAGACCTGGGATACCTTACCTCAGATGCACGGTCATCTCCTTAAATAGAATGGGATTGTCCCTGTCTGTGGGAGCAAAACAACCTGGGTGGACCAGCCACTGCCTTTAGGAGAAGGCTGAGTTCGCTCCTGTAGACGGGGATTCCTGCTGAGCCCAGATGTTGCCATCAAAAAGTGAACACTGGGAAGTCATTGTAATTTTAGCGCAGCGAGTATAACCCTGGGAGAAGGTATCTTATCCTTCTGAAACATCTGTTGCATTCCTAATCTTAGGAGAGTATTTGCCACCTTATTATCCAATAGTTTCACTGAACAATGTGATTTTTTTCCTCCTTATTGTTTCCTCTCTTGCCTGAATAAGCAGGCCAGGTACATCCCCTTCATGTTTTCTATGTGGGGAGCAAAGAGGAAACTTAGCATCTCTTTAGCTTTGAGTATGTGACTAGTCCCAGTAAAGCAGAAAGAGTTCTCCAAGCTCAAAGGACAGCAACTGGGGAGGTGCTTAGGCACCCTCCTGACTCAGGGCCTCTGCTTCCACCACTTCTTTGCTGTTTCTCTTTTAAAAGTCTACTCTTTTAAGTCTGTCCCAACAACTGCTGGAGGTCATAGGCTCATTTGATAAATTCTACACAAGAGGCACAAAGGCAGCTACAATCCAACTTCAAATCCAACTACTTAAAATCACCCAAAAAGCAAATCTCTACTCAAGGCATTTGAAACCAGAAGTTGTTTGGGTTTTTTTCCAAGGATCTAATGGAAAAACATTCCAGCTCTCTTCAGGGGTATGCGGTTTTAGATTAGTATATTAATCTTTATTATCTAAATTAATGGAATTTTTGTATTACATAAATGTTTACATAATATAATCCTTGCCAGTGCTGGAGGTAATGGGTGTTGCCACTGTACAATATTTTGCATTCTTTGATATTTACGATATTTATGAACATATCGGCCAGAATTCCAAACAAGTGCATGGCACACTGTTGCAAGCCTAACCTGGGAGTTTCTACCTCCTTAGCTACGTGAAAAAGCAAGAAGGTGACAGGGAGCAGAATCAGCTTCCCTATAGGCACTGAGGTCAGAGGTGCAGGTAGGACACAGGTGTAAAGTTCTGACACGGGAGTCTGGGAAGTTGTTTTGTAGCTGTGGTGAGCACACAAACAGGCTCAGATGTTCCACAAAGCATGAACAAGTGCTGAACATAAGTCTGACAATGGAACATATTTTTTTCATGGTCTCTCTCCTGAACTTCTTCTTGTGAGAGTCCATGGTTCAATTCTTGCAGCACTTTTCAGACCATGTTACCTGGAATGAAGTCTATGGCCTTTCAAAAGCCAGTTTTGGATATTGACAGTAGCTTACTCTTCCAATCCAAGGAATAATATTGCAAAATCTTTAAGGTAGCCAGTCAACCATTTTCAGTGCTGTTTGAAACACTCACAAATTTATAAGCAATGCTATCAGTGTCATCCTTCCTATTGCATCCAACTTCCTGTTCCTGTTTGCTGGAGAACATAATACTGGGGCATGTGGTCGTTATCAAAGGTCCAGCCCAGTGCCTGATGCTTCCCTGTTCAGGGAACGCAGTCCTTTCTTCTCTGATCCTTGCCCAGGATGGGAGTTTTGTGTTTTCTGCTGTGCCCTGCCTCAAGGCAAGGGTTCCTTGGGGAAAATACAACTGAATCTCAGGTGTTTTCTTTCCCTTGCATGGAAAAGGGTTTTACTTCCAATGAATCCCCAAAGTATTGCAGCTCCTTGCTTTTTACTTCATACTCTTCAGCCTGAGAAATATGGCAGAGCTCTGTGTCTCAAAAGAACAAAGTTTCTCCCAGCTGCCAGCGTGCCCTCCTGAGTATATGGGTTTCCCACAGTTTTCTTCATAGTACTTTTAGCCACTCTGCTTCTTGTCCCAGCTGGAAGCAGAAACTGCCAGAAGTTCATGAAAATGAAAAACAGTGAGTGAAATATATAGTAAATCCAAACTTTCAAACCCCAATAAAGCTTAATTATGATTTCATCCAAAGTGGCTCACATAATTATTTCTCCCAGGTTTTAGTGCTGTAAACCTGTCTTCTGCAGCACACATCCACATTCCTGTTTGCCATGCCAGGAACTCACATCCAGATTTATCGCTTGAGCACGAAAACATACAATGATCCTTTAAAACCTGCCAATTGCTTGAGAGCTAAATATCGCTGCCTCAGATTAGGAGCACTCTCTAAAGTAAGTACCAGGAAGTGTGGGGAACGCTGAGAAACTCTATCTATTTAACTAAGACAGAACTGGCAAAATTTTGAAGGTCCTCTCCTCCAGGTACTCTCAAATAGCACTTGAGGTCCTTGTATAATTTGGACCAGAAATGAGATGCTATTAAAGAAAGCGAAGGGCATGTCAGAGAGAATTTCCTCTCCGTGTTATGTTGTCATTCTGCCCCGCTGCTCCAAATGTGATACATGTCATCACTAATAATTGCTGCACCCCACAGCACGGCTGCTTTTCCCTTTCATTCAGCGGCTGGATGGACCGGCCAAACTCCACATGGCTGTGAGTTCCAGTGGGGACACAGCTGGTACATTTAAGAGACTGATTTCAGCTCTACATTTGCAAAGAAATGAATGAGATGATGTTCCAAGAGGCATGATTTGTCACTGTCCTCTAGCCTAATGTAGTTCATTTTTAGTATTATTAATAAATTAACATTCTTCATTTGTGAGAACTTGGGGAAATTTGTAATTGCGTTCTGATGGCTCCTTTTCCAACTCACCCCCTGTGAAATCCTGTCTCTTTCCTGGGGATAGACAGACAGACAGACAGATAGATAGATAGCAAAATTAAGGACATTTCTCCATTTCCCATTTTCCTCATTCCATAAGCTCAACATGAGCCGGCAATGTGCGCTCACAGCCCAGAAGGCCAATAACCATATCCTGGGCTGCATCAAGAGAAGTGTGGCCAGCAGGTCAAGGGAGGGGATTCTCCCCCTTTACTCTGCTCTGGTGAAACCCCACCTGGAGTACTGTGTCCAGTTCTAGGGTCCCCAACATCAGAAGGACATGGACCTGTTAGAACGAGCCCAGAGGAGGCCACAAGGATGATCCAAGGACTGGAGCACATCTCCTGTGAGGACAGGCTGAGAGAGTTGGGGCTGTTCAGCCTGGAGAAGAGAAGCCTCTGGGGAGACCTTATAGTGGCCTCCCAGTATCTGAAGGGGCTCCAGGAAGGCTGGGGAAGGACTTTTTACAAGGGCAGGGAGTGACAGAACAAGGGGTAATGGCTCTAAACTGGACAAGAGTAGATTTAGAGGAGATATGAGGAAGAAATTCTTTCCTGTGAGGGTGGTCAGACACTGGCCCAGGTTGCCCAGAGAAGCTGTGGCTGCCCCCTCCCTGGAAGTGTTCAAGGCCAGGTTGGATGAGGCTTTGAGCAACCTGGTCTAGTGGAAGGTGTCCCTGCTGATGGCAGGGGGGTTGGAACTGGATGATCTTTAAGGTCCCTTCCAACCCAAACCATTCCATGATTCAATGAAAATCCAGCACATACTGAAGGATTAGATGTTTATATCTTTTGCTGTGGAGCTCATTAACGCACGATTATATACACAGAATATCAATCAGTGAGGTAAATCCCTAAAGCTAGCCCCAAACCTCCATGCATGAAGTTTCTCCTCACCCAAGCGCTGCGATTCTCACAAACCGTGTCCTTTCCTATGCCAGCTTTCCGAAAAAAATACCCCAAAAAACAAACAACAACAAAGAACCCCACCAAAAACCCCAAACATCATCAACAGACTTCCTACGCCAACTCCCATATAAACAGCGACCCTATTTATACTTCCCAGCAATCTTTCCTGTTAGTAGCAGGGTTACTAATTACTGGCTTAGGGCTCCTTGCCCCCCGCAGCAGTCAGACCAGCGGAGCCTGGCCACCTTCCAGTTTTTTCGCAGCGGAGGAGCCAGGCATTTCCAGCCCTCCCCGTGCAAAGCCAGCTCCACCCAGGCCAGCAGCAAACCCGGCTGCTCTGATTTTTCCCAGCAGATCAGTGTTTGCACAGCCTAAAGGTTGATGCTTGCAAGGGGATGGGAGTTCAGGAGGTGACCTGGCCCCTCGCCTCCAGATTTCTGTTTATCCCAGAGCAGAGCAGAGGGTTCCTATCAAGCAGTCCTTAATTTGAGGAAACGATGTGTGGTTTCTACTCGGAAACTCTTCATTAAATAGTCTGCGTAGGCTTGGGAGTGGGTCTGTGTTTATCTGAACGCACATTTTGTTTTCCTGGGGGTGGGCAAATGGCTGGGTAAATTAGGGGATGTGAGTGTTCAGAGTAAAAATGTCCTGTACCAACTCTACCAGCCCCAGAGTAAGGAAAGCAAAAGTGCCGAGGTCCTGCGTGGTTTCCAGTTTTCCTGTTTCTGATTTGAGCACCTAATTTCTATATTGATTTATACTGTTTATCTAGGAAGCCTGCTTTCCTTCACCTTTGGGAGGAAAAACTCTCTGAAGCCGAGAAAATAACAGTCCTTATGAATTCAGGCTGAGTTTTGTTTCAAGACACAGGTTACCAAATGGGATTTGCACTCCCCTTACATCCCTCTGTCTTCATGGTTTTGGTTTAGTTTTCTTTTTCCCTCAGGGCTCTCCCCTGACTGAACTGTCTAAACACTTGGACCAGCATTGCCAAATTATAAATACTTTCCTTCAGAGATGATCATCTAGATAAAACCCTTGACAAGCTGCCTACAGAGGAGGAATACACAGCACACTGAGTTCTTAGCACTTTTATTTATCATCTAGAGTATCTTAATTATTAACTTTACGGCAGAGACGCGGGCTTCTCCCATGGACCTGGAGACAGATGGAGCGATTGGCAGGAGGGTTGGCACCTTGCAAAGGGAGGAAGGGGCAGGGAGGTGCAACATCTCAACCTTTTCTCCTCTTGCTCTCCCTCCAGTGCCAAAGAACTGTTTCCACCTACTTTTCTAAAGGTGACTTTCATTGGGGGGGGTGGAAATATATATATATAAATATATATATATATATATATATATATATATATATATAAAAATATATATATATGGCAGGTTTACAGGTATGTAAACACCTTGTTTTACAAACAGTCATATAAAAGCCTGACTTGACCTGACAGCTTTTCTTTAAGGAAAATATTCCCTGTCTATAATGGATCTCCTGTCACTAATTCCTGTTTCCAGAAACAAACAGTACTGTTCCAAGAACGTGTTGCACAAGTGAATTCATAACAAAGTAATCCTGGAGAAAGTGGGTTCCTTACAGCAAAGCTGTTATAAAGCATTGCAGACACGGTTATTTTAATCTTCCAAAGCATCTCTATCAGTACTTCCCTTCCTCCGAGCAATTTGGACCAGAACGACAGCAGCAATAACTGAAGGATGAGTCACTGGCTATATTGTAGGTGAGACATTATTGCAGAGGAAAGGCCAAGAAACAAACCTTAAAAACGGATTTGTTTTTATAGTGCTGCTCTACCTCTCAGCCTGGCAGTCTTTATAACGGTACCACGAGTGTCACCGGACTCGGGGCCTGTCAGCGTTGCTGCTCCATTTTTAAGCTTTCCTAGTTATATCCAGAAAATCACTCTCAGCTGGCTGTCACACAAAATCTTAGCTTCTGAGCTCATTTTTCTGTACCAACATTAGTCAAGGAAACATGTTCTTTGACTGTATTTTATGAATTGATTACTTGAATTATTTTACAGGATGCTAACTATTAATTCAGACTCGGCCATTTGTGGATCTCTCTTTATAAAAATCAATCGTTACAAATATTTAACATTGCATAAAGGAAATATTTTTTATCTAAGTACTCATAATAACAACTCTGATTGTGTTATCAGTGGTATGATACTCAGTGAGCACCTGTATCATTGTATTTGCAATGTACTGCTTGCAAATTCCATCCTCACAGCCAGCCACAGCGTGGTGTCTGTGCCATGACCAGTGTCTGAATACAGAAATACACCAGTGAAAATTCAGTCCCTGAAATCCAGATTTGATCTGGGTTGGAGCCTGTAGAAGGGAGACGGTGAACAAGCCTGAGTTCTTGAAATTGCTGTTGAGATCAGGATCCAACTCTAGACAAAAAATGACCATCAGGGTTTAGAAGAAGAGGAGCATGAAACCTAGGTTAGAGACTGAATCAAGGTTTTCACTTTGCAGTCTCATCACTGGTGGAGACAGAGCAATAGTGAGGTCTGAAAGCCCTGGAGTGAAACACAAGGAGAGAATGAGGGAGGCAAAGATGTGAGAGAATAAGGAGCAGGAGAGGACAAGGAGGGCAGAGGAAGGGCAGGGGAACTGCCTTTTGCAGTTGCTGCTTGGGCTTGGATGAGCAGAGCAAATTCAGAAGTCCTGGCAAAATTAATTTTTACATCCATGACAGGCGAGCTGCATTTGTGGCACGTGGAGGTGGGGAAAGAGGCTGGAGGGAGCAGGGGTCCTGCCCTCCCTCCTGGAGCGTACCTGGAGCTGACCCTGGGGACATGGGACAAGCATGGTGCACTCAGGCAGCCTGTCCTCGAGACTGAGCACATATCACTGCTCTGAATTATTAGCTGAACTTTATTAAGCAATCTCCTGATTAGATCAGAGCAGAAGACAACCTGGTTTTCCTAGCACTCATCCCTGTGCAGAAAGTTAGCGTCGTTTACTTTTTAATCTCGGAAAAGACTTGAAATTCACATTTTTCCCAGGGTGGGAACAGGGAAAGGGAATTTTCACCTATAAAGGAGGTGCAGGGGGCAGGGAGCTGCATGTACCTGGCACTTTTAAGGATGCACTCAGCAGCTCTGGGGGCTGGGGCCCAGGAGGCAGCTAGTGAATGGAAACATGATCTATCTTTTGTGTGAGGTGAAGGAGTTTTGGAGCCTGGCAGGGAGAAGGGGAGGGCTGAGCCAGCCAGGAGCATGCACCGACTAGCACCAAGGCAGAGAAAACAGCTCTTGGAACCACTTCCATAAATTTTCTTCCCCTTGAAGCATCCGACAGAAAAAGAGAGAAGGGAAGGGAGGGGGAAGAGCGGGAAGGGGGAGGGAGACAGATGGAAGTGTGAACGGAACCGTAAAACCTTGTGAGAGCGGGGGTAGGCGATCACTGCACATTTTGGCACAGCCACCTCCTGCGATGGCTGGAGAACCTCACATTTCAGAGCTCGCTGCTCCCCTCCTCTGCCGCCTCTCCCAGAGCTCGCCCGAGGCTCGGGGTCGATCTCGGAGAGCTCTGCCTGAAGAAACAAATAAATCTGTGAAGCTGGAGGACTCGGCAAGCGTGGCAAGCAGGCAGGGACAGGCGGAGAAGCAGAGTGGGGAGGGACCAGGATTCCCCCAGCAGCAAAGCACCTCCAAGCAGGACAGCCAGGCTCCTCATCCTGGCCATCGCTAGCCATGGGGCCAGCATGGCTTCATCCCCCCCCAGGACCAGTGAGGAGCACCCATGAGGTCTTGAAAACACCCAGCCCCACGCACAACCACCACCAGCACCACCAGTGCCACACATGTTTGCAGCAGCCATAACGGTGCTTGAGAAATGGCTCCTTCTGAACATTGCAATACAGAGCCCTCGTGCTAAAGAGACTTTTAACTTTTATTCTGTCCTCTGACACCTTCCTCTGAACACCATGTTTCTGTGCTGAGGAAGTATTTCTTCATGTTAGGAAAACGTGGATGGGGAAAAAAGTCAAAATAAACACATCATTAATCATATGGTATTTCCTTTTTTAGTTTTGAGTACTTTAAACAACAATGAAATATAAACAAAAATGACTTCTTTCCAACCTGTATTAATAATGGCTGGACTGTTAACTGCTTTTGTATCCATCATCATCATAACATGAGGTTAGTTCTGTGGCAGCTCCCAGGCAAACAGTGTGATGACAGGTTCCTGTTGCTGTCCCTGTCTCACAAAAGCGTGTGCTGAGCAGAATGCTCAAAGTGCCTTCTCTAGGATGATGAAAAAGGCCTGATCAAAACCCCTTTCGAAGCAATGAAATCAGCTGCATTGACTTCACCTAGGTGTTTGGAGAAGACCCTGAGTTAGAATGTGGAGGAACAAAACCACATCTGCTGATGCCCCCAGCATTTGTTTCCTAGATTAAATCATCATTTTCTTTTATTTGGGAGAGGGAAAGGGATAGTGGGAGGTACAGTCACCAAGGCAAAGAATGGGATTGGTTAAAGCATATAAAAGTGTTAAAGTGCTTTATAATGATCCTAAGAAATGCTCAGTGAAAATATTTTGCATCTAATAAATGCATGACTAAGAACACAATAATATTCACAGAGCCATAACTCCTTCCAGCAAAAACATTGCATGCAAAACACATCGGATGGCTCCCAGACAGAGAAGAGCAATGGGTTGTTATTGCAACCACTGTGGTAACTTCTCAGCTCTCTTTGCTGTCATTTCAGATGGTAAAGTGGAGGAGCAGAATGCAGCGTTACTGATGGGCCACCACTGAGAACACAGCAATAGGGTTGCTACTGTTATTGGAGGAACTTCAATAAACTGAAATTGTTTTGTGAATGCTTAGAAACTGCTGATTCCAACAGTGTCGTGAAATACAGGGGCAAAGAGAGAGAAAGTGAACAATGGCACATGCCAAACTACCTGTTCCCTAATGGGTAGGTGATGATGGGAGAGGAGTGATGTGCTTTGGAGTTCAAACACACAAACAGAAATCCCACTCCGTTAGCGTGAGAAGGTACAGCGTGCGCTCACCGCTGGAAATAAATGTCAGTGTTGAAATGAAGTGTCCCCTCTACAGCCGAGTGGGGAGGGTGTTGGGTAGGATCCTGGCAATTTGGATTCTAGTCCATGTACTGTTGGGTGACCTTGGGAAAGTCACTTTCTTCAAGTCTGTGCGAGACAGGAATAGTCACCTCCTTTTTGAACTGAAACAGCAGAATGAATTATTACAGCTGTTATTTTGGTCCTCTCTAGTAATTTTTCTCAGTCAATTCAGCTCTCGTGTCAGGATGGCTGTTCTCTGATAGACGACACGCTGGGCAAGCTTAATCAGGTGTCATTTATGAAATGAAATCAGGTTGAATTTTGCTTGTAGTTTAACAAAAGCCCAACTATATTATCCACTGAATCATCACAATGTCAACTTCTTCCAAATTTATGTAGCTTAAACAAACCATAGGCTGTTGCTAAGGAAGATATAATATTATAATAATTATAACAGTGAAGTGTTGTAACAAATCTCTGATGGAGGCATTGTTTACTTTACAGATTTTTCTCAGGTTTATACGGATGGTATTTAATTTGATTACTTTTCACAGGTCTTACTGCAACACTTATCCTTTATTTTCAAGCAATGAGTAAAGATATTTGTCAAAGGCTACAGAAAATCCTGGAAGTGAGAAGCATACGTAGTGTTTGTGCTTGGTCAAAGCTATGAAGGCTGCAGTTTGGCTCTGCCTGCTTACAGTGTTTTTCCCTAAAACACAGTGATTAAAATAGAATATTTTAATATGATGGTTTTTGGGGTTTTTTTTACCACATTTGCCTGCTATAAATGAGCATCGATGCAGCCAACTGCGGAATGAGACACACACCGCTCCTCGGTGCCAGTTTGGTGTGTCTCAGTTCTCTCTTCTAATACCCTTGAAGGTCACGCTTGGAAACCAAGGGGGAGGTCATATAGATTCTGCAGCTTCAGAAGTTTGCCATTAAAAAGCATTTAATGTGTATTTATTAATCACACGATGCGCTTCCTGCGTTACCCGGTTGAGCCGGGCTTTCTCGGTGCACAATAGTGTTGTATTTATTGCATCTCCTCCAGGGCAGGGATTTGCTGTTTGGCTGGGGAACAGGAACAGAATGTTTTCGTCGTCTCTGACTAACGTGATGACTAAGTGCAGGGCTCCAAATGGATCCCAGATCTACTTGGGACAGCGTAGGGCAGAAGATGAAGAAGATGATAACATCTGAAACCACTCTTGGCCCCTGTGAAAA